>JBBGZY010001780.1:77500-769747 GCA_037952925.1 Lithobates clamitans
CGTAATAGGTTTAGAGTTTCTACTTTGTAGCAGCAGACGGGGCTAAACAGAAGAGAGAGGCACTCTGCATATAGATGGTGATGGAGACGTTCAATAAGCTGTGATAAAACTCAGGTGCACTGAAGATATTTGACGCTTTTCTTATTCTAGGACCTAAAGTGGGGCCAGATGTGCTTTTCCAGTACTATATTTTAAAAGCCCAATTGTATTTTCCCCATAAACTATACCAGTGGTCTCCAAGCTGCGGCCAGGGGGGCCAGATGGATGTGACCCTTTTCTTGCTTTTGTCCGGCCCTTGGGGCATTTCCCCCCAGTGTCAGCAACAGTGGGGCTTAGTTCCTGCCACTGACACTGACAATGAGGCACTAGTGCTCTCACTTAAACCAATGATGGGGCACTATTCCTCCAACTGATACCAATGATGGAGCTCTAATCCTCCCTCTGATACCAACAATAGGGTACTATTCCTCCCACTGACACCAATGATGGGGCACTATTCCTCCCACTGACACCAATGATGGGGCACTATTCCTCCTAATGACACAAACAATGAGGCACTATTCCTCCCACTGATGCCAATGATGGGGAACTATTCCTTCCATTGACACCAATGATAGAGCACCATTCCTTCTATTGACACCAATGACGGGGCACTATTCCTCCCACTGACACCAATGAGGGTTCACTATTCCTTCTATTGACACCAATGATGGAGCACCATTCCTTCCATTGACACCAATGATGGGTGCACCATTTCTCCTACTGACACCAATGATGGGGGAAATGTAAGAAGAGAGATTGGGACTTTTAAGGTCCAGAATACATTGAAATAGTATCAACTATATATAAAAAAATGTTTTATTTTAAATAAAAAAAATGTTAAAACATAACAATTGGCAAGTACAGATCAACAAGATTATATGTATACAGCACTATGAAATGGAGTTCCCAACATGTTTCACCCATATGTTGGGCTTCTTCAGGGGATGCTGTCCAATTAGAGGTACAAACCTTCTAGGTCTCTTGAAATGTTAATCAAACCACTAAACAAGGGCCACAGGTGTCTATCTGCTTCTGGAAAACCATGTGCTAAAGGTGACCATAGGGGGCATTCAAGGACCAAAAAAACAAAGTTCTGCAATGGACTCAACACCGAGGGACAAACGCTGTCTAAACATGTTGATGCTTATTGCTAAGACTAGCGTTTAGTGACAGCGTGTATAAGTCCCTGGGTTCCAGCAGCCAATGGGGCACTATTCCTCCCACTGACAACAATGATGGGGCACTATTCCTCTCACTGATGCCAACGATGGGGCACTATTCCTCCCACTGATGCCAACGATGGATCACTATTACTCCTTCTAATACCAATGATGGGGCATTATTCCTCCTCCTAATACCAATGATGGGGCATTGTTTACTTCACTGACGCCAAGATATTTTCTAATTCCACTGGCCACAGTTCGGCCCCTCTAAAGTTTGAAGGACAATGAACTTTGTTTTGAAAGTTTGAAGACCCCTGAACTATACTTAAAGGATCCACAAAGTAAATATTATTGTGTTACTTTCTATTTTTTATGTCTTTGTTTTCCCAGCCCTGGCACACCACTCCTATGACTAGTCTTTTTTTACCCCAGAGGAACCCCTAAAATACTTTTCAGGACTCTGAGGAACCCTTACTAAAACCAATTTATTGGGCCTCAATGGCAAAAAATGCCCTTTACTTCACTGGTCAATAAAAATAATTCTCACAGTGGTGGTCAGGATGCCCCCCTTACAGACAGGTAAAAAGATAATTGGTGTTATGCTACTGGCTTTGCCAAGTGAAATTGGTCCTGGAACTGTGCAGGCAACAACAAATAGAGGGTCGATCACAAACTGCTCAAGGAACCCCTGTTAACCTCTGGAGGAAGCCTTGGGTTCCACAGAACCCTGTTTGAGAATGACTTGGAGTGGGGCCAGATGAGCTTTTCTGGTACTGCATCTTAAAAGCCCAATTGTAGTTCCCCATACACTATGCAAATAGATCCAAAAAGTAAATAATATTGTCTTACTTCCTATTTTTTATATGTTTGCTTTCCCAGCCCCAGCACACAACTGCTACGACTAGTCTTTCTCGACTATTTACCCCAGAGGAACTCCTAAAATTATTTCTTATCTCAGGGAAACCTTACTAAAGCTAATTTGTTTGGGGGTCAAGTGCAAAAATGCCCCTTACATCACTGGTCAATAAAAATAATGCCCCTTACAGTGTTGGTCAGGATGCCACCCTTACAGACAGCTAAAAAGATAGTTGGTGGAATGCTACTGGCTTTGCCAAGTGGCGTTGGCCCTGGAACTGTGCAGGCAACACAAAATGGAAGGAAACTGCTCAAGGAACCTCTATTAACCTCTGGAGGAACCCTAGAGTTCCAAAGAACTCTGGTTGAGAATGACTGCCTACTGTATGACTTTGTAGCAATCTCCTAGGTAGGCTGGTAGGTGGTAGGTAAATCTAGTTTTTTTTTTCTTTTTGTCTCGCTTTAACGAGTGAATTGGCTTTCCATTGCTTTGTGCTGTTCTAGAGTTCACAGGCTGTAGATTTGATTACTCTCTCCTGCTTTCTGGATGTTTCCAGAACATAGGGTGGGGGGAAGTCAAAAAGGTAGCATGAATATTTACTGAGTGCCAGCCAATCCCTGATGGCTGGAGGGGCTGATAAATAGTGTGAATTCAAGAGTGCCAGGGTCTCCCCATTGAAGGGATTCTACCTGTCTGGGGAAGTAGTGGGGGGGGGGGGTCTAACTTCCTCCCTGGCAGAAGAGCTCTACTGAGACAAGATGTTCTCATCAAGGTCCCGGCTGAGGCAGAGCTGGGGGCCCTACCCCTAAAGTTATCCTCAATAACTAGTGGCAATAGCAGCTGCTAGTGATTATCGCAAGTGAATCCTGTAGGCTGGTTGTATCTAAATTGATCGATATATCAACTTGGGACATTGAGCCTGCCCACTCTGTTTGAATCTCAGCCCCTTTACCCCAACAAAACGCAATACACAAGGTGGAGTTAAAGTGATTGTAAAGGCTCACTTTTTTTTTTTTTTAATAACAAACATGTTATACTTCCCTCCTCTGTGCAGTTGGTTTTGCACAGAGCAGCCCAGATCCTCCTCTTCTTGGGCCCCTCTTTACTGCTAATAGCCCCTCCCTTCTTTGAGTGCCCCTCAGCCAGTAGCTTGCTACAGGTTGTCACCCAAACCGAGTCAGAGCTCCGTGTATCCATTCAGACATATAGCCTTGACCTGGCCCCGCCCCCTGTCTCCCCTGATTGGCTGACTGACTTTGATTGACAGCCGCGGGAGCCAATAGCGCCTTTGCTCTGTCTCAGTGAATCAGGAGGAGTGTACTGGATGGCTGAGGGGATCGTGGACATTGCTGGAGAAGGAGCTCAGGTAGGTAATTGGGGGGGTGCTGGGGAGGCTGCTACGCACAGAAGGTTTTTTATCTTAATGCATAGAATGCATTAAGATAAAAAACCTTCTGCCTTTTACAACTCCTTTAAATGGCCATCAGGCCTTTTAGTAAACAAAATAAGTAATAAATAACAAATAAATAACAACATTAACTAAAGATAGATGTCCCGAGCAATACACTACCTCGGGAACATTAACACCTGACCACAGACCTTATAGGTCTACCACTACCTGGCCCCTCTTATTGGACCACACCCAACCAGAGGACACTATACCAATGATGGTTCCTCACTTGTATCCCAACAGATTTTTAACCCCATCCAAGGGGTCCCAACCGCCATCTCAATACCTACATACAGCACCTCCAACCTACTTACTCTATATCAGGGAGGGAAGGGGGGACGTTCATGATGGCTTTCCGACTATGACAATTACTGTCCACCCCTGCCTACAGTCTACTCTCCTACGCTCTTCCCCATCACCCCATCTCCTCAACCCACCATATCTCCCTTTGAACACGTTAACTCTATGCTGTCTGGTTCCCCTTCCACCCAGTCATGCCAGCCCAACGCTTCATTTGTTCCTCATAGCTACGGGCATTCCTTTCCTATTAGCTTGAAAATGGCCCAAATCTATTTTCAAGGCTTGCCACCCATTGACTTTACTTCTATGGATTTTGCATAAAACTCACAATTTGCCAGTTGTTTGACGAATTCAGACCTAAGCAGATTTACTCATCCCTATTCGGAGACATAAAACATTGTGTGAATAAACTCGCCCGCTACCTTGTTAAGCTAAAATATCAGTTTTAAGGTAGAGTTGGCCTTCGATTAAAGTTTTTTGCTGACAAATGTGCTTAATAAAGAAAAGAAAGAAAACAAGTTTTGGGTCTGCATTGTTCCAGGCAAGCAATTACCCGGAGAACGGAGACGAAGCATTCATTCTCCATCTCGTCATTAGCATTTTGTACAATGTCAAGTCGGATATTTAATATCCCAATGGACGGGGGATAATGAACGCATTCAGAAAGCCAAACACCTTTGATGTTCCTGTCCACAAAAAGAGAATTATTCTGGAATAACAATGGCCCATCCTCGCTTACAGTCAATGGGGCACGTTGAATTCTTTATTATGGCAGAGGCTCATTCTCGTCACCTCGCTGCAAACGCTCAGCCTGTTTTCCCTCCCGGGAAAATTTGGGGTTATTTTTTATTTTTTTTTTTTGAGCTGAACCCTTGTGGCCCTCTGGCTCCTCATTTGGTAATGATCATTGTTGACAAGCTTCAAAGGGGTTTGGGGGTGGGTGGGGGGGGGGGGTTGAGTGTGACTCTGCCTTCAGGCCTAGTTGCAGCTTCTCCACTTCATGCTTGTCAATAGAGATTTTGGTTGGCGTTAGGATGCTAATCTGCTTTATCGAAAATTCCCCAAGGCTCGACATCTGCCTTGTTTGTCAATACGGCTGGACTCCAAGGCGGATTTTCTCAGATGGATCTTAGCTGTTAATAAAATATATATTTAGTCTGGAAATGCTCTATTTGTTGGTAATCTGTTTCTGCAGGTTTTCATTTTTTTATCTTTTTATTTTTTTTTAGAAATACAATATTAACAAACACATGGATCTTAAGCCTCATTTGGGAAAACTAGCTTTATGCAAAATATAGCTGCTGTCTATTACTATTTAGGCCACATGCACACTAGGCATTTAGCCAGTGTGTGGCCAATCCTGGCGTTTTAACGCACCCAGGAGGCACAGGTGCAGCGTCCAGCACCCCCCCCCCCCCCCAATGCCTGTCAATGTTGTCTATAGCAGGTTCCAATATGCTGCAGCTCCAGTGGCCCTCCCATTTAGGACTCTATGGAGTTGATTTACTAAAGGCAAATAGACTGTGCACTTGCCCTCTGTAGAAGCAGTTGCTCCAGAGCTTGCAAAGAGTACCCAATCATGTGCAAGAAACATAAAAAAATAAATTAAAAAAAATGCATTTTTGCTTGCACATGATTGGATGATTGAAGTCCGCAGAGCTTCTGCTCATTTACTAAGCAACTGTACGGTCTTTTTGCCTTTAGTAAATTAACCCCAAAGCATCACAACTGTGTCATGTGCCCCATCCAGCTGGTTTTTCACAGTTTGAGCAGGCAGCCAGGTGGATGAGGTGGCAACCTTAGTCTCAGTCCTCCCCACTCTTGATGCAGCAACAGCATCTCCACATGTCTCCTAATTTCGTAGAAGACCCCGAGGCTCGACCTTCTCCTGCATAAATCCCCTCTCAAACCAGAAGTGACACAAGTGACACATGCAGAGGAAGAGACACCACAGCACACCTTTACCCCTAAAACACTCAACATTAACCCATAGCTCCCAACTCTCCCTGATTTCGAGGGACTGTCGCTGATTTGGAACAAATTCCCCCTGTCCCTCTTTGCTCCTCATGTGTCCCTCATTTTGATCTGATCTATATAGTTGTATATCAAAAAATCCAAAATTTATCCTTCAAAAAGTGTTTCCCAGCGCTAAACCTTTCATCCAATTTCTAAATTGCTGCATTTATAAAGTCCAAAAGCCAATATAAAGGAATAGTAGTGGTAAAAAAGCACTTGTGGGTTTAACTAATAATTTTTTTGTACAATTCTCCTTTAAAGGGGCGTGGCAGGGGGTGTGTCCTATGCCTAAATACTTTTGGTTAATAGGTGTCCCTCATTCCCATCTCAGAAAGTTGGGAGGTATGGTAACCCTTTGTAGTACACAGCAAAATAACATTTAGGCACCTGCCTACATGCTGGAATTTAAGACGACATGCACACTAGACATTTAGTCTGTGTGGAGCCAATCCCGGCATTTTATTGCATCCAGGAGGCACAGGTGCAGTGTCCAGCCCTGATGCCGGTGTTCTGCCGAGAAAGTTCCTCTCGGCGGATAAGGACCCCCCTCTTCGGCTCGTCGCATCGCCTGCGCAGTAGGAGCCGGCGGAAAGAGCCGAAGCGAAATAGAGAAGAAATTAGCTGTACACGGCGCCTGTAAGAGGGCCCCTCGCGGGCTCGCTTCACTCGCCACGCTTAGGGGTATTTTTCTCTTATTCTTTATCTCACTTACGAAGCTCTGGAGCAATTGCACTTTGCAAAGTGCACAGTATATTTGCCTTTAGTAAATTAACCCCTTTGAGTCCACAGCATTTGTAAGTTGGGGTGCAGATTTTGACAAGCAGCACCGCTTGTCAAACTTGCCCACCGCTATCAATGGGACTGTGCCGCAGCTGCATGCAATGCATGCGATTGCGGGTGGTAGTGTGACGTTGTAGGGTTAAATCAGGCTGGTGAGGAGGTGCCTCTTAAATGCCCTCTAAAAAAGCAGATCACTCTTTAGAGGGCACCACAAGTCTGAAAGAGCCCTAGTTCCCCCGTAGACACGATCGGAAATTCCACCAGCAAAAGTCCGATGTGAGCTTTTGTTTGGAAATTCCGACCGTGTGTATGCTCCATCGGACTTCGGCATTTCCGCCAGCAAAAGATTGAGAGCAGGTTCTCTATTTTTCCAACGGAAAAAGTTTCCTATCGGAAATTCCGATCGTCTGTAACAATTTCGACGCATGCTCGGAAACAATTCGACGCACGGTCGGAAGCATTGAACTTCATTTTCTCGGCTCGTCGTAGTGTTGTACGTCACCGCGTTCTTGGCGGTCGAAAGTTCAGAGAACTTTAATGTGACCGTGTGTATGCAAGCCAAACTTGAGCGGAATTCCGTCGGAAAAACCATCCAAGGTTTTTCTGACGGAAATTCCGATCATGTGTACGCGGCATTGGAGCCCTGGTATAATCAGCCCTCACTATCTCCCCAACAAAACATATGGGGTTGAGTACAGCATGTTCACTTTTCAAAGTAAATTTTCACTTTTCAAGGGCATTTCAATTAGCTCAGTGAATGAGATAAAGTTCAATAAGCAAAGAATACCCAGTCATGTGCAAGGAAAAAACAAACAAAACAAAAAACAAAACAAAAACATGCTTGCATATAATAGGATGATAGAAGTCAGCAGAGATTCACCTCATTTTGCTAAGTGATGTTGAGTATAGGCAAGTAAAGGTGCATAACCGTACAGACGAGTATAGACAAGCAAAATTCTTCATTGCCATTATTGTAATATACTCATTTATACTCGTGTAAACATGCTTATAGATGAGTAAACGCGCGTATGCGAGTAAATTGCTGCACTCAAATGTAAAATGCATCTCATTTCAGCCTCTGGCTGGGTAGTAAAAAGAAGAGAAGCAGCAGACTGATGGACTCATTTCTCTGCTCTCTACTCCTATCAGCATGCTTCCTGCAACTAACTTATTGGGCTGCTTTGCAATCTGAGTTCTGTTGTACAGGTGATTGCAACCAGGCAAAAATCTGAAACACTGCTTGCTGTAAAATTACAGTAATGCCCCGTACACACAATCGGACATTGATCGGACATTCCGACAACAAAATCCATGGATTTTTTCCGACGGATGTTGGCTCAGACTTGTTTTGCATACACACGGTCACACAAAGTTGTCGGAAAATCCGAACGTGGTGACGTAAAACACGTACGTCGGGACTATAAACGGGGCAGTAGCCGATAGCTTTCATCTCTTTATTTATTCTGAGCATGCGTGGCACTTTGTGCATCGGAATTGTCCACACACGGTCGGAATTTACGCGAATGGATTTTGTTGTCTGAAAATTTTATAGCAAGCTCTGAAACTTTGTCTGTCGGAAAAAGTCTGATGGAGCCCACACACGGTCGGAATTCCCGACAACAAGCTCCGATCGCACATATTCCGTCTGAAATCCGACCGTGTGTGCAGGGCATTAATATTATATTACTGAATACAGAGTTGTGTTATTTTTTGTGTCTTCTGTATCTGCTAGGAGTTCTGGCTTTAATTGGATTTTGGCACGGGTGAAAATTTTATTAGTAAATGACCCCCCCCCCCCCCCCCAGCAAGCTGTTCTGAATTTTTGAAAATATCTTGGCAGGAGGACGGAGCATGTACCATACCATACCTTCTCTTCTTCAGTAAGCCCTGCTGGGCTTTTAGGAAAGTTAGTAACAGCTTGTGGTCAGTTTTCAGGTCAACCCTGAGATCAAGCAGACAGGAAGATGGATGCCGTTGAGAGTTTGTGTTTGTCTGCCGATGTCGGTGATTAACCAATCGCAGGTCCCAGGGAGCTGCCTGTCTATATTTCTTTTAGGTCAGATCCTTGGCACATCTGCTGAGATGCAGTAGTATGGGGTTGGCAAGTTCTCGCACTCATCAACTAGTCTTCAAGTATCCTGTTAAAAAAGTTATTTCCATGTGTCTGCTTTTATAACAGTGTATTGCAATCGAGTCGTTGGTTCAATTCCACCCAGAACACAACCTACTCAGGGCTATATTTAGAAAACGTTGTTGATGATATCCTGTCGGAAAGCTCCTCTTCTTGTATAATTACATAGTTTTATTAAGAGTGTAGGTATAACCAAAACCCTTATATTCGATGTACTGTTGAAGCCACCATGCCATTTTCTTTTACGTTTCTTACACTTTAGTGAGGCTACTAACTCTTTTCATCATCCCCCAAACCAGCTGCCCTCTACAGTTCCATATTTGCCAACATTTTGGTCCCTGTCCCTGGGATACTGTCACCACCGCCCTTGGCCCGTACATTCTATAACCTCCTTCCAGGTGGTCCTGCCCAGGTCACGCCCAATATCTGGGTGGTCATGCCAGCTTGCCGTTGGTGATGCTCTCAGCAATGTCCTTTTTTTGACCCATATGCAAAGAACTTGGAGTGCACCTCAAAGCACTACAAAGACTCCCCACTGCATTCCAAAAGCACAAAACCGGTCCCGGCAATCAAACAAGCTTGTAGGCAGGTGCAGTCTGCTTTCTCCACTTCAGTTGGCACTGAACCGGGGAGAAGGGGAGAGAAAGTCAAGAGGAACATGGTTCCTCTATGGTTTCCTGGGTCAATGGGGGAGCCATTTGGTTGGATGCTGCCATCCCACGTGACTCTTGTGGTCATCTTGGGTCAGGCAGAGTCTGTTTAAGTCTCTGGCTCCCAGACTTGGTGTGCATTTCGCATGTGGGTAGTGCAGGGACAGGTCACCCGCCTGACAGGGACAGTGATTAGTATCAGGTTCCAGAAGAGTAGGGAAAAGATAGGGACACACCATCCTTCCTAGAAATCTCCCCATTTGGGTACAGACCGCATCCCACCCCTTAAGACACATGCTGTCGGCACATCTGAGACCTGCTTCGCTACACAGTGCTGTAAGTGTTCCCAGTCAAGTGCCTTCCACACTGGGTTTTTGTGAATTACTGGATTCTGCATTATGAGGAGTTCTGTTCTCTGCAACTGGACTCTGTGTTTACTGTTGCTGCACCAAGCTGCACCTTCCCACAAGCTCATCCAGGCTAGCAGATGCAAATCAGAAGACAGAAGATGGAAACGCTGCACACTGGAGCCCAGACACTACACAGAAAGCTGAAAATACAGCTTCAGCCTAAGCTCTTCCTGACTACACTCTTGACATGTTTCACCCCACCCAAGGTTGATGCTGTGTTCTTGGGATGCAGCCCAGGACTTAACATCATTGGCACAGAGCACCTAGATGTGGGACTATCCATTTGGTTGGCCTCTATGCTGAATTTAGCTACTGTCTGATACAAGATAGAATCAGCAAACAAAATAAGAAAAATGGTGGAAGTTTGTACAGTTTAATTTCGGTTTTTCCTAAACCATACTTTGTTATTGGCCAACTAATGTCATTATGGTAAATACAACCCTGAACCTATTTAGAGTTTGGTATTTACCGTATATGATATCATATCCTACACATATCTAAAAACCAGGTGGTTTGTTACTCAAGGTCTATGGCGGTCAACTTACTTGATATAAGGTGCCTCAAGTGGAGCCCCTGACATCACCAAATAGCCGCAACTGCTATATTCAGTGAATGCTAAACTACAGAAAGCCATAAGGTAGGGCAGACATGCAACAGGAGATGGTCAGACTGTTAATATGCTAAAGAAGTTGTTGGAAACTGGAGAAATGCTTCTGGAAACAGCCATAGACTGGAGACATGTTACATGAGACTGCTAGAGATCACTATTTGTCACGGTCAAAGGTCAGGCTCAGAGACCAGTTGCTATAGCAGTAGAGAGACTCCTATCGACCAGCAGGATAGGTATACAAGCAGGTCATCCTGGTGGATGACACTTACTCAGTTGAGGTGCAGGCCCCTTTATACTAACCGGTATGCACCAGAGGTTCTGATGATGGAAATGGGTTTTGCTGCATGTTAGTACCAGCTCGCAGTCCTCAGGATCGCCCCACCAGTAGGTGAGCAAGCTGGGGTCCATTAGCAGACATAGCATGTAGGGATCAAGCAGAAGCGTAGTCAGTAAACAAGCAAAAGGTTGTAAGAAGTAGTTACAGGTTGGGATCAAACAGAAGTGTAGCCGAGGAACAAGCCAAAAGGTCGTTAACGAGTGATTGCAAAATACAGCAGGCAGCAGCAGGAGTGACAAAAGTGAAATGTTGGCTGGAGAGAGCACATTAATCTGGCATACAGGAAGTGCAAAAACATGACCTAAATCCAGAAGTTCATGGTAGGAACAAAGGGTTCAAGAAAAACAAGACATAAGGCAAGGTTGTCTAGGCGATCAGGCAGTGAGCTTTCCAGCATCTCAGATGGCTCAGAAGGAAGAGATACTGCCAGACACAGCAGAGGTCCTGGGTTCAGATCAAGGCCCTGACACTGGTATTATGTAAGAGATCTCAGAACGACATACTCAAAGAGGTGCTGGCAACTTTTAGACTTACAAGTGTAGTCTGGTCAAGAAATTCAAACAAGCTCAATAGCTCTGGCAAGGCGATTCCCACACAGCAAGGCTTCCCTCTACGGGGCACCCAACTCTAACTCAAACCATAGGAATATAAAAAGGAGCACAAGACCAAAGTCAGATAAAATAGTTCAAGATCATTTTAATTGTAGTAAATGGATCAAAAACAGATTGTGCTGTGGGACTTTTAAGGTGTAACCTCTCAGCAAATTTCAACCAGAAAATTGTTAAAAGAAGATTTCTTTAATACATGCATCATAGAATTAAAAAAACTCCATAACAAAAACAGTAAAATACAGCATTTGTTGAACAGCCTTAACCACACCCTAAAAGAGGACATTCCATAACTCCCATTCTATCACTCTGATCCATTTATTCCATTTCAAGTACAATAAACTAGGACAATGTACAACTGGTCAATTGGTTATGGGTATGGCCTCACTCAATACGTTTCTCCTGTTGGTTCTTCAGGAGTAGGGAGCTGAATGATAAATCATAACAATATATGATATCGATCTCCTCAATCTCCCATGTTGCTCTTTTACTGGTGTATCCATATTCTTCTACACCTTCTTCCAAGTTCAGGAGTCTTTGGTTGTCTTGATCGGCCAGGTTGGGATAAAGTACTTATAAAGTACTTATAAATGTCGGGGTTTTACCTTGAGCTGCACATGTGCGTTTGTCAATGTGCAATAAAAATAAAAAACAAAAAAACGCTCCCTGGCTAGGGAAAAAAAATTTGGGCAAGAGAGACGAACAGAGTCTCTCCTACCATAAATATCTAGTTTCACAAATAATGCCTATGTGCCTTCCTTCTTTCCACAATTGCCTCTTAATAGTGCATTTGTGTTGAAGTGCTGATGCGCGTGAGATTGTTGGGTTCTTGACTTTCAGGTCAGCCTCTTCTTAGTTTAGAAATAGTTTCCAACAAATGGCTGGATCGTGTGGTCATATTGTGTCTATTGTCTGTTATTGCCTACTCTCGTACATTTTGACTTTTCAAGGGCTTCTGTTGTATGTCTTCTCTTTTGGCCAAAGTCAATTTCAAATCCGACTGCAGCCTCTCAAAAAAACTCAAGAGTCTCTCATGCCAACCTTGATCTCTCCTCTTATAAATAGTCTCTTGGAAACCGTGTTTTGCCAAGAGTCTGCCTCCGCCTTGTCCACCTATGAATCTCTCTCTAGACTTACTGCCTTTTGTTGAATTGCATAGAACTGCTGATTTAAGGACTCTGTAACTTTTTTCCCTTTTTCTTTTTTATTGCAAAGAAGAGAAATTATAGCTTAGCATCTACCTCATCTGTACCAGCTCAGAATATCTAAGTATCATTTTGTTTCAGACAGCAAAAGGCAATACGGCAACATGGTATGTATTAAAGTGAAACCTCAGCCATATTTTTTATTTAGTTTTGGACAGTGTGGAAAAGGGTTAGAACCATTCAGTTCTATCCAACTACCTGTTGGGGAGATTCTCCTTCACCACAATCTATACATATTTAAAGTGTATAGTATGAAAACTCTAATTAAAAGAAATTGCTCTTATTTGCTCCCGTTTGGTCTGTTAACCGCTTCAGTACCGAGCACTTTCACCCCATTCCTGCCCAGGCCAAATTTCAGCTTTCAGCGCTGTTGCACTTTGAATGACAATTGCGCTGTCATGCAACATTGTACCCAAATGAAATTTTTATCATTTTTTTTAGACAGATGGAGCTTTCTTTTGGTGGTATTTATTTACCACGGTTTTTTATTTTTTGCTAAAAAAAGACCAACATTTTTTAGTTTCTGTTTTGTATATGTCATTTTTCTCCTTCACTGATGTGCACTGATGAGGCTGCACTGATGGGCACTGATAGGCTGCACCGATTAACACTAATGAGATGGTACTGATGGGCACTGATGAGACGGCAGTGAAGGGCACTGATAGGCTTCACTGATGAGCACTGATGAGGCTGCACTGATGGGCACGGATAGGATTCAATGATGAGCACTAATGAGGCGGTACTGATGGGCACTGATGAGATGGCACTGAAGGGCACTGATGAGGTGGCACTGATGAGGAGGCACTAATATGCAGCACTGATGGGCACTGATATGCAGCACTGATGAGCACTTATAGGTGGCACTGATGGGCATTGATAGGCGGCATGGATAGATAGCACTGATGGGCACTGATTGGTGGCACTGATGGGCATTGATTGGCGGCACTGATGTGCACTGATTGGCAGCACTGATGGCCGGCACTGATGAGCAGGCACTGATGGGCACTGAAAGGCAGCATTGATTTGCATCACTGATGGGCACTGATTGGCATCACGGATGAGCACTGATAGGCGGCACTGATTGGCGGCACTGATGCACACTGACAGTCTGAACTGATGAGCAGGAATTGATGGGCACTGAAAGACATCACTGCTGGCCACTGTTGGGGCTGCACTGATCAGTGCCCTGATTATCTGTGCAGGTCTCCCCTGTGAGGAAATGCTGCTAATCGGCTCTCCTCTCCTCTCCTCACCCTTTGTCAGTGAGAGGAGAGGAAAGCCAATAACCAGCATTTCTTTGTTTACATGTCATCAGCTGTGATTGGACACAGCTGATCACATGGGTAAAGAGCCACACCATTGGATCTTTACTGAGATCGGGGTTGTATATGAAGTCAACTACCTGTATCTCTGCATCTGAAGATGGTATTGACATGAGGTAATCACTGAATTAAAGCCCAACTTCAGGCTCCACACCCCCCCCAACTCCTCCTTGGGGCCACCTGTCACAAATGTCACGTTTATCCCAATGCAGGTGTTCAGACACTATATGTAGCTACTGTGTGCTTCACCTATAGCAGCCCCCTTTTCCTTAAGGCAAGCAGGCCTACCGGTATTTGGTTGCCCCCAGGACTTATACACAATGTTATAGTGCCTGGCCACCACAACGGGGCAGACCCGAACAGAGCAAACAGACTACTTGCAGTTTAGCAGACAGATAGCGTGGTATTATGACAGTCGAGGTAAAAGGCAGGGAATAGTCCAATATCCGATCCAATGACAGTCCAAATAAAAGGCAGGCTGAGTTCAGGAAATAGTCCATTATCCAATCCAGGTCATATACAGGGAAATCCAATAGCAAAGCAGGGCAGACAAACGGGAGGCTTGATCAGGAACAATGCAGGTAACTCTGTCTCTATCACAAGCAGAGGATAGAGTGTTTGGTTTGTTTATATCAGGTGATTGACCAGATCAATCACCTTGCAGGTGGGCACAGACAGGGGAAATGCAAGAGCCAACACCCAGATGCTGGAATGAGGAGCCGGAGCACTAAGTGATCCTGACATTACCCCCCCCCCCCCACCCCCCACTCTGTCTCTATCACAAGCAGAGGATAGAGTGTTTGGTTTGCTTATATCAGGTGATTGACCAGATCAATCAGCTTGCAGGTGGGCACAGACGGGGAAATGCAACAGCCAACACCCAGATGCTGGAATGAGGAGCACTAAGTGATCCTGACATTACCCCCCCTGAGGAGGGTCCCCCAGACCCTCAAAGATTAAACAATCTGGACATACAGCACAGGACCATCAGACTGGACAGAGGTTCATGGATCCATGAGGTCAGGCTGGTTAGCAGAGGACGTGTCACAGAAGTCAAGCAAGACAGCTGAAACACGAGCGGAATACAGAGAGCCCTGAAAAAAAGGTTGAAAGCCCCACCTGGCCGAATGAGGCAGTTTATCCAAAGGGTGTATTGAACCTCTTAGACCGGTTAGAATGGGTGCAGTAGAAGTAGGGTGAGACGAGGTTACAGAAAGCCCTGAATAAGAAAAAGGCTCAATGGTCATGGGCCGGACCGGCACAATTGATGCAGTGGCCGACTGAGCCGCATCGCCAGGTGTAGCGACTGTCTGAATCGCATCACCAGAGAGTCCAGAATAAGAAAAAGCAGGAAGTTCAATGGGCATGGGCTGGACAGGCATAATTGATGCAGTGGCCGATTGGGCCGCATCACCAGGCATAGCAACTGTCTGAATCGCATCACCAGAGGTAGCAACTGTCTGAATCCCATCACCAGGTGTAGCAACTATCTGAATCGCATCACCAGGTGTAGCGACAGTGGAACTTGCGGACAAGTTAGCCTGGCTGTGTGTCCAAGGGAGTTTAGCGACAGGCAAAGGTAGGGGTAATCCAGGAGACTTGACTTCTGAGGACTTAGAGGAAGTTTCCAAACAAGGCTCAAGGCTACGAGACAACGGATAAGCTTGGTTTCTAAGTGGAGAGGGTTCAGGCTGTGGCAATTGGCTGGAGAGGTGACCTGTAGAGAATTCAATAGACTTATCAGCGTCTTTTGTTATAACAGAGTCATATAAAGGCACATGGTTATGTAAATTGTAGTCACATTTGGAAACATTGTCATGATCAGGATCTGAAAAGTACTGTAATAAAGCCACGTGACTGGTACTGGCCACACAAGAGTTATACATGGGCAACTGGTCAGCAGTTTTAATGCAATTCTGAATGCAGGTCTGGGACCAGGACCCAATCTCCTCTGCAGCGCAGTCTATGTGCGGGTTGTGAAGTTTAAGCCAGGGATTCCCTAAGATAAGGGGATAAGCAGGAGATGAGATCAAGTGGAAGCTGATTGTCTCCTTATGAAATTCCCCAATGATCAGGGCAATAGGTGCAGTGCACAAGGTCACCAGGCCCATGGACAAGGGAGAGTTATCAACCGCTAAGACTGAGAAGGGTCTGTGCACCTTAGCCACCAGAATCTGTAGACGGTGTGCTAGGTCCCTATCACTTAATTGGCTAGCAGCACCAGAATCAATTAAAGCTGAGAGGTGATAATAAAACTTGGCAGAGCTTAGTTGTGCAGGAACAAATAATTTATCTCTGAGGGAAACAAACACAGTATGGTCTATAGAGACAGACCCCACCCGCACTAGACTCTTGGCGTTTCTCGGCTTATTAGGACAGTCAGTGACAAAGTGGCCACAATATAAGCAGAGTCCTTTAGATCTCCTTCTAGCCTTTTCCCCAGCGGATAAATGGGTAGCACCAATTTGCATGGGCTCATCCTCCTGGAGAGGTTGAGAGGGCTCAGGAAAAGAAGAGGTAGGCAGCGTACTGGGAGGCAAAGAAACAAACCTCTCTGTACGCCTTTCCCGTAAACACCTGTCAATACGGATGGCTACTTGCATAGCTTCATTCAATGACTTCAGTTTAGGGTAGTGTACTAAGGAACAGGGAAACCGGAAGTAACCTCTTAACTAGAAGAACAAAGCTCCCGCCCATAGTAATATTACAAAACTGCTAATAGAAGCTGCTCGGTGCTTTGGATTGCACCGCAAAGCAGGTCAAAAGCCTGCAAATGAAGCGCCTCGTCTGCAATCTCGTGATTGCATTGACGTGGCGCTTCCCATAATGCACTGCTTTCGGCGCCCGAACACAGTGCCCTTAAAGAACATTTTTTTTCTATTTTTTTTTAAAGGGGCCTTTAAAATTTTTTTATTTATTTGTTTTTTTTTGTGACTGCTGGGTGGGGGGGCGGTGCCCATGTGCCTCCTATGGACGGGCCACCACTGGTGCTCAATGATGGAAATTAGAACAGTATTGTTCAGTGGTGCATTCATCCTGACGTAATGACCTAAGGTTAGCTTCAGCTGAATGGGCACGGTCAGGATCATCATACAGCAAACATAAGGCCTTGAAAAAGGCTTCAACTGACCCTCTGACTGGGTCATCTGCAGGGAGACTAAACACCCAAGACTGGTGATCCCCCTGCAACCATGTAATAATCAGGCTGATCCGCTATGCTTCAGAACCAGAGGAGTGTGGCTTAAGCTTAAAGTATAGCATACAACTATTTTTAAAGTTATAAACCACATGGGGGTCACCAGAAAAACGATCAGGCGGGTTAACTTTGGGCTCTGGCTACCGGTAATTGGTTGCCCCCAGGACTTATACACAATGCTATAGTGTCTGGCCACCACACCAGGGCAGACGCGAACAGAGCAAACAGGCTACTTGCAGTTTAGCAGACAGATAGCATGGTTCTATGACAGTCCAGGTAAAAGGCAGGCTGAGTTCAGGGAATAGTCCAATATCCGATCCAATGACAGTCCAAGTAAAAGACAGGCTGAGTTCAGAGAATAGTTCAATATCCGATCCAGGTCATAGACAGGGTAATCCAACAGCAAAGCAGGGCAGACAAATGGGAGGCTTGATCAGGAGCAATGCAAGTAACCAGGGCCGTCTTTACTATTGATTGGACCCTGGGCAGACATTTTCTTGCCCCCCCCCATGCAATTTCGTGCTCTACCTGCTCTGAGACGTACAATAGCAGATAGACTCAAAATCAGTTTACTAAATCAGATCAGGCAGTGATTGGGATTGGTTGCCAGAGGTTACAGCATATAATTACCGCTCACTGACTGGCTGCTAGAGGTCACAGCACACATTATGGATCACTGATTTAGTTGCTAGAGGTTACAGCATGTGACTTCTGCTTGTTAATTGGTTGCTAGAGATTACTGTACATCTATACTGCTCACTGATTGGTTGCTAGAGGTTGCTGCACTTTAGTACTGCACACTGATTGGTTGCTAGACTGTATTCAGGGAGGCATGATATACATATGAATGCCGCCTCTATTTACATATCAATGCAGACGGCCCAATGCTATTAACATATTAATGCTGCCGCTATTTACATGGTAATGCAGGTTATTTACATGTAAACACAAGGTCTGCAGGTGAGTCATCTGTACATGACAATAGGGCAGAGCTGGGCAGCATTAGTAACAGAACTCCACACTGAGATATCGGGACACAGCACAGGACTAAAACTTCAAGGGACAAGGGAATTTAAACTGGGATAGTTGGCAAGTATGAGGCAGCTGCTTTGGGCCTCAAAACCATGATGGGGCCCAGGGCAGCTGCCCCTTTTGCCCTGCCTTAAAGACGGCCCTGTAGGTAATGCTGTCTCTATCACAAGCAAGGGATAGAGTGTTCGGTTTGCTTATATCAGGTGACTGACCAGATCATTCACCTTGCAGGTGAACACAGACAAGGGGAATGCAACAGCCAACACCTGGATGCTGGAATGAGGAGCAGGAGCACTAAATGATCCTGATACCTCCACTGTCTGTATCTTTTATATTCTCCAAAGTCTTCAGGGTCCTTCTTGGCCTCTTTTCACAGTTGGGTCCTCACTAATGTGATGACATCATTACCACACTCTTTACCAGTACACTGTTAATGAATGGCGTGTTGGTCATATTCCAATAGGGGGCAGAGCAATGACACCCTTCACTCACAGTATCTTCTCAAAACCCTATATAAAGGAAACAGCAGAGGGCGCAAACTAAGTACAGTATATAGGAAAATACTTTCTTAAAAATCACAAGAGGCAACTCACAAGATGCATAAAGATAAGAGCATGTAATTCACCCAGTGTGGTTTGCTGTTGAGCCCTGGTTTGTCTTCAGGAGCCAAGAAGCAGATGCTGCTGTCAGAAGCTATGTAGGACACTGGGAAACAAAATCAGAAATCCTGGACCCCCTGGACTGCACAGGACTGGAAATAACATCATGCCCTGGGGGGGGGGAGGGCGCAGCGGGGGGAGTATTTTGTTTTCTGGTGTCCTACACAGCTCCTGACAGCAGCATCTGCTACCTGGTTCCTGACTACACACTGGGGCTCGACAGAAAACCGCACTGGGTGGATTACATGCTCTTATCCTTATGCATCTTGTGAGTTTCCACTTGTGCTTTTAAGAAAGTCTTTTCTTATATACTGAACTTAGTTGGCACCTTCTGCTGTTACCTTTATATATGGCAGAGATTACTTCAGTCTCATTGAATAGCTGCCACAAATATCTTTGGACTTTTTAGTATAATCCTACACCCCCACAGCACATTCATGTGTATAATTATGTTGTAGTTTAGCTGTATCTCTGCCTGCATCATAAATCTCTGTCTTCTCAACACCCTGTACTCACAGTATGTCCTCAGTCCTCCAGGTTGAATAGCACTGGGAAGCATTTAAGCCTGAAGACTGAGGACATCTTGTGGCACAGAAAATGTACTGCGGAGACAAGGTGATTATTGCAGCCAGACCTGTTTTTTTTTTTTTTTCTTTTAGCACTAGCAGGGCTGTCTATTGAAGAAACAAAAATGTAACCCAGAGTTGGGCATATGCATTTGTTTTTCTTTTTATTCTCACTTTGAATTGCCCAGGTTTGTGACAAGTTCACGTTAACTGTCAGAGATGGCAGCAGACCACAAAACTGATTCCAGAGCGCCAGATACAAAGAGAGATCTCAAACTTTGAACCTTTAGATAACACAAAAGCTTATTCGTCGGGCTAGTTTATTGTTACAGATGAACAAGGGCCTATAACTACATTTATTGCAGGGAAAATACCACTGAGGGTTATTACCTGGGATGATAAAGCCATCCGCACACTTCTCCGCCTGCACAGGGATAATTTTGTGATGCTTGGAAAGGTTGGCAAGCGCTTGTTTACAACGAACAGGTGTTGCCTTGTCTGCTTTGCCCACTGTGAGGTCTGTGCAGAGTTCCAGCGTTGGCAGCCGAGCCTGGCGCCATGAGCACGTTTTGATTTGTGGATTGGGAGAAAGTCAATTATCAGCATGTAGATTCAACATTACATTGCACGGCACAGAATTATAGCCTGCCACTCGCCTTGTGCCCGTTATCTTTTACAGGGCTGTGCACTGGCCTTAAAAATGACTTGTGGCTAATGACAGGGCTGATTTTACTGTCACTTTATTGCACAGTGGAGGGAAAACGGAATATTGTCATCAGATAGGATGGTGTTCTTCACACACCTGTATTGCCAGGCTTGAATTTTTCCTAATATCATAGAATTCTTGTTCACCGGTGCCTAGGGAGACATGGTCAGGAGTACTAGGGATGAGCTCAGGTGTGTTCAGATCCTAGTCTGAACTCACCTAGACAATCCTGCTAGGAAGATGTCACCTGTACTGGCCCTATCATAACCAGCATAGGCATTCTCCACCCGCATACCTTGCATACGTGCAGCTGTCGGGTAAGGAATACCTTGTCCTCTTATGATTGACCGAGTGCAGGTAACAGCTTTCTGGTGGGTTCAAACTAGGATCTGATCTTGCTTGAGCTCATCCCTAGTCCTGGTGGGGTTGCTCAGGTGATTTCAGACTAGGATCTGAACTTGGATCTCACCTGGTGGTATCGCTCAGGTGGGTTCAGATCAGGAGGTGAACTTGCTTGAGCTCATTCCTAGTCGGAAGTAGCACCAGGAAGACTCAAAGTTGGGATAATGGGATCGCTCTGGTAGGTTCAAACCAGGATCTTGCTTGAATACCTTGTCCTCTTATGATTGACCCAGTGCAGGTAACAGCTTCCTGGGGGGTTCAAACTAGGATCTGAACTTGCTTGAGCTCATCCCTAGTCCTGGTGGGATTGCTCAGGTGATTTCAGACCAGGATCTGAATTAGGATCCCACCTGATGGGATCGCTCAGGTGGGTTCAGGCCAGGATGTGAACTTGCTTGAGCTTATCCCTAGTCAAAGTGGCACCACCAAGAGTCAAAGTTGGGATGGTAGGATTGCTCAGGTGGGTTAAGACTAGGATCTGAACTTGCTTGAGCTCATCCCTAGTCAGAAGTGGCACCGCCAAGACTCATAGTTGGGATGGTGGGATCACTCAGGTGGGTTCAAACTAGGATCTAAACTTGCTTGAGCTCATCCCTAGTCCCGGTCCCAGATAGCAAGCATAACTCTCCATTAATTTGTGGCAGTGTTGAATGAAAGTCTTGTTAACTTGCTGCACATTTTCACTTGCAAGTTGTACACTTGCAGAGAACTTGAAGCACAAGTTCTAATTGACACTTTTCCAATTTGTAGCAAATTTGCTTGGCAAGTCTTTAGCAAGGTCAAAGTTCCAGTGCTTAGTCTACAGCAAGAACTCTACAAGTCACAGTGACCCCTGTGGTGGGATGACTATTGCACAACATAACTGAACCAAAACTTGTAGCAGACTTGCAGAATGTTTGCAAAGAAAGTTGATCTGTAGTCATGAAATGCGGACTTGCTGCAATTGTGCAACAAATTTGTAAAGCCTGACAAGTCTAGCAATAGCTTAGCAAGTCATTTTCAAACTTGTAGCTTAATTGCTTGCTGTCTGGGGTGGGATCACTCAGGTAGGTTCAGACAAGGATCTGAACTTGCTTGAGCTTATCCCTAGTCAGAAGTGGCACTTCTGACTATTTTGTATATATTTATTCATTAAAAAAAGGATGGACTGAGCCTTTAATTTATGTTTTTATATCTGTCTGGAATTCAGCTTTAATGGGTTATATGTAAAGATGTAAACAGCATCTGCTTCCTCAATATAGAATTTCATTATGCACTTTTGGTTTCTAAAAGGCCATTTTCTATAATAAATATAGAATGTTAAGACTTACCTCTGCCTCCATAGAAGTACTTGTACAGAGCACAGCTTCAGTTTGGCTTTGATCTCTTACTCCTCAGCAAGATGTTCCACATCATTTCTGAACTAAGATTGATTTTTAAGGCAGTGAATGCTGAGGATGGTAAACAGGTTAAAAAAAAAATATATATATATATATATATATATATATATATATATATATATATATATATATATATATATATATATATATATATATATATATATATACACATAATGCAGTGGTTCTCAACTTCAGTCCTCAGGACCCACCACCAGGCCAGATTTTAAGTATTACCTCGGGGAGATGCAGACTAGAATACTGCAATCACTGATTAGCAAATAATGTATTGTGATGTGATGTATTTCAGTTATCTTGCAAACATGGCCTGTTAGAGGGTCCTGAGGACAGGAGTTGAGAACCACTGACATAATGGGTTGTGGTCCCTTTAAGGGGGACAACAAAAAGCATGTTGAAGTACCCAGGAAATCTCACCAGTGTAGGTCATCCATCACAAAAAAGGAAACTGACTCGCAGATTTCCCAGGATTGTTAAGTCTTTGAATGGAACCTGGAATACGGAAGCTCAGAGAGACTTCTGGGTGGAAAAGAGCTTTCAACCCAGACTATGGGAACCTTGGTCCTATAAAGGTTAAGCTGCCTGCAACTGGCTACTGAGACACTACCTGGACTCCTGTGGCCCTTTTGTGGACCCCTGGCTGTTTGTTTAAGACCCCATAGTATCACTATATCATAGGTGTGCGCAGCCTCTTGCATTAGGGTGTGCACCCCAAAGCTCAAATACATATGCGTGTGTATATGTACTGATGGTGTCAGTAGGGCAGTGGACTGTGTCATTAGTTTTATTTTTAAATAAATTATTTTATTTTGCAACATTTTTTTTGGGGATGAAATATCAGTGGTCTAAACAGGGGGGAATATGCACCACACAAGGCGATTAGGGTGTGCACGCCTATGCACTATATATATATATATATATATATATATATATATATATATATATATACTATATTACAAAAAGTATTGGGACACCTGCCTATACAACTTGACCCTGCTTTGTGCACTGGTGGAAGGGGGATTATGGTATGGGGTTGTTTTTCAGATGTTGGGCTTGGCCACCTTGTTCCAGCGAAGGGAACTCTTAAGGCGTCAGCATACCAAGACATTTTGGACAATAGAACACATTTAGGATGAATTAGAATGGAGACTGCAAGCCAGACCTTCTCTTCCAACAACAGTGCCTGACCTCACAAATGCCCTTCTGGAAGAATGGGCACACATTCCCATAGACACACTCCTAAACCTTGTGGACAGCCTGCTCAGAAGAGTTGAAGCTGTTATAGCTGCAAAAGGGTGGGCCAACTCAATATTGAACCCTACGGACTGAGACTGGGATGCCATTAAAGTTCATGAGCGTGTAAAGGCAGGTGTCCCAGTACTTTTGACAATATAGTGTATACAGTGAGGGAAAAAAGTATTTGATCCCCTGCTTATTTTGTACGTTTGCCCACTGACAAAGAAATGACCAGTCTATAATTTTAACGGTCGGTTTATTATAACAGTGAGAGACAGAATAACAACATATCCAGAAAAACGCATTTCAAAAAAGTTAATAAATGATTTGCATTTAAATGAGTGAAATAAGTATCTGACCCCTTTGCAAAACATCACTTAGTACTTGGTGGCAACACCTTTGTTGGCAATCACAGAGGTTAGACGTTTCTTGTAGTTGGCCACCAGGTTTGCACACATTTCAGGAGGGATTTTGTCCCACTCCTCTTTGCAAATCCATTCAAGTCATTAGGGGTTTCGAGGCTGTCGCTTGGTAACTCGAACCTTCAGCTTTCTCCACATTCTATGGGATTAAGGTCTGGAGACTGGTTAGAACCACTCCAGGACCTTAACCACTTGCCGGTGTCGTCAGAAGGGCACGTACAGGCATATTAACGCACCTGTACGTTGCCCTTTAAGACGCCCGCCGCAAGCTCCGTGAGTGTGATCGCCGGTCGCGCGGATTCAATGACCGCAGGATACCCGCGATCGTCTCACGGAGAGGAGGAACGGAGAAATGCTGATGTAATCAAGCATTACCCCATTCTTCCTAGTGACAGGACACTGATCACCACTCCCTGTGATCGGGAGCGGTGATCAGTGTCGTGTCACACGTAGCCCATCCCCCCCACTGTTAGAATCACTCCATAGGACACACTTAACCCCTACAGCGCCCCCTAGTGGGTAACCCCTTCACTGCCAGTCACATATACACAGTAATCAGTGCATTTTTATTTGCACTGATCGCTGTATAAATGTGAATGGCCCCAAAATAGTGCCAAAAGTGTCCGATCTGTCCGCCATAATGTCGCAGTCACGATAAAAATCGCAGATCGCTGACATTACTAGTAAAAAAAACAATTATTAATAAAAATGCAATAAAACTATCCCCTATTTTGTAGACGCTATAACTTTTGCTCAAACCAATCAATAAACGCATATTGCGATTTTGTTTTTTACCACAAATATGTAGAAGAATACGTATCGGCCTAAACTGAGGAAAAAAAAAACATTTTTATATATTTTTGGGGGATATTTATTATAGCAAGTAAAAAATATTGCGTTTTTTTTTTCAAAATTTTTGCTCTTTTTTTGTTTATAGCGCAAAAAATAAAAACCGCAGAGGTGGTCAAATACCACCAAAAGAAAGCTCTATTTGTGGGGAAAAAAAGGACGTCAATTTTGTTTGAGAGCAACGTCGCACGACCGCGCAATTGTCACGCAGTGCTGAATCGCAAAACACGCTCTGGTCTTTGGCCAGCCAAATGGTCCGGGGCTGAAGTGGTTAATGTGCTTCTTCTTGAGCCACTCCGTTGTTGCCTTGGCTGTGTGTTTTGGGTCATTGGCATGCTAGAATACCGATCCTCTACCCATTTTTAATGCTCTGGCTGAGGGAAGGAGGCCCTTACCCAAGATTTGATGGTACATGGCCCTGTCCATCTTCCCTTTGATGCGGTGCAGTTGTCCTGACCCCTATTAGAAAAACACCCCCAAAGCATAATGTTTCCACCTCCATGTTTAACGGTGGGAATGGTGTTCTTGGGGTCATAGGCAGCATTCCTCCTCCTCCAAACACGGTGAATTGAGTTGATGCCAAAGAGCTTTATCTTGGTCTCATCTGACCACAACACTTTCACCCAGTTCTCCTCTGAATCATTCAGATGTTCATTAGCAAACTTTAGACGGGCCTGTACATGGGCTTTCTTGAGCAGGGGGACCTTGCAGGCACTGCAGGATTTCAGTCCATTTACGGCGTAGTGTGTTACCAATTGTTTTCTTGGTGACTATGGTTCCAGCTGTCTTGAGATCACTGACAAGGTTCTCCCATGTAGTTCTGGACTGATTCCTCACCGTTCTCATGATCATTGAAACTCCACGAAGTAAGATCTTGCATGGAGCCCCAGACCAAGGGAGATTGACAGTTATATTGTGTTTCTTCCATTTGCAAATAATCGCACAAACTGTGGTCACCCTCTCACCAATCTGCTTGGCGATGGTCTTGTAGCCCATTCCAGTCTTCTGTAGGTCTACAATCTGGTCCCTGACTTCCTTGGACAGCTCTTTGGTCTTGGCTATGGTAGAGAGATTGGAATCTGATTGATAGATTGCTTCTGTGGACAGGTGTCTTTTATACAGGTAACAAGCTGAAATTAGGAGCACTCCCTTTAAGAGAGTGCTCCTAATCTCAGCTCGTTACCTGTATAGAACACACCTGAGAGCCAGAAATCTAGCTAATTGATAGGGGATCAAATACTTATTTCACTCATTAAAAATGCAAATCCATTTATAACTTTTTTAGTTATTATTCTGCCTCTCACTGTTAAAACAAACCGACCATTAAAATGATAGACTGATCATTTCTTTGTCAGTAGGCAAACGTACAAAATCGTCAGGGGAGGATCAAATACTTTTTTCCCTCACTGTATATACAGTTGTGCTCATAAGTTTACAAAACCTGGCAGAATTTATGATTTCTTTTTCAGAGAATATGAATGATAACACAAAAACTTTTCTTTCACTCATGGTTAGTGTTTGGCTGAAGCCATTTATTATCAATCAACTGTGTTTACTCATTTTAAATCATAATCACAACAGAAACTATCCAAATGACCATGATTAAAAGTTTACATACCCTGGTGATTTGGGCCTGATAACATGCACAAGTTGACACAAAGGGGTTTGAGTGGCTATTAAAGGTAACCATCCTCACCTGTGATCTGTCTGACAGACCCTTGCATCTTTCATCCAGTGCTGCACTGACATTTCTGGATTCTGAGTCATGGGGAAAGCATTGTCAAAGGATCTGCAGGAAAAGGTATTTGAACTGTATAAAACAGGAAAGGGATATAAAAAGATATCTAAGGAATTGACAATGCCAATCAGCAGTGTTCAAACTCTAATCAAGAAGTGGAAAATGAGGGGTTCTGTTGAAACCAAACCACGGTCAGGTAGACCAACTAAAATTTCAGCCGCAACAGCCAGGAAAATTGTTCGGGATTGTTGGGGACTGTCTGTGCTGCTGCAAGAAGGTTTGTACCCCCTAAACAAAAAATAACACTTAACTTGACTACAGTAGTAACTTCTAATTTTTGTGGGAGTTCTGCTTTAAGAGTCTGTGAAAAGGCTGGTTGACGTCAAGAACACCCAGACGGATGTTCCCAAGGGCAGGGTCTAGGGAAGCCTTCCTCAGTCTTTTTACCTCAGTTGAACCCTTGAAATAATTTAAGGTCTCAGGAACTCCTGCATAAACCAAATTATTTTGAGAGAAATGTGCCTTATATTGGTAGCCAGTGGAAAGATTGCCCTCTTACAGTCGTGGTTAGAATGCCACCCTTAAAGACAGCAAAAAAGATTATTGGTGTCATGATGCTGGCTCTGCCATGTGGTGTGGGCCCTAGAACCATGCAGGTACCATCAGATGGGAAGTCGATCAGCCACAACCAAAGCAAACTCTGGAGGAACTCTAGCTGAAATTGCTGATCTAAGGTTTAATATTAATATTTTTTTTCCCTTTTTCTACATCTAGTAACTTATCAAGGTTAGTGGGAGTCTCCCACATATTTCTTACATGTTTTAAGCAGCAATTTAATTAACAATGTGTAGCTTTGGAAACCATACAGTTGTAACAGAAGCATCCACAACAGCAACATCATCATCATTTCAACATCATAAATGTAAGTCTGTTCAACCAAGAGGGGGCTTATGGGTGTAAGTTGCATTAAAACGTAACTACCAGCATCCTATGTCCTCAGCTGCCACACAAACTTGAGCACCTATGAATTCCCCAGAGAAAACCAAAAACTTACACAAAAAATAGGTCTCAATACCACAATGTGGGCCATTTTTTCTTCACAACCCTTATTGTCTATTGGACCTCCAAAGGCCCATACCAGCCTAACTGTAGCCAAACAGACAACCCATCTACATACACCATTCTTAAAAAAACAACAATGGCACATTTTCTCTTCTGAAAAATTTTCTGAAATGCCTGCCAGTCCATAACATACCCAGGTGACTTTTCCTACCCCCCATCTAAGCTCCATACCCCAGTAAGGTGAGGACTTCCATCCACACATGATCAAACTTCATAATAACCCCATCCTGCTAACAAAGCCCTGGAGCCAGTTTTTCTTTCTTCGGCTCTGTTTTCCTGCTTTGCTGTGACATGAAGTTTGTTAAATGTTTATAACTTTTTTTTTATTTTGTGATGGAATAAAAGCATTCAAGTGCACCTACCCAAATTTTTGCAGTGAATTAAGACTTTTCTTGAAAAAGTCGCTGCGGGGTTATAAATTTAACAAACTTCTTGAAATAGACACCGGTATAAAAACAATCATTTTGTTTTCTTTATTTCCTTATGTCACATTTGACCTTCTAACATTTTCATAACCCATAATGGATGTTTGAAGCAAAGAAAATTTGTAGCTATTATTTTTAACCTGCATTGGGTGATATGCTTGGTAAAATGCCAACTAGCTGTATGCAGTGTTGCTATTGATTTTTTCTTCTACCCATGCTTTTAGAGTTTGAGTTCTCAAGGAAAGAATAAAACAATTTAGACTGTAAAACCTAAACCCCACCCAAGCTGATAAAGAAGATAATAGTTTTTATCTAGGAGATGACCTAAAACACTGAATGCCTTATATTACTCCACATGGTCCCACAGCAGCTGGAAGTCAGCAATCCCGGTACCTGGCAAGAAGATCAGGTTTGGAGGATCAGACCTCACAACCAGAATTAGCAGGGAGGAAGACTGTGGAACCATGGAGTAAAAAGTAAGTAATACTCTTTTAGGTCATCCTATAGAACAGGGGTCTCCAAACTTTCTAAACAAAGGGTTAGTTTACTGTCCTTCAGACTTTGAAAGGGCTGGGCTGTGGCCAGTGGGAGTAGAAAATGCCCCAGCGTCAGTGGGCGTAAACAATGCCCCATCATTGCTATTAGTGGGAAAAATATTGCCTCATACTTGGTATTGCAGAAAGGAATAGTGCCCCATCATGTGTGTCAGTGGGAGGAATAGTGCCCCATCATTGGTGTCAGTGGGAGGAATAGTGCCCCATCATTGGTGTCAGTGGGAGGAATAGTGCCCCATTGCTGGTGTCAGTGGGAGGAATAGTGCCTCATGGTTGGTGTCAGTGGGAGGAATAATACCACATTGTTGGTATCAGTGGCAGGAATTATGCCCCGTTGTTGGTATCAGTGGGAGGAATGGTGCCCCAAGAGCCAGTTCAATGCAAGCAAAGGGCCACATCTGGCCCCCGGGCTGAAGTTTGAAGGCCATTGCCCTAGAAAAATTGCATTTTACAACATTGAGACTGATTAGGTGGTTATAGAGTGTGTGTCCCACACTTAGCAGTCAGATTTAGAGTGTACAAAGAATGTAAGTGAGTTAGCCGATGGATTATACCACTATCATAGGAACTGTGGGGAAGAACTGTTATACCACTATCATAGGAACTGTGGGGAAGAACTGGAAAGTGTATGAAAGATCTTTCATACACTTTCCAGTTCTTCCCCACAGTTCCTATGATAATAGTTCACAGTTAAAGAAGATTGGTCAAATATTTATGGAGCACAATGGCTCCAGTGAGACTTGTATTCACAAATAGGGCACCCCCTAGCCAGGGGACCCAGAGTTTAGAGCAGGGTTTCTCAACCAGGGTTCCTCCAGAGGTTGCCAGGGGTTCCTTGAGCAATGAGCAATTCCTGCTTCTCAGATAAGTTCCCACTGACACCACTGATCTTTTTAGCAATCTGTAATGGGGTAATTCTTCCCAATGACCACAAATGTAAGGCGCATTCTTCCCACTGACCATCACACTAATGTTTTAAGAGTTGTAGATATAGTCATTATCAGTAGTTCCCTGAGACCGTAAAAATATCTCAAGGGTTCCTCTGTATTGAAAAGGTTGAGAAAGGCTGGTTTAGAGTTTATGTGTAAAGATTCTAACGAGAGTCCCAGTGTCAGGACCTGGATCACCTGCTGGTGGAACTGTGCTTCCCAGAGCAAAAGATTGTAGTTCCATTCTGGGAAGCACAGTTCCATCAGCAGGTGATCCAGGTCCTGACACCCAGACCAAAAAACTAGAACTAGCGAGTCGTGGTTTCACTAGAACCTACTGCATAGAACCATTGTTCCTGTCCTCTGAAGGAGCTTGAAATCGAATGATCCTACCACACTGAAAGAAGAGGGTACTTAGAGGGAGATAAGCACTGAGCTTGTCTATTCAGAATACAATTCTGTTCCTCCGTTCCTCTGCCTATGTGGAGGTGGGGGGAGGGGGGGTGTCCCTTTCCTCCAATCAGCTCTCACACAGTGCAGTCTCTCCACCCTTCCCTATGTTCTGCTGGTAGATGAAGAAAGATTTTTAACATGATCTGCACTTTTGAAAGGGTGTAGAAAGGGGAAGACAGTAGATATTAGTAATAAGTGATAAGTAAAACTTATGTAGGAGAATTTGTTTCACTCTGTGTATCATCTGACACTATTCGCTTGACTGGGTATATGGAAGGGTTTACAGACACTTTAATAAACGTCCTACCTTTGAGAACCACCAGCCAACACTTTGTGTGGCTGGTGGCTCTCAATCCCAGCTCTCACTGACAGCTCCAATGCCCATTGACAACCCTCGGGCTGGGTTCACACTGCTGTGCGGAGCGGCTCACAGCAGGGTTCCGGTTCGTCCCTGTTCTCCATTTCAGGGACGAATCAGGCCTGAATTTTTGGCTGGATTAGGACCTGAAATGGACCAGAAGACGCACAGGACTCTTCTGTGGGCCGCTCCGCAGCCGCCTCGGAGCTGTGTGACCTGGCTCCATTGAGAGCCGGTCACAGTCTTCTGACATGCGAATTGGATGTGGGGAAACCCAAATCCAATTCCAATTTGCACTAGCGTAAAAAACCCAGCATTAACCAATATAGTTCTCAATCATATGATATAGTAATGAATCCACTGAAGGCTTCATTGACAAAATAAGCCTTCAATTTGTAGATGAACACTGCCCCTGCACTGGGATTTGCTTTGCCATGTAATGCAAATGTTGGATACAATTACAATATTAAAAAAATAATAATAATAATAATAATAATGAAAAAAAGTGTGTTCTTTTATATTGTTGCAAAAAAAGATCCGGGTCTATTAAATAAAAGCCTGATACATACTTAACCACTTCACCCCCGGGAGAGTTGGCTGCTCAATGACCAGAGCATTTTTTTTGTGATTCGGCACTGCGTCGCTGACAATTGCGCGGTCGTGCGATGCTGTACCCAAACAAAGTTGATGTCCTTTTTTTCCTACAAATAGAGCTTTCTTTTGGTAGTATTTGATCATCTCTGCGTTTTTTATTTTTTGCACTAAAAACAAAAAAAGAGCGACAATTTAGAAAAAAACACAATATTTTGTACTTTTTGCTATAATAAATATCCCCAATTTTAAACAAAAAAAGCACATTTTTTTCTCAGTTTAGGCTGATATGTATTCTTGTACATCATCCCGACCGTCGGCCATGAGCATCGGCACCCCCACAGTGCCCTTTCACACTGAAACAAAAAACTGACATGGGTTCTAACCCCTCTCCACTCCATCCAAAACTAAAAAAAAAAAAGTATTGCCTGTAGTTATACTTTAAAAATAGATAAAAATAAGTATGCAAATTGGTCATACAGTTGATGGTAATCAAGGCACCCTGTTGCTGCTGGGCATTCAGGCATCAGTGATCTCTGGTCACAGAAAGTTTAATCAAATCACTTATGAGCAAATATTTGAAGGTGGCACAGGTTCATTTTACAGGACCTTTTTCATTGTCCCAACAATCTGACAAATCTATGATTTTTTTTTCTTTTCTTTTTCATTCCGTTGTATCTTATTTTCTTATTTTTTTTCCCCCTTTTGTGCTAAATCTGACAGTCTGGCATCCTGAGTGAAAGTGCATTTTCAGATCCCTCAACAGTCAAGATTGTTAAATAATTTGCAGAAAGCAGCAGGAGTATAATCGATAGGGAAAAAAAAAATGCCGGTTTTAAATGCTCGAAGCGTCTTTCAAGCTATTATTGATAGCGGGTTATTTAGGCACTCTCCTTTTCTCAGTATTAAATATTTGAAAATGCATCAATAGACAATTAACAGCAAATCTTAGGATAAATGTAGCAATTACAACATTAAATAGTAGCTTTTTTCCTGACGTGGAAGTGGCTGGATTTTTGTTTTGCTGAAAAGAGTCTGGTTTGCTTTTGTTCCGTGAAAGCCTTGAAGTGGAAGTACTGACCTGGGAATTCAATAACCAAATAAAAAAAAAAAAAATGCATTTCTATTTATTTTATCTTTTGATGTAGTGCTGACAACTCGCGCAGTGCTGGGGTCGGTTTGCGAGGAAGCCAATTAAACGACTGTACTCGTTTATTGCAAAAGCAGTTTGTTCTGTAACCCACCAGCTGTTCTATACTGAAAGCTACAAACGTAAAAAAAAAAAAAAATATTGAAAATGGCTTTTAAAATCACAGTAATATTTTTAGGCTTATATGAGATTTAGTGATTGGGTTTTCTACTCTCTTGTTTAAAGTGCATGTAAGCCCCAAACTTGTTTTAAAGTGGAACTTTAGTCTTTTTTTTTTTTATCTTTCCATCTATTAAATCCTCTGCCCTTGTTGTTTTAACCGCTTCAGCCCCTGGAAGATTTTACTCCCTTCCTGACCAGAGCACTTTTTACGATTCGGGCACTGCGTCGCTTTAACTGACAGTTGCGCGGTCGTGCGACGCGGCACCCAAACAAATTAGACGTCCTTTTTTTCCCCCCACAAATAGAGCTTTCTTTTGGTGGTATTTGATCACCTCTGCGGTTTTTATTTTTTGCGCTATAAACAAAAAAAAGAGCAAAAATTTAAAAAAAAAACACAATATTTTTTTACTTTTTGCTATAAAAAACATATAAAAAAAAAACATATAAAAAAACTAATTTCTTCCTCAGTTTGGGCCGATACGTATTCTTCTACATACTTTTGGTAAAAAAAAAATCGCAATAAGCGTGTATTGATTGGTTTGCGCAAAAGTTATAGCGTCTGCAAAATAGGGGATAGTTTAATGGCATTTTTATTATTAATTTTTTTTAGTAATGGCGGCGATCTGCGATTTTTATCATGACTGTGACATTATGGCGGACACATCGGACACTTTTGACACTTTTTTAGGACCATTGTCATTTATACAGCGATCAGTGCTATAAAATGCACTGATTACTGTGTAAATGACACTGGCAGGGAAGGGGTTAAACACTAGGGGGCGATCAAGGGGTAAAGTGTGTCCTAGGGAGATGTTCTAACTGTGGGGAGGGAAGGGCTACCTAGGACATGACAGCGATCACTGCTCTCGATCACAGGGAGCATTAGATCTCATAACACAATGCAGAACGGGGAAATGCCTTGTTTACATCTCCTCGTTCTACCTCTCCACACCGCAATCGCGGGCTGCCGGAGAACATCGAGTTCCTGGGACCCGCAGGCACGCTACCGTGGTGTGCGGCGCGCGTGCGCCCGAGAGGCGGCAAATTTAAAGGGACGTACCTGTATGCCCATTTGCCTGCCTGTGCCATTCTGCCAATGTATATCTGTGTGCGGCGGTCTGCAAGCAGTTAACTTTGGATAGTAAAACATTTTTTCTCTGCCAGTAAATACCTCCTACAGCCCACTCTTGTGAGAGTTTGCCTGGAGGGGGGGGGGGGTGAGTCATAGGAGGACCAATGAGAGCTGCAGTCTGCTCACATAATTTGTAATAAAAACATCTTTGCCATTCTGCAGCTTCCCTCCAACCACTTTGCATATTATTTTATTGTGACTACTGCCGACCGTCCACTAAGACCATCCACTAATTGTGATTGACTGTGTAATGTCAAGTGACTCCGGGAATGTATGTCCTCGTTATAGGACTGTAATGCCATTTCCTGAATACCACCAGTAAAGTGCAGCAAAACTTCTTCTTGTGTAGACATTCCTTCCTTGGAGATACAAAGGTCTGTGGCGGAGAATGTTGTTTGGAGGCCCATGGCAAGGAGCAGGACACAAAATGGCAAAGGGTTTGGCCTTAGCAGGAGGGACAGAGTTCCAGGCAGGGCTGGAGGGGGTGGGGGGGGTAGGGACTTGTGCTTTTGGCGCCAAAGCCAGCCAACCACAAAGCCCCTCTTACAGGTAGGTCAGTAGATATTTTTCCTGTACTGCTGATAACTCCCCCTCACAGAGAATGCCAGTCTCATTTTTCTTTTTTTAACTTACCTTCTCCAGAAGTGAGTCTTCTACTTTTCCCTGTGATATCAGAATGCCCTGTGAGGCTGTGATGTGACCACAAAGGCTGCCAAGGTCTTTAATCCACTTCTAGTTCGGAGTTGGGAATCCAAGGGAGCGCCTTGCACCAGTTCCTCCATAAGCAGGGCACCCTGTTAGATATCAGTCCTACACTGACTGGCAAGGATGTGGAGGGTTATCGGTGATCACTGCAGGTAATTCATCCTTGTCCCCCTGAGGGAAGAAGTGTTGGGTCACAGAAAGGGGGTGACTATGTATTCAATGAATGTATGATTGTAAGATTTCTTCACTCTCAGTGTGAGTTCTTCTTAAACTATATTTGTCCTGTATATTTTTTTAATATGTGGGTATAGTACTTTATTAGTGCTGACTTACCCACCAGTCTTGACAGTTTGCAAAGGACCCCCCCAATGTGACATTGCTCAGACTCAGCACCGGTGCCCCCCAGGCAAGAAGTGCAACTTTAGATAACTTTCTCCAAGTGACAGGTGTTCCTAAAATAACCAGGTCTAATTGCCATAAGAGTCCTCACTGAATGCACGAATGTTCTCAGTAAGAATTGGCAAAAACATCAATAAGCTGGTGTTTTTAACAGGTGCAAACATGCTGGAATAGATTTTGTGAGTGGGATGCTTAAAAAAAAAAAAGAGAAGCAAATGCAAAGTAAAATTCTCTAACTGCAATAGGTGTAAGGACCCATCTTATAATGAATTATCAGCATTCAGCTGCTCCAAGGCAGACATATGCCGAAAGAAGATTTTTCCCATCATGACCAACGTGCTCTACTAAAAGGAACCCAGGTCATAGCTGACCTCCTTCTTAAAAAAAAATAATTGTTGAAGGCCAGTGAATTAAAGCTGGAGCTTAGGTTTACATTTTATTGCATAGTTACTTTGGTTCAGCTTGGAATTTTGTAAGTATGCATACCTCATACCCATAGGTGTGCACAGCCTACTGCATTAGGGTGTGCGCCCTAAAGCTCAAGAATGTGTGTGTGTGAGACTGCCTACACTGCCTGTACAAGCGCCCCCCCCCCCCCCCCTGAAAAATGCCACCCAAGGCAAATGCCTTGTTTGCCTCACAGTAGATACATCCCTGAGTAGATTACAATCTATTTTTGTTTTGGGGCTTTGATACACTTTAACCACTTGCTGACCGCCGCACACCGATATACGTCGGCACAATGGCAGCGGTGGGCAAATGGGTGTACCTGTACGTCCCCTTTAACTGACGCGTACAGCGTGACCGTGCCCGCGGGACCCGCAGACTCGATGTCCGCCGGCGATCGTGTCACGGAGCCGGAGCCGCAAAACGGGGAAGTAAACAAGGCATTTCCCCGTTCTGCCTTATGACATGACAGAGATCACTGCTCCCTGTCATCGGGAGCAGTGATCGCTGTCATGCCAGTGGAGGCCATCCCCCCCTACAGTTAGAATCACTCCCTAGGACACACTTAACCCCTTCATCGCCCCTTAGTGGTTAACCCCTTCCCTGCCAGTGTCATTTACACAGTAATCAGTGCATTTTTATAGCACTGATCGCTGTATAAAAGACAATGGTCCCAAAATAGTGTCAACAGTGTCCGATGTGTCTGCCATAATGTCGCAGTCATGATAAAAATCGCAGATTGGCGCCATTACTAATGAAAAAATATTAATAATAAAAATGCCATAAAACTATCCCCTATTTTGCAAACGCTATAACTTTTGCGTAAATCAATCAATATGCACTTATTGCGATTTTTTTTTTTTTTTTTACCAAAAACATGTAAAAGAATACATATCGGCCTAAACTAAGGAAAAAAATTGTTTTTTTATTAGTTTTTTATATATTTTTTTTATATATTTTTGGGGGATATTTATTATAGCAAAAAGTAAAAATATAGCTTTTTTTTCCAAATTGTCGCTCTTTTTTTGTTTATTGCGCAAAAAATAAAAAACGCAGAGGTGATCAAATACCACCAAAAGAAAGCTCTATTTGTGGGGAAAAAAAGGACGTCAATTTTGTTTGGGTGCAACGTTGTACGGCCGCGCAATTGTCAGTTAAAGCGACGCAGTGCCGAATCGCAAAAAGTGCTCTGGCCAGGAAGGGGGTAAAATCTTCCGGGGCTGAAATGGTTAAAGGACTGAAGTAGGGGGGCCAGCTTGATAGCCACACATCCATCATGTTCAAAATTCATCATATTCTTTGGAGCAAAGAAAGGATGGGACTAAAGCGGTGCAAGAAACAAACCAAATTAAAATATGTTGAGATAAAAATTTTCAAAATATATTATATATTCAAAACAGAGGAATATTTTAAAAGACATAAGCTTAAACCTAAGGATATGGCTCAAAAACTTGTTTAAAGTGGCATAGTGTTGAATCCCAACATGTTTCGCCCTGTGTATTGGGCTTCCTCAGGGGATGCTGTCTGCATGGGGTATCAGCCTTCCTGTATTTCTGAAATAGCACTTAGAATGAGGTCATAAATGTATTCAAAAAAACTAATGAAGTACTAAATCCACTGAACAGGTGGCCACAGGAGGCAGATACAGACCAAATCAGGTTAAGCTGTATATATAAATAAAAGCGGGGGAGGGGGGCAGGGATCAAAAAGCAGGTTGGTTCATATATTATACTGCAACAGTTGCCGTAAGCTCCGGCCATATTCTTTGTGTATTTCTTCCAGATGTGTGCAGTAATCCAGTGTCAAGCTTTGCCTCTGTGTAGGAGCTTCCTGTAATAAAGTCCGGTCACTGCTGCTCTCTCTCCTTGTGCCAGGTCACTGGTCTTGTTGCCGCCCCCTCCTGCAGTTATATGTAATGGGTGGAGCCAGCTGGGCCCCTCCCACAGCTCTGTTCCCTGCACAGGCTATGTACAACACAGTGATGATGTCACTGCTGCACTTACAAAGTAATATCTGGGTTTTCAAAGGTGGATTTACAGTATATCCTTTGTGGCCATTAAGGAGTATGTTTAAATGAAGGCAATTTGTGCCCAAGGTTCAGCTTTAGCCATTTTTAAAAACTCATCTACAAATATAGGTTTGTTTTATTTGACATATGTGATTGTACATCTTCTGTCTTGTCATTCTGGCTCTCTTTAGGTGTTCTGTTCTCAGGATATTTAAAAACAGAAGTTCTATTTTATTTCTTTCCTAGGCCACCATCTGTCATATGCATATGGTGAGTCTTACTGTTTATGCTTTGTCTTTCCTGGTAAGGTAACTGATCGCTGCCTTCTGCAGTGGGAGAAATGATTGTCCACGTGGGCCTCTGAAAATCTGTCTCTATTTAATTGCGTTTTTTTTTTTTTTTTTAATAATTGAAAATAAAAATGAGTGGGAGAGCTGAGTAAAAGGTACAAAACTATTATAAATAAAATGCATCAGCTGCACATTCTGCAAGAAGCAATTATTAGCGATACGTGAGAGCTAATTGGAGTGAAGGGACAACCCCCCCTCCCCCCACACACCCCCCATTTTACACAGCACACAGGAACAGAGCTGAGGCTATCAATCACAGGCTGTGTGCTGGAGGTCCCTCCCCTGTCACCATTTTTTCTCTCTTGGTGTCAGGTAAACTTGTCAGAAGTGATCCATGCTGATAGCAGAGGAAAGAAGCAGAAATGACACTTAGTGCTCTGGACTGAGACAAGTACACACTATAGAGGGATATGTTATTTCATTTCTGAGGTTTACAGCCGCTTTAAATCTGACCCAGAACCCCAACACTTCCATCCAAGATTGTGAACCTGAACCACATGAAATTGTCCCTGTGCTTCCCTTCCAATGCAGCCAATAGGAATATCTGCCTCTCTTCCCTATGGCTGTAAACCTCTATAGTCAGAGAAAACCAAAGAAAATTCCTAGCTCAACTTACCGAGCAGTCTGCAACCAACCAAATTACCCTGTTTAACAGTATGCTTAAATAAACAGGGGTTTAGTTTGCACACATTTGCACTTCCATGTGCTTCTTGCTGCAAAGGCCAGTTAATAGGTGGGGGCAACGGCCATTTCTTTGTCCTATAGCCAGCAGCATGCACAGCAGCCTGGGAGCCTATAGGCCAGTGGTGGTCAACTTTCTTGATAAGGAGGGGGCCCCAAGTGAAGCCCCCGACATCACCAATGGGCTGCACATAATATTCAGTGAATATTCAGTCCCAGAGACAACACGCACACAACAGGATATAGTCAAAGACCATGATGCAAGAGATGGTCAGAGACTTCAGACATGATAAAAGAGATGGTCAGGTACTGTGGACATGATGTAATAGGTGGTCTGATACTGTGGACATAATACAGGAGATGGTCAGAGACTGTGGACATAATACAGGAGATGGTCAGAGACTGTGGACATGATAAAAGAGATGGTCAGAGACTGTGGTCATGATACAGGTGATGGCCAGATACTGTGGATGTAATAGAGGAACTGGTCAGAAACTGTGGACATGATACAGGAGATGTTCAGAGACTGTGTACATAATACAGGTGATGGTCAGAGACTTTTAGCATAATACAGGTGATGGTCAGAAACTGTTAATGTAGTACAGGAGATGGACAGAGACTGCAGACATGATACATGGGATGGTCAGAGACCTTGGGCATAATACAGGAGATGGTCTGATACTGTGTACATAATACAAGAGATGGTCAGAGACTGTAGTGGATGTAATACAGGAGATGGGCAGCCACTGTGGACATGATACAAGAGATGGTCAGACACTGTGTACATGATACAAGAGAGGGTCAGACACTGTGTACATGATACAAGAGAGGGTCAGACACTGTGTACATGATACAAGAGAGGGTCAGAGGCTGTGAACATGCTATAGGAGTTGTTGGAAACCAGGGACGTACTTCAGGAGACAGTCATAGACTGAAGATATATTACATGAAACTGCTAGAAATGATGGCTATAATAGGGCCATAGGAAAACAGATTAGTGTCTGCAGAGGCCCTAAGGGCTGCATAAAGAGTGTCAAAGGGCCACATGCAGCCCCAGGCCACAGGTTGGCCACTATAAGCATTAAGACAAATTCACATTGCTACTAACATATAAAATGGTGCCTACAGCAGAGGTAAAGGACTTGGAATGACCACCTTTGTTTTAACCCCTTTATGGCAGAGGGTAAAGCAAATCCTAATGCCTGAACCCAGTTTTGCAACTTTGGCATTTTTTAGTAAAACTGTACATATCAGCCCAACTACTTAGTATATCCAGGTGAATTTCACTGCTTAGTTTTAGGGCAAATTGGAGTTTCATTTGGTGCTCATTAGTATTCAAAATCTTCCGGTTTTTTTTGTTTTTTTTATTATCAAAAGAAAACTGTCCCAAAAAGGTAAAAAAAAAAAATATTTGAATTGTAGCTGTCTATTTCATGATACTACTGTAACCTACCACCAAAGAACAACCCAAAACAAATTCTCCTGATGGTCGCAGAGGGATATCACATATGTATATGTTATTTGATGTTTGTACCCATACAGTATTAGGACCAAGAATCAATAGTGTCCATTTCCTTTTTTTTTTTTTTTATTCTACCTAAAACACACTGACACTATTTATTTTATTATTTCAGGTACTTATATAGCGCTGTCAATTTACGCAGCGCTTTACATATACATAGACACTGACACTAACAATAAAATGCCTTCATTTAAATCCTACCTATAGCACACTGAATCTGACTGTTGACCCTGACCATGACCTCTGATACAAACATTGATCCGAATCCTGACACCAACCTAAATCAAACCATAATTTAACTATTTTATGTTTATATAAATATTTATTTTTACACTTTTTTTTTTTTTTAATCTTCTCTTCTAGCAAGGGGAAAAAGATACAACGTATCTTCTTCTCCATCCAAGAGGAGAAACAACAAGGGCAGACTGTACAGGGACTGATCACAGCCAATAGCCAATTACAGGCTACCAAAGCAATCATGTGATCGAGAACCTGTCCTCCTATCTCCTGATATTTAGGAAATGAGCTATTGGTTACAAATCTGGGAGGTATTTTAGCTTATGAAGAAGGACCATTAGGGTCAGCCTTCTGGACAAATGTGTGTCTGTTCAGCTGTGGGCATGAGAGTTAGATCATCATGAAATCAGTATAATTTTATATATTTATATTACATTTTATATCTATTATTTATTATTATTATTATTATTATTATTATTATTATTATTATTATTATTATTATTATTATTATTATTATAGTATTGTTGTTATTATTATCATTATTATTATTATTGTTGTTGTTATTCATTTATTATACAATATTATTTATTATTATTTAGCATACATTTTATACCTGTATTTGTGTACATTTTTTCCAGAGTTCAGTTGGAGACACACGATCGATGACTTTTTGTTGCACTGAGCGCTTAATAGATTTGGGTCTATTAATTTGGTATGGCACATCAACAGAGGTCTTAAGATTATGTAAGCATTGCACTATATAAGTTCATTTAAATAGCGCTGCACTATTAGTTGGTATTTATTTATCATTGCTGGATGTCTTTGTGCTTTCAGCTAAGACAGAGATAGCAATAGCAGGGTTTAACAATATTAGTGTAGAAGGTTAGCAACTCATGTACTGTAATTACTACATCAGTTATGGCAAATAGATCACATATGAGTTGAAGATTAATTGAGAACAAATAGTTTCAGCTTGCAAAAGCTACTGCAGCCTGTCAATGGCAGTCGTGCTTCTGTTTAACATTGTAATTGTCCGATACAATTAAAGTATTAAATAAATAAAAATGATAACAATAAAATAATTATTATTATAAGTAGTAATATAAATTAAAAATAATAATAATATTAATCAAGTTTTTTTTTTCATCGGGAACGCAGGGGATCGGCTCTTTCAACATTGAATGCATGTAATGGCAAGGTGTGATGGGGTGTGCTGAAGAGTCTATTATTGCGGTGGGGATCTGTTGTTGCAGGGGAGGTCTATTATTGCTCGGAGATATCTATTGTTGAGGAAGGGGTCTATTGTTGCTTCCAGCAGGAGGGGTCTATGGATGCTGGCTGGTGGGGGGGTCTATTGTTACTGGTCGGGGTCCATTGTTGCTGGAGTCAATCTATTGGTAATTGGAGGTATTTTGGGGGGGGGGGGGGCTATTGTTGCTGGAGATTTATTATTTCTGGGGGGGGGGTGTCTATTGTTGCTGAGGGGATCTATTGTTGCTGGGGGGAGGGGGATCAATTGTAGCTGGGAGAGATCTACTGTTGAGGAGGGGTCAGTTGTTGCTGGCTTCTGGACAGTCAATTGATGCTGGCTGCTGGGGTGGATCTGTTGGTACTGGAGTAGTATTTTGATGCAGCGGTCTTTAGTTCTTTGGGGGGAGATCTGTTGTTGCTGGGGGGATCTATTTTGCTGCTTTTCCTGTTATCATTAACAAACTCCATACAAATTGCTTAGTACTACAAAATGATGCTTGGTTCTGAATTCTCTAAACGAGGTGGTACATGGGGCTGGATAGGGGGTGGAGTCACGGGACGGTGCTCAGAGGTGGGTAGGGGGTGGAGACAAGGGGTGACTTGGAAGGGGGAGGGGGGTTCTTGCACCTATTTTCTTTGAAAAAAAGCCCTGACAATAATCAGATGAAGAAGAAAAAAAATGTAAAAAGTGCGTCTTCTGATAATGTTATGCATGGGAGCCACTGCTCCAAGCTCAACTCTCTACTTTGTATTTGAAAGCTGTTGCAACTCCGGGCAGTTTTCTAGGCATACAAGTGACTGAATATCCCAAAACACCTAAAATTATTCCTCCACTGAATTACACACAATATATACAGTACCTCACAAAAGTGAGTACACCCCTCACATTTTTGTAAATATTTTATTATATATTTTCATGTGACAACACTGAAGAAATGTCACTTTGCTATAATGTAAAGTAGTGAGTGTACAGCTTGTATAACAGTGTACATTTGGTGTTCCCTCAAAATAACTCAACACACAGCCATTAATGTCTGAACTGCTGGCAACAAAAGTGAGTACACCCCTAAGTAAATATGTCCAAATTGGGCCCAAAGTGTGAATATTTTATGTGGCCACCATTATTTTCCAGCACTGCCTTAACCCTCTTGGGTATGGAGTTCACCAGAGCTTCACAGGTTGCCATTGGAGTCCTCTTCCACTCCTCCATGACGACATCACGGAGCTGGTGGCTGTTAGAGACCTTGCGCTCCTCCACCTTCCATTTCAGGATGCCCCACAGATGCTTAATACATGCTTAATACATGCTTAGCCAGTCCATCACCTTTACCCCCAGGTTCTTTAGCAAGGCAGTGGTCATCTTGGAGGTGTGTTTGGGGCCGTTATCATTTTGGAATGCTGCCCTGGGCCCAGTCTCCGAAGGGAGGGGATCATGCTCTGCTTCAGTATGTCACAGTACATGTTGGCATTCATGGTTCCCTCAATGAACTGTAGAACCCCAGTGCCGGCAGCACTTATGCAGCCCCAGACCATAACACTCCCACCACCATGCTTGACTGTAAGCAAGACACACTTATCTTTGTACTCCTCACCTGGTTGCCGTCACACACGCTTGACACCATATGAACCAAATAAGTTTATCTTGGTCTCATCAGACCACAGGACATGGTTCCAGTAATCCATGTCCTTAGTCTGCTTGCCCTCAGCAAACTGTTTGCGGGTTTTTCTTGTGCATCATCTTTAGAAGAGGCTTCCTTCTGGGATGACAGCTATGCAGACCAATTTGATGCAGTGCGCGGCGTATGGTCTGAGCACTGACAGGCTGACCCCCCACCACTTCAACCTCTGCAGAAATGATGGCAGCACTCATACGTCTATTTCCCAAAGACAACCTCTGGATATGACGCTGAGCACGTGCACTCAACTTCTTTGGTCCACCATGGCGAGTCCTGTTCTGAGTGGAACCTGTCCTGTTAAACGGCTGTATGGTCTTGGCCATCGTGCTGCAGCTCACTTTCAGGTTCTTGGCAATCTTCTTATAGCCTAGGCCATCTTTAGGTAGAGCAACAATTCTTTTTTTCAGATCTTCAGAGGTTCTTTGCCATCAGGTGCCATGTTGAACTTCCAGTGACCAGTATGAAAGAGTGAGAGCGATAACACCAAATTTAACATGCCTGCTCCCCATCCACACCTGAGACCTTGTAACACTAACGAGTCACATGACACCAGGGAGGGAAAATGACTAATGAAATATATAATAAAATATTTACAAAAATATTCGGGGTGTATTCACTTTTGTGAGATACTGTCAGTATATATATGTGTATATATATCTATATATCTATATCTATATCTATATCTATCTATCTATCTATCTATCTATCTATCTATCTATCTATCTGTCTGTCTGTCTGTCTGTCTGTCTGTCTGTCTGTCTGTCTGTCTGTCTGTCTGTCTGTCTGTCTGTCTATCTATCTATCTATCTATCTATCTATCTATCTATCTATCTATCTATCTATATATAAATATATATATGTGTGTGTATTTATAATGGGTTTTTTATGTATATATTTGGGCTTTTTATAAAACCTAGCTCAAATTCCAGACTTGTTTGTATCTTGCATGTTTTTCTGGAAGTCTATATATTATTTCTGAAGGTCATTATATTTCTAATGTCCCACTGAGCACTCCTTACTGTTCTGCATGGTAAATAATTAGCCAGATTGTGTTTTCTTAGCACAGAAAATTGCCATTTTCCTTCCTGGGTTGTATAAATGTCCCCTTTTATTTGACAGCATGTAAGCTCACAAACTCCCACCAAAACAAACAACCATAAAAAGAAAAGTAAAAAAAAAAATCTTTTCAGTCCTGGTGAGAAGTTTTGAGACTGACACTTAAAAGTTTTATTTTTATCAGAGCAATCATAAATATTGTTGTGTCATCAGCGTGACAGCGTCTTAAAACCGTGATAGATGCATTAAAACCCAGCATGGTATTTTTTGATTGGTTGTAAATTTATTATATTGAATGCAGAGCTGTCAGCGGCTTCAGTCAAATCATTAGTGGCAGTACAGCAATGGAAAATAAGAGTTTTAAAAAAAATAATTTATGTTTTTGCTATTTTCTCTGGAAATCCGACTGCAGAGAAAACCTTCGGTGGCTATATATCACTCCGGGATATTGGATGTGAATCTTTTTTTTTTTTTTAATTGATTTTTGTTTCTAATTTATTGCATTTGTCCTCTGACTACTCAGAATCCTGGCACTGTGGCTGTCTACAGCGTCATGCGAGGTGATTTAAACCTTTCTTGTTCAATGGCTCCTTGCTAAACGACAAGGCTACTGAGTGAAGGTCGAATGGAGGAAACTGATAGGGTATATGGAATAATGCCCTGCCTGTTTGGTTAATTAGAATAAAAAGGTGTGATAATTGATCTCATTTTCCTCTGATCTGCGCACTTAATGAAAGTGATCTCTTTTTTTTTTTTTTTTTTTAACTTTTATCACAAGATTGATGACACTTCCACCTTGTGGGGGGGGGGGGGGGTGATAAGATGGCATGTAACAAATAATAGGAAGTGAAAAAGACATTGAGCTGATGGAGGCTTCATGGCTTTATCAGAAGGGTCAGTAATAAATCCGCAATAAATAAGCCATGAGACAAGCTGCTTATCTGTGTCTGCCTTTTGTGCTTCGTTTGGCAGAAAAGCTGATTATCCAGATTTCGGCCATCTATAGCTATGCAGGCCTGCTTGTGAAAAGTTTTTGTATAACATTCGGGACAACATTGACGGAAGTGGAATCTGAGCCAAAATTGTCAGATTCAACTAAAGTAATCAGGATACCATCGTCTGCTCTAGTTATTATTATACAGGATCTATAAAGCACCAAAAGTAGCACTTTGCAAATAAAAGGAGACAATACAGTAACAATACAACTCAAGACAAGAGAGTTAGGAAGGCCCTGCTCGTCAGAGCTTACACTCTAAAAAAGAAACGTCAAGTGATACAAAAGGTAACACTTGTGTGGGGGTGAGTTAATGGACAAAGTAAAAGTACAGTTGTTAGGTAGAGGTGGGATAGGATTCCCTGAAGAAGTGAGTTTTCTGGCAGATAGAATAGGGGATAGCTGGGCAGATTGGGGTAGGGATCTCCAAACTAAGACCCTCCAGCTGTTGCGGAACTACATGTCCCATGAGGCATTGTAAAACTCTGAAATTCACCGACATGACTAGGCATGATGCTAATTGTAGTTTCTGAACAAGTGGAGGGCCATAGTTTGGAGACCCCTGTTCCATAGGATGGGATAGACTCTAGAGATGTCCTAAAGAAAAGCATGGTTAGACGGAGCAAGGAGGTGTTGGGAGGAGGGAAGAGGACGGTTTGGGTGACATTTTGAGATGAGGATGGTGATGTAGCTGGGGCAGAGTTGTGGATGGTTCTGTTGTTCCAGAGAATGGAAGAGGCTCTGGAGATGTCCTGTAGGAGAACACGGAAGAAGGAACAAAGGAGCTAGGGAGCAGGAGGTCTTGGGAGGAGTAAAGTAGACAGTTTAAGTGATATTTTGAGATGGTGTCAAAGCTTGGGGCAGATATGTGGATGGCTTTCTTACAGACTTTACAGTGGATGTCTGGTTAGCATTGCTCATTGTATGCAGTAGCTTTGCTTTCCAAGAAGTCTCTGAGGAGAGCATGGGAGGAGGTGAAAATGGATCTAGAGTTCTTGAGAGTAATGAAGAGGACAGGTTGGGTGATATTTTAAGATGCGGTTTGCAATGTAGTTAGGGGAAGAGTTGTAGATGGTTTTATTGTTCCAGAAAATGGAAGAGGCTCTGGAGATGTCCTGAAGGAGAACATGGAAGAAGGAACAAGGGAGCTAGGGAGCAGGAGGTCTTGGAAGGAGTAAAGTAGACAGTTTGAGAGTTTTATTTTGAGGTGGTGACATAGGTTGGGGCAGAGATGTGGATGGCTTTCTTACAGACTTTACAGTGGATATCTGGTTAGCATTGCTCATTGTATGCAGTATTTTTACTTTCCAAGAAGTCTTGGAGGAGATCATGGGAGGAGGTGACAAGGGAGATTAAGGTCTGAGAGGAATGAGGAGGACAGGTTGGGTGATATTTTGAGATGCGGTGGGCAGTGTAGTTAGGGGAAGAGTTATAGATTGCTTTGCTGTTCCAGAGGACGGGAGAGCCTCTGGAGATGTCCAGGAGAAGAACATGGAGGAAGGAACAAGGGAGCTAGGGAGCAGGAGGTATTGGGAGGAGTGAAGTGGACAGTCTGAGTGATATTTTTAGTTGGTGTTGTACTTTGAGGCAGAGATGTGGATGGCTTTTTTTACAGATTGTTACAGTGGATGTCTGGTGAGCATGTTTTCACACAAATCCTCTTCGTGTAGAGTATGTTGTTGCTTGAAGAAGGTTTTCTGGCTAAATTTAAAGAGATAGAGTCACTTAAAATCCTAACTCCCCCTCCAACCCACTTATACTGAACTGTGATATGCTTCCTACCTCCATCAGATTTGGGAGACCAAACTGCATGTAAGCTCCATATCGCATGGTATTAGAGCTTACACATTGTTACTGTCTTCTTCTCCTTAACTACAGTATTCATGCCAGGACATTGGCTGCTTTAAGGCCCCGTGCTGCAGTAATGTGTGTTATACACTTTGGCACAATGCCGTGCCCTTCATTCTGTATAGCACCCCAATGCACCTTGCCAACAGATGTGCATAGCACTGTGGTAGAGAAAATAGCACATGCTCATTTTCTGGTGCATTTTGGTGGATTAGGCAACCAATTAAAATGGATATGCTGCCTTGACACAACGCAGTGCAACAGTGTAAATTGGCCCTTAATCTACTGTAATCATACAGGCAGAGACATAAGGGAAGAGTTGTGAACTTACCTAATCTAGAAAAAGTAGGTTTCGTTTTGTCCATCTTTGTAGAAGTTCAATAGAGTAGTTCTTGGGATGACTTTTGACACCAAAAAGAATGTGAAGTTTTATGTATGCACCTATCCCTCTACTGGGACCTGCTCTTTACAGCTTGTAGGTATGTTTTTTCTGCCTTTCGCTCCCATACACTGCCGGCATAATACTTGGCTGTATGTTGAAAGCAGAGCAAACGGTGTGGTCCACTTTAACGTATGTCACCGAGGATATAACTATAGCCATAGCAGTCCGGTAAGTCTAGCATGGGGTCCACAGGCGGTGCCCAGAGTTGTCTGGCTAGACAAAGATTTAGCAATAGCATTGAAGCAGCTTTTGTTGCAATATTTATTTTCAATCCAGAGATTTCCCTAGCAGTATTTCTTTTCCTCTACAAAATGTCCTTATGGCCAACATTATTCAACCCACTTCCTCTGAGCCGGGTCTTCCTGGACCCTACCCGTCCTGTGACTGGACAGTGAAAGAAGAAGCAGCACAGTGAAGAACCCATCTTTCTATCACTTTGCTTTCTCCTCCTATCAGCATGATCCTTTTTAGCTCATGACCTGATTGGCTGCTTGTGCTGCTGCTTGCTCGGGTCTCAGGGAACTCTTGCTACAAATAATTATATTTACAGGTCACAGCATGATCATTAGGTTGCAAACATATTAAATGCCTATACAATAAGAAACCTAGTGTACCTAGAGAATTTGACACACAAACTTGATCATTTTTAGCCCCCATACGTTGTGATCAGTGAAAATGTGCCCATTTATCTTGGTGGTCAGTGGGGTTGGAAGGGGCTTCCTTCCATTAGTGGTCAGTAGAAAGAATGTCCCCAGAAAAGGGATATTGGCCCAGCAACTGTGGGGTACCATCGGGCAGAAGATCCAGCCTCCTGGTACTCCCTGCTCAAGGAACCTCCAGCGACTTCTGGAGGATCCCTAGGGTTCCATTAAACTGTGGTTGAGAATTAATGTATTGTGTATCACTAGATTTGTTTAAGAGATACAGGATGGCCCCTTAATGGTTTTGCTGTGGGGCCCAATCACACATAGTTACAGGACTGTCTATTACCAAACTATACTTCTGTATATGTTGATGAATATAAATGGCTGTTCATTGTCCTCTTTAGCAATAATGGCTATCTAGCGGTGAAGGTAGAATCAAGGTCATACAGTTATACTCTCCTATTCTGAATTGATGCATTACATTATGCCCTATTTCAAGAGATGCTACTGGGCCATTGGCAGTCAGGCTGCAAATCGCCCATAGACAAGTGCAGAGGACGTCCAGACAGTGGAGTCCAAATTGGGACACGGCTCTGAAAGACACTTTGAAGAGTCTGAAATATGATTGATGGGCTGTCAGATAAAAGTCACTTTTTAAGCTGCCTCTGCTCTCCATTTCAGCACAACTTTCAAAACCCTTTTCTGCGTCTCCGGAAATTCTTTTCTGCAATTCAGATTCTCCCTGGATGAACAGGACTAAAGGAAACTCTCTTATATTTTTTTTCAAATACTCCTAGTGAATAGTGTGCATGTGGAATGGATAATATTGCAATCTGCCAGTTTTAACAATCCAGCATACCTAAATGGTAATCTGCTAAAGCACTGGCTTTTTGAAAAGGCTCTGGAAAGCTTGCCAGCATTCTTAGAGTAGTAATGGCTATCTTCATTATTGGGAACTATTAAAACCCAGATTAATCTTCACTATTTACTACTGTAATGCAGTCAGACTGCACATACCACCCTTTCTCAACCTTTTTTTTCATCCCAGAGGAACCTTTGAACTAATTTTCAGGTCTCAGGGAACCTCTACTAAAAACACTTCATTAGGGGTTAGCGGCAAAAATGCCTCTTACATTGGTGGTCAGTGGGAAGAATGCCCCCCCTTACACTGGTGGTGATAATACTACCCTTATAGAGAGCAAAAAGACCATTGGTGTCAAGCCACTGGCTCTGCTAAGTTGCATTGAACCATGCAGACACCATCACATGGTAGGTCAATAAGGCGCATCTCCAGGAACCCCCTAGCAACCTCTGGAGGAACCTTAGGGTTCCACAGAACCTTGGTTGAGAATGGCTGGCATATACGATAATAAATATGGTACTCGTTTTCAACTTTTTCACTGCTAAATACTATAGGAGGAGTTATAAAGGATCAATCAGGTTTCATTTCAAAGCTGGTCTCATTGCAGAGGTCCAATGCAACCACTGCCGAGTCAGAGCTAGAGGTCTCCAAACAGCAGGGTTATAAGATTTGCTGATTGCAGATAGCAAAAAAAAAAACAGACCTTCCATTTACCCAACGGTCCACTTTAGGAAAACTAAAGCTCCTCAAGGGTGGAAAGATTTCAGGGGGTGAGGTTGTACCCCCCCCCCCCCCCAAAGATTCCTGGCTAGTGGCACCCTCTTCAAGTTAAAACAACGGTTCATTATGTACTGTCTGCACAGAAGATTAAATCTTCACAGGAATGCAGTTATAGCTGTTACAAAACACTTTTATATTCCTTTTGTCTGGAGTAGCCTATTTAAATCCTCCGCAGAAACTTTCCAAGATTCATTAATCCTGATGAAGGTCCCACACTGGACCAAAACTTTTGATATTACGCCACGGCAATAAATAATTGATAGGCTAGGAAGGTGAGCACGCTCCAACGTGCTAATTGCTTTGCTTTCCAGATGTTTGCAGCCTGGTGAATCATTTGTATCGTCGGAACACCTGCCACAAATCTAAGCTGGACTCATGAGCACTTTATTCCTGAGCGAGGCCTTTTATTGAGATAATATCTCATATAGACAAGCTTGATTAACGCGCTTTCCCGGGGCAAAATATGACCTGGCTATGGAGGCAGCGCAATGCAAAATTACTTATTATTATGTATGGCTTGAAACACGCCATCAAACTGGGAGAGGAGTTTTCCATTCATCACCGGCAGATAATTTGTCTGAAGGAAGTTTGGGCCAAGTTTTTAGTCGGGTCAATTAAATATTAGTATTATTATTACTATTATACACGATTTATATAGCGCCAACAGTTTACGCAGCGCTTTACGATGTTGGGGGGGGGGGCAGCACAATTACAATACAGAAGGGACAGGAGGGCCCTGCTCGTAGAGCTTACATTCTAAAGGGAGGGGGTGGTGGTATAAAAGGTAATAGATGTGGGAAATGATTTGATGGGGGTGTAGTATAAAATTAGTCCATTAACCCTTGGATTAACTAGACTTTGTTTTGTTTTTTTGTATTATGATGAATTAGGGTTAGGATTTGTCTTCATTTCTGCATTTTCCTCCGAGCTAGATAGAATTTCTTTGAGTGCTGTAAGAACTATATGACTAGCTTCTTATTGTATTCTGTGTTTGGAATATTGTAATTTCATAACTATACCTTCCGTCAGTGGGATATGAAGTAGATTAATAGTGCAACAAGTATTGCAGTTACATCACAACTGTCTCCAACACCCATATATGAACTTAACGGCCAACTCTACAATTTTACAACATTTTTAAAAAGCAGCCATCTAGAAGAGTAAAGTATAACAAATATCAAAAAAGAAAAAGCTGTGCAACATGAGACTATAAAAAGGTGATAGTGAATATCCACCTATATCTATGTCAAATGGAGGATATGATTACTGTGGCTGCAATACTCAACTCTTCTCCAGCATTGTCCACCACAGACTTACTGCTCTCCGATTCAGTGTTGGTCCTCTTACAGTAGAATAACACCCAGCATCTTCCAACCCACTTTCGGTAAGCCCAGGCTGTCATGGACATGGGCACATCATCAAGCCCGAGCTTATAGTACTCCTGAACAGAGATCCATTCACAAATCATTACATGAGTGCAGGAGGAAGGACCAGTGGAGGAGAAGTGGAAGATTCCAATATATTACTGGACTGGTCATGGTTTTTAGGGTATGCATTTAGAGCAGCCCTTTTCAACCAGGGTGTCCGGGCATCAGGTTTCTTCAGGGGTGCCTTGGCGAAATTCCTAAAAATTGACCAAAAATTGTATGAATCAAGCCTACCTTTTAGTTACACAAAGCCACAGGATTTCATTGTGCACCATTACATCGGCGTTCTAACAACCAATGACGTTACCTTTAATGTTGGTTGTCCTATGTGTGTGGATGTTTCTGCCATATGTAAAACTATTAGTTTAATTTTTTACATTTTAGAAATGGGATGCTGAATTTTAAAGGGTGCCTTGATTGAAGAAAAGTTGAGAAACAATGATTTAGAGCATTTAAAAACATAGTGCTGGCTTCAGCTTCAGGTGATGGAGTGGGGGGAAAGAGTGGAAAAAACAAAAAAGCTGGAGTTTTGCTATCCTCCTTCCAAGAGAGCATAGGAGGTTTAGTGTTGTTGGTTTGGGAAGAAGGAGAGGAATAAAGTAAGGAGAAATTAGACCTCGGGCATGGGAGGTTAACCACTTGACTACTGGGCACTTAAACCCCCTTCCTAACCAGACCAATTTTTAGCTTTCGGTGCTTTCACACTTTGAATGACAATTACTCAGTCATGCAATACTGTACCTATATGAAATGTTTGTCTTTTTTAACACACAAAGAGCTTTCTTTTGGTGGTATTTAATCACAGCTGGGTTTTTTATATTTTCCGCTATAAATCAAAAAAGACTAAAAATTCGGTAAAAAAAAAATTCTTTGTTTCTGTTCAAATTTATTGCAGAGTATTGGCGAGTATTGGCGAGTATTGGAGAGTATTGGCAGAGTATTGGCGAGTATTGGCGAGTATTGGCAGAGTATTGGCAGAGTATTGCGAGTATTGGCAGAGTATTGGCAGAGTATTGGCGAGTATTGACAGAGTATTGGCAGAGTATTGGCGAGTATTGGCAGAGTATTGGCAGAGTATTGGCAGAGTATTAGTAGAGTATTGCATAGTATTGCAGAGTATTGGCAGAGTATTTCATAGTATTGCAGAGTATTGGCAGAGTATTGCAGAGTATGGCAGAGTACTGGCAGAATATGGGCACTGAGCAGCACTGTGGGCTGGGTCTGTAGTGCCCACAGCACTGCAAATGATCTCTCCCTCTCTCCTCTCACACTGTACCGATCGGTACAGAGAGGGGAGGGAGGAACCAAGTGATGCTCCGTCATTTGAGGAAGCGATCACGTGGTAAACGGCCGCTATAAGCGGCCATTTACCGTGATCCGTGATGCGCCGGATCCCCCGGACCCGACGGTCACGGATGTTCCCGGGTGCGCGCCCCAGGGGGCGCGAGGTAGCGCGATTCTGCGAGAACGTCCCATGGATGTTCACCCAGAATAAGCCGACCGCGCTGTAGCCGTCTTTCGGCTATGGCCAGTCAGCATGTGGTTAACCTTATATATCATAACCAACCTCATCTGCAGAAATTGCCAAAATCGTCCTCTCCTCTCCTCCCTAGACATCATACTCTCTAGCACCCTTGATACCTCCTAGCATGTTCACCTCCAGAACTTTTTCAGAATCTCTCCCACCCTCTAGAACACCCTACCCCAATATGTCCAGTCAGCTCCTACCCTGTCCACATTTAGGCGAACCTTGAAAACTCTTTTATTCAGGGAGGCCTATCCCACCTCCACCTAAAAAACTGTACTTGAGTCACCTCCATCAGATCATCCCCCGCAGCTATTACCTTTTGTACCACCTCCCCCTCCCCTTAGATTGTAAGCTGCATGAGCAGGGCCCTCCTATTCCTTCTGTGTTGAAATTGTACTGTCCCCTGTTATATTGTAAAGCGATGCACAAACTGTTGGCACTATATAAAACCTGTAAAATAATAATACAAGAAAATATATAATAACATAGATATACTTTTCTCTACTATCATTTTATTCTCTGTCTTCATTATATCACTATATCCTCATTGACCCTTGCCACCTTACCCTTTCTAGCTTTTCTATTTTGCCCACTTTCATCTCCCTAACCTATCCCCAAATGGCTTAAAGGAACTGTAGTGCAGCTGAGTGGCACTTCTATTTCCAAACTGTGCAAATATGCATAGTATATTTGCACATTATGGCAGACATACCTCTTGGTTTGCCCTCCTTTAGCGCTGACAGATTAATGGTCTCTGTTATTGCCCCTCTAATACCTCTGCTGCTTCTTCTGGTTTGGGATCGTTCTTTGACCATTGGGTATGGGTTTGATCATCACAGCACCTACATGCATTTTTAGCACTTCAGTGCTGAGTGTTGAGTACATTGCACTGCAAAGGGGAAAGAAGAAAGAGGAGATGCACAAAACCTCTTCTGCCAAAAAGCTCTACCTCCTAAGTATTTTTTTAAGGGTTAGTTCCACTTAAATGCTGAATTCCAGTTAGAATTTTCATTACATTGTTTAGGTTCCATTTACACCAGATGGGTTGGCACATTTTTTGCAGCACTTGCCAACACAAGGACCTGTAAAAAATACGGTGTGATTGGTAGCAGCTCACACTAGTGTGTTGCACTGTTAGATGCTGGTACGTGGTGTAAAACGTGCCCTATTTTTTGTGCATCATCATACATGAAAAACAGCAGTTCAGTGCAAATTTTGCCATTGACCCTTTTCATGTTCCAGAAAGTGGGGGGAAAAGTCTATGTTGTAATGCACCGCAATGTAGCCTGTCGCAACCAGGTTGCCACACTTGCATTTACCTGTGCTCAATGCACACATTGCGCTGTGCCTGGACCCTTAAAAAGCAATCCCTTACTGTTACTGAAGCTCCCTACATCTTTCGAAAAACGACAGAAATGCCTGAATTAACCAAGTTGGAAGATGACATCCACAAGGTTTTCATAATCTATGTCCCGGGTTCCTAAAACCAATCCCCCCCATCCTTTCCCCTTCAGCCAGGCAACTGGTTATGTGAATGCCCTTGTAAAGTCTTTGTAGGGATTTTGTTGCTCCAACACACATCAAGGACAATTAGAGGTGCTTCCCCGGGACGCCCTTTGTGGGTGACCTCTTTTGGGCATCAATTTGCCCTGGCTGCAACGGCATCTATCCGGACCGGAATCTGGGTGGACTTTTGGTCGTAGTTTGTTCTTAGCGTTTTTAATTGGATGCAAGATACTCTCAATGTCTATGCAATGTACAGTATATGGTTACACACGAAACACACGAAAATGCGACCGTGTGTATGCTCAATCGGTCTTTCGCTGGCAGAATTACAGCCAGCAAAAGACTGAGAGCAGGTTCTCTATTTTTCGGTCGGGAAAAGTTCCTATCCGAAAATGCGATCGTCTGTATTCAATTCAGATGCGCAAAAAATTACGCATGCTCGGAAACAATTTGACGCATGCTTGGAAGCATTGAACTTAATTTTCTCGGCTCGTCGTAGCGTTATAAGTCACCGCGTTCTTGACGGTCGAAAGTTCAGAGAACTTTTGTGTGACCGTGTGTATGCAAGGCAAGCTTGAGCGGAATTCTGTCAGGAAAAACCATCCAAGATTTTCGGACGGAAATTCCGCTCGTGTGTACGCGGCATAAGAGGAACCTTCTTTATTCATTTATATTTGGGATGTGGGTCAGTGCAACTTTTTCGTTGTGACTATTCAGAACCCTTTATAGAATTTTGTAGGGAACTGCTGACATCCTTATATCAGAGGTGCCTGTGATTGGTTGATCTTTTTTGTGATGCTCCCCAGTCTTGTCCCACCTATGCACCTTCTTATCTTTTGTTGGACATCATATGCAATCGTCAATGTTCCTGACAGGCCTGCAGGGCTACGAGGGCAGGTATTTGAAAGTAAGGAGCTGCCTATTCATGCACAGCTCTGACTATATTTCCCAAGAATCATAGTTTTGTGAAATGCCGGTACGGTAGATCCTGGGGGAGAAGACAGTGAAAGATCAAACATAAAAGATCCCTCCTCCTGGTTGCCAGGCATTAGTGAAATGATGGGAAACCCTAGTGATTTCACATCGAACTTTAAAAATAATTCTCAGAAATGCTGAGAGTGATATATATTATTTTTGGTGATTCGCTTGAGCATTGGGAATAGAAGTTTGTAATGGAATTTAATGTTCATCCTGGAGCTCACATTTAAAGCCTTCTCCGGTCTTCCAATCATTCATCCTACCGCACATTCTACATCTGGCTTATCTGTTCAGTAGGATGAAGCTGAAAGGTTATTCCAATTTTCCGAAAGCCAATTTTTTTCCCTTTCTTTACCAAATTCTTAGCTACCGGCTTACTCCACTAAGCTCTTCGTTTATCTCCTCAATCATGTTTCAGTATTTCTGAGCTTCTTTGGACCTATGGTGAATTGTTTGTTGGACCTATGGTGAATTGTTTGTTGGACCTATGGTGAATTGTTTGTTGGACCTATGGTGAATTGTTTGTTGGACCTATGGTGAATTGATTGTTGGACCTATGGTGAATTGTTTGTTGGACCTATGGTGAATTGATTGTTGGACCTATGGTGAATTGTTTGTTGGACCTATGGTGAATTGTTTGTTGGACCTATGGTGAATTGATTGTTGGACCTATGGTGAATTGTTTGTTGGACCTATGGTGAATTGTTTGTTGGACCTATGGTGAATTGATTGTTGGACCTATGGTGAATTGTTTGTTGGACCTATGGTGAATTGTTTGTTGGACCTATGGTGAATTGATTGTTGGACCTATGGTGAATTGTTTGTTGGACCTATGGTGAATTGTTTGTTGGACCTATGGTGAATTGTTTGTTGGACCTATGGTGAATTTTTGCCACGTAGCTCATTTGTCTTTAGTCAGTAGGAATCATTTATAAAAAAGAGGAATTAATCAACCTGGCACCATTGCTCATAGAAAGTCATGCAATTCCTGAAAGGATCTGATTTATGAAAAGAGAAGGATTAAGAACTGGAGAAAACTGGAGCTCATGCCTTGAGGAGCCATTTGCTCTTGAAGAACTCCCCTCTTCCACGCTCCATGTTTCTGAGATTAGGCACCCGGTTTGATATTAAAGTTGACTGGTTTATGAGGTAAACACTTCTGCTGTTGCCCCAGGTGTTTTTTCCTCTGCCCCCTTCCTTGTACATCCCAACCTACTACATCTCACACCAATTGCAAACATCCATGGTAGCTAAGCTGCATCATTTTTCCTGGTCAGCTGAATCCATGTCCTCATTTGCATATGCACCATAATTAAAGTAATTAATCTTAGTGAAATGCAGAATTAATTTTGGCTGTAGTCAGGCACAGAATTTTCTTTTTTTTTTTTCCCAGAAAAAAAAAAAAAAAAGGTTTAGTGATTAAATACAGAAATAAAATTGGTAACTCATTTTATCCTGTAACCATGCTCATTCCAAGACTTAACAGGAAATTTAAAAAATGTTTACACTGTTATGGTGACCATCTGTATCTACCTCTGAAATCTTTTTTTTTTTTCCTTTTCCCTGCAGCCTATTCTTGTATGTGTTAGTGTCCTCATTTTCTCTAGTGTTGTTTACAGCAGTCAGAAGAAATGGGCTATTTCGAGTCAAATGTTTGTTCATTAAAGAGAGATCATAGAAAGCTTCTGTATATGGAAGCTTTTTCATAAATCAATGCCACATGGAAAAATTGATCTGTAGAGATGGAATTTCTTATGGAATGAAAGATCATTTCCATTTTAAAATTGATCTATTCTGCACAATTAGAGATGAGCTGAGCGTTTATTTAGGGCATTTAGCGTGGATGAACATGTCCGCTTCCTGCTGACAGTGGTTTCTAAGGCGGTAGTGGGTGCCTGCATCCATTCCATCCTTAGCAACCATTGACATTACACTGCTCACTCAATTACATGGCCGGGAATCCCCCGACCACGTAAGCAAAAGAGTGGAGATAGAGGGGGGACATTATTGCCTAAATATGGCCCCTTCCCTTTATGTTGACAATGACATCTCGGGGAGCTGCCATTCAGCGAGCGGGGACATCACAATAAGGTTGTTGGGGTTTTTCTTTTAATGGGTGTCAGGAATCGTGATTGATATAGGTCTACAAGATGGGACTTTTTTTTTTAAATAAAGCTGTGTTTGTGTATTTATTTACTTTTCACTTTTTTCGTGGGTAAGGGTACCCGTTACCAGGAGCGGCCGGTCCATTTGACGGCGCAGGGGCGCCGCACTCCTAGTTTGCATGCGGGGATGCATGCAGGGTGCCGGACTCATAGGTTTCTATGTTTTTGGTTTATTTTCAAGCCACATGATTAGAGCCTGAGGCTCTAATTGGCTTGAAAAAGGTTGGGCACTGCGCCCCGAACCCACCCACTTGTGACACTAGCGAATCAGTAATCGCTATTGTCTTTCGGGTTCTCCACCCAGCCAATCGGGACAGGAAGTAGATCAGGTTGGCCGGGAGGAGAAGCCGAGGAAGCCGTGGAGGTGTGAGTTTGGGGGGCGTCACTGTGGAGGGGTGAGTGCTGGGGGGACCGTCACCATGGAGGGGTGAGTGCGGGGGGGCCATCACCGTGGAGGGGCTAAGTGTGTGGGGGACCATCACCATGGAGGGGTGAGTGTGGGGGGGCCATCACTGTGGAGGGGCTGAGTGTCGGGGGATCGTCACCGCGGGGGGGCTGAGTGTGGGGGGACCGTCGCCATGGAGGGGTGAGTGTACGGGAGGCCATCACCATGGAGGGGTGAGTGTACGGGAGGCCATCACCATGGAGGGGTGAGTGCAGGGGGGCCGTCACTGTGGAGGGGCTGAGTGTCGGGGGCATCACCATGGAGGGGTGAGTGCGGGGAGGGCCATCACCGTTGAGGGGCTAAGTGCTGGGGGACCGTCACCATGGAGGGGTGAGTGTGGGGGGCCGTCACCGTGGAGGGGCTGAGTGTGGGGGGGCCATCACCATGGAGGGGTGACTGCTGGGGACTGTCAGCGTGGAGAGGCTGAGTGTGGGGGACCGTCACCGTGGAGGGGGGTGTGGGGTTCGTTTTCCGCCGCCCCCCCTCCCCCCCCAAAAAAAAAGTTTAGCACCAGCAGCCATTGCCCGTCACTCACATGAGGAGGTGAAAGTTCTGGATCCTTGTTGTTAAAGGAGGTTTAAATTTCCAAAAGCTCTCTCCACAGGCACCCACAATCCTGGGGAAAGGTGCTTTGCCAGGAGGGTGCCCCCAGCAATGCCCTTCGCCAATATTGAGGGCATGTGGCCTGGTATGGTTCAGGAGGGGAGTGTAAGCTTGTACCCTCCCCCCCTCTTTTCTGGCCTGCATACTCAGATAAGGGTCTGGTATGGTATTTTCGCATGGGGTTCTCCCACGCTCCCTGCGAAAGGCAATAAGTAAAAACTGACATTAATCATGACTATTGTGCGAATGCTGCAAATTGTTTATAAATAGACCCCTATTACTTCACAGACATGGTGGTAGTTTTTCTGAAATTACAATGAGGTTTTATTATGCTGCTAAAGAAACTCTTCTGACACAGATGATGACATCTATCGATGCAATATTAAAGGGTTTTTTACTCCATTTCCTTTATGTGAAATCCATTGTGAGCCTGCCAGTCCCCTTGCTTTTCTGTTAAAAACTGACCCCACTAAGCAAGAGAACACAGCGTGGTCAGTTCTCTAGCTGTACAGGGAACTCAGCCTGCTCTCCTCCAATAAGCAGGCTTCTCCTGACATGCTCCCACTGCACAGCCATTCACTAGCTGCTGTTTCTCCTCCCCCAGCTCTCATGCAGCTAAAAACAGAGGGGATGTGATCACTTATAAAAAAGGGAAAAAAGGCATTTATAATGTTTTTTTTTTTATATCTATACAAAAAAATGTTGCCTTTCATTTTTATTTTAAAATGAATGGGTTGTTTTACAATGTGAGGGTTTACAATTACTTTATTAAATCTGTGTAAGAAATTAGCTTATTCATCAGGCTTCTCATAAATGCTACTGGATTTTCCTGTGACAGCCAATCACAGTGGTCACATGACCTGAATGCCTGCCTCTACCTCCTGGCAAGATGGCGCCCACTTGACTCTATGCCGTTGGAGGACCGGAGCGACATCTGATGTCACTTCTGCCTAACGGCCTTAAAGGGCAAACTTTTTTTATTAGTATAGTAAATGTAAAATTCCTTTTTTTTTTTTGCTTTTAAGTTAATGTTAGATCTGAGGTCTTTTTGACCCCAGAACTCTCAATATTAGAGGACCTCTCATGCTTATTTCTATTACAAGGGATGTTTACATTCCTTGTAATAGGAATAAAAAGTTATCAATGTGTGTATATGTATGTTTGGGGGTTCTATGTAATTTTCTAGCAAAAAATACTAATTTTAAACTTGTAAACAACAAATGTCAGAGAAAGGCCTGGTCCTTAAAGCGGAGTTCCAACCAGAAATGGAACCTCCGCAGATCAGATTCCTCCCCCCCCCCCCAAATTTGGCACCTTTCAGGGGGGGAGAGGGGAGCGTATACCTGTCAAATCCAGGTATCTGCTCCCACTTCCGGGGAAAGATACCTGCAATCTGTGCTGCGAACTACGTTATGTCCGGCCCCTCCCCCCTCCCGCTGCCCTAAGGGAGACGCAGAGGTCCCACAAGACAGCAGAGACCATTCAGAAAGCGCAGTGCGACTCGCGCATGGGTAGTTGGAAACAGACTGTGAAGCCGCAAGGCTTCACTTCCTGTTTCCCTTACTAAGGATGCTGGTCCCTCCGCCCAGAGCCAATGGACGGGTCAGTTTCGGGTGCCGACATCGTAGGATTCTTTGACAGGTAAGTGTCCTTATATTAAAAGTCAGCAGCTGCAGTATTTTTAGCTGCTGACTTTTATTTTTTTTTTTTTTCCCAGGCGGAACTCTTCTTTAACCATACCTCCCAACTTTTTGAGATGGGGATGAGGGACACCTATTAGTAAAAGTATGTAGGCATAGGACACACCCCTTGCCACGCCCCCCTTAAAGGAGAATTATACAAAATAATTATTAGTTAAACCCAACAAGTGTTTTCTTTTAACACTTCTATTCCTTTATATTGGCTTTTGAAATGTACAAATGCAACAATTTAGAAACTGGATGAAAGGTTTAGCACAGGGAAACACTTTTTGATAGATAAAAAGTGCATTTTATATGCGGGTATATGCATCAGACCAAAATGAGGGACAAATGAGGAGGAATGAGGGACAGAGGGACTTTGTTGCGAATCAGGGACAGTCCCTAGAAATCAGGGACAGCTGGGAGCTATGCTTTAACTGGGCAGTACATTTACCTTAGGTATGGTAGTTCTCAACCCAAGGCGTTCAACATGTCCAGGGCCGTCTTTAAGGCGGGGCAAAAGGGGCAGCTGCCCTGGGCCCTGTCATTGTTGTGGGGCCCAAAAGAGCTGCCTCATACTTGCCAACTATCCTGGTTTAAATTCCCTCGTCCCTTAAGGTTTTAGTCCTGTGCTGTGTCCCAATATCTCAGTGTGAAGTGCCGCTACTCATGCTGCCCAGCTCTGCCATCTTGTTGTGTACAGATGACTCACCTGCAGACCCTGCATTTACATGTAAATTACCGGCATTCATATGTAAATAGCGACGACATTCATATGTAAATAGTGGCGGCTGGCAGCATTGATATGTATATCATGCCCCCCTGAGGTCATATCCACAGTAATCTCTAGCAACCAATCAACAAGCAGAAATCATGTGCTGTAACCTCTAGCAACTAATCAGTGAGCCATAATGTGTGCTGTAACCTCTAGCAACCAGTCAGTGAGGGTTAAGGATACACTGTGACCTCTGGCAACCAATCGCAATAGCTGCCTGATCTGATTCAGTAAACTGATTTTGAGTCTAGCTGCTATTTATTGTATGTCTCAGAGCAGGTGGAGAGCGAAACTGCATGGGGGGGGGGGGGGGGCAAGAAAAGTTTTGCCCAGTGTCCAATCAATATTAAAGATGGCCCTGGCATGTCCAGTTAATAGGTGTCACTGTCTATCTAACTGGGCCATTCAAGCCAATGGGACTCTGCTGCAGCTGCAAGCTTAGGCATTTTTCGGCAAAAAAAAAAAAAGCAAAAAAAAAAAAAAAAATAAGGCATTCAAAGAGATCACTTCCTGAACTCCTAACACTACAGATCCCGTGTGGTTCCTTTTACAGGTTGTGTAAATTTCAGAACTGGATAAACAGAAATACAAATCCTTTGGCAGGCAAAACAGCTCCCATTCACAGTATGTATTTCTGTTTATTTAGCGGTTTGCCCGGAGCTCAGGTTTAAGGCAGTTTGCAGATTTTTCAGTATTGCATTAGCCACCGACTAAATGATTAGACCTGTTGCCATGAGTTACATTCTAAAAATGTAGTGTTTAGCAGACTTCATCTATTTATATGTAGCTATTTCCATCAATATCACAATTATTTAATCATAGATAGAAAACCGGTGTATTTTTAAGGTGTGCCATATCCAACTGAGAACATTTGTAATTTGCTCTGATTGTGAACTAATAGGAAAGAGCATTTTCCATCCCCCCTCCCCCCCCCTTCCCTCCGAGCTTGGCAACTCCTGAAACATTCATTAGGTTGTTGAGGAGAAGTGCATGGATGGAACGATCTAAATTTATCTCAAATTATTTTCCTAGAAGCAAAAGGTCATCTCTGAGCAAGCCTCACAAGGACAATACAATAATTATTAACACAACAGATAAAAGGCATATAGGAAAATGAGCATCAGCCAACGTTCTAATAAAGAGAGGCCAATCCAACGTCTCTGATTGTCCAGATTGTGTGTGGGGGTGTAATAATGAATACTGGAGTTTTCAATCTAAAACATAAAATCATGAACACGGGGGCGTGACCTCAAATAGCACGAGAAAAGTTCAAAACTAATCCTAGAAATGATTATTTTTACCAGAAGAGCGCTTGATGATTGGATTCGACTTCCAGTGGAGGTAGTGAGTCGGTCAACAGTAAGCGGATTCAAACATGCTTGGGACAAACACAGAACACAAAAAATATATATATATTTATACAGTATATGTGAAGCAAACAACAAATAGGACAAAATAACAGAAAAAGTCAATGTGCATAACTATTCACCCCCCTAAAGTCAATACTTTGCACAGCCACCTTTTGCGGCTATCACAGCTCCAAGTTGCTTTGGATAAGTCTCTATGAGCTTGCCACATCTTACCACTGGGATTTTTGCCCATTCCTCCTTGCAAAACTGTTCCAGCTCCTTCAAGTTGGATGGTTTGCGCTTGTAAACAGCAATCTTTAAGTCGGACCTGAGATTTTCTATTGGATTGAGGTCTGGGCTTTGACTAGGCCATTCCAACACATTTACATGTTTCCCCTAAACCACTCAAGTGTTTTTTAGCAGTGTGTTTGGGGTCATTGTCCTGCTGGAAGGTGAACCTCCGTCCTAGCCTCAAATCACACACAGAGTGGTACAGGTTTTGCTCAAGAATATCCCTGTATTTAGCACCATCCATCTTTCCCTCAACTCTGACTAGATTCCCAGTCCCGACTGCTGAAAAAAATCCCCACAGCACAATGCTGCCACCACCATGTGGTTACAGTGGGGATGGTGTTCTTTGGGTGATGTGATGTGTTGGGTTTGCGCCAGACATAGCGTTTTCTTTGATGGCCAAAAAGTTAAATTTTAGTCTCATCAGACCAGAGCACCTTCCTCCATACATTTTGGGAGTCTCCCACATGCCTTTTCGCAAACTCAAAATGTGCCATTTAGTTTTTTGCTGAAAGTAATGTCTTTCTTCTGGCCACTCTGCCATAAAGCCCAACTCTATGGATCACACGGCTTATTGTCGTCCTATGTACAGATACTCCAGTTTCTGCTGCTGTGGAACTCTGTAGCTCCTCCAGGGTTACCTTAGGTCTCTGTGCTGACTCTCTGGTTAATGTCCTCCTTGCCCGGTCCGTGAGTTTTGGTGTTTCGGACATCTCTTGGCAGGTTTGCTGTTGTGCCATGTTCTTTCAATTTGGTTATGATAGATTTGATGGTGCTCCTAGGGATCATCAAAGATTTGGATATTTTTTTTATAACCCAACCCTGACTTGTACTTCTCAACAACATTGTTCCTTACTTGTTTGTAGAGTTCCTTGGTCTTCATGGCAGTGTTTGGTTAGTGGTGCCTCTTGCTTAGGTGTTGCAGCCTCTGGGGCCTTTCAGAAAGGTGTGTATATGTAATGACAGATCATGTGACACTTAGATTGCACACAGGTGGACATCATTTCACTAATTATGGGACTTCTGAAGGTAATTGGTTGCACCAGAGCTTTTTATGTGCTTCATAACAAAGGGGGTGAGTACATACACACATGCCAATTATCATTTTTTTATTTCTGAAAAATAGTTTTATATATATATATATTATATATATATATTTTCTAATTTTACTTCACCAACTTAGACTATTGTGTTCTGATCCATCACATATAATTCAGATTAAAAAAAACATTGAACTAAAGGCTGTAATGTAACAAAATAGGTAAAAAGCCAAGGGGGTGAATACTTTTGCAAGGCACTGTATCTACTATATACTCAAAAGAGAAAGCGATACTGAGTAGTGAGATAAGAGTTGCTGCACGCCTCAATAAAATATGAATTGGAAGGAATGGTCCCCATGGGGTTCTGGGTTGCAGACAAAAATTCAAAACTGAAATAGAAAAATATGGATTTTATTGAAAAGTATTAACATACAATTGCATGAAAAATGTTAACTTAAAACATGAGCTCTGTGAGTGAGGCCATTGCACACACATCATAATAATACAGCCGTAAGTGTACATGAACAACATAGCATGATATAGGTATATATAATCATACTGGAAAACGCTGACGCATTTCGACCATTAACAGTAGAGACCTTCTTCTGGGGGAAAGAAGTACCGTTAAACAACAATATAGATTTATATTGACACATAAGATGCAATTTTATGATCATATTTACCACTAGCGGCTGTAATGGTAGCCTCCAAAGTACTGTGCCCAGGGATTGCTTAAGGATCCAGGCAGCGTGGCTAGAACTCCCGGACCACCGAACAGAGGCAGGGACAAGCCATCGAGAAGCCGCGCTCAGACCCCCACTGGGGGGGGGGGGCGAGGAAGAACCGGGAACCAAGAACAGAGCCCAAAAAGGAAAATCACTCCCCAAGGCCACTGTTGGATTATATAGTGATAATCATATATTAGAAAAGGTATCTCTTGATCCTAAGCTACAACCCCAATTCCAAAAAAGTTAGGATGCTGTGTAAAATCTACAAAAAAACAGAATGCAATATTTTATTCACAATAGAAAAAATAGAAAATAAGAAAACATATTTTTTTTTATATATTATTTTTTGCGCTATAAACAAAAAAAGACAGACAATTTTGAAAAAAACAAACAATATTTTTTACTTTCTGCTGTAAAACATACCCAATATAAAAATGTAAAAAATCTATTTTCTTCATCAATTTAGGCCAATTCAGTATGTATTCTGCTACATATTTTTGATAGACAAATCCCAATAAGCGTATATTAATTGCTTTGTGCAAAAGTTATAGCGTCTACAAACTATGGGATATTTTTATGGAATTTTTATTGCTTTTTTTTACTAGTAATGGCGGCGATCAGCTACTTATAGCGAGAATGCGACATTCCGGTGGCCAAATCGGACACTAATGCCTCGTTTCCACTGAGCGGATCGGTTCGGTTCGGTATGGTACGCTATTTTGGGTGTTTCCATTATGAAAGCGGCCCATACAACTGAACCGTACCGCTCCATTCAGGGTCCTGCTTCAGATGTGGGGCCATAGAAAATGGAACGGTTCGGTTAGGGTGGAGCTACGATACATTCCACTGATTGGCTGACAGAAAACCCTCTGCTGTGCTATGCTGAGGCATTTTTTCTAAACCCTGTATGGCCCCTTGTGGTCCCACTTGCAGTAGAAACGCTCACCAGAATAGACCGGACCATTCTAGGCCATTCAAACTGTACCGACCCAAACCGATCCGCTCAGTGGAAACGAGGCATAAGTGCACTTTTGACACTTTTTTTGGGGACCAGTGACACTAATATAGTGATCAGTGCTAAATAATATACACTGTCACTGTACTGGCAGGGAAGAGGTTAACATCAGGGGCAATCAAAGGGTGAAATGTGTTCCCTGGGAGTGCTTTCTAACTGTGTGGGGGGTGCTTGTACTGTAAGAAGACAGAGGTCCGTGTTCGCAGAAACACAAGATCTCTGTCTTCTCCTGTCACAGAACGGCGATCTGCATTGTTTACATAAGCAGACCGCAGTTCTTTCTGCCTCAGGAACGATCAGCGGGTCCCAGCGGTCAACGGGTCCGCTGGACCCACTGATTGGCTCCCGCTGTGTCCAATACAATGGGTCGCTCGCGGCGTGCACTCCAGACCTGGAAGAAAAAATCATGTACAGAAACGTGATTTCACGCTAAAGGGCCGCCATGCTGCAGTATATGTATGTAGGGCAGTCCTTAAGCAGTTAAACTGTAATTTTGAAATTGTTGGCAGCAACAAAGAGTTGGGACAAGGCCATGTTTACCATGGTGTAGCACCCCCTCTTCATTTAACACTCTGTAAACATCTGGGAACTGAGGAAACCAGTAGGGAATGTTGTCTTATTCTTGCCTTACATGGTATTCTAATGCCGCGTACACACGGTCGGACTTTTCGTCTACAAAAGTCCGACGGACGCCGACAGACAAAATACGGCTGAATATCCGATCGTGTGTGGGCTTCCCCGGACTTTCAACGGACTTTCAGCGGACTTTTCCAGCCGCAAATCTGACGGACTTTAGATTTGAAACATGCTTCAAATATTTATGTCGTAACTCCGCCGGACCCAGAAATCCGCTCGTCTGTGTGCTAGTCCGACGGGCAAAAACCCACGCTAGGGCAGCTATTGGCTACTGGCTATCAACTTCCTTATTTTAGTCCGGTGTACGTCATCACGTACGAATCCGTCGGACTTTTGTGTAATCGTATGTAGGCAAGTCCGTTCGTTAGAAAGTCTGCCGCAAGTCCGCCAAAAGTCCGCCAAAAGTCAGTTGAAAGTCTGTCAGACAGGCTGTCGGACTTTTGTAGCCGAAAAGTCCGACCATGTGTACGCGGCATTACAGTCCTGCGTCTTGTTTGTTGTAATTTTGCTTTCAAGATGCACCAAATATTTTCAGTTGGTGAAATGTCTGGACTGCAGGCAGGCCAGTTAAGCACCCAGACTCTTCTACCATGAAGTCATGGTGTTGTCATAGACCCCCATACCCTCAAACATGCAGACTTTTTAACTGAGCGTTGATGACAAGCCGGAAGTCCCTCCCCTCAGCGCCCATGGTTTCCAAAAAGGTCAAATTTGGGTTCACCTGACAACAGAAAAGTTTCCAACTTTGCAACAGACCATTCTAATGCCCCTTTGCACATGCAGACCATTTGTTTAACCAGTTCAGTCACTTTTTTTCAAAGAAAAAAATTGATGAATTTTACATCAGTCTGACATCCGTTTTCATCCCTTTTTTTACATCTGCCAGCTAGAGTCCTTAACCACTTCAGTCCCGGAGCCATTTTTTCATGCAAAAACGGACCATCGTCGTTTACATTTGTTTTTCGTCCGATCCGCTTTTTAACGGATGAAAAATAGGGCTTTCATCCGTTCAAAAAAAACCGGATGTTCACAGAAGCTGATGAAAATGGATGATCATTCATTCACATTAGTTTTTACATAGGAATTCATTGACGTCCGTTTTTCATCCATCAATGGATGGATGGGGTACGGACAAATGGTCCGTATGTGTAAAAGGGGCCTAAATTAGCTTTGACCCTGAGAAGACGGTGGCGTTTCTACATCATGTTCAGATATGGCTTCTTCTTTGCATGATAGAGCTTTAGGCTGGGTTCATGCTAAGATCTCATGTGGCTCGCAGCAGGGGGTCTGGTGCGTCCCTGTTCCTTGTTTCAGGGACAAATCAGGCCCAAATTTTTGCCTGAATACAGACCTGAAACGGAGCCAAAGACGCACAGGACCCCTGTGCAATCTGCTCCGCAGCCGCCACGGAGATGTGTGAACCGGCTCCATTGAGAGCCGGTCACAATTTCCTGTCATGCGAAATTGGATTCGGGGAAACCTGCATCCAATTCGCACTACTACACTAGTGTGAACCCAGCCTAACCATTTTTTAGATGGTACTGTGAACTATGTTCTTAGACAGTGAACAAGTCATGCTTGTTTTTAATGCAGTGCCAGGGCCCAAATATCATGGCCATCCAATAATATATATACAAGGGGTTTTTAAAAAGTTTCCAAACTTTTATATTTTCATTGAAGGAGGAGTTTTGCTGATGGCATTAAAAAGTTGGTACGATGCTGGGAAAAATTCATCACAAAGGAATGAATCTAGAAAAGTGATGTAATTTGTTATGTGAAATTATTGATAAAAAAATTTATTAAGATAAAAAAAAAACTTTTTGAAGAACCTATATATACAGTATCTCACAAAAGTGAGTACAACCCTCACATTTTATTATATCTTTTCATGTGACAACACTGAAAAAATGACACTTTGCTACAATGTAAAGTAGTGAGTGTACAGCTTGTATAACAGTGTAAATTTGCTGTCCCCTCAAAATAACTCAACACACAGCCATTAATGTCTAAACCGCTGGCAACAAAAGTGAGTACACCCATAAGTGAAAATGTCCAAATTGGGCCCAAAGTGTCAATATTTTGTGTGGCCACCATTATTTTCCAGCACTGCCTTAACCCTCTTGGGCATGGAGTTCACCAGAGCTTCACAGGTTGCCACTGGAGTCCTCTTCCACTCCTTCATGAGGACATCACAGAGCTGGTGGATGTTAGAGACCTTGCGCTCCTCCACCTTCTGTTTGAGGATGCCCCACAGATGCTCAATAGGGTTTAGGTCTGGAGATATGTTTGGCCAGTCCATCACTTTTACCCTCAGCTTCTTTAGCAAGGCAGTGGTCGTCTTGGAGGTGTGTTTGGGGTCGTTATCATGTTGGAATACTGCCCTGCGGCCCAGTCTCTGAAGGGAGGGGATCATGCTCTGCTTCACTATGTCACAGTACATGTTGGCATTCATGGTTCCCTCAATGAACTGTAGAACCCCAGTGCCGGCAGCACTCATGCAGCCCCAGACCATGACACTCCCACCACCATGCTTGACTGTAGGCAAGACGCACTTGTCTTTGTACTCCTCACCTGGTTGCCGCCACACACGCTTGACTCGATCTGAACTAAATAAGTTTATCTTGGTCTTATCAGACCACAGGACATGGTTCCAGTAATCCATGTTCTTAGTCTGCTTGTCTTCAGCAAACTGTTTACGGGCTTTCTTGTGCATCAGCTTTAGAAGAGGCTTCCTTCTGGCCATGCAGACCAATTTGATGCAGTGTGTGGCGTATGGTCTGAGCACTGACAGGCTGACCCCCCACCCCTTCAACCTCTGCAGCAATGCTGGCAGCACTCATACGTCTTTTTCCCAAAGACAACCTCTGCATATGACGCTGAGCACGTGCATTCAACTTATTTGGTCGACCATGGCAAAGCCTGTTCTGAGTGGGACCTGTCCTGTTAAACCGCTGTATGGTCTTGGCCACCGTGCTGCAGCTCAGTTCCAAGGTCTTGGCAACCTTCTTATAGTCTAGGATCTGAAAATCTTTGTTTTCAGATCCTCAGAGAGTTTTTTGCCATGAGGTGCCATGTGGAACTTCCAGTGACCAGTATGAGTGAGTGAGAGTGATAGCACCAAATTTAATACACCTGCTCCCCATTCACACCTGAGACCTTGTAACACTAATGAGTCACATGACACCGGGTAGGGAAAATGGCCAATTGGGCCCAATTTGGAGATTTTCACTTATGTTTCCGGCAGTTTAGACATCAATGGCTGTGAGTTATTTACACTCACTATTTTACATTGTAGCAAAGTGTCATTTCTTCAGTGTTGTCACATGAAAAGATATATTAAAACATTTACAAAAATGTGAGGGGTGTAATCATTTTTTGGACTCAGTGGACCACTAGGTCTTTTTTTGCCATCACTCTTCTATATTTCTATGTGCCTATGAGTTACTAAAGTCTCAGAACATGACTGAAAAATGTATGCCATCTTACTTGCTCTCAATGCTGAATTTATTGCACATGGGAATTTCATGGGTTGGGTCATACAGAGCTAAGCATTCCTCTAAGATTGAGGAAAATAAACTCTAATGCCCCGTACACACGGTCGGACTTTTCATCTACAAAAGTCCGACAGCCTGTCCGACAGACTTCCGGCGGACTTTTGGCGGACTTGCGGCAGACTTTCTAACGAACAGACTTGCCTACACACGACCACACAAAAGTCCGACGGATTCGTATGTGATGACGTACACCGGACTAAAATAAGGAAGTTGATAGCCAGTAGTCAATAGCTGCCCTAGCGTGGGTTTTTGTTAGTCGGACTAGCACACAGACGAGCGGATTTCGGGGTCCGTCGCAGTTACGACGTAAAGATTTGAAGCATGTTTCAAATCTAAAGTCCGTCGGATTTGAGGCTGAAAAAGTCTGCTGAAAGTCCGGGGAAGCCCACACACGATCGGATTACCAGCCAGCTTTAGTCCGTCGGCGTCCGTTGGACTTTTGTAGACAAAAAGTCCGACCGTGTGTACGCCCCATAAGTAGCTTTAGTTGGAGAATACTCTGTCTTTCTGCCCCCATGAAACCAAAGGACAGCCAACAGGTTTCAGGGGTTTTCCATCAATAGAACCCTTGAAACACAATGACTGATTTTTTCACTGTTTGTCCCACCAGCCTTCGACTAGCCTTTATAGAGCTCATCACTGACCATTGCATTGCATTCAATGAGAAGATGCAAAGTGTTCTCTGAACGGCACCCATGCCAAACGAGTGAACTAATGTGTTCACAATGTAACAATGTAACAAGGCCGCCGCTCAGCACGGGAGCCGGAAGCTAGTAGATTCTCAGGGATCCTACAGGCATGACTGCAGTCCATGTAATGAGATCTCTGTAGCGGGTGCTCGCCCCAGATCGCCACTGTTACATCGTAGGTTAAGGAGAATTGTCCGCACGCCACTTGATGCAGATACTCGTCCTTTATTCCATATAAACCAGGGACAACACAGGTGACACCAGGTCTGTATCGTTAATGCATTTCACACATATCACAGTGCTTATTTATAGCAAACCATTGGTAAATAGACATGTGCAGTGGCGTCTCCAGCTTTCATATTTAGGGGGGGCACATATATATATATATATAACCTGGGGCCCTTTACTACGACCCCACAACAGCCCTTTCACATGTTCTGCAGTAAGCTCCCTTCCTACTGTATTGGGGCCCCCCCCAGGGTGGCAGAAAACAAGAGATATATGTCACCAGCATACCAAGAAAATATAAGGATCCAAAGCTGTGGGAGAACTATCAGGGTTGCAAAGGTTGTCTTGCCTCCGGGCCCTGGTGTTCTGCCGCTGTGGGGTTCCCCAGCCTCCTCTTGCTGTCCTGCCCCTGCTATTGACAGCGCTAGTCTGGCATCTCTTGGAATTTACAGGCTGGTTCTCCTGTCCTAAGGACAGGAGAAATCAGTCTGTTTTTTCAGTAACTGAGAGTCCTGGTGGAGTCCTTCCTGCAACTCGCTCTTCTCCCTGCCAATGAGGATGCAGGGGAAGGAGCAGATCGGGCGGCCATGGTTGTGTGAGCGCTCGCATTATGCAGTGTGAGCAAGCAGAGGGAGGGGGGAAGAATCGCCTACAGGAGCTGACTGGGGACTCTCTCCCTCTTAGACATTGATTTTTTGGAAAAAAAAAAAAATGTTTTTATTGGGGGGGCACATGGTGGGGCACAGCATAATGTTGGGGAGGTCAGGGCCCCCTCTGGCCCCCCTAGGGTCGCCATTGGACATGTGTGCCATCAATAAATTAGTTTCGTTCCGTTCCGTATTAGAATTAATTCGTATTTCGTAATTCGTGTCCGAAATTTCGTACGAAATACGAATTTTCTTTAGGTTCGTTAACTTTTCGTAACAATGACGAATGTTCGTTATGATGAATTTATCATTATGAGGGTCTCCCACCATCTCTGTGCTGTGCTGACTACCTGGGGTTTTTAACGTTTAGGTTCGTTACCTTTTCGTAACAATTACGAATGTTCGTTAGGAATTTGGATCCGAAATTCGTAAACGAAATTTCATATTTCGCACAAAATTCGGAAGCATAGCAATTTGTATTTCGGATCATGCACATGTCTATTGGTAAATAAAGCATGAGTATCTGCATCGAGTGGTGTGCCGGCAATTCTCTTTATCCTACATACATAGCTGCACCAATGATACAATGTAAAAAAAAAAAAATGCCATATCTAAACTGCAGCTTTAAAGGGGTTGTAAAGGTAAAAGTTTTTTTACCTTAATGCATTCTATGCATTAAGGTGAAAAAACTTCCGACAATACCGCCGCCCCCAGCCCCCCCCCCCCCGTTTTAACTACCGGACCCCTCGAAAGTCCCGCGCTCGCTCCTGACATCCATTTTGCCACTCAGCCTGGCCGCTGATTAGCTACAGTGGATAGATTGAAAGCAGCACAGCCATTGGCTCGCGCTGCTGTCAATCACATTCAATGACGCGGCGCGCCGGGGGGCGGGGCCGAGTGATACAGTGAGAGGCTATAGCCGCCGGCTGTATCACGGGAGCGCGCCCACAAGAACTAACCACCATGCGAGGGAGCTTGCATTAAGGTGGTTAGTTCTTTCGGGGAGGAACTGAAACAGCCGCAGAAGACCCCAGAAGACCAGGTTCGGGGCCACTCTGTGCAAAACGAGCTGCACAGTGAAGGTAAGTATGACATGTTTGTTATTTTAAAAGAAAAAAAAAATTGCCTTTACAACCCCTTTAAACTAAATTATAGCTATATATAAAAAGTAAAATGCAGCTTATTCTAATTATGCTATCAACATGTATTCACAATAACCCCGAGCAAACAATCCAATTTTATCAAAAGATAAATTGTGATCTGGTTTTGCCCATTGGTCTATACCCTAATGAACAAGCCCAATAATAAGTTTCTTAACCTTTTATTTTTTAATGACTTTTCGTGCAGTGAGCATGTACAATGGCTGGCTCTGTGGCAGAATTGTAACTTTTAAATGGCTTTAGGTTTGCTGAAGTGGAACACATCTGAGTGGGCCGTTTCCTCCTCCTTAAACTAATTAGATCTTGTGGTGGGGTGCAGGAAAGCTTAACTTTGGAGCTGTTTTCCCTATCATTAACTTGTAACATGGAAATGCTCAATTCAAGTCATGCAGAAGTGATGTTGAAAGTGAGTTTAACGTAACTCCTCTATATATATATATATATATATATATATATATATATATATATATATATATATATATATATATTTTTTTTTTTTATATTATTATTATTATTATACAGAATTTATATAGCGCCGGCAATTTTATGCAGCGCTTTACAATATAAAGGGGAGACAATACAGTTATAATACAAGAGGGTTAAGAGGGCCCTGCTCCGAAGAGCTTACAATCTAATAGACATTATAATATATGATTATTATTATTATTTTATATTAGTTAGCAAACTGTTTTTGCTATATATAATAAGGTCTGCCCAACTATGTTATGAAATTTATTTATTACCTGTAACTTCTCAATACAGGAAAGCCGAGCGTGTCTGTGACCGACCGCTATGTGCAGAATGCTTTGTGAGTTGGAACGCTGTAGTCACTGACATGACCCCATTTCCCATTCACAAGGCTAAACATTCAGACAATGTAGTGGGTGTTACTGAGTGGAAAAGGAATAATCAGTGTGCATTCATGAATTTCTCCCCCATACTACTGCCAGTGTTACCACTTTACAGCTGGCAGCCAGCATTTTGTCAGCTTCTAGTTGTGAAACCTGGCTTTCACTGACAGCTTCAGTTTCCACTATTGATTGAGAACCAGTTATAGTAGTTTCCGACCATGTAATTACTACACTTCTGATACAATTATAGTATTAAAAAAAAGAAAAAATAATACAAAAAAAAAAATCCCCCAAAAAAATATGTACAGTGCCTTGCGAAAGTATTCACCCCCCTTGGCTTTTTACCTATTTTGTTACATTACAGCCTTTAGTTCAATGTTTTTTTAATCTGAATTATATGTGATGGATCAGAACACAATAGTCTAAGTTGGTGAAGTAAAATTGGAATAAATATATACATAAAACTATTTTTCAGAAATAAAAAAATGATAATTGGCACATACGTATGTATTCACCCCCTTTGTTATGAAGCCCATAAAAAGCTCTGGTGCAACCAATTACATTCAGAAGTCCCATAATTAGTGAAATGATGTCCACCTGTGTGCAATCTAATGCCGCGTACACACGGTCGGACTTTTCAGCTACAAAAGTCCGACAGCCTGTCCGACAGACTTTCGACGGACTTGCGGCGGACTTTCTAACGAACAGACTTGCCTACACACGATCACACAAAAGTCCGTCGAATTCTTACGTGATGACGTACACCGGACTAAAATAAGGAAGTTCATAGCCAGTAGCCAATAGCTGCCCTAGCGTGGGTTTTTGTCCGTCGGACTAGCATACAGACGAGCGGATTTTTCGACCGGACTCGAGTCCATCGGAAAGATTTGAAGCATGTTTCAAATCTAAAGTACGTCGGATTTGAGGCTAAAAAAGTCAGTTGAAAGTCCGGAGAAGCCCACACACGATCGGATTACCAGCCAGCTTTAGTCCGTCAGCGTCCGTTGGACTTTTGTAGACGAAAAGTCCGACCGTGTGTACGCGGCATAAGTGTCACATGATCTGTCATTACATACACACAACTTTCTGAAAGGCCCCGGAGGCTGCAACACCTAAGCAAGAGGCACCACTAACCAAACACTGCCATGAAGACCAAGGAACTCTCCAAACAAGTAAGGGACAATATTGTTGAGAAGTACAAGTCAGGGTTAGGTTATAAAAAAATATCCAAATCTTTGATGATCCCTAGGAGCACCATCAAATCTATCATAACCAAATGGAAAGAACATGGCACAACAGCAAACTTGCCAACAGACGGCCGCACACCAAAACTCACGGACTGGGCAAGGAGAGGCATTAATCAGAGAGGCAGAACAGAGACCTAAGGTAACCCTGGAGGAGCTGCAGAGTTCCACAGCAGAGACTGGAGTATCTGTACATAGGACGACAATAAGCTGTACGCTCCATAGAATTGGGCTTTATGGCAGTGGTCAGAAGAAAGCCATTACTTTCAGCAAAAAACAAAATGGCACGTTCTGAGTTTGCGAAAAGGCATGTGGGAGACTCTCAAAATGTATGGAGAAAGGTGCTCTGGTCTGATGAGACTAAAATTGAAGTTTTTGGCAATCAAAGTAAACGCTATGTCTGGTGCAAACCCAACACATCACATCACCCAAAGAACACCATCCCCACAGTGAAACATGGTGGTGGCAGCATCATGCTGTGGGGATGTTTTTCAGCAGTCGGGACTGGGAAACTGGTCAGGGTTGAGGGAAAGATGGATGGTGCTAAATACAGGAATATTCTTGAGCAAAACCTGTACCACTCTGTGTGTGAGGCTAGGACGAAGTCCTGGCTACTTCACGTGCTGATTGGATTTATATTCACATACTATTCAAAATGAAATATTCTATTTCACTGAACAAGGAACATATATTTTGCATGTTTGTTACTTTTTTTTTGTTCTGATTATAATACCTAAAGAAAAAATATTTTACAATAAAAAAAATCCCTTTAAAACTACGGCGTGTTCGAATTCCTGGAGTTCCATTTGCTTTGAATTTCAAATGTTGTACTTTAATTTGGTACTATCTTAAAAGTAGAACTTTGAAAAACTTTTTTTTTATAAATATATATATATATATTTTTTTTTCAGATGCCAACCATCAAAGCCTTCTAAAATTATAATACAATACATGTGGATGAATAATAAGAAACTTAATTGCAAGTCAAATATACAATCTCCTTGAAACCTGAGCCATCAAAAATGTCCTTTGTTGGTATAGATTGACTATGAATGTAAATGTGACAGGTTTCTAAGAATAAAAAGACAACTCTTTAGTGTATTATACATTTTTTATCAGCTTCTTGCTGCCCTTGTATAACCCTGTACGCTAAGAATGTATATCTTAGGAATAGTAAAAAAGAAATGTTTAATGCAGGTGTCAGGTAGCTAACTTGTTTAAAGGTAAACCACACTATGAAAAGGAATAAGTCTGGGTTTGCTGAGACAGCATTGTCCAATTAAAGAGTCCCCATTCTAGGTTTTTTTGCCTATTTTTTTTTTTTTTTTTTTATGACCCTGTCAGAGCGGGGGGCCCTTTGTTAGGGATGAGTTCTCAGTTTCAGTTGTCTCCCATTTTGAAGGCATGTATCCTTGTATGAATCAGAAGAAGGGAGGCTCACCCTTGCCTTCCATTTCTGACTTACCATGCTGCATGCTTTACCCCTTCAGGGCTAAAGGTAAAACACATGTTAATGCCTAAGCACAATTTTGCAACTTTTGACATGTGTTAGTAAAACCGTACAAATCATCACAACTACTTTTTGCATCCAGGTGGATTATACCTTGTTTTTTTCAGGACAAATTGGGCTTTCATTTGGTGGTAAATGGTTATGGATATCTCCTGATTTTTTGTTTTTATTATCAAAGGAAATCTGGCCCAAAATAATAAAATAAACCATTGTTCTTAAATGTAGCTGTATATTTCTTGTTACTACCATAACCTACCCCCGAAGAACAACCCAAAATAAATTCTCCTGCTCCCGACGATGGCAGCTATACCACATATGTGTATGTTAGTTGTTGTATGTTCCCGTAGTACAGCCCAGAAACAATGATGCACATTTTGCATTTTTTTTTATCCTACCTAAAACACACTGACACTAATGCCGCGTACACACGATCGGAATTCTCGTCGGAAAAAGATATGACGGCTTTTCCGACGGGATTTCGCTCAAGCTTGCCTTGCATACACACGGTCACACAAAAGTTCGCTGAACTTCCGACCGTCAAGAACGCGGTGACGCACAACACTACGACGAGCCGAGAAAATGAAGTTCAATGCTTCCGAGCATGCGTCAAATTGCGTAGGAACTTTGCGCGTCGGAATTGCTACAGACGATCGCATTTTCGGATAGAAACTTTTTCCCACCGAAAAATTGAGAGTATGCTCTCAATCTTTTGCTGGCTGGAATTCGGCCAGCAAAAGTCCGATGGAGCATACACACGGTCGCATTTCCCGACGAAAAGCTCTTATTGGTCTTTTGCTGGCCGAAATTCCGATTGTGTGTACGCGGCATTACTGACACTAATACTAATTAACGAAAAAATCTGCCCAAAATATACTGACCATGACCTTTGACCCTGACCTTTGACCCTTTCTTGACCCAAACACTATCCCTGGCACTGAACTTTGATCTAGGTATTATATCTTTATTTTTTATTATTTTATTTTTTTATTTTTTGTTACACAGTTGTTTGTTTCTCTCTCTCTGTAAACTGATGCTCCCGTCCGTCACTTTCGGCCCAGAGAATGGAATGCATTCCTGTTAACGGGCAGCGTCCATCTCACTAAGTACACAGAGGGCCGTTTTATCTCATATAGTGGCGCTTTTAATATGATTTTCTATCATTGTTTTTTATCTTGTAAACGCCTATAAGAATAGACATGACACTATGAGGGGCTTCCTCTCCATTAAATTTTTGACTGCATAAAAACGTTTTTGGACCCCTGGGATTGCAACAGGAGGGAATCTGCACCTGTAGGAGCAACCAGAAGACATTATAGTGGGATAGGTCTCCCAGAAAGTCCTACAAGCCTAGTTGACTTTCCTTACTATATAGTAAGGGAGTCACCAACATTTGATGAGTGCGGAGCGATTACATCTTTTCATGTGTTGAACACAAAGGAAACATCCTGGGAACAGAGCACTTTATTGCACAGAAATACTTTTTTGCACTATGTTTTTATACTTGTTACTTTATAGCATTTTGGAACATTGATTGGTTACACTATTATAGTATTCACTATAGCAGTTGTGGTATAATCCAATACTTCATGGTTGAGCAAGCGCTGTCTGTATATTCATGTATACTGGTAGGAAATGTTCCTGCAAATCTCTACTAGTACAAGATAATATTTTGGATGGGGCATGGGTGGAGGTCTTCTTTGGGAGAGCCCCTCAACCTAGTGGTCAACCTCGGCTGGCCAAGAGGGGTCCTCCAGGCCCTCTGGCTAGGTGGACCATGTCAAACCCTAAGTCCCTGTCAGGAGCCTTGCACCCCGGTAGGATCAGGAAGAGGTCCTACCCTTAGGGGGGTAGACAAAGCACACCCTTAAGTGCAATAATTAGTGTGTTTACATGCTCGTTTTTTGTTCACTTAACGGTTTTTCTGTTTTCTGTACATGACTGAAATTCAGCTGTAAAGAAAAAAAAAAATCCAAAAAAATCTGGAAGGTAAAGTAAATAAACCCAAACCCCTTTAAAGAGCAGCCATTCCTTTAGCAGCAGATCAGGCGCACGTGTGGTTTATACATCTATAAAAGTTAGCCGGGCAGATGTGTAATTACGACAGCAATACAATGAGCCAGAGAAGCTGGAAAAAAGATTTGTCCTTCAGGTGACACGTGTAACCACCAAAAAGTACATTTGCTGTTTTACAAGTCTGCCTTTCTCTTTCCTTCGAAAATCCCTAACAAGATCTGCTGTTTTATTTCTTGCGGTTCATCGGTCCAACCCCACCCCCCCCATGTTTTGTTTAATATTCCAACATGCTTTGTTACTGGATCCAGTGTGGACACCAGTTGACGTACCGCGCCACAAAGCACGCAGTGCAAAAGATTAAGTGTCCCAGAGGACCGAGCGATGAGGACTCGTGTTACTACCCTTCAGTCCTGCTGTATAAACGCCACCGCAGGAACAGGAGTGTGGAGAGGAGCTCAATCCCAGACCTCTGGACCGCGCCATAAAATGTATACACATTTTATGCCCTACCGTCAGCTAAGCCATAAATTTGGAGTTTTGCTGTTTTCAACAAGACTTTGAGATCTTCTTTGGTTTAGTTAAAGCGTACATGCTGTAAAACACAGGGGAACTCTCTAGGCTGGCTATCGTTAAAAGGATTTCAAGGCTTCTCGCTAATAAAGGAGAATTACGTTTAAAGGGTCTGATAGTCTTTTTCAATAATTTTGTGATCAACGTGAATAATCTCCTACTGGAATACTACGCGTTCGAAGACATAGAACACACGTTGGAAACATTTTTGAAAATGTACTTTTGATTTGCCATTTCATCTAGAGACAGTTGAACTTTTTTTTAGCTATAGTATGTACTGGCATACTATGGGGTCTAGTTATAAAAAAAAAAAAAAAAATTGCTATGCAAATGTATCAATATTCACATACAAGTGGCAAATAGCCTGATATTTAAATTGGTTGTAGAGGCATGACATTGCATTAAGGTAAAAAATGTCCCAGTGTTTGTATCGCATGCCCCCCACCCCCCACCGTCCCACCAAATCCTCACTCGGTTCAACACTTTACCTGTATGTAGTGGCTCATTCCTCTCTCCCTGCATTCACAAAAGCAGGAGCCATTGTCATTCAAATACTTTGAGCAGAATACAGAGCCATTGGCTTCTGCTTCTGTCAATCCAAACTGCGGGCCAGATGTGGGCCATTGCTTGCTTTTATCCGGCCCTTGGGTAACTATTTCTTCCACTGATAGAATGCACTATTCCTCCCACTGAAACCAGATATAGGGAACTAATTCTCCCACTGACACAAATTATGGGGCACTATTCCTCTCACTAACACAATGATGGGGCACTACCCCTCCCACTGACACCAATGATGTAATTTTTTCAACTTCCACTGACCATCGAGCCTATGGCGTTGTTTACACCCACCAATGGTCAATGGGACGAATAGAATTAATCACCCCAGCAGTAGGTGGTAATAAAGTGGTAATGGATAATTAGTGCTAGAAGTGCATTGCAGTGGTGTTTGAACAAGGTTTCTGGATTCTGGGCTGGCAGCATCTACACACCAAAGGTTTTTCACAATTGGTTTGTAATGTGCAAATTGTCTGCTTTGGGACCGCGTACACACGATCTGAGTTTTCGTCAGAAAAATCTTGGATGTTTTTTTTCGGAATTCTGCTCAAGCTTGCCTTGCATACACACGGTCACACAAAAGTTCTCTGAACTTTCGACCGTCAAGAACGCGGTGACGTACAACACTACGACGAGCCGAGAAAATGAAGTTCAATGCTTCCGAGCATGCGTCGAAATTGTTTCCGAGCATGTGTAGGAATTTCACAGACGATCGGAAATTCCGATCGGAATTTTTTCCGGCGGAAAAATAGAGAACCTGCTCTCAATCTTTTGCTGGTGGAAATTCCACCAGCAAAAGTCTGATGGAGCATACACACGGTCGGAATTTCCGACCAAAAGCTCTCATCGGACTTTTGCTGGCGGGATTTCCGATCGTGTGTACGGGGCTTTATGGGAAGTGCTGCTCAATGCAGTCAAGCGGGGCTAGTTCATAAGCCCATATGGTGCATGACAAGTGTAGATCAGAGGTAATCAAGGCAATAACCGCTGTCCTACCCCGCCTAACGCCACCTCCTCTAACCCAAAAGAAAACACTTTACTCAAGAGTAGAGTTAAATGGCCTATTATTAAAACAACGTACAAAATAATCAACAAAAACATTCAAATTACAGATCCAATGATGTTGCAAGCCCTTGAAGGTACCATATGCTAAAAAATTTGTATGTTCTCAGCTATAAAACACCACCTCTGGGACTATCCCAGCTGACCTCAGACACCTTACCCGTCTACAACTACCTGGTCACTATTGGTTGACAGGACCAACTAATGGACAGTATACCTAAGATGGGTCCTCAGATTTTCCCAAAACACCATATTTCAACCACCTTCAAGTCTTTGAATGTACCATATACATGTGTATCTGTGGTACCAATTAGCAAAGTTATACCAGCCGCAAAACATTGCCTTGGGGACTATGCCAATTGATCTTAGACACCTTACCAGTCTACTACTACCTGGTCCTTAAAAGAGAAGTATGGGGTTTGGGGTTATTGGTCCGATGCTGTATCTGTCTCCCGGCGCCGATTGCTCGATTCTCACAGCTCTGTGTCAGTCAGCACCTCTCTGCTCTGTCCCTCTGCACTCACTGGAGCGCTGGGCTATGGAGGGGGTGGGAGTGGCCGGCTCAGGCGCTCAGTGGCTCACTGAAAGGCTGAGCCAGGTGCTGGTCCAGGCATGTGGACAGATCCCGACTCTATGGTCGTTATGATGCCCGAGCCTGGACCAAATCTGTGTCGTCAGCAAGCAGTGGATTTCAGCCCACTGTCTGCTGCAAACAGGTCACAGGAGTGCAAAACGAACTGCACTCCTGTGATCCATAGCAGAAGTACAGCCAAACGAGCTTTGGCTGTACTTGTCCTTTAATAGTTGACCGGACCATCTAGATGACACCATATCTACTATGGTTCCCCACCTTTTCCCAAAACACCATATTTCAACCACCTTCAATGACCCAAGAATGCCAAAGTCTACCAAAACCACTGCAATCCCAGCAAAGATACCAAAATCATTAGGGCGGGAGGGAACATTCATCCGACTACTTCTTCTCTCTGATTGGATCTGTCAGACTCCTCCCTGCAAAACACACTCCAACACTCCCCTCCATCACGCTCTGCCCTCAATTAATTTTATTTATAGTCCCCAGTCTGCCTTTCCACAGCACAATAGTGTAAATGGGCCCTTTTGTAAGAACACACATGCCTCTCAATGTTTGTGTAGCAAGGTCCCAGGCCTCCTTCGGTCTAATGAGAACCTCCAGGGCCGAAGCCAGCTGACATTCTTCTGTAAATGGTGGGTTGTGAGGCATGGTGGGTGCAAAGTAGTTCAAGTTATTGGGCGCCAGACACTTCTTGAATGCAAAAGAGAGTTTATTTTTCTTAACAAACTTTTTTGAGGGAGAGAGAGTTAGGGCCAGGACACCCAAGGTAGTTGCAAGATTAACTGGCCGACTCCGAGACTTCAGTAGGAGGGCAGCCATGCAGGGAAAAGCATCCAGCAAGATGCCATATTTGCATGTGCAGGATTGCTTTCACCTATGGCAACAGTCTTTAACAGTTTCTAATACAAAGCGTAACAGTTCTTCCACTTCCACTACAATCACTCCTTGTAGTTCTTCGGCCCACTGAGCTCCCGGTCTCTCTCTAGACCCACTGATTCACTGCCACTGAATCCCTTAAGCTCCTCCAATCTTCATGGTGGTATCTTTCTCAAGCGTCACCCCAGCCTCTCTGTTGGGTCCCTAGCTTGGCACTCAAGATACCTCTCAAGCTTCACCCAACTGGCCTGCTCGGTCCCTGGCTTGACACACAAGGCTGCTTTGCAAGCATCCCCTCTGCTGACTTGGTCCCTGGCTTGATAACCAAAAAGTTTCCCGATTCTTCACCATCCCCGGTTGGTGAGAATACTGCTCCGGTATTTGCTTCAGTTACTCACCGTGGTCCCTGGTAATAAGGTGGATGATCCCTTACTGGCGACAGCTTCCCCTCTACCTCTGACCACGACAGGTTCTCCGGCCGACAACCGTCACTTTTGGTTGGACTGCAAGCCGCTGTCCCAACCCTGCGCTGCTCTCTTGCTTCTGAATAGGTCCTCAGACAGCCTAGCAGCTAGATGTGCTCGGGATAGGCCCAATCTCCGACCTAGCAGCCCGGGCAGTACAACACACATCCACCCAGACAGCCGTCCAGGTAGCACAGAACACAGATCACCTGACTCCACCCAAATATGTAGGCTCTCCCAGCAGGCCAAGGGATCAAGCAAACCCCTGCCCATTGGCTGAGAAACCCCATATACCCATAATCTGACCTTGCGTTGCCCTTCTCATATTTAGTACCACCAAGTACCCGGCCACCTAGTGGTAGAAGAGGAAAGTACAACAAGGCAAAACTTAGGGAGAAATCAATGGATCTCTAACAATCAACCAGGATAGCTATATCTGGCAAGTACATTTGTGAGGAGCAACCTAGCTTAGCTTTAACTTTCCAAGTCAACTTTCAAGAATTTTTTTTTTTAAATTGCGCTTTTGGTGAGCCCAACCCAATTGAGGGTGAGATCTGGACGTATCAGAAGCAAGATGGCAAGTCTCATAGCTTTTTGCTGCATTCTACTCAATACAAAGAAGCAGCACACACAACAACATTCAGCAATAGGTAAATAACAATATAGCAGATACAGTTAAGTATAAAATGTACGCATATTGATCCCAGGCTATAAAATATTGATTCGCCCAGTTATATTACAGCACAGAGGATATTACCGAGGATGCATGAATTGTAAAGCAGACATTTTCCTCTCCACATGCCGTACTGCAGGAATATATGCTTTATTAACATTGCTTCTGAATTGTTGCACTTTTATAGAAGCTGAAGTGCACGATGTTATGGAGATATAGCATTATTCCAGCGATCATAAAGACACAACAAACACACAGCTGATAAGAATCTGCTTATCTGAAGTTTTTCATGCAGTCACAAACTATAAAAGGATACAAGGCTGAGAAAAATGTTGATGTTCAAGGACGATTCTAAAGCTCTTTAGGTGCTCTTGATGTTAAATGTCAATCCTTATCCACAAAGTGTTCACATTAATAAAGGGTAGTATAGTGTACATCGAGCTGTGCCCAAAAAAACTCTGGAACTCTGGAAGCTGTGCCCAAAAAAGGCAGGCAGAGGGCAAAGGACTAGTCTCTAGCACCACTGCCTGTTCTGTTTTCAATGCTGCTTTAAGCATTGTCAGACCTCCTTAGACCCAGTCTGTTTAGGCAGTATGGTCACCTTCTAACTTGGCATCATCCAGAGGCAGCTTAACTCTTCAGTAAGACACAGTCAGAGGTTGATTTAGTGAAACTGGAGAGTACAAAATCTGGTGCAGCTCTCTGCATGGTAGCCAAAAGGCCTCCAGGTTTTATTGTCAAAGCTTAAAGTGTTATTAAACCCAGTACCTTGCATTCACTATATCTGATCTCCCACAGTACACAGAACATGGACATAGCTCCCAACTGTCCCTGAATTCGAGGGACTGTCTCTGATTTAGAGCAATGTCCCTCTGTCCCTCTCCCCCCCTCATCTGTCCCTCATTTTAGTCTGATCCCTATAGTTGTATAAAAAAAATGCACTTTTTATCTTTCAATATGTGTTTCCCAGTGCTAAACCTTTCATCCAAATTCTAAATTGCTGCATCTGTAAATTTTTTAAACCAATATAAAGCCAATATAAAGGAATAGTAGTGATAAAAAAAAGCTCTCATGGATTTAATTAACCTCTACTGTATCTACGGTATTTTGTTGCAGGGTGGTCTATTGTTTCCGTGAGGATCTATTGTTACTGAGGGAGGTTATTGTGTATATGGAGGGGATCTATTTTATTGCTTTTCTTGTTATCATTAACGAAGTGCATACAAATTACTTAGCACCACAAAGTGATTCTTGGTTCTGTATTCTCTGAAAGAGGCACAACTGAGAGGTGGGTAGGGACTGTGCTTGTAGGTGGGGGACACAAGGGGTGACTCAGAAGGTTGGAGTGCTTGCACCTATTTTTTAAAGAAAAAAAGCCCTGATGATAGCCAATCAGCCTGATCAATTAAGCTTTGAGAAAAAAAAAAAAAAAAACTGTAAGCTGACTACCATGCACAGCTGCACCAGATTTTGCATTCTCCAATTTTAGTAAATCAACCCCAATGACTTTCCTGTGCCCTGTCTCTGGGAATAACTAACACTGACTGAGGGAGCATGGAAGAAACAGAGTGGTTCTAGATAGAACTGAACTAAAGAGCACTAAACAGGAGGGGAGAACAAAGGGGGAAATTAAATCACATAGTGAACACGTTGCATTGGTCCAAAACAGCCACTAGATGTCAGCACACTTCAGAGTAATAATATCCTGCTACCGTTCAAAAAAAAAAAATAGAAAAATTACGTAAAAGTGGGCAGAGCACCTGTGGTCTCCTTGCACCTGATCTTTTCTCCCATTACTGACTTACCATGTCTTGTTCTGCACTGGTGGAGAAAGCAGAGACCCACAGAATGGATGAAGGGGAAGCAGGGAGATCCTTGCACTGCAGTTTCTCAGATACAGCTTCCTCTCCAGCAAGGAGAACAGTGAGAAGCACAGTAGTACACCAAATTTAAAATCTATTAGCACACCAAATCTTACTCCAAATCTCATGAGACTAGCAGTCAGAGGCAGCAGGGCCTTCGATCTCACACTGCAAATATAAAGCAATGCGACTGCATGCCTAGGTATGCCTAGGCACACTCACATGCTAGGAAACACACCACTAATTTTCAGAGGGATTTCTAGACAAAAGGTAGATTTTTAGGGTACTGCTTAGACCAGGGTTGGGCAACTGTGGCCCTCCAGCTGTTCAGGAGCTGCATGTTCAATGAGGCATTGCAAGACTGACAGTTACAAGCATGACTCCCAGAGGCAGAGGCAAAACAGCTTGAGGGCCGCAGTTGCCCACTCCTGGCTTAGACATTTCTACATATTCCCTATAAATGAGGAAGTCTTTACTTTTTGAGTTCAGGTCCACTCTAAGGGCCTATTCAGACATGTGCACTGTGGTAATATGCGGTAAAGCAGGTGTTTTTAACATGTGCTACCACAACGCATAGCAATGCAGTAACACAGAAAAATGCAATAACAGCCCCCATCCTTGAGCATGTGCAGATGTGTGGGAAATCCGTGCATGTGCACGGGCAGCAGGATTCTGCTGTGACCTCAAGCTCTGCAGCACATTTGCGCACCCACGGAATCTGGGAGGGTGGGCAAGGTGCAGGAACGTCATTCTCATCTAATATCCAAATATGAGAAGGGGGGGGCGGACAGGGTAAAATTATTGTCAGGAATCAGCAGCAAGGATGGCCAGATCTGCACAGCTACACTTAGGTCCCCTTTTATACTTGTGCGACTTATACTGCGACTTGGGACTGCAAAGTCACATTGGCAAGTCGTACCCCATGATTTCCAATGAGTACCATTCATATCTGTGTGACTTCAAGTCGCAGCGACTTCAAAGTGGTCCCTGCACTACTTTGGTACGACTTTGATGTGACTTGAGGTCCATACACAAGTGTGAAAGGGGCTTTAGGAAACGGAGACCAAACCATATACATATTAAGGTGAATTTATTATTAGTAAAAAAAAAAAGACATCCAAACACCAGCATACAGGAAACAAAAAAATACAATTGAACTTCAACTATATAACCAAAATGCCTAAATAACAGGAAGCCTAACTACAAACTAACTAGATACAATATGTAAAAAAATGGGCAACACAGATGACAGAGAAAACTGGAAATTCAGGGAACAGATGGGAAGAGGGGACCAGGACTGGGATCAGGTACAAGGGGAGCAGAAAAGGAAGCAGAAAGAAGATATACCTGTGCTCAGATCCCAATAGCTTGTGCATACACAGAAAAGGCAGCAGGGTACAGGATGCAAGTCAACAACAAGATCAGGAGCAGGATAATTGGTACACAGTATCTGGCTAACAAAACAAAGCAAAACACTGAAGCAAAAGGCCCTAGTACAGGAGAAACAAAATACCTTTCCAGCAGCCATCATCAAGTGACAATGAAGTACAGGAGAAAAAAAATACCTTTCCAGCAGCCAGCATCAGGTGGCAATGAAGTACAGGAGAAACAAAATACCTTTCCAGCAGCCAGCATCAGGTGGCAATGAAGTACAGGAGAAACAAAATACCTTTCCAGCAGCCAGCATCAGGTGACAATGAAGTACAGGAGAAACAAAATACCTTTCAGGCAGCCAGCATCAGGTGACAATGAAGTACCAGAGAAACAAAATACCTTTCAAGCAGCCAGAGGTGGCAATGAAATACTAGAAACTGATGGCTGCTGGGAGACACCCGCTGATGGACACCAGAACTGCAACCTCTCTCTCTGGGTAGCACAGTGCCACCAGCAGGTGATCCAGGTCTTGAAAATGAACGTCAATTGAGAGTAAAGGTCTGCTTTAGGACAACATTGAAATACATGACTGTACATTGTCTTTAAGAACACTTCCAGGCAACATGGGAAATCAGTTAGTGAATTGCAGGGATTGCTCGACATTTGATTATTTACTTGTATATACACCCCCTAAGGCTGCATTCACACTTCAGCGTTTTGAATCGCGGGCAGATTTCCTGCGAATCTGCCCACGATTTGAAAGCACCGATGTGTGAATGACAAATTGCAGGACTCACATTTCAGGTGCCATTCATTTGAATGACACCTCAAATAGCTGTGCAGGTGTGGCGCGATTGTTGCGCGATAAATCACGTCGCAATCACGGGAAACATGTCCCCCCCAAAAAATTTCAGGAGCTACTTTTGGGCAACATGCTTCCCACATTGCAGGTTGCCTCAATTGCAGCACGATTTATCAAGCGACAATCGCTGTAGACCCGCCCCGCGATTTGAGGTGTCATTCAAATAAATGGCATCTCAAATGCAATTTGGCATTTAAACGTCGGCAATTTCAAATCGCAGGCAGATTTGCGGCAAATCTGCCCGCGATTCAAAATGCTGAAGTGTGAATACAGCCTTAGAGCAGAGGCGTCATGCTGTATGGCTTTCTTGGCTCACGGCTTAGAAAAGACATTCAAAAGCTCTCATATAGCAGAGGCAGGAGACAGGTCAGCACCTTATAGCCTGAGCTGCGGCATAGACAGGGGGGAAAATACAAGTAAATATCAGCACACACACCTATCCTTAAAAGATAAAGCTGCACTATTATTGTATAACACCTTACCAGTGAAGATTCAGATGCTTACAAGTGTGCAATTCCAGTTTCATTTCTTTAGTTTTTTGTTTTTATGTGCAAATATGCTTGAAATGACCTAAAATATTCCTTTTAATAGTAGCTGTTTGGCTGAAGCTGGATGTGGCATTGGATTGGTGTACGCTATATGCAATGCTTATGTCGCTACAGACAGTAATTCAATTGGTCAGTTTCTGATTATGTGATTATGTCATGCTAATGGGAGGGATAATTCTACGTGTCATTGATGGGGAAACGTCGATATTGCCAGACGGTGCCCAGCTGGCGCGTTTTGTTCTTGCCATATGGCGGAAATAAGCAGGGTACTGTTTCTTCGGAAGAACGGTCGTTTCACAGACAGGTGTTGTCCCAAAGGGAATTTCACTTTGTAAGGTAAACACATACACAAAAAAAAAGAAAAAAAAAAACCTCAACGTATTTCACCAAATGTGCTACAGCTGTAAATTGTATAGTGATTTGTTAATGTACAAATCGTATTCTGTGTGTTCACATTTGAATTAAAAAATAGACCAAGCAATCCACTATGTCTTTATTAAAATTCTTTGAAGTGTATTTCTTAGTTGGTAAAATAAAAAATAAAAAAAACACATTAAAGCGGTATTCAATATCCTCCATCCCCACCAATGTTTTTTTTTTTTTTCCCACTTACCTCTAGTGCTGTATTCTCGTCTCTCACCGATATAAGATGGCAGCTTCCTTGACTTACTAAAGGATAGGAGAGTTTAGTTCCACTTAAATTAATTTCATAAAATGAAAACAAGAGGTCGTAGAATCCTAGTGCATTATCGGATGGAAAATTATATAATAAAATTATATTATATCATAATATATTATATTAACATTCTTCAAAAAGTTTCCACCCTTTTTTTAAATCTATTAGGTATAAAACAAAGTGGGGAAAACGTTTTGAAGACCCCTCATATTATAATATATTATATTATAAATATGTTGTATTTTTTATACTATAAATATGAATAATATGATATTAAATATAAAAAAGTATGGAAACTTTTTGAAGACCTCCTCGCATTATATTATATTATAGATATATTATATTTTTTAGATCATAAATATAAATAATATTATAATATTAAATATAAAAAAAGTGTGGAAACTTTTTGAAGAACCCTCATATTATATTATATTATAAATATATTATATGATATTTTTTAGATTGTAAATATAAGTAATATTATATTATTAAATATATAAAAAAGCGTGGAAACTTTTTGAAGATCCCTCGTATTATATTATATTATAAATATATTATATGATATTTTTTAGATTGTAAATATAAGTAATATTATATTATTAAATATATAAAAAAGCGTGGAAACTTTTTGAAGATCCCTCGTATTATATTATATTATAAATATATTATATGATATTTTTTAGATTGTAAATATAAGTAATATTATATTATTAAATATATAAAAAAGCGTGGAAACTTTTTGAAGACCCCCTCGTATTATATTATATTAACAAAATTAACAAATTAACAAAAAGCAAAGTCCAAAATTCAAGTGCTTTGCGTCCAACACAACGCATTTTCCCTCACTTTGGGAGGTTTCCTCTAACTTCCTGTTGTATCTTTGGGACGAGTAAAGAGAAATTTTCCCAACAGTACAAGAACAATGAAAAATAAACTGGCAAGGGTTTTAACCCTTCCCTTTCCAAAACAACAACAACAAAAAAAATGACTTTAGTTTTAGTTTTTTTCGTTTTTTTAGTTTTAGTTTTGTTTTGTTTGACTTTAACAATAAATTAAGGTTATGATAAAAATAGCGACTGTGCCCCGTGAAATGCCTGCTGGAGGGAATAATATTCTATTTATATTTTATTATGTTTGTATTGCATTTTTATTTTATTAATCCATGAAGTTTATCATGAACAGGGATGTGTGTTGCTCAGGTCACATTAGCGCACCGGCTTATAAAATTATCCAGGAGTGACACCTTAGACCTAAGTGTGCCCCTGTGATGTAAACAGTGACTTTAGATCTGTCATTATCTTTCAATAGCACCTTTGAGGATAATATTACGGTGCCGTGTTTGCTTTTGGCTGCCCGAGGATTCTTTACCGTAGCATTATCTTTGCAGTATACAATTTAACCGGGCCAGCTTATTTCATAGTTAGCCAACATTTTGACATAATTCTAAGGGACCTTTGTTTCTACGATGGCAAATTTTAGTGAAATGTGCTTTATGCTTTATAAACCCGTAATCTGCTGTGGTCCATAATATAGGATGGCTTCTGAATAAAAAAAAACAAAAAACAGGAGCAGTTTTTAAATGTTTTAGATATATACTGTATGAAAATATTATATTATAAATATATTATATTATATCTTTTAGATTATAAATAATATTATAATATTAAATATAAAAAAGTGTGGAAACTTTTTGAAGACCCCTCGTATTATTATATATTATATTATAAATATACAATTGTATATATATATATATATATATATATATATATATATATATATATATATATATATACTGTATATATATATATATATATATATATATATATATATATATATATATATTCGTATGCTGCCTTGGGCTTGTAAAAAGTAAAAAGCCGCTCTTGATAAGAAAAAAAAAAAAACCAGGAGCAATTTTTAAGTGTTTTGGATACATACTGTATGAAAATATTATATTATAAATATATTATATTATATTGTTTAGATTATAAATATAAATAATATTATAATATTAATTATAAAAAAGTGTGGAAACTTTTTTGAAGACCCCTCGTATTATATTATATTATATTATAAATATATTATATTATATTTTTTAGATTATAAATATTATTATAATATTAAATATAAAAAAGTGTGAAAACTTTTTGAAGACCCCTCATATTATTATATTATAAATATATAATATTATATATTATATTATAAATATATAATATATATATATATATATATATATATATATATATATATATATATATATATATATATATATATATATATACTTATATATTTATTCTTATGCTGCCCTGGGTTTGTAAAAATGAAAAAGCCACTCTTGCTGCAATATTCACCTTAGATCAGGAGCTGTGCTCCACAGTAATCCCTTTCTGACACTTAAAGTGACACTGAATAATAGCATATCCATGCATATCCACTACTTAATGGCCCTGAAATCTATTTTTCATTAAATAGTTTCTTACTGGGTTTACAGTGGGACCATGGAGAACGAATGTAGCTACCCTTTAGCAGGAAGTCAGCACACAGCAGCAAAAAAAAATTGGAATTTGTAGATTTGGAGGAGGCTGAAGGCAAACGAAGGAACTTTTCTGAGATAAGAAAACATACTTGAATAGAATATTGTTGGAATACAGAATTGTATGTTGTGCAACAACTACTGTACATCGGTATAAGTATTTAGTAGAGATTTATTCTTCAACCAGTAGATGGCAGTGTCCCAGGAGCTGTCTGCCACCTGACCCAGCAACCACAGGTAGATTCTCAATGAGGGAGATAACAAGATCCTTCTCCACCAGACGTGGTCCTCAAGCAATCTTCTCCAGGCCCTGAGCCCAGCAGCTTCTGAGGCCAAGACTGCAGCTTCTTGTCTCCCTGGCTCTCTCCCTGGGGCAACAGCTGGAGGTGTCAGAACTGAATTCCACTGCATTCCCACTGAAGAAAAGCCCTGAGTATTGTCATCATAGGACAGGTGTGTTAGGACCATTGAACACCCCCCTCTCCTAATCTCCATAACATAAGTGGGATTTTTTTCCGTGGTCTAGAGAGAACTGGGAACGTTGACAAAGTGATAACAGGCAGTACAGTGAGCACAGGAAGTTATTAGTTCACTTCTGACAGGAGTTTTTTTTCACTTTTCAAACTGATATACCAAAATTAATTCAATGGTATATTTACAAAATATCAGAAGTTCATTGTTGAGGAGGTATATACTTGAACCTATTTTTATACTACCCAAAAAACATATATTAAAAAGTTGTGGCTGGAGATCTCCGTAGTTTTGCTTTTCACTGACTGGTTTTACTCAATACCTGGAGTTGCTTTTAAAGCTTTAATTTCACCCAACAAAATATATATATATATTTTTTTTTATCCTTTTTTGCCCATCAAACGTACTCATGGTTGTAAAGTTCCACCAGAGTTCAAAAGAGGCGATATGAAAAAAGAATTAGTCAGGGAAAGAGCTGAAGTTTTTCATCTTCAGCTTTGAAGTGCTCAGTTTGCCTTTTTCCGGACAGCATTTGAACATCGGCAGTTGATGGCGTGTAGAGAAGAGCAATTATAACAGAGTCTTGCGGCACGTGACAAAATTATTACATGGCAGCTCCGCTTTTCATGACATACAGTAGGAAACTTTACCATCCATTGCAAGGAACAAAAAAGGAAAAAAATCCCCCTCACTTAGCCATAAAAGGGGACCTGAAACAGTTTCTAAGATAATGATAACCACAGAAGTCTCAGCTGAATATGTTTGAGTACCAACAGTGAAAGTTATAGATGAAAAGATCACATTAGAAGTGGAAGTGCAGCATTGATTATCAACCTTCCTTGCCCCGACAGTAAAAAAAAAAGGGGGAGCTGAGGGGGTAGTGTGGGACACTCCTAGAGACTGGGGGCTCTATGAGGGGCTGGAGGCCCTGCAGTTGGATGGGGACCCACTGCAGGGGGCTAAGGGACACAGTGGGAGGTTGTAGGGCCCTTTGGGAGAGTGAGTGGGTATTGTGGCAGGTTGGAGGGCACTTTGGGGATTGAGGGGCACTGCAGTCCACTTTGAAAGTTGGGGAACAACTGCAGGCGGGCTTAGGGATACTGTGGGAGCTTGTAGAACCCAGTGAGAGGGTGAGAGGCATTGTTGAAGGTTGGAGGGCACTGTGGGGGCTGAGGGGCTCTGCTGTCCACTTTGGAAGGTGGGGAACCACTGCCAGGGGCTTAAGGACACTGTGGGAGATTGTAGAACACTGTGGGGGGGGGTGAGGGGGCATTGTGGGAGATTGGGGGGCACTGAGGGGCTTGAGGGGCACTGCTGTTCACTTTGATCAGTTGGCAAACAACTGCCGGGGGCTTAAGGACACTGTGCGAGATTGTAGAACACTGTGGGAGGGTGAGGGGGCATTGTGGGAGATTGGGGGGCACTGAGGGGCTTGAGGGGCACTGCTGTTCACTTTGGAAGGTGGAGAACCACTTCAAGGGGCTTAGGGATACTGTAGGAGATTGTAGAACACTGTGGGAGGGTGAAGGGGCATTGTGGGAGATTGGGGGGCACTGTGGGGCTTGAGGGGCACTGCTGTCCACTTTGGAAGGTTTTCTGTTGGCACTATGGGAATTGGGCAGTCATGTGGGATTTTAGAGGATGTGCAGCTTGCTGCAGGCCCAGTAGGGGGGAGGCAGTGGGTAGATGCCTGGTGGTTGAGAGCCACTAATCTAGAGGTTTACAGATCTTCATCCCTGCCAAATGGTGTGTAGGCAGGGCCTTCAGAATGTGGGGAAAACCTTCCATTACCAGGCCCCTTGTCCTAGTTACTTGTTAGTGTGAGTCCCCACTTCCAGAAGGAGCAAAATAAGCATACATTTACCAACACAGGTATTTTACCAAGCCCGACATTTCACCCCGTATTCTTCCTCAATTGAGCCAGGTTCCAGTTCAAAGGATAGGCCTATGATGGGTAACAAGAAGAAGTGAGTCCAATACGTTTTCAAAGCATTCAACTTCAAGGCATATAAATTCTCACCATTATGGACACGGTCATCGGCACTTTCCCAGGTTATGTCCTATCCCCAACTCTCTTCTATACAGGTCACCAGGACCTCTCCAAGTATTCCCCAGCTAGTAGGGAATATTAGTCTCTGGGAACACTATTGGTGGGCGGAATGGGCTTCACCAAGTCCCATGGGGCCCAGGTACAGAGCACCTAGCTCTCCAATCCTCCAATGCCTATGGGATGACTTCACCCATAGGCTTAATATGGGGTATCCATTTTTGGCTGACGCTCCTTTACACTGAAGCCGTATATATATACTGTATACTGTTTTATTATATATTAATCTTTATATATATATATATATATATATATATACATATATATATATATATATATACATACCTGTATATATGAAACATGTCCAAACCATTATTCTAATGATAACATATTTTGTTGATGTCATAGCTCTTTATGTAACAGAGGTTGGGGCATGTTAGAACACTGTCTTGGGGGGCTTTTATTGGTTATCTATTTTTCCCATGTTTTAAATCTTCTTTAACATGATGATGCTGCAGTCGTGACGGCTCCTAGCCTGCATAAAGCTGCTGAAGCCGCTGAACTCTACTAGCCGTGCGTTCCTTCCCTTAATCCCCTGTTACCAGGAACATGGAGCCAGTGCTGTGTACTCTCATTGATGTGCTGGAGGATCATAAAACTGCTGAACCATTATGCTGCTACCTTATTTCCTATAATCCTATTACTGGAAACATGAAGCTGATACTCTAAAGTCACATGGCAGTCATAAAGCTACTAAACTCTAATGGTTTCTCTCTGTGCATTCTCTTTCACCTGTCACAGTAGGTTGATTTTTGACACCGGGGATCTGGTAGTTTTGTTTAGGGGGGCTGTGGAAATTCATTGCAATGCAGGTGCATTGCCTTAGTTGGAAATTTAATTGAAACGCCGGAGCAATGGTTTTACCCCCCGACCGCCCACTGAAAAGCAACGCCATCTTGTAAGAGGAGCTCTGTAATTAGCTAGATGTTGGCGCCAAAGCCCAAGTCCCTACCCCACTCCTGTTCTTTTTAGAACACTAACCCTCCTGCTGAGGCTATACCCTCCGTCATATTGTGCCCACTCCATACCTGAGGCCTTCACACCGTTCATTCCCAGCCATTGACCTTTATATCCCCAAAGAAAGGGATGTCCACACATAAATAAGTTACTGCACTTTACTGGAGGTACTTGGAAAATGGCACAAAACAGTCACATCACATCTACATACATTCTGGAGTCACTTGTTAGTATATTGCCAAACACATCTCATGGATGGTCCACAGCAGTCACATGTGAAAGCATAGGCGACACTTTAGCAGCCATCTTTCCTCAGACAGTCTCTCCATTCAAGTTCCACTCCATAGCTCTACCCAGCCCGATATGCTCCCTGCAGTTACTCTCCTGATCCCAGAACTGAGTCATTAGTACTCACTCAGAGGGCTCTGACTCGCCCAATAGGTCTTGGGCTTCCGACTCACAACTCCTCTTTAGTGGTTCCAGAGACAGGATTGCCACATTTTGATACTACTGAACTCTGTACACCTCTCCTGGGAGTTCTATCCTGAGCAGACTACATCTGCATAAATGTGGGGTACTTGGCTCTCATCCCCTATCTTCTCTCAGGCTTCACCCAACCTTATATATAGGTGCTGCCTCACCCATGACATCATTGCAGGAGGGCTCAACCTAAAAGGGGCCTAACCCCTGATGACACTGCCTGCTGTAACCAGACACTATGTTGGAACAGAGCCACCTAGTGGAAGATTAGCTAACTGCACCTACTAACAACCTGTCAACCTCAATATGCAGAGTTAGGTTTGCCATTGAAATTTAAAGCATTGTGACTGCAATATGTGTCAAACTTACCTATTGAAGTTAATGGGATTGTGTGGCCTGGAACCAAAAGACCAAACAAATGACCAAACACTTGGCTCAAAGTTTGCGGGTATTTCAATGCAAAATCCACCTCGGACTAAGAAATAAGCTAAAAAAAAGGCTTCAGGATTGACAGTATCACCTCCTGAACCCCTGGAAGCCACTGCTCTACCGCCCTCTGAAAAGAGTTCCACCGTGGGTGTAGGCCTTAAGGTGTACGTAATGCCCAATGTCTATTTTTTTACATTTTGGACAGAATGGGGAACGGTTTACATTTTGGACAGAATGGGGAACGGTTAAAACCACTGTCAGGTTTTCATTGCTGTCTGTGTCTGCGTTGGGTAGATTCACCCTTTCTATTTGTCTTGATGACCATTGTCTATACAAAAAGTAATGGGAAATCCAAAATTTGAGAGTTGTCCCAGAAGGAGAAGGTGAGGGCAAATCTTCCAATGGAAGCAACCTGTTTGGGAAACAGACAAGAGGAGATTTCTCCTCCCATTGGAGAGAATTTCTCTTGCTTCCTGTTGAGTTTTGGAACAGGAAGTGAAGGGAAATCTTCTCAACTGGACAAAGAAAGTAAAATATTACCCCTTCCCTATTCTATCCAAAGCTAGATAAAGCAGTTGTGGATAGGCATCCACTTTAACTTCTGATATACAGTATACTAGACCATCTTGTGTCAGGGTTGGCTTAGAACGCTCTTAGTCTCTTCACCAAATGCGACTAAGATGGTGACGCTGAAAATGAACGGAGTAGTCTTCGCTTTTCTAACTGCCACTGAACAATAAGGGGTCCATTTATAAAATATTTGCATACAATTTATCCAGCAAAACTGCGTGCATATTCGTCCTGCGTGAATTAACCAGCATTCACTGATTTGTTTTAAGGCGTTTTCATACAATATATAAAGCTGTTGTGCGAACGTGGCTTGAATGCTTTTGTTGTACTTTCTCTGATAAAATGTTTAAAGGGTATGTTCCCATCTGTTTGAATGTTCCAAGGGTATTTTCTTTTCTGATTGAATGGTGTTGGAGTATTTTCCCTTCTGCTCAACAGTTCATATGTTCTTAGGGCATTTTATGTAAGGGTTGAATGTTCTTTTTTCCTCTTCTGATCGAAAGTTCTTGTAATATTTTCTCTTGGACCTGAATGTTTTAGGGTTAGTTTCCCTTCTGATCAAATGTTCCAGGGTTAGTTTTCCTTCTAATCAAATGTTCTTGGGGTATTTTCTGTACTGATTATATGTTCTTAGGGTTTTTTCTCCGCTGATTAAATGTTCTAGGGGTATTTCTCCTTATCAAATGTTCTTAGGATATTTTCTCAAATGACTGAAGGTTCTTAGGGTATTCTTTCTTCTGGTCAGGTGTTCTTAGGCTATTTACACTTCTAACCAAATATGTTTAGGGTATTTAGTCTTTTGATTAAAATGTTTTTATGGTATTTTTTCATCTGACCAAATATTCTTAGGAGATTTTCTCTTCTGATCATACATTCTTAGGGTATTTTCTGTAGGGGTTGACTGTTCCTAGAGTTTTTTTCTCTTCCGATCCAGAGTTCTTAAGGTATTTCCCTTCTGATTGAATTTGCTATGGTTAGTTTCCCTCCTGATCAAATGTTTTTAGGGTATTTTATCTTCTGATGGAATGTTCTTAAGGTATTTTCTCCACTGTTTGAATGTTCTTAGGATATTATTTCTTCTGATTAAATGTTCTAGGGGCATTTTTCTTTCTGATTAAATGTTTTCTGGGTATTTTCTCTTCTGATTGAATGTTCTTAAGTCTTAAGAATGTCCTAAGTCTCTTCTGATCATATGTTCTTAGGGTTTTTTATGTAAGGGTTGAATGTTTTTTCGCTGCTGGTTAAGAAAGAAGGGGGTTGGGGTATGAATACCCCTGGGATTTTTATGGTGCTTATCAAAATTTCAATAGATCAATATAGAAAAATAAATCAGATCAAAGAAACACTATATGCAAATTGCCAAACTGACTGTAAGTAATCTTTTGATTCTAAATCTTTAATAGTTTAAGAATATTACAAAACATCATCTAAAAACAAGCACAATCTTGAACAATCACGGTCAATCAATGAAATATTTTAAAATTAGAAACCACTTTGCGATACCAATCTCAACATGTTTCGCTCAACACATGAGCTTCATCAGGAGTTTTTTGGTACAGATGTGGCATACAAGCCCAAACAGGTTCAAAGATGAATAGTAGACAACATAGATTGTGAATGTATATAAAGTTCCGTGGCTCAAATGCCAATCAATTACATGCGTCTCACCCGTCTAGGACCTCCCAAAACCGTTTTTTGGTCCACAGAGGGGCCCAAGTGTAGAGTAACTTCCAGGTTGAATCAAAGAGTAAATGTTCAGGGCTAAAGTAGCCGTATAAACAAAACCATAAAGGAGAGCAACGCTCCAGTTTCACCACAAGGTGGCACTCCAAGTTGGCAACCCTTAAGAATCAGATCACGAGATCCAAGTATACACTGCCCCAGTAAACTGAGAGGTGGGGTGGATGTGTACGGAAGGGGAGAGCGGCATATACCTCCCCTTGCAGCCTCAGAGCCACTGCCGCTCTCCCCTTCCATACACATCCACCCCACCAGAATTAGAATGGAATTAGCTCTTAGAATATGTTGCAACCAGTATTGCTTATATTTGACTAAGAAGTCCAAATAATAACACGTATAATAGTTACCCCATCCCAGTTACATTTGATTTGTTAACAGCAGAACAAACAGAATGTTACATCCACCTGCAAAAGACAACTTGCACATCGGAAAATAACATTTCACACTTATTAAAAACATTTACAAGGGTGTTATTCGTGATTTTTGCTGATAGTGGCTTGATGTATCCCATCATTAAAGCTAAAAGTAAGCCGGCTTTTGCTGTTGTTTGTCCTTATCTTCTTCTTTATGAGCTATGATTGACTCCTCTGAGAAGTTTTTTTGTTAACAACATCCTGTTAACTGTCCCGCTAAATAGACTGCTATATGCAAATCATTAATGTGACAGTCCCCGAGCTCGCCGGGTACATCCGAGTCACAGCGAGATGAAACTTTTTAGCTCATAGACATTAATACCGGCTCACAGCAATTTATTTGTGCCATAAACATTTTATACTACTCTGCAGTTGTTACACCTTTGAGTAAATTAAGTTTTATGACCCCGGATTCTGGACATCAATTTTTTAGTGGCCTAAATCGTTTAACAGAGGTGTAAATCGAGCCTTTATGAACACTGCAAAACTCACTTTTGTTTGAGGCACTTTTATTTATTTTTTTTCCTGTCAAATAAAAATGAAATTTAAGATTTGCTGAGGTTTTCTACCCTTCCTTCCGGAAGAAGAACCCAAAACAGATAATTTATTTATATATAAATGACTAACTACAGCCAATTAAATTATATCTAAAGTCCAAACTTTTCATTTTAGCTTTAATAGAGAATGGTTAAAACTCCAGTCAAGTTTTTATTTATTTTTTTGCATTGTAGTGTAAATATGAGATATGAGGTCTTTTTGACCCCAGATCTCATATTTAAGAGGTCCTGTCATGCTTTTTTTCTATTACAAGGGATGTTTACATTCCCTGTAATAGGAAAAAAAGTGACACAATTTTTTTTTTAAAGAACAATGTAAAAACAAAAAATAAAAGGTAAAATAAATAAGAAAAAAAAAAAAATATTAAATGTGCCCCATCCCGCTGAGCTTGCGTGCAGAAGCGAACGCATACATGAGTAGCGCCCGCATATGAAAACGGTGTTCAAACCACACATGTGAGGTATCACCGCGATCGGTAGAGCGAGAGCAATAATTCTAGCCCTAGACTTCCTCTGTAACTCAAAACATGCAACCTGTTGAATTTTTTTAAACGTCGCCTATGGAGTTTTTTAAGGGTAAAAGTTTGTCGACGGGGCAATTTTGAAGCGTGACATGTTGGGTATCAATTTACTCGGCGTAATATTATCTTTCACAATATAAAAAAAATTGGGCTAACTTTACTGTTGCCTTATTTTTTAATTCAAAAAAGTGTATTTTTTCCAAAAAAAGTGCGATTGTAAGACCGCTGCGCAAATACGGTGTGACAGAAAGTATTGCAACAACCGCCATTTTATTCTCTAGGGTGTTAGAAAAAAATAAATATATATATATATATATATATATATATATATATATATATATATATACACAATGCAAAAAAGCAAAAAGAACTGTTTTTAACTTGTAAACAACAAATCTCAGAAAGAGGCTCAGTCCTTAAGTGGTTAAAGTTCATGTGCGTGTAAAGGCAGGCGTCTCAATACTTTTCGTAGAGTCCATGAAACATTGCTGCACTCTGCCTCAGCACTCCTCTCAGGTGCCCTTAGTCCCGATATTCCTTATTTTAGACCCAGTGATGTCATCGCTGGGTCTCTGTGCTTCTCTATACAATGCAGACAGATGATGGTTGGTGTGAGGGGCACGCAGAATGCTGTACACGGCTACCAGAAAACATCACAGAACCCTGCCTCAGTACTCCTCTCAAGAGCCCTGAGCCCCATGCAAGCAGTAGGCTGGCCCTTTAGGAGGAGCCTTGCAAATATCAAAAAGCCTTGACGGATGGATGTCTGGAGGAGTGGGCGTTTCTAGGCAGGATGCATTAGGTATTGTCATGCTGAGCCTGCATGAAAGAACTGAAATCCAATGAGTGAAAGGGGCAGGCCAGTCAGGCTGGGGAGCAGTACCGGGACAGGGTTGCCCAACGCCCAGGGCAAGGATCCAGAATTGTGCCTCTCCCCCACTATTAATACATTCCATAGAATCGATGTACCTCCCTGCATCCACTTTTTGCCCCTTTGCTTTACTGCACCCAGGGCAACTCTGCCCACCCCTTGTCCCAGCCCTGGACATCCACCAACTGCAAGACTGAAGGGGAGACTAGAGGCTTTAAGCTCCCAAAGGTTAAAGGACAATACCACTTTATAGAAGCATCTTCTACTTTCCACTGGTACATTGAGCGGATGGCAGTGGCACTTCATGCTTGTTTGGGGTCCTTTTTTTAAAAAAAAACATCAAAGCATGAAACAGGTGGCCTGTTCTCGTACTGTCTTCCCCCCACACCTTTAGCTGCCGTCTTCCCGTGTCCTCTAGCCAGTTTCTAGTCTCTATTTCTCAGGAGAGGCCGCATTATTGTAAGGAAGAACGAGCAAAAATGTGTCATTAATCATAAAGCAACCGGGATCTGCAAGTTCCGACGGCAGGCCTGACTTATTGAGACTCCATGGAGGGCGAGAAGGACAAGATCAGAGAAAACTATTTTTTTTTTCCTTTTAAAGTTAAAATTGAAAATGAAAGGAAGGAAGCTGGGCCAGCTGCCTGGGGTATCTGTTCTCATACAGGCACAGATCTAGTACATAGGGACACCATTCTATTTAAAACGGTATATACAGGGGTTGGACAAAATTATGGAAATACCAGGTAAAAGAACGATATGGTGTTGGACCTCCTTTGGCATCCAAGATGGCCTGAATTCTCCTGGGAACTGACAAATATACACTCAACGGCCACTTTATTCGGTACACCTGTTCAGTTGCTTGGTAACACAAATTGCTAATCAGCCAATCACATGGCAGCAACTCAATGCATTCAGACATGTAGACGTGGTAAGGACGACTTTCTGAAGTTCAAAGCGAGCATCAGAATCTGGAAGAAAGGGGATTTAAGGGACTTCGATCGTGGCATGGCATGGTTGTTGATGCCAGACGGGCTGGTCTTAGTGTTTCAAAAATCTATTAGGATTTTCACACACAACCATCTCTTGGGTTTACAGTGAATGGTCCGAAAAAGAGAAAATATCCAGTGAGCGGCAGTTGTGTGGAGGAAAATGCCTTGTTGCTGTCAGAGGTCAGAGGAGAATGGGCAGGTTCCAGATGATAGAAAGGCAACAGTAACTCAAATAACCACTCCTTACAACCAAAGTATGCAGAATACCATCTCTGAACACATCGAACCTTGAAGCAGATGTGCTACAGCAGCAGAAGACCACACCAGGTGCCACTCCTGTCGGGTGAGAACAGGAAACTGAGGCTACAATATGCACAGACTCACCAAAATTGGACAAGATTGGAAAAACGTTGCCTGGTCTGATGAGTGTCAATTTCAGCTGGGACATTCAGATGGTGGGGTTAGAATTTGGCATAAACAACATGAAAGCATGGATCCATCCTGCCTTGTATCAACGGCTCAGGCTGGTGGTGGTGGTGTAATGGTGTGGGAGAAATTTTCTTGGCACACTTTGGGCCCCATAGTACCAATTGAGCATCGTTTAAACGCCATGACCTTCCTGAGTATTGTTGCTGACCATGTCCATCCCTTTATGACTACAGTGTACCCATCTTCTGATGGCTCCTTCCAGCAGGATAATGCACCATGTCACAAAGCTCCAATCATCTCACAACTGGACAATGAGGTCCCTGTACTCCAATGGCCTCCACAGTCACCACATCTCATCCAATAGAGCACCTTTGAGATGTGGTGGAAAAAAAGACAAAGGGGGGTGCAACCCGGTACTAGCAAGGCCTACCTAATAAAGTGACTGGTGAGTGTAAAAGTCTTGGATGGTGGATAATGGAATCTGATACCATTCTTTGTGCAAAAATCGCTCCAGTACCTACAGAGATGCCGGACACGGAAAAATAGGCCCAAAGCTTGTTCTTCAAAATTGACCATAGTGACGCTTTGATATTGAGGTCCGGCGACCAGGGAAGGTGCTCATCAAACCACGATTTGACAACACCACGATTTTGAATCAGAGCATTATGGTCTTGGTAAATTGCCGTTCGAGAAACAATGTCTGCACTATGGGGTGCACATAGTCGCCCAAAAATTGTACATAGTCGCTGGCAGTGACTCTACCTTTCAAGGCGATGATGGGGGCCTGCAGAATACCAAGATATGGCTGCCCAAACCATGGTTGGCAAAACTGGACAAGATGTGTAATAAAATGTGCCCTTTTTATTTACCACAATTCAAAATAATTTAAACCCACCACTTGTCAAAGTGGAATAAAATTATTTTCCACTACTTATTTTTGTCATCAAAACATATAGAAAATAAAATTTAATTTTGCAACAAAATCAAATTCACCACAACTACCACTGTTATCCCAAAACTGAACAAATTGTATAATAAAATTTGCACTTTTTATTTATTTATTTTTTTTTACAGCAATTATAATTGTTTTAAACCTATCACTAGTCAGACTGAATTAAAATAGTCTTTTTTTCTTTTTATGTATTTATTGTGTTCAAAAGATAATAAAAATAAAATATAATAACAATGATACGAATAATAATAATATAAAAATATAAAATAATTTCACCAAAAAACCTTTTGACCCCCCCCCCCAAAAAAAATGATATATGTTTATCTTCACTATGATAAAATATTGCAGAGTCAATGGGCTCATAGCTGAAATTTAAACATTGCTTTGGTTCTTTTGAGGGTTAATATAATTTTTTTCACTGTGCACAATTCTAAAAATAGGCATCTTTAATATGCCTAATATCTCATTTCATAGATTTGTTACCATCTCCCGCGGAAGTGATTCACAACTGGAGAGTATCTGTGACAACAGAGGTACCTGTATAGCCTCTTTCTGCCAGGTCAGCGCTTATACTGTATCAGGTCTCATAGATAATCTGTGTCGGTATTAAGCTCCAGCTGTGGCCTCTTAAACCCACCATTGATTGGCTGCCAATATTTTTTTTTTTTACATATAACTGATGAGCTTATTAAATTTGCGTCAGAAAAGTGCTGAGCTGCAGCGAATGGTAATGCTTCCGCAACGTGTGGCTTGAAAAGGGCAACTGTTATTTAAAAACAAATGAAAAGCGCATAGCGCCAAGGTTAAACGATCAATGGCGGTTCATCAATGCGTTTATATGTGAGAAGGAAGCAGCTGTGATCGTTAAACGAATGTTGCCGCTATTGTTGCTGCAGGGAGATCTCCGCTCTGTGGACGGCTTGTTTTACAGCTGAGAAAAGGTTCATTAGTCGGTATGGCGTCTTTTGTTTCACTGTTATTTTCCATAATGAAATTTCAGTTGTTAACCAAGAACGCCAGCAAGCTTTGCTCGTCCAATAATAGCAATGTGCCTTATAAAAAAATGGAGCTGAAATACGCATATGTGACCTCTTTTTTTCACGCCATAATCCCCCCTCCACCAAATGATTTGGACCCGTGCACAAAGCAAGGTCCATAAAGACATGGATGAGCGAGTTTGGGGTGGAGAAACTTGACTAGGCTGCACAGAGTCCTGACCTCAACCCGATAGAATATCCCTTTGGGATGAATTAGAGCGGAAGACTGCGAGCCAGGCCTTCTCGCCCAAAATCAGTGCCTGACCTCACAAATGCGCTTCTGGAAGAATGGTCAAACATTCCCATAGACACACTCCTAAACCTCGTGGACAGCCTTCCCAGAAGAGTTGAAGCTGTTATAGCTGCAAAGGGTGGGCCAACTCAATGTTGAACCCTACGGACTAATGCACTGTAACACACGGTCGGACTTTGTTCGGACATTCCGACAACAAAATCCTAGGATTTTTTCCGACGGATGTTGGCTCAAACTTGTCTTGCATACACACAGTCACACAAAGTTGTCGGAAAATCCGATCGTTCTGAACGCGGTGACGTAAAACACATACGTTGGGACTATAAACGGGGCAGTAGCCAATAGCTTTCATCCCTTTATTTATTCTGAGCATGCGTGGCACTTTGTCCGTCGGATTTGTGTACACACGATCGGAATTTCCAACAACGGATTTTGTTGTCGGAAAATTTTATATCCTGCTCTCAAACTTTGTGTGTCGGAAAATCTGATGGAAAATGTGTGATGGAGCCCACACACAGTCGGAATTTCCGACAACAAGGTCCTATCACACATTTTCCATTGGAAAATCCGACCGTGTGTACGGGGCATAAGACTGGGATGCCATTAAAGTTCATGTGCGTGTAAAGGAGTAAAGGCAGGTGTCCCAATACTTTTGGTAATATAGTGGCTTTAGATCCTTCTGCTCTACAAATGCATGCTCTGCAGCCTGAACATGCTTCGTCCTTGCCATGCTCCTCTCTGAATCATTCTCATTCCCTTCTATCCACCGGCATTTCCCTCCATGGTCACTATCATTCTTTTCTATCAATGCCTACTCTGCCTCTCTATGATCATTCTCCTCCACATCTCTCCATACCTTCTCTTCTTTACTCTCCTGCCATCAATCAAAGTCCACTACCATTTCCTCCATACACAGCTCTCAGACTGTGCATACACTGCAGCTCAGTGCCAGGACGCGAGATGTTGGTCCTTCCGGGTTCTTCCTCATCTTCTCTCATAGGGCACATCAAAGTCAAGGAGGAGCCTAGGGGAAGCTTCTCTGACTCTGGCTGTGTCCTGCCCAGCCCTTGTCCCAGCCCTGGGACGTGCTGCCCAGTGGCGGCCCACTGGGCAGATGCCTGTTGTGCCCTATAGCCAGTCTGGCCTTGGTTGTGTCTCACTAATACAGGAGGTGTGTTACTGGCCAGATCACCAGGTGAAAACAGAGGGAAAAAGCCTTGAAAAAAAAAATGTAGACACCATATCTAATTATTGGTAAACTGCAATAGAATACATTTTCGATTTTTGGTTTAATGCTACTTTAATTATATTATATGCGCCATCTTGGCTTTTCAGGGGGAGCCCACTGTCTGGTATTCTTGCACACCATCAGGAGCAGCTTGCATGGTGCGGGTTGGCCATCAGGGCTGGGAGAAATCCAGAGCAACAGCCCCATCATTCAGAAGGGTATGGAAATCCACCTCATTTTATCCTGTCCACCTCCCACCTACTGCCATGCTGCCCCAGCCACACTGTGGGGAGGATTGGGAAGAAGGACTCGCTTGTGAAAAAGGGGGGACAGGTCTTAGGACTCTGATGTGAAAGGGGGGGGACTGAGGACTCTAAAATAAAAGGGGGGGTGGACTGAAATCTCTGATGTAAAAGCGGGGTAGACTGAAGACTCTATTGTGAAAGGGTGCTGGGGTGGACTGAGGACTCTGATATGAAAATAGGGAGGGTGGGGTCTAATGACACTGGAGTTAAGGGGGGGGGGGGCAGTGAGGACTCTGATGTAAAGGGGTGGGCTTCTAATGTTATAGAGCAGTGGTCTCCATACTGTGACCCATGAACCGAGTGCAGCCCTTTGCTGGCCTTTATCCAGCCTTTGGGGTACTATTCCTCCCAATGACACCAACAAGAAGGCACAATTTCTTCCACTGACACCAACAGTGGGGAACCATTCCCGTCACTGACACCAACAATGGGGCACTATTCCTTCAACTAATACCAATGATGGGGCACTATTCCTCCCACTAATACCAATGATGGGGCACTAGTCCTTCCACTAATACCAATGATAGGACACTATTCCTCCCACTAATATCAGTGATAGGGCACTATGCTTTCCACTAATATCAATGATAGGGCACTATTTCTTCCACTAATACCAATGATGGGGCACTATTCCTCCCAGTAATACCAATGATAGGGCACTATTCCTTCCACTAATATCAATGATAGGACAATATTCCTCCCACTAATACCAATGATAGGGCACTATTCCTTCCACTAATACCAATGATAGGACACTATTCCTTCCACTAATACCAATGATGGGGCACTATTCCTTCGACTAATACCAATGATAGGGCACTATTCCTTCAACTAATACCAATGATTGGGCACTATTCCTTCCACTAATACCAATGATAGGGCACTATTCCTCCCATTAATATCAATAATAGGACAATATTCCTCCCACTAATATCAATGATAGGGCAATATTCCTCCCACTAATACCAATGATAGGGCACTATTCCTTTCACTAATACCAATGATAGGGCACTATTCCTTTCACTAATACCAATGATAGGGCACTATTCCTTCCACTAATACCAATGATAGGGCACTATTCCTCCCACTAATACCAATGATAGGGCACTATTCCTCCCATTAATACCAATGACGGGGCACTATTCTGTCTACTAATACCAATGATTGGGTATTATTCCTCTCACTGTTACCAACGATGGGGCATTATTCCTCCCACTAATAACAAGGATGGGGCACTATTCCTCCTATTATTACCAATAATGGGGCACTATTCCTCCTACCAATACCAATGATGGGGCATTATTTGTCCCACTAATACTAATGATGGGGCACTAGTCCTCCCACTAATACCAATGATTTGGCACCATTCTTCCTTCTACTGACTATAGGCACTATGTACATTTTTTTACCCCACGCTGATGCTGGAGCATTTTCAACTCCCACTGGCCACTTTGCCCCCCACCCCCCCCCCCTAAAGTCTGAAGACCCTTGTTATAGAGGACCCCATTTTAGACTGGGGTGCCTGAACATTTTGCATATTCTCAAACGGTGACATGAATAAAGAAGGTTGAGAAGAACTGGCCTATATTGTAACATTGATATTGTACTAGCTACTATGTTAAGTTATTAAAAAAGGTGAAAAAACCCAACTGAGATATTTGGCACTTATTTATTTTTATTGGGCGATTATTTGGTTAATAGCACCGCAAATCAGTTTGCAAACATTACTCAGAAGCACACCACAGGAAACGTCTGCAAGATATTTAACAACAAATTGACAGTTCTACACTCCATAAGTGGGCGAATAAACCAGAATACATCTTAAGATTGCTTTTTATTTGTCAAACATCTATTTTTTATTAAATGTTTATGAAACATTCGAGAAAATAGGCATGTGACATTAGAGAAAGAATTGGAACAATAAAACATTGATTTAGAAAGAGAAAAAAAAACTGTACTGCAATCAGTAAGTTTCTGGAGGCATAAGCAGAATGTTAAACAGTACATAAGAGGGGAGGTGCAATTTAGCGATTTTTAAAGGGGAATTATTTAATAAAAATCCAGCTTAGCTCCTGCGGCATGAAAGAACTACACCTGGACTATGATTGAACCTTAACTTCAGGCAGATATGAAAGAAAATAACTTTGAAACCATTGTCTTGCAATAAAATTGTATTTATTCCTGGTCCTAATTAATCTCTTCACCTCCTCATTGGACAGTGAATCACCTATGTCCAATGAGCAGGGAGCTGACCTCCTATTGGTAAACCATGATGTGTGTACAGAGGTGTGTACACAATGAGGGCTGGCCAAAATTAAAAATCCTTTGGCAAACAGTACATCTGGTATTTTAACTATGTATCTCTTTGCCCAGAGGCACCTTTTAAAGCTGGACTCTGGACCTCCCACCCTGTGTCCCTCACCAACTAATTACTGTTATTTCACCTGGACGTGCCAGGTCCTGAACCTTCCATCTTCTTCACTGAAGATGAGGAGGGTCCTTCTTCGACTGTTCATGCCTGGGTAGCATGGACACTTCTTATTGTCTGTCTATTGGTAGAGTCCTCCAAGGCAGTCGTTCTCAACCACCAGGCCATGGCCCACTGCCGGGTTGGAACCTCCCTCCTTCCAAGACCCCACCCAGCTGCAGATCCCCTAACTTATCACAGTGCCTCCCAGCTCCTATTGTGCTGCCAACCTCCCATAGGGCTTTTCTTTGGTTCTTCATGCCTGGGTAGTATGGACACTTCCTATTAGCTGTCTAGTGGTGGAGTCACTTAAGACAGTGGTTCTCAACCAACAGGCCATGCCCAACTGCGGGCCTGCATCCTCCCTCCTTCCAAGACCCCAGCCAGCTGCAAATCGCCTAATATACCAAAGTGCCCCCCAGCTCCCATTGTGCTCCCAACCTTTCATAGGGTCCTTCTTTGGTTGTCCATGCCTGGATAGCATGGACACTTCCTTTTGGTTGTCTAGTGGCAGTGTACTTTAAGGCAGTGGTTCTCAATAGGGATGAGCTTCGAGTTCGAGTCGAACTCATGTTCTACTCGAACATTGGCTGTTCGCAAGTTCGCCGAACAGCGAACAATTTGGGGTGTTCGCGGCAAATTCGAATGCCGCGGAACACCCTTTAAAAGTCTATGGGAGAAATCAAAAGTGCTAATTTTAAAGGCTTATATGCAAGTTATTGTCATAAAAAGTGTTTGGGGACCCGGGTCCTGCCCCAGGGGACATGGATCAATGCAAAAAAAAGTTTTAAAAACGGACGTTTTTTCAGGAGCAGTGATTTTATTAATGCTTAAAGTCAAACAATAAAAGTGTAATATCCCTTTAAATTTCGTACCTGGGGGGTGTCTATAGTATGCCTGTAAAGGGGCGCATGTTTCCCGTGTTTAGAACAGTCTGACAGCAAAATGACATTTGGAAGGAAAAAACTCATTTAAAACTACCCGCGGCTATTGCATTGCCGACAATACACATAGAAGTTCATTGATAAAAACGGCATGGTAATTCCCCACAGGGGAACCCCGAACCAAAAAAAAAAAAAAAAAATTGATGTGGGGGTCCCCCTAAATTCCATACAAGGCCCTTCAGGTCTGGTATGGATATTAAGGGGAACCCCAGCCAAAATTTTAAAAAAAAATTGACGTGGGGTTCCCCCTAAATTCCATACCAGACCCTTCAGGTCTGGTATGGATTTTAAGGGGAACCCCGCGCCAAAAAAAAAAAAAAAAACGGCGCGGGGTCCCCCTAAAAATCCATACCAGACCCTTATCCGAGCACGCAACCTGGCAGGCCGCAGGAAAAGAGGGGGGGACGAGAGTGCGGCCCCCCCCCCCTCCTGAACCGTACCAGGCCACATGCCCTCAACATTGGGAGGGTGCTTTGGGGTAGCCCCCCAAAACACCTTGTCCCCATGTTGATGAGGACAAGGGCCTCATCCTCACAACCGTGGCCGGTGGTTGTGAGGGTCTGCGGGCGGGGGGCTTATCGGAATCTGGAAGCCCCCTTTAACAAGGGGACCCCCAGATCCCGGCCCCCCCCCTGTGTGAAATGGTAAGGGGGTACTTACCCCTACCATTTCACTAAAAAACTGTCAAAAATGTTAAAAATGACAAGAGACAGTTTTTGACAATTCCTTTATTTAAATGCTTCTTCTTTCTTCCTTCATCTTCTTCTTCTTCTGGTTCTTCTGGCTCTTCTGGTTCTTCCTCCGGCGTTCTCGTCCAGCATCTTCTCCGCGGCGTCTTCTATCTTCTTCTCCTCGGGCCGCTCCGCACCCATGGCATGGGGGGGAGGCTCCCGCTCTTCTCTTCATCTTCTTCTCTTCTTCATCTTCTTCTTCATCTTCTTCTTCTTCTTCTTCTTCTTCCTTCTTCTCTTCTTCCTGTCTTCTCCGGGCCGCTCCGCAGCCATGCTGGCATGGAGGGAGGCTCCCGCTGTGTGACGGCGTCTCTTCGTCTGACGGTTCTTAAATAACGGGGGGCGGGGCCATCCGGTGACCCCGCCCCCCTCTGACGCACGGTGACTTGAGGGACTTCCCTGTGACGTCATGGGGAATGCCACAGGGAAGTCCCGTCATGTCACCGTGCGTCAGAGGGGGGCGGGGTCACCGGGTGGCCCCGCCCCCCGTTATTTAAGAACCGTCAGACGAAGAGACGCCGTCACACAGCGGGAGCCTCCCTCCATGCCAGCATGGCTGCGGAGCGGCCCGCAGAAGACAGGAAGAAGAGAAGAAGAGAAGAAGGAAGAAGAAGAAGAAGATGAAGAAGAAGATGAAGAAGAGAAGAAGATGAAGAGAAGAGCGGGAGCCTCCTCCCTCATGCATGGGTGCGGAGCGGCCCGAGGAGAAGAAGATAGAAGACGCCGCGGAGAAGATGCTGGACGAGAACGCCGGAGGAAGAACCAGAAGAGCCAGAAGAACCAGAAGAAGAAGAAGATGAAGGAAGAAAGAAGAAGCATTTAAATAAAGGAATTGTCAAAAACTGTCTCTTGTCATTTTTAACATTTTTGACAGTTTTTTAGTGAAATGGTAGGGGAAAGTACCCCCTTACCATTTCACACAGGGGGGGGGCCGGGATCTGGGGGTCCCCTTGTTAAAGGGGGCTTCCAGATTCCGATAAGCCCCCCGCCCGCAGACCCTCACAACCACCGGCCACAGTTGTGAGGATGAGGCCCTTGTCCTCATCAACATGGGGACAAGGTGTTTTGGGGGGCTACCCCAAAGCACCCTCCCAATGTTGAGGGCATGTGGCCTGGTACGGTTCAGGAGGGGGGGGGGGCCGCACTCTCGTCCCCCCCTCTTTTCCTGCGGCCTGCCAGGTTGCGTGCTCGGATAAGGGTCTGGTATGGATTTTTAGGGGGACCCCACGCCGTTTTTTTTTTTTTTTTTGGCGCGGGGTTCCCCTTAAAATCCATACCAGACCTGAAGGGTCTGGTATGGAATTTAGGGGGAACCCCACGTCAATTTTTTTTTTTAATTTTGGCTGGGGTTCCCCTTAATATCCATACCAGACCTGAAGGGCCTTGTATGGAATTTAGGGGGACCCCCACATCAATTTTTTTTTTTTTATTTTGGTTCGGGGTTTCCCTGTGGGGAATTCCCATGCCGTTTTTATCAATGAACTTCTATGTGTATTGTCGGCAATGCAATAGCCGCGGTAGTTTTAAATGTGTTTTTTCCTTCAAAATGTCACTTTGCTGTCAGACTGTTCTAAACACGGGAAACATGCGCCCCTTTACAGGCATACTATAGACACCCCCCAGGTATGAAATTTAAAGGGATATTACACTTTTATTGTTTGACTTTAAGCATTATTAAAATCACTGCTCCTGAAAAAACGGCCGTTTTTAAAACTTTTTTTTGCATTGATCCATGTCCCCTGGGGCAGGACCCGGGTCCCCAAACACTTTTTATGACAATAACTTGCATATTAGCCTTTAAAATTAGCACTTTTGATTATTCATGTTCGTGTCCCATAGACTTTAACGGCGTTCGCGTGTTCGAACGAATTTTTTCCCTGTTCGCATGTTCTGGTGCGAACCGAACAGGGGGGTGTTCGGCTCATCCCTAGTTCTCAACCACCAGTCCATGGCCCACATGCCGGGCTGCAGCCTCTCTCCTTTCAGGACCCCAGCCAGCTGCAGATCCCCTAACTTACCACAGTGCCTCCCAGCTCCCATTGTGCCCCAACCTCCCATAGGTTCCTTGTTTAGTTGTCCATGCCTGGGTAGCATTGACACTTCCTATTGGCTGTCTAGTGGCAGAGTACTCTAAGACAGTGAGTCCATTGTGCCCCCAACTTCGCACAGTGGCCCGCAGTACCGCCAGGTCTTCTGAGAGACCTCAGCCCTGCTGCAGAGCCTCCAGCCCCCCATAGTGCCCCAAATCTCCAACATTGTTCCACCGTGCCCCACGCAAAGCCCCCAGCCTACTAGAGAGACCCCAGACTCATCCAAAGATCCCATTCCTCACAGTTGCCTCCAGCACCCTCCAAAAACCTCATCCGCAACAGAGCCACCAATTCTGCTGCAGAGTCCCAAAACCCCCTTCTAGAACCCTCATCCCTCCCACAGTGGCACCCAACCCCATCCAGAGCCTTTTTTTAGAATTTTAATATATGCTTTGCCTTCCCATGATTTTATTGTGTTGGTATAAACATTTTTGTTGCTGTTGTTGGAGCACAGAGTTTTGTAAGTATTTACCAGGAACTGTTCTCATTAAGTTTAAGAATTACTTCTGTAAGGCCCCAGACTTCATGACATGATGACATTGCAAAGAGTTGACTGGTTAGTAGGGATGAGCCGAACACCCCCCGGTTCGGTTTGCACCAGAACTTGCGAACAAGCAAAAAATTAGTACGAACTTGCGAACACCGTTAAAGTCTATGTGACACGAACATGAAAAATCAAAAGTGCTTATATGCTTATATGCAAGTTATTGTCATAAAAAGTGTTTGGGGACGCGGGTACTGTCCCAGGCGACATGTATCGGCAATATAGATGAGAATTATTGAAAAAAAAGGCAGACCCTTTGGGCCTGGTATGGATATTAAGGGGAACCCCGCATCCAAAAAAAATAAAAAAATTGCGTGGGGGTCCCCCCAAAATCCATACCAGGCCCTCTAGGTCTGGTATGGATATTAAGGGGAACCCTGCGCCAATTTTTTTTTTAAATGCCATAGGGGTCCCCCTCAAAAATCCATACCAGGCCCTTCAGGCCTGGTATGGATTTTAAGGGGAAACCCAGAGCCCAAATTAAAAATTAAATGGCGTAGGGGTCTCCCCCAAAATCCATACCAGACCCTTATCCGAGCACGCAACCTGAAAAAGGGGGGGGGACGAGAAAGCGCCCCCCTCCTGAACTGAACCAGGCCACATGCCCTCAACATGGGGAGGGTGCTTTGGGTTCGCCCCTAAAGCACCTTGTCCCCATGTTGATGGGGACAAGGGCATCATCCCCACAACCCTTGCCCGGTGGTTGTAGGGGTCTGCAGGCAGGGGGCTTATCTGAATCTGGAAGCCCCCTTTAACAAGGGGTCCCCCAGATCCCGGCCCCCTCCCACATTGTACCCCTACCCATTCACCAAAAAAAGTGTCAAAATGTTAAAAATGACAAGGGACAATTTGGGACAAGTTCTTTATTAAAAAATAAAAACTGTCCATATATCTTCGATCACAGCGTCAGGCGACCTGAACCCCCCATGACGTTATGTGATGTCACGTAACATCAGAGGGGGGCGGGGTCACCCACCGGATGGCCCCATCCTCAGCTATCTAACAGCTGTCATCGCAAAGAGGCTTCAAGTCAGCGGGAGCCTCCCATAGAGGCAACGTTTTTGCAGGTTTTTTTTTTTAATCAGGTCGTCAGACGCTGTGATCGAAGATGAATGAACATTGCCGGGCAGTTTTAATAAAGAACTTGTCCCAAATTGTTGTTTGCCTTTTTTTACATTTTGACACTTTGTTTGGTGAATGTGTAGGGGTACAATGTACCCGATACACATTCACATGGGGGGGCCAGGATCTGGGGGTCCCCTTGTTAAAGGGGGCTTCCAGATTCCGATAAGCCCCCCGCCCACAGACCCCCACAACCACCGGGCAAGGGTTGTGGGGATGAGACCCTTGTCCCCATCAGCATGGGAACAAGGTGCTTTGGGGGCCACCCCAACTTCTTCCCCACGTTGAGAGTATGTGGCCTGGTACGGTTCAGGAGGGGGGGTGGCGCTCTCTTATTCCCCTCTTTTTCTGCGCCTGCCAGGTTGCCTGCTCGGATAAGGGTCTGGTATGGATTTTGGGGGGGACCCCTTATGCCATTTGTTTTAATTTGGCTCGGGGTTCCCCTTAAAATCTATACCAGACCTGAAGGGCCTGGTATAGATTTTGGGGGGGGACCCTTGCGCCATTTTTTTAAAATGTTGGCGCAGGGTTCGCCTTATTATCTATACCAGACCTGAAAGGCCTAGTATGGATTTTTGGGGGACCCCCATGCAATTTTTACTAATTTTTTTATGTGGGTGCGGGGTTCTTCTTAATATCCATACCAGACCCAAAGGGCCTGGTAATGGACTGGGGGAGGGGAACCCTCGTTTTTTTCAATGATTTTCATAACTATTGCTGGGACCTGACGATACATTACAGCTGCGAGCAGTTTTAAATTACATTTTTTCCTTTACAAATGTCATTTTGCTGCTCTCATTCATAAAACTATGTACGGCTGCCGTGACAGCAGCCTTACATAGTGTGGGGCATGGACTCAGCCCCCTGAGCCATGATTAGCCAAAGGCACCCTGTCTTTGGCCAATTATGGCTCTCACAGCAGAGTGCACTGTGATTGGCCAAAGCATGCAGGTCAGGTGATCTCGCAGTGCATTGACGGTCTCGCCATTCATTATGGCGCGTTCCGCAGGTGCTCGCAATTCCCGCGAGCGCCCAATAATGTTCGGTATTCGGCAAACGGGTGAACACCCGATGTTCGAGTCGATCTTACGTTCAACTCAAACCACGGGCATCCCTATTGGTTAACATAGAAACAGACTGACGCACTGGATTACCAGTCACTTCCAGATTCAGCAAGGGACACTAGTGGAGGAGTTAGGCAAGTAAAAAGAGCTTTAGAAGATAATTTTATTAAAGCTCTGCGGCAGGGAAGAGGTCTCTCAGAAGACCTGGCAGTACTGCGGGCCACTGTGCGAAGTTGGGGGCACAATGAAACCACTGCCTTAGAAGACTTTGCCACTAGACAGCCAATATGAAGTGTCAATGCTACCCAGGCATGGACAACCAAACATGGACCCTATGGGAGATTGGGGCACAATGGGAGCTGTGAGGCACTGTGGTAAGTTAGGGGATCTGAGTGTGGTTTGAGACCTATCACTTCGTCCAGTATCGTCTCTGAACAGAGTCTTTCGAAAGCTCAAACCCTCACCCGCTTTAAAGCTCAACCCCCCCACAACTTCGCAATACTTACTCACAACTCTGTTGACCCATCAGAGTCCTTGTAAAATATCCGGTGCTTCTAGGTATGCGGGAGCATGGCCCCTTCACCCAGGATGCAGTTCTTGCGCCTGAGTGGCCAATTGTCAAGGCTGAACACCATCGTACAAGGGAAGGAAAGATCTCATCATCCATGTGGAAGTTCCGACACCATCCAACATGAAGCTTACACAAGGTTTGATTATTGATTCCTCTCTGATGGAGTGGAGTACGAGGGAGGTTAGTTTAAGTGTAATGGGGCAGGGGGTATTCTTTGCACTAAATGGGCAAAGTGGCAGGGTTTCTTTAAGCCATGCGAGTTTTACGTTGGATTCTGAGTGTACCGCTTTGGCACAGCAAACATGTCTCCTGTGTTCCTATTTCTTCCAAATGCCAAGCACCGAAAACACACAGCAGAACTCTTATGACTTTAGAAGAATTACCTGATTGTATCAAAATCTTCTTTGTTATATATTTATCCAAAAACAATCTTTTAGAAAACAGTTGTCTGTCACATAGAGAATCTCAATATCTTTATTTTTAAGTTTATTACCCTTCAGAAAAGTTTACAGGAGATAGAACTTTGTGTCTTCTGCCCTACGAAATACATTTGACTGCTCCCAGCTGTTTTGGTCCGGGCTTGCAATTTAACGAAGATCATTTAAGGTTAGCCAACACTTAGCTTTGTGTCCTCCACAGGAGAACAAAATAATGAGAACATTCTCAGGGTAAATCTCATGTTTTTTGCCACTTGCCGTTCACATTTGGTCTTGTATTTGTCGTACAAAGTGACTTTTTCTGAGTTTTAGCATTGTGGCAGCAGTTAATAGAGGCCTTCCCTCCTAATACACCTGGGGATTGCATAACAAGGTACAGAGTCTGAAAATAAGGTATTGTGAGAAATTGGAAAGCACAAACCTGTGCCTCAATGCTGAATGGATCATCTGGATGTCTGATTTGTTAGGCGATAGAGAGCTTGACTGTAACATTTCCTAATTTAAGTTTATCTAAAGCTAAAACTTTTATTTTGGGTTTTGGATAGTGTAGGAAAGAGTTGTGGTCGCTGTGTCATGTTGGCAAAATTTCCCTTCATTTCCTCTTTGGTAAATACATAAGGTAATTAAATATCTCCAAAGTAATGGAAAGCTTAGACATGCAGGGACCATAAGCAGTAGAGTCCCTGAGTCTAAATGTTTGCTTCTGCCGGCTGATGGGGAGTGTCCCTGCCAATAGTATGAAAAGATACAATAAATCTAAGCAGGACCGCAATGGGGAGGGACAGCACATACACATGTAGGGGGCCCGTACCGAGGGCCCCAACCAAGGAGTTGTTGCTTCTGTTTAGTAGCAAGCGGGGTGCACTGACCCATTGGGCACTCAGTCAGTAGGGGCCCCTATTAGAGGCTCCTGGGGATGAAGCCAGTGCCAGACTAAGTTCCGGCACTGCGCTTCTCTCATTGCGGTATCCTCAACCTAGTGAGGATTCCTGCTGGCTGCGCCTGCCTGTGTTCACTGCATTCAGTTCTCTGGCTCCCCCACCCAGTGCCTCTCTCTCACCGCCGCCTCAGTGGGTGGGTGGGGGGTATAGGGAGGTCCGTTGTTACCTTAAAGTTGTATAGGGGTTTTGGTGTTATCTAGGAGTGGGGGGTATAGTGTTATCTATGAGTAGGATCACTACCAGATACCAGTGTTATCTGGGCTGTCTTTTTGCTGGACTGGGCTGTCTCTTTGAAAAGGTAGAGCAGTTAGTGTTAGTGTAGGGTCCTGCTCAAAAGAGTCTACCTTGTCGAGGTGGCAGGCTTCATATTTTTATTTTTTCTGGCCAATATATAATTCCTTACTCTTAAAACTTGAAAGCACTGATGACTTGAACTTACATTTTTCATTTTAGTATGAGTGTTAAAATAAAAATTGGTGCACTGAAGGACTTGGTGGGATGGCCAGTGGGCGGTTTCGGTGGGATGGCAAGTGGGCGGGCCCTTGGTAATGTTGGTGGTCAGGTCCGTGAGGGCCAGGCCTAAAACTGTGTAAGGGGCCCCAACATTTCTGATGGCTGCCCTGAATCTAAGTGATGACTATTTATGTTTCCTTGACCAACCACTAGAAGGTTTAGTGGCAGTGGTGCACATTGGGCAAGGTTATATATTTTTGTGGTGACTTTGGAAAGTTCTCTTCCTTCCAGACCCGCTGTCTGGAAAAGTTGTGTGCTGATGGAGTTCTATCTTCCTCCCAGGCCTGCTGCCTGGGGAGGGTGTGTTGTGCTAATGGGCAAAAGCAAGGGCCTGAAGTTCCCTGCTGTTGTGCTGGAGGGTATATCCAGGGGAAGTTGAAAAGGAAAGTGATTACTGGGATTGGAGCACCAGGGGTGAAACCTCATCTGCCAAAGAGCATCCAGAAGAGTTGGGTTCAAATGTCTTGCAGACTGCATTCCTAATATGTATAAACTGCTAGTCCTTATGAGAGTATGAAGTCAAACTAAAGTAAAGTATTCAAGCGTTCAATAAATGATCAAAGGCATTGCTTTAGGGCTTATATGCCCTCCCGATGTTTCAAGAGTAACCCCAGCTTTTTCAAGCATGATGATACTCCTTCATTGTCTAGTCAAGAGGCTGGAAGCAGTGCGTTTGCAGGCACTGCCACATGATTTAGTGTAGTGTGTTTTTCAAAAGTACTTTTTGTGTGGTCTGATGCGATATGCAGCCCAGGCCAAATTGCACTGCCGGGGGAACGCACAAGAACGTGGTCTGTTCTTGAAGGAGCTGGCCCTTAAAGGGTTTCCCATATGTACAAGCGATGCTATGCACCTCTATCACCCAGCTGGTGCTTGGTGATTGGCTCAGTCGGATCGGAGTAGGAATAGAGTCTTCTGCTCTGCGTAAGCTCCAACTTGGATTGACTTACAGAGTTTCTTCTGGCAGAGAACAAAGTGGAGTGAGGGGAAGGTTGCAAGGTGGGATGGCTTCAAAGCAGTGGTCCTCTAACGTAAAACATATTAACTGGAAAATTCTTCCAAAACCTTACATCCCCCCAAAAAATAAAAGTTTATACTCATACAATAAAAGTATAGGAATGCAAAGTATATATTTAGAGTGTGGTGAGCCTTCTTCCAAGGCACTGCCTAAATGCTCACAAGTGTGTGTGCCAGAAGCGCACTCCATAGCGTTCTCCCAGGGCAGAAACCGAGCTGTTAACAATGGCTCTGGGTCTCATGCTAACGATAGGGAGTCGGGAGGATCAACTTCTGATCACATGATCACTGTGAAAGCTTGTGGCTGGCTATCAGTCTGCAAAACCCGTCAATACATTGTATCTTTTTCTCCTTGTCAGAAGAGGGGGGAAAAGTCTGAGTAAAAAATAAATAAATGAATAAATAATAAAGATGAAATAGCTGGATCAGGGCTTGATTTACTGTAGGTTACTGTCACAGTCAAGGTTAGGATCAAAGGTGAGGGTCAGTATGCTTTAATCATGATTTTAAAAAACTTTTTTTTTTTTTTAGTGCCACTGTCAGCATAGTTTTCGCATGAATAAAAAAAACAAAAAAAAAACAATAACAAAATGCGCACTATTGTTTTTTGGCCTTACTACAGGTATCGCAGGTGAATTCCAGGAGTAGGATTTTTTTTTTTTTTTTTGTGGTGGGTCATGGTAAGAAATATACAGCTAAAGTATTTTTTTCTAATCTTTTGAGCCAGTTTTACTTTGATAAAAAAAAAAAAGCAAGAATAGAATAGAAAAAGAAAATAGAATACAATAGAAAAGAAAAATCCAATAACAAAATGTTCAGTATTGTTTCTTGGCCCTCTACGAGTATCACTGGCGAATTTCAGTAGTAGGAGAATTTTTTTTTGGTGGGTCATGGTAAGAATTTTTTTTTTTTTTTTTTTTTTTTAATCTTTCGAGCTAGTTTTATTTTTTTTTGTTTGTTTTTTGTTGTGGTGGGTGATGGTAAGAAATATACAGCTAAAGTTTAGAAAGTTTTTTGCCAGTTTTACTTTGATAATAAAATAAAAAACAAGAAATATCCATTAACTTTTACCATCAGATAAAAGCCTAATTTACCTTGTAAAAAACAAGGTGTAATTTGCCTGGATGATGCATACAGCTTAGTTAAAAAAAAAAAAAGTAGTCAGTAATCAGGTAAACAAGGGAGTAATAAGTCAAAAACATGAGTTAATGTAATTTAAAAATAAGCATTATAGAACATTAATGTTCATTTAATTAATGTGCTTTAAACACATTAAATCATTTTCTATGTTGGCTTTCCTTATAAAATAATGCTGTATTTCTTTTGTTCTAAATGTGTCCAGGAAAAAAAAAAGTCACATGCATTTTTATTTTACTGTTTATTACTATGGGCCTGCAAATTAATATTAAAACAGAAGAAAAAATTTCATTTTTTTCAAACGTACTGCACTGGAATTTATATATTGATGTGCAGGATAAGAGAGCAGAAACTGCTTTCATGGTTCAGTTTCCATGTGATGGTTTTTTGAAACCAAAGAAGGGTCTTAAAAAAAACAGTCAGGTCCTCTTTAATTATTCTCTATTTATGCATTACAAAAAGAGTCACACAATACATTTGGAATGATAATTTACTGAAGGACAAAAGAAAGAAAAACAGGGTCATTTCCCATAGCAGCAAGCTTTTTTTAATGTAACACCTCCAGTTACCTTTGCATCTGTTTGAAAGTTGCATCGCTGGGAATGCCAAAAGAGAATTTCTCCTTGGTATCTGAATTTTTATTAATAAATAAATAAAATAAAATTATGCCAAACTTCTTACAGAAAGGGGTTGTATAGACTAGCACTACTTCCCCATCATTCATTAATAAAAAAAAATACAAGTAATAATAGAAAAAAATCTGACAAACATTCTTTTGGAAGGGGGTTGTGTAGACTGGCACTACTACACCATCATTAATTAATTAAAAAAAAAAAATAATAATAGAAAAAAATAAAATCTAACAAATCTTCCAGAGCTAGTTGTATAGACTGGCACTACTATATCACCATTCATTAATTAAAAAAAAACTGACAAACCTTCTTCCAGAAGCCAGTTAGAATAGCACTACTATACCACCATTCATCAAAAAAAAGTAAGAATAACAATTAAAAATAAAATAAAATTTGACAACCTTCTTCCAGAAGCTGGTTCTAAAGACTGCCACTATTATCCCACCATTCATTAATAAAAATAAACAAATAATAAAAAAAACTGACAAACCTTCTTCCAGAAGCCAGTTGTATAGACTGGCATTACTATACCATCATTCATCAAAAAAAACAAAAAAAAACAATAATAATAATAATAAAAAAAAACGAACAAACCTTCTTTCAGAAGCCCGTTGTAAAGACTGGCACTATTATACCACCATGCTTAAAAAAAAAATAATAATAATAATTAAAAATAAAATAAAATCTGACAACCTTTTTCCAGAAGCTGGTTGTATAGACTTGCACTACTACCCCTCCATTCATAAAAAAAGTAATAATAATAATAATTAAAAATAAAATAAAATCGGACAACCTTCTTTCAGAAGCTGGTTGTATAGACTAGTACTACTATATCACCATTCATTAATTAAAAAAACAAAACAAAAACCTGACAAACCTTCTTTAAGAAGCCAGTTGTATAGACTGGCACTATTATACCACCATGCATTAAAAAAAGTAATAATAATAATAATTAAAAATAAAATAAAATCTGACAACCTTTTTTTTCAGAAGCTGGTTGTATAGACTGGCACTACTATCCCACCATTCATTAATAAAAAAAATAATAGAAAAAATCTGACAACCTTCTTCCAGAAGCTGGTTGTATAGACTGGTACTACTATCCCACCATTCATTAATAAAAACAATAATAGAAAAAATCTGACAAACCTTCTTCCAAAAGCCAGTTGTATAGACTGGCACTACTATACCATCATTCATCAAAAAAAGTAATAATAATGATAATTAAAAATAAAATAAAATCTGACAACCTTCTTTCAGAAGCTGGTTGTATAGACTGGCACTACTACCCCACCATTCATACAAAAAAAAAAAAAAGTAATAATAATAATTAAAAATATAATAAAATCTGACAACCTTCTTTCAGAAGCTGGTTGTCTAGACTGGCACTATGATATCATCATTCATTAATTAAAAAAAACAAAAACAAAAACCTAACAAACCTTCTTCCAGAAGCCAGTTATATAGACTGGCACTACTATACAACCATTCATCAAAAAAAATACAATAATAATAATAATAATAATTAAAAATAAAATAAAACCTTATTCCAGAAGCAGGTTGTATAGACTGGTATTAATACACCACCACTCATTAATTAAACATAAATAAATAAACACATAAAACTTGTTAATCTTTTTTCAGAAGCTGGTCTTATAGACTGGTATTACTATACCATTATTCATTAATAATAATGACCACCAACTAACTATCTTATAAAGGACAGACTTATATACTTACCTAATCTAAAGGTGCTCCAACTGGTCACTTGATCTCCCACGCGGCATCAGTGCCAGGATGGTGACATCACCCATAGGCTTACTATATGGGGCATTCATTGTCTGCTGTCCTATCCTCTCCCCTGAAGCCAGAATTTGGCACAGCTGGATGTATGCTTGTTCAACAAATTTTAAAAATTTTTTTATATATATAAATAGAGCCCTAAGAGTGCTTAGATCTAAAGAAACATATACTGGGTCTTAAGCCGCGTACACACGGTCGGACTTTTCGTCTACAAAAGTCCAACGGACGCTGACGGACTAAAGCTGGCTGGTAATCCGATCGTGTGTGGGCTTCTCCGGACTTTCAACGTACTTTTTTAGCCTCAAATCCGACGTACTTTAGATTTGAAACATGCTTCAAATCTTTACGTCGTAACTACGACGGACCCCGAAATCCGCTCGTCTGTGTGCTAGTCCGACGGACAAAAACCCACGCTAGGGCAGCTATTGGCTACTGGCTATGAACTTCCTTATTTTAGTCTGGTGTACGTCATCACGTACGAATCCATCGGACTTTTGTGTGGTCGTGTGTAGGCAAGTCCGTTCGTTAGAAAGTCTGCCACAAGTCCGCCGCAAGTCTGCCGAAAGTCCTCCGGAAGTCTGTTGGACAGGCTGTCGGACTTTTGTAGCTGAAAAGTCCGACCGTGTGTACGCGGCATTACACTGTTTCATACAAGCTAATGCAGGTCTTGTAGCTGGATTGACTTCTGTCACCCCCCCACACAATGTCTGTATAATTCACAATAAACGTATTCAATTCTAAAACCTACAAGATAACTATGTAGTTAGAACCACTAGAAAAAAAAAGACTTATTATTACTTATTATGTTAATATGACATTAATAACCCCACTGCTTTCTCTCTGACAGGTAGACGAAAGGAGTCACACATTTATCATTCCAAGAGAAAGCTTCATCTCCGTTTAATGGGTTATTCTTGAAGACAGAAAAGAAGAGGTAAGAGGCTGAAAGAGTTGCTACACCTTTACTTACTTTCCCCCCCAAAAAAACTCCCTATGCATTACATTGCCCTAAATACATTAGCATGTTGTGCTCCTTTTTGTAAATAAATTTTGTAAATAATTGCCCTCCCCTTTCCGTCCTGCAGATGGCAGGAGCATAGGGGCGTGGCCTGGTTGAGGCGGTCATACTCCTCATTACGTGGTTTTGCATAGATGTGCGACTTCCAAGACTTATCCCTTTTCCATTAGAGGACCGAGCGTTGGATGCGCAACCCCCTGGAAACCCACGATCGAAATAGCAGGCAGTTGAGCCCCCTCAATGCTTCAAAAGGGCATGCAGCTGCTCGGGGGTGTACATATGCCACTGCAAAAATGAAACCGCTTAGCGCATGCAACAGGTGGTACCCGACCAAAAACAAGGACGCAATCGCCCTGCAACCGTGTGTGGTAGTTCAGCCTTTTAGGAGTTAAAATGGGTGGTGAGCAGTGATGAGCTCAGGTGCGTTCGGACATGAACCCGCCTACACTATCCTACCGGGAAGCTTGCAGCCAATTAAAGGCTGGGAAGGCATTCTCTACCTCCGAGCCATGCCCCTTGCATAAGTGTGGCTGCAGGGTAGGGAATTCCTCCACCGCCTATGATTGACTGTCGCCTTTGATGGCTTCCCAGCGAGATAGCTCAGGCAGGTTCAGCAAAATAGTTCTGGCAGGTTCTGGCTCATGTCCGAACACACCTGAGCTCATCCCTCATGGTGAGGAGGTGACACAACAAGCCCTTAACTGGACCGTCTATAGCAGGGGTCTCTAAACTTTCTAAACAAAGGGCCAGTTTACCATCCTTCAGACTTGGGGGGGGGTGGACTGTGGCCACTGGGAGTAGATAATACCTCGGGCTTGGTGGTTTAGTAAGAGTAAAAAAGCTACATAGCACCCTTGTGGAGGAAAAATAGTGCACCATCATTGGTATTACTAGGGGGAATTGTGCCCCATCATTGGTGTCAGTGGGAGGAATAGTTCCCCATTGCTGGTATCAGTGGGAGGAATAGTGCCCCATCATTGGTATTAGTGGGAGGAATAGTTCCCCATTGCTGGTATCAGTGGGAGGAATAGTGCCCCATCATTGGTGTCAGTGGGAGGAATAGTGCCCCATCATTGGTGTCAGTGGGAGGAATAGGGCCCCATCATTGGTATTAGTGGAAGGAATAGTGCCCCATAATTGTAATTACTGGGAGGAATAGTGCCCCTTCATTAGTGTCAGTGGGAGCAATTGTCCCCCATCATTGGTATTAGTGGAAGGAATAGTGCCTCATCGTTGATTTTAGTGAGCCCCATCATTGGTGTCAAAGAAAGAAGTTATGCCCCATCATTGGTGTCAATGGAAGGAATAGTGCCCCATAGTTTCTGTCATTGGAAGGAATGGTGCCCCATAGTTGGTGTCAGTGGGGGAAATAGTGCCCCATAGTTGATGTCAGAGGAAGGAATGGTGCCCCATCATTGGTGTCAGAGGAAGAAGCTATTCCCTATTATTGGTGTCGGTGGAGGAATAGTGCACCATCATTGGTGTCAAAGAAAGAAGTTATGCCCCATCATTGCTGTCAGTGGAAGAAATAGTGCCCCATAGTTGATGTCAGTGGAAGGAATGTTGTCCCATAGTTGATGTCAGTGAAAGGAATGATACCCCATCACGTGCGTTTCTGTTTGACCCCGCGCATCGCGTTTATGGCAGCTTATTCATTTCATTGGGCTGCCCTATTTGCGAGAAACATGGAAAAGAAGTCCCAGGCCCTTTTCCGAAAAACACCCTGCACCGAACCACACGGTGTCGCAGCGCTGTGGCAACATGTGGTTTGGCATGCAGGAAAACTTGCACGTTGGCAGATGCATGGGGTACTATTAACAAATAATGACACGGCCGCGCATCTGCTAAAGGCCAGCACAATTTTGAAACTAGCCTAAATATAAAAATCCCCACACCCATCTCGTCTCCGGTTAGTTGGGTCTTTCACATTCCCCATTAGATTGCGCTGCCATACTCCTATGACATCTCACTTTGCAGCGGCCGATGGAAGCCGTTGTTCACCAAGGGAAGAAAAGAAAAACAAAAAAAAAGCGTTCGCACTTTCCAGATCATCCACTTCAGTCCTTGAATAGATAAATGTCTCCTCTGAATTCGTCCCCTGGTTTTACACATCGTTTTATGAGAAATGTAGACAAGCCCTGATCACTTTTTCTTTTTTAATTATTTTTTTTTTTAAGTCTTCTCTGCCTCTCAGAATGTGTAAGCACGGTAAAAGACAGATAATTGGGCTTTAATTGGACTTCGCCTGTTCAAAGGCCTGCCTTTTAGTTCCCATGGCCTACCAGATAAGTTTCTTGCGTAAAGACAATTAAGGCAAAGAAAGAGTATGCAAACTAGATGACAACCGCGGCTCAATCTGGATCCGTCCTTTGTAAAGTAAGACAATGAACTTTCAGTTTCTGACTGCCGTTTGCAGCCCATTTCCCCCCGCGCCGTAATAACATTTGCATATATGTTTTTTTTCTTTTCCTGCCTTTAATAGTCGCTGCCGACAAAGTTAACCTTGCAACGGTTTTGCCGGTACTGTAAATCTCAACCCAATTTGTCTCCTTAAAATTTTTTTTTTTTTTTACTTTTTGAAATGAATAGCAGTTTGTGTTGTTTTTTTTGTGTTGTTTTTATGTGAAGGGGTGTTTTGTTTATTATTTTCTTCTGCTCGTCAATTCTCCAAGTAATTAATCACTCAAAACCTTTCAGCTGTCAAGTTCAACAAAAGGTAATCCCAGTTCTGTTTAGTGCAGGGAGCTTGGCACAGATGCTCTTTGTTGGTAGAGATTCATGTTTGGAAATTCTCATCCGCCGATATTTCTCTACTGTATGAATGTAAAGTGGAAGGTTTAAATTGATATTGATTGCATGCCTAATGGTAGGTAGTTTATAATGAAGAAGGTGCTTGTAGTAAATAGTCTGATTGAGCAAGATTGTTGATTCTTAAAGAGGTAAAGCCTATCATGAAACTCTTATACAACCTATATATGGAAGGTTGTAAAAGATTTTATGGAATGCTGATGTAGCACCCGCCTAGATTAGGTTTGTAGGCAGGTTGCCTATATTGTGAGTTTTTGTTATAGAGAGTTAGCCTGCCCAGGCTGGGAAAGGGTTAACCAGGTTCAGGCTCCTTTCCTGGGCTTTGTGGGCCCTGTCCTCCACCCTGTGACATAAAAGAGGGAAAGAGCTGGAGTTCTTTCCCGCTTTGCTCCTGACTGCAACCGAGACAGGTTGCCTACAATGTGAGTTTTTGTTATAGAGAGTTAGACAGCCTGCCCGGGCTGGGAAAGAGTTAACAAGGTTCTAGGTCCTTTCCCAGGCTTTGTGGGCCCTGCCCTCCACCCTGTGACATAAAAGAGGGGAAGGGCTGGAGTTCTTTCCCGCTTTGCTCCTGACTGCAACCGAGGCAGGTTGCCTACGATGTAAGTTTTTGTTATCGAGAGTCAGATAGCCTGCCCAGGCTGGGAAAGGGTTAACTATGATTGGGCTCCTTTCCCGGACTTTATGGGCCCTTCCCTCCACCCTGTGACATAAAAGAGGAGGAGGGCTAGAGTTCTTTCCTGCCATGCTCCTGACCGCAACTGACATGGGATACTAAAAAGCTGCTGCTGCACCCAGTAGTCCTTCCAGACACCGGAAGATTGGGGAAACTGCCCAGCTTTGGAGGATGCCAGAAATAGACTATCACCTTTGTCAAAGTATGCCTTGGAAGCTTCAGTTCAGATAGTTGTTGGGTTGAAATCGTGTTGCACTGAAATATGCTGTATTGACTTTGCCACAAGTAGTTCTCAGTAAAGTTTGGAAATGTTTTTAAGCCTGGTCTGAAGGTACTGAAAGGGGTGCATGGTAGATTATGGTGTATCAGAAGAACAGGGTCTATAATGCACATTGGGGTATGACGCAAAGCCACTACAAAGGTTAACACGGCAAGATAAGTTGGAGAAGGAATGCAGTTGATATGGATAACCAGTAAAGCCTCCTACACACGATTGGACTTTCTGACAACAAAACTGTGGAATTTTGTTCGAAGGGTGTTGGCTCCAACTTGTCTTGCATACACACAGTCACACAAATGTTGGCCAACAATTGCGAATGTAGTGACGTAAAAGACGTACGTGATATCTCCATTACGAATGCTAGTTTTACAAGACCGAGCGCTTCCAGCTCGTCCTTGATTCCGAGCATGTTTTTACATTGGACTTTTGTCCGACGGACTTGTGTACACACGATCGGAAAGTCTGACAACAAACATTTGTTGGCGGAAAATTTGAGAACATGCTAGCCAACATTTGTTGGCAGAAAGTCCAAAAACAAGTGTCCGATGGAGCATACATATGGTCGGACTTACCGCCAACAAGCTCACATCCAACATTTCCCATCGTAAAATCCGATTGTGTGTACGCGGCATAACTAGTGCAAAGTACATAGCAGACAGTCATGAGGCATGGTACCTGGTGAAGGTGACAGGTCCTCCAGTAGTGAGGGGGTCAGTGATCTGGCTCCCTCCCTAGCAGACAGTTCTCCAAAATAGACCAAACTCGTGGTACGGAGACTCCTTATACCTAGCCACATGGTACAGGAGAATGAAGGAGTTAAGTAAGAGCACACATGAGGTTTACGCTAGGAGCTCAGGAGGGCCCTATTCTGTCACTGGGAGTGAGGTGGCAGAAGTATGCTGGACTGGTGGAGTGGGCATAGGCTCAGCATTGTCCCTTCAAAATGCAACCACTCGACAGCAAGGTGGTAAGGTACTTTACAGAGGGACTCTGTATGTTTACTATCACTGCACACAGTGTATGGCTTATCTCTAAGCCCCACATGGTCCAGGGCATTGGTGAGTGTGTACATGGCGAAAGGTACCCCCACAACCAGAGCGAGTAGGCCCCACCTAAGGTTGCTAGAGAGGTAAAGCTCCTCTGTAAACATTGGAGCGGTGTGTGACATCTCCCTGCATTCTAGTGGATTCTAGAATTTAGTGGGTTGGAAGAAGCAGATCCTTGGCTTGAATATTTATGTGGCCTCAGTCAATCTCTGATGGGGGATGCCCAATGGGTGGCTGGGGAGTGCATAAATAGTTTGGGGCCTGCAGCGGCAGGGTTCTTGTCCAAAAGGAGGAGATCCAGGCCTGAAAGTCTGCTGCCTTTCTGGGCAGTGTAGCTGAAGTCTGCAGAAGTTCATCGAGTTCCAAGTTAAGAGACAGATGGTGGACCTATATGCTGGAAGTAGATGGAGCAAAATAAAAGGGATTTACTGAGGATCTGGACTGGAGATTCACAGGAAAAGTGTCTGGCCAATATTGGACGGAGGCATCCAAGTATACAGGGACATTGTGAGTATACGCCTGGATGTAGGATCCTAGTGACTGTTTGCTGCTCTAACTCCTTGGGTACCTGTTCCCGTGCTGCTGCTTTGGGCTCTTTCCTTTGCTTGGAGCCCCAGGGTTGCTGTCCGCCTATTGTTTGCCTAGAGGAGCATTATCCTGAACAGTGTAGACAATCAGAGAGTGTCCTCTGGTTTTCTTAGTGCACTAAATTCAGAGTATCCCAAAGCCTACCCTGTACCACAACCAAATTCAACAAGCATTCAAGTGTAAAAAGACATTCCTTGCTTGGTCATTGAGTTATGAGACTGTCTGAGTTGTTGTGTGCCTGGCTGCTTGTACACCTAAATTGGAAGAGAACCTGGGGCAGATTAACGGGGCCTGCCAACATTTCATAGAACATGTTAATTTAATTCCATAAGTCATTTTCAATATTTAAATCTGCATCTTTCATTAAAATAGTGCCTAGTGATCCAGCCATACACGTCTTTGTTTAGGTACTTCCTGTTATAGGGTGACAACTAGTGAGGAGCTTGGGTGTGGCCCAAACTTGGCTTCAGCTGAAAATAGAAGGCAGCTCTTATTACTGAGCCAATCAGTTGTAGTTGGGACCCCACAGGTGCAGGTACACAAAGGTGTAGAGATGCTCATGACATCATTGGCCTAATACGACCACATGGGCATATTAGATGAATGACATTGACCTAAAATGGCCATGTGGTCATACTAGGTCAATGGCATTGACCTAATAGGGCCATATGGCCCTATTAGGTAAATTAGGTTATAAGCATCCCCATCCTGCAGCTGCATGTACAGTGCATGAACTGGCATAGATCCTTTGACATCATTGATCTAATACTCCCAAACTGATATATTAGATCAATTACATAAAAAAAAATATACGATAGGTCCCCCTAAAATTCCACGCTGGACCCTTAATCTAAGCATACAGCCTAACTGGCCAGGATAGAGGGGGACAAGCATGGACCATCACTTCTGAACCATACAAGGCCCTCGGCATGGGGGAAGTGCCTTACCGTGTTGATAGGGACAAGGGCCTCTTCCCCACAATCCTGGCCGGGTCTGCAGGTGGAGGGTTATCGGAATCTGGAAGCCCCCTTTAATAATAAGGGGGCACCAGATACTGCCCCCTTTGCTGCCTTTATTAAAGAAATTAAAAAAAAAATTCCCTTATTTTAAATTCCCTGTCAATCAGCTATATAAGGGAAGGGGCGGGGATGTTGGTGACATAATTTTGGCAGTGATATCGCTGCTATCCCCTCCCCTTTACTTAAGTGGCATGGATTCCTGGTGATGTTAGTGGTTTCTAAGGACACCGCAGGTACTTGCTGCCTTAGGAACCAGTGACAACACCCAAACAGCCAAGGTTCCAGACCTAGTGGCCATATTACCACTCAGTCGATGACTTAGTGACCTAAAATGGCCATGTGGCCATATTAGGTCAATGATGTTATAAGCATCCCTGTCCAGCCTCATGACATCATCGAATCCCCGCCTGTAGCTCATTGGCCCAGCACTGACAGCTGGCCTCCGGATTCAGCTGAACATGAGTTTGGACAGAGCCTGAATCCGTCCCTAGTGACAATGTTCTGTTCCTGTCCTCCCATTCATGGTCACCTTATTACATGTCCTTCCAGTGGAGGCTAAAAGCTGCACGATGCACAGATATGTTCTACTGTTGTCACCAACTGAAGTGAACTAAAGGAAGAGGTCATGAATGGCAACCTTCTTGTTCTTGACAAATTTTCATCAAGGTATGTTGAGCAAATTAGCACATTTTAGCGCTGTGTTTGGGTGGGTGGGGCGAAACGCATTGGAGGAGTGTTTTGGATGGAGCTAGGATGAGGCTGCTTTCATTCGCAGGATCTTTGGTGTGCCTGGACCTTAAATGTTGTTTCTTCCAGTGCGATTACAAGCACAGACCTTGTCAGGAGCTGGACTGGGGCCTGGAGAATGGCTGGTAGACCTTGGGTCAGAAGCTCCACCAGTGTTACTGGTGGTGGTGGTGGTGGTGGTGGGGGGGGGGGGGGGTTACGCTACAAAACCACTGAATAACAGTGTCTGCATAATTTGTGCATTCACATGAAAAAACAATTAAAAATTGGCTATGCAAAGCTAATATATTTGGGTCAGACCCTGAATAATGATTTGCAAAGACATACTTTTTTTTAATCCAATGACTCATTGACTTGTTCATTGTGTAATTGTAAGGCTGAACAACGTGCCGGAGCACTTGATAAATATCAGAATGTTATTCTGTTGCTTATTTGTATTTTCATGTCTTGCCAGTGGAGCATGACGTTGAATGTTCTCTACTTGACACAACGTGGCAGGTCGTCTTGTGTAAAATTATGATTAGTTGGATTCATCCAGAAGACCTTCCCTATCGAGATTGAGGTGATTTACATCTAAAATCGAGGCAGACTGAGGGAGATTAATTATCACTGTCACAGCCACAGAAAAAAAAAAAAATTGAAAGGCTGAGAAGCCCTTGAATTTGGCTTCTTAATTTGTCTGTCAATTGTAAAGTGCCAAGAAAAAGACCTAGCAGAATTAAAGACTCAGTCATTACGGATCTGGCTACGGGACAAAACATGTTTTTGCTTCACTCCAGGCGGCTTTCAAACTCTTCCAGAGATGGCACCGAGTAAAATGGGACTGCAATCTTGTCCATCGGATGAAGATGTAATCTGGAGCTGTTCAGTCTGGCTTGACACGTTTTGGGCTTGTTCAGCCAACTTACACGGTGTCATCGCTTGGTCTGGCTAGAGAGTACAAAGTCGTAGTTTGAACAGAGAATGTGATGCTGTCAAGCAGGGCAGCTGATAGAAATCATGGGGCTCTGTACAGCCTACCTGACGGGGCCCCCATTCAGCTCCACCCTCAACTCTGCCCCTGGCCCCGCCTTGAAAAAACAGTCGCATGTAAAAATCGGACAGCCTGCAAAATCCTGCCGTAGCAAGTGACAGAGTGGGCTAGCAGCAGGCGCACGCATGCGCATCCCCAATCCTATCCACTGAACAGAGAGGGATCCTTTCCCCTTCGTCTAGCGGATCGGGTTGTAGGTGTCAGGGCTGGGCTCAGCCCTTCCTTACAGCTGAGCGGCCAGCTCAGAGAAAGAAGGGCTGAGCCCAGCCCTGACAGTACCAGAACAGGTCATTATGAGTAACTCATAATGCCTTTTGGCCTTTTAACGCCCCGGCAGTTTTCCAGGAATTTATTTACGATGTCCTCCATGATTTGTTGCATTTATGTGTGGTGGTTTATCTCGATGATATCCTCATTGACTCCAGACTCAGAGAAGGAAGGGCTGAGCCCAGCCCTGACAGGAGGTCAGTCAGATGTAAACGGACAGCCAGTTTGTTTACACCAGCTGCCCTTAGAGCAGAGCCGGCTGTGTCCGTGTCCACTCTACATAAGCTGAGTGGACACAGACCTGTCATCTGCCCACTCCGCTGAGCGGGGGGGATCAGCTGACAGATCCCCCACTGAACACACGGATTCCACTCTGTGTGAAAGAAGCCTTTATAACAGACAGCAACCCAGGCAGGTTAAGATCATCAGCAATATAATAACACCCAGGCAGCAGGTGCTCTATCATGGCTGGCTCTGTCACAGTGTGTCCTAGGACATGGCTGTTGGGTGCCCTTGTTAACTTATTACCAATAAGTTAACAAAATCAGCACCTAACAGCCATGTCATGTGACACACTGTGACAGAAAACCTGCTGACTGCTGCCTGTGTATTATAGAATATGACATAGTAATGTGCATTGTATATCTTTCACACACCTACAGGGGTTCTGCAGCAGCCACAATGAAATCTGGCTTCCCCTCTCCTCCTGGACCCTGTCAGCTGCCTGCCACCGCCGCCTCCCACCTCACAGCCTCTCGCTATCCATCTCTCTGGGGCCGACTACTCCTGAGTGGAGGAAGATCATTCCGCCTGGTTAGGAAATTGGCAGTCGCAGCAGGTGGCTGGGACATGTAGCGCGACGCGGAATGCACTGCACATGCGCCCGAAAATGAGAAAAAAGTCCCTCACTCCCACCAGCACATATCATCAGAGAGGGGCCCGGAAAATAGCAATAATACACCCCCCTAAGCTAGTAGGAGCGGCTTAGAGGGAGGGTGTAACTTAGAAAGCCATTTTTTTTTATTCTGCACTGACTGTCTGTCTGTCTGCCTGGGCCCCCTTGCTGAGCCGAGGACGCTGGACCCGGCACAGCAGAGCCGGTTGTACTGGCCTATCAGTGGCCCTGCTGTATAGCACTTAGGAATGGGATTCAACAAAGCTTCTTAATTCTTTTTATATTTTGTTTTGGGTGGAAAGAGCATGGGTTGATGCTTTCTGAGTTTTACTGCTATCTGTTACCCTAGCACAGGGGTCTCCAAATTTTCTAAACAAAGGGCTGGTTTACTGTCCTCCAGACTTTAGGGGGGCCAGAGTGGCCAGTGATAGTAAAAAAAAAAAAAAATACATAGTGCCTGTAGTTAGTAGGAGGAGAAGTAGTGCCCCATCACTGGTGTCAGTGGAAGGAATGGTTTCCCAATGTTCGTGTCAGTGGAAGGAATGGTGCCTCCTTGTTGGTGTCAGTGGAAGGAGTAGCTCCCCAAAGGCCAGATAAAGTCTACCAAAGGGCCGCATTCGGCCCATAGGCTGCAGTTTGGAGACCACTGCCCTGGCGGGAAGGCCCTTCCCCACCCCCCTCCTCTTGGTCCTGTTGTGAACTAGACAGGTGCGATTTATTTAGTTACGAATCAAAATTCAGACAAAATTTTCATTATTCAGAGATTTGGATGTATCAAATTTCAATGAATCCGAAATAAATGATAACGAAACCAACACATTAATTCGTATTCATTCAGATGACATGATGCAAAATAATGTAATGACATAAGGAATGATCCGAATTGATTTGAATACTTTTATTCCGATGTTAACCAGTTTCTCTCTTTTGATCCCCCTCTATTCCTGTTCTGGTGACAACACAAAATTTGAGCTTTTCTTTCACTTTTAAGCCGGCCATAGACCATAGTTTGAATCTAGGCTGGTTCAGCAGGGACCGGCTGAGATTTGATCCATGTATGGGCAGGCTGATTGTACCCAAATCAATCCATCGATCAACGTGGGTACAACCAGTATGTCGGATTTCTAGAATGTGTTTATTGCCAGTTTATTGCCAGCGGCTATAGCAGCTAGCAATAATAACTGTGTTCTCTTGGCAGGGATGGCTCTGTGCCTCCCACCCCCCACTGGGAGAACACAATTGTTCCGTGGGAGGAGTTCCCCCATCAACACTGACTGTGTTGATGGGGGAATCAAGCTTTTTTCTTTCCTACAACCTGGGTGTAGGGGCAGGCAATTGACACTTCCTCCATGTTCCCCATTAACTCATTGGGCACCAAGTGTGGGTCACATAGGAAGCCTACCCCATCATGGTGGGTTCTTTAGGCTATGCCAGGCAATGAACGGTGTTACTCATCATAGCACAGGGGTAACACCTTGCTCACCAATGCCAAGATCAGGTGAGGGCCATGGTCATGTGAATAATCAAACAATAAGGTATTCCTCCAACTCAGAGATGAGCCTCTTGTGTGTAGTGCTATATGCAGAGTTCTTCCAAAAGAATACTGTTCCTTGTCCTACACACTTCCGGCTACCCATATCAACTTATTTGCAAGTTAACCTGTTGTTGTAGTGATGTTTCACAAAACCCAATGTGCTAGTCCAGACCCAGGTTCCTTATGCCAGGATCCCAACTGCACCACTTGAGTAGTTTCAGACAAAGGCTCAGAGCAGGGTAAACAACTTTACAGAACATTTGGCAGAACATGTACAACATGCAAGAACGTTCTTTTCCCTAAAAAAAAGTTTTGCCTTTAGTATTACCTTTTACTTTTATGGTGGAGGCAGACAAAAACATCTGAGTACTGCAGATAGACTGCACTAGTTAGCGCATGCCCCAGCCTACTTTGTTTAATGGAAAATTTTTCTGACTTGCTCTGCCGACTTGAAAGTAGAGCATGTCACCCCTTGACAAAGCTTTTCTTGCAGATGTAATTTTTTTTTTCCCTGAGCGCAGAGATAATGAAGTCACTAATAAGGGTAAGATCCCGCTGTGATGGTGTTTCAGGAGAAGTGCATTTCCCCCACAGGGGTCCCTCTTGTATCTCTTCCCTGCGTAGAGAAAAATTCTTTATTAGACACAGTAATGGACGTCTCATGTCACCAACAAGCTAGACCTCACAAGTAGAACACCGTACTGAAGACAAGGCGTCACAGCTAGGAAATAATAACTCTTTATCTGGAGACTCAAAATAACCGATACGCCCACAGCTTGCTTGTCATCATAAATGACACAATCTACAGGGGAAGCTATCTGCTAGAGGAGTCATATGCTGGTGTAGAATGTACATAGGACCAACAACTTCCACTTTATCAGATAATACTCTACACATATCTAGCTTACTTTGTGGCTGTAATCATGGTTGTGTTGTGGATACTGCAGTGAGTGAACTGTGTGTCCAGCAGTAGTTCCCAGCTGTAACAGTTGTCGGTCCTTGGGTGTAATGGTCAACTGTCCCTGGTTGTAGTAATTATTCCCCCTTCCCAACTAGTGGTGGTAACTTTTCATCCTGTAGCAGTCAGCATTTCTTTTGTTTAGTAGTCGGCTATTCCTCCAACCGCTCCCTCTGTCCAATGGTGGTTGTAGCAGTTATCAAACCTTTCATTTAGTGGTCATCTATCCCTGGCAGTGGTGGTAACCACCCCCTGTATCCACTGGTAACCAGTTCAAGGTTATAGCAGTTATCAAATCCTGCATTTAGTGGTCACCTACCCCTGCCTGTAGCAGTAGCTCTCTCTTTATCCAGTGGTAGCCAGTTCAAGGTGGTTGCAGTTCTCAAACCTTGCGTTTAGTAGTCACCTATTGCAGGCTCTAGTGGTGGTAGCCACTCTCTGTTTCCAGTGGTAGCCAGTTTCAGACTATAGCAGTTATCAAATCTTGGGTTTAGTGGTCAGCCATCTATAACTGTAGTGATAGCTACTCCCTGTATCCAGTGATAGCTAGTTTAAGGCTGTAGCGCTCATCAGATCTTGCCTTTAGTGGTCAGCTGCCCCTGCCTGTAGCAGTAGCTACTCTCTGTATCCAGTGTTAGCCAGTTCAAGGCGGTTGCAGTTACCAAACCTTTTTTTAGTGGTCATCTAGCCCTGGCTGTAATGGTAACAAATCCCTCTATCTAATGTTAGCCAATGGTTAGGATAGGCTTTTCTGAAAAGGAGGGTTTTCAGGGATCGTCTATAAGCCAATAGAGTGGGAGAAAGACGGACAGATTGGGGTAACGAGTTCCATAGGCTTGGAGAGGGTCTGGAAAAGTCCTGGAGACAAGCATGGGAGTAGGTGATGAGTGAGCTAGAGAGCAGGAGGTCTTGAGAAGAACGAAGAGAATGATTAGGTTGGTATTTTCAGACAGTGATGTAGCTGGGGGCAGAGTTGTGGATTGCTTTGTAGGTAGTTGTTAGTATTTTGAATTTAATTCTTTGGGTGAGCAGAAGCCAGTGAAGAGATAGACAGAGAGGAGTAGCAGAGACAGAGCGGTTGGTAAGGTGGATGAGTCTGGCAGCAGCATTCATGATGGACTGAAGGGGGGATAGAGTATGCAAAGGTAGGCCAATGAGGAGGGAGTTGCAGTAATCGAGGCGAGAGATAACCAGGGGAGGATTTAGGAGCTTTGAAGTGTCATTGGTTAGGAAGGGGCGTATTTTGCAGATGTTCCGGAGGTTGAGGCGCCAAAATTTGGGCAGTGATTGGACGTGCGGCTTAAAGGAGAGTTCAGAGTCCATCATTGATGTCATTGGGAGGAATTGTGCCCCATTGTTGGTGTCATTGGGAGGAATTGTGCCTGTTCATTAGAGTCAGTGGGGGGGATTTGTGTCCCTTCATTGTTGTCAGTGGGGGGGAATTATGCCCCATTATTGGTATCAGTGTATGAAATAGTGCCTCAAGGGCCAGATAAAAGCAAGCAAAGGGCCACATCCCCCCCCCCCCCCCGGGCTGCAGTTTGGAGACTTTCCTTCCCCTCTCCAAAGACATGCTGGTAGGTTAATTGGTTCCTGTCCAAATTGGCCCTAATATGTGTATGTATGAATGTGACTTAGAGACGTTAGATTGTAAGCTCCTCAGGTTCAAGGACTGATGTGAATGTACAATATACTTTATAGGTAAAGTGCTGCATAAATTGTCGTTGTTATACTGTATAAGTACCTGTAATAAATAATGGCCCCAAACCTTCACTTCCATTTGTTGGGAATGGGCAGGACATGTTAGTTGCAGTCATGTGCCACAATCCATAGTTCATCTCAAGAGCGAGAAGAAGAAGTGGCTACATTCCTACATACCGTGGGACCATGGCAAACGAAAGCAGCCTTCCTGTAACAGAGAAGTTTACATCTCAGCAGCAAAAAAAAAGGAATTTGGATATTTGGAAGAGGCTGAGAGCAATAGAAGAGACTTGAGCAACAGAAGAGAGTTCAGAATACATACTGTATTTATTATTTATTTTAATTTATTTTATTTTCATGTAGCACCCTCTAGTATGCTACTAGTGTGAGTGCAGGAAATTTTATGTTAGACTCATGCTTAAATCTTTGAGTCTTAACTGGGTCATGGGTTTACATTAGTCCGACTTAATGATTCATGCAGACAAGTCTCTGGTGCCTCCCACTGGTTCTGGAATGTTGGAGAATGTTCTGGAACCTGGAGGGTGGAGTCTAGGAGGGTTGTTCTGCATACTCATGGGAGTTTGACCAATCCCCAGGTGGTGGGCCTGGCAGGGTAGTTGGGCCAGCCCATAAGTATGGATGAGTCATGCTGGCAAGGGGAGTCAGGTGGAAGATGGAGATGGAGTGCTAAGGGGACTGTCGGTGGCTCTTGAGGCAAACCCCCTAGTCTGGGGGGGCTGGTGCTCTGCCTCGAGCTGGAACTTGGGCTTGCCTGTGAGAATCCTGAAAACAGGAGCAGTTTGGAGGGAGTCTTCCCTGAGAGGCAGCTGGAGCAAGGAAGACAGTGTGAGTACTAAAACACGGTCAGGGACCTACAAGGGGAGAGATTTCCACACATAGCAGGTCTCTCTGGAAGATAGCAGTGTGCTTAAATCTACCTTAACCTTGCCTTAGGAGAGCTCAAGAGTCAGTCGGGTATACTGGTGAAGAGTCAGTCGGGTATACTGGTGAAGAGTCAGTCGGGTATACTGGTGAAGAGTCAGTCGGGTATACTGGTGAAGAGTCAGTCGGGTAGACTGGTGAGAAGTCAGTCGGGTAGACTGGTGAAGAAGCAGCCAGGTGTGCTGGCATTTCCTGCAGTGGGTAGAACTGGGACCAGTGTCTACAAGGGAGTTGGAGGTACTCTAGGATGCAGTTTACAACACTTTGTGCCACTTCCTAAGAGGGACGGCGGGTTCCTAGTCCTTAAGGGGCTGTTGCAACTTTTCATTTAGAGACTGTTAGTGTCCGGAAGTGAAGGAACAAATCTGAAGTTGTACAGATAGTTGTCCCTGGTTTTGTGCAAGTCAAGTTGGGCATCCCATAATTCCTATCCCCATTCAAGGTATTACCCCAGTCATCTGCAAACCCTTCAGGGATAGTGCTACAGTCATATATACGTATCTGTAATAAAAAATGGCCCCAAACCTTTACATCCATTTGTTAGGAATAAGCAGGACATGTTAGTTGCAGTCATTTGCCACAGTCCATAGTTCATCTTAAGAGCGAGGAGAAGGAGAAGTGGCTACATTCCTACATACCATGACCGGTCCGTGGAAAATGAACATAGCCACCCTCTAACAGAAAGGCCAGATCGTAGCAGCAAAAAAAGGAATCTGGAATAGACTGAGAACAATAAAAGAGACTTTTTGAGCTAAGAATACATACTGGAATTTTATTTTTGCACCAGAGTTTAGTGTCACTTTAATGCTGCAGCACTGTGTAGATTCTGACTGCTGTTCTAACACACAATGCATTGGCTTAGGACCTCCAATGGTCTGACACCTCCTACACTCTGCTCCATTGCTCATGTCCCCTGAGCAGCTCTGTTAATTGTAGAAGGAGGCCAGGGGGTGTTGGACCACTATAAGCCCAGGTTACCACATTATGTGTGGGAACAGAGGCAGACTCTCTAGAGTGCTGCACCAAAGGCCGCAGCACAAAGTATGTGACAGAAAAAACAAAAGCGCAAGTATGTTTCCCGGATAGCGAGGATAACTTGCCACAAATTTGTGGCAGTGTTGAATTGTAAGTCTGTTAACTTGCTGCACATTTTCACTGGCAAGTTGTACACTTGCAGAGCACTTGAAGCACAAGTTCTAGTTGCCACTTTTCCAATTTGTAGAAAATTTGCGTGGCAAGTCTCTAGCAAGAGCATAATTGCAATTGTGAGTCTACAGCAAGAGCTCTGCAAGTCTACAGCATGAAAATTCAGTCACAGTGACCCCCTGTGGTGGGATGACTATTGCACAACATGAACCAGAACTCGTAGCAGACTTTCAGAATGTTTGCAAAGAAAGTTGATCTGGAGTCATGCAATGCAGACTTCCTGCAACTGTGCAACAAACTTGTGACGCCTGGCAAGTCTAGCAATAGCTTAGCAAGTCATTTTCAAACTTGCAGCACAATTGCTTGTGTAGCACCCTGATGTTTAGGCAGGGTTGCTATCAAATTTAGTTGCCAGGCGATAGTTGCCATGGCCAATTGTTAGGAGATCAATTGATTCCTCTCCAAATCTGGACTTGTTGCACCCTTTCTCTTCTGTCATGAAGTGGCACAATGCTAGTGATATTAGATAAGACAGGGGCTTTGCAAGCTCAGCCATGAATGGATGGGGTGTCTCAGCCAATGGGCAGGGATTTTCTTTGGTCCCTTGGCCTGCTGGGAGAGCCTATTTATTTGGGTGGGGTCAGGTGATCTGGGTTCTGTGCCACCTAGACGGATGTCTAGGCGGACGTGTGTTGTGCTACCCCGGGCTGCTAGGCCAGAAGCCTGAGGCCTATCCCAGGTACACCTGGCTGCTAGGCTGCCTGAGGCCTATCCAGGAGCAGGAGAGCAGCGTAGGGTTGGGACTACTGGCTTGTAGTCCAACCAGAAGTAGTGGTTCAGCCAGACAGAGAACCATCCGTGGTCGGAGGTAGAGGGGAAGCTGTCGCCACTAAGGGACCATCCACCTTATTACCAGAGACCACTGTGAGTAAGCGGAAGCCAGTACTAGAGCAGTCTTCTCACCAGCCGGGGACGGTGAAGAAGTGGGAAAACTTCAGCGAGTGCCAAGCCAGGGACCCAGCAGGACAGCAGAGGTGACGCTTGCGGAGCATCAGTGGGTGCCAAGCCAGGGACCTTGCGTGTCAGCGGGGGTGACGCTTGAAGAGTATCTGTGAGTGCCAAGCCAGGGACCCAGTAGGAAAGAGGGGGTGACGCTTAAGGAAGCTAATAGTGGAAGAGCTCCGGGGATCCAGTGGCTATTGGATCTGAAGTCTAGTGAAAGGCTGGGAGTTCATTGAGTGAAGATCCACAGTGAGTGACTGTGGAGTAAGCGAAGAACTGTTTGTGTTGCCAGTAGTTGAATACAACTACCGTTAGTAACTTCTACAAGACTAATGCCATAGGAGACAGCGGTCCTACCTATACAGAAGCAGTGTCTGGCTGGAGGCCTTCACCCATATAGCTGTCTACCTATAGAAGGAGTCTGACAATTATCATTGCATCTACTTAAGGGTGTCCTGGCCCTAACCCTCTCTCCCCCAGTTCTGTTCAAGAGACAATAAATCTCTTTGCATTCAAAAAGTGTCTGGCGTCCACCATTTTATCTTGCATTACACCCACCATGCCTTGTAAACCACTCTACAAAGAAGGATGTCAGCTCTCCCTAACCCTTGAGGTCACCATTAGGCCTCTTGGACCCCTGGACCTTGCTACGCTTGCATAACTGCATTACAGTAATACATGGGCTTTAAATTACATTCTGCAGAGAACTACTTATAAAAATAATGTCATACTGAAGTTCCTTTGCTTTTGCAACGCATTGGCCAACTTATAACTTTTCTAGCCTGTCTTGCGCTTATACTTCATGGTGATGATGAGCTTATAGAAATGTCCAGATGGCAATCGAGATTTTTGTTAAACCCAGATGGGAATGGAGCCTGGAAATCCCCTTTCAGTAAATAGGCTAGCCATATCTTAACTTTCTCGTAATAGTTTTTCATCAGTCTCCCGCATGCCAATGTCAGATGAAATGCCTAGGACAAGGAAGTGTTGCTTTAAATCTTCTCAGGTCTATATTTTTCTGGAGAGGTCAAGATGTGTAGTTAAAGAGGATTTGAGGGCCACAGATTGGGAAGCCTTTTTGATTTTATCTTTCTAACTTCTATTTGACACACAATAAAAAAAAAAGAAAAAAAGTGGAACAAGAAAATAATATCCTATGCTCCATACTATTTTTCACTGCTGCTGTATTTTATGTTTCTTTTTGGTACTGAGAGTTGGTTTGACTTTTTATAGCCCTTTGAAACTCTATTTCGGGTCTTTGATATCCCTTACATAGTCTATCAGTGGCGGTGGGAACCAAAGCAGAAAACAGCTGGTGTTACTGTATAGTGAAATGCAGTCTAGCAACATTAACCACTTGTTTCCCCCCCTTTCCTGCCCAGGCCATTTTTCAGCTTTGAGCGCTGTCGCACTTTGAATGACAATTGCGCGGTCATGCTACACTGTACCACACACAAAATTGATATCATTTTCTTCACACAAATAGAGCTTTCTTTTGGTGGTACTTCACTGCTGGGTTTTTTATTTTTTTAAAAATGACCAAACATTTTGAAAAAAAAAAAAATGTTTTTTACTTTTTTTCTGTCAGTAAATTTTGTAACTAAGTAATTTTTCGCCTTCACTGATGTGCGCTGATGAGGTGGAACTGATGGGCACTAATAGGCTGAACTGGTGGGCATTGATGAGGTGGCACTTATGGACACTGATGAGGCGGCACTTATGGGCACTGATGAGGAGGCACTAATATGCTGCACTTATGGGCACTGATAGGTGACACTGATATGTGGCACTGATGAACACTGATAGGCAGCACTGATGGACACTGTTGGGTGTTGTGTTCCATCCTTAATTACAATTATTATTATACAGGATTTACATAGCAGTTGCACAGCGCAAAGTTTACGCAGCGCTTTACAACATGAGGACAGACAATACAATTCTATACAGGGGGGAATCAGAGGGCCCTGCTCGTTAGAGCTTACAATCTAGGAGGGAGGGGCAAGTGATACAAAAGATAATATCTGTGGGGGATGAGCTGATGGAGGAAATAGAAGTACAGTTGTTAGGTGGGGGCAAAATAGGCTTCTCTGAAGAGAAGGGTTTTCAGGGATTGTCTAAAAGTAGACAGTAGGAGATAGTCAGACAGATTGGGGTAGGGAGTTCCATAGGATGGAAAAGGCTCGGGAGAAGTCCTGGGGGCAAGGATGGGTGGAGGTGACAAGGGAAATAGAGATCAAGTGGTCTTCTCCACTTCAACTCCAGAAGATTTTACGCCCTTCATGACCAGGCCATTTTTTGCTATTTGTCACTGCACTACTTTAACTGGCAATTGCGCAGTCATGTAACGCTATACCCAGACGAAGTTTATATCATTTTTTTGCATACAAATAGAGATTTCTTGTGGTGGTATTTGATCACCACTGGGTTTTTTATTTTTTGTGATATAAACGAAAAAAGAACGAAAATTATAAAAAAAACAAAAACAAAACAATATGTTTAACTTTCTGCTGTAAAAACATAGCCAATAAAAAAATAATAGATAATCCAATTTCTTTCTAAATTTTGGCCTAAATGTATTCTGCTACATGTTGTTGATTAACAAAATCTCAATAAGTGTATATTGATTGGTTTGTGTAAAAGTTATAGCGTCTACAAACTATAGTATATATACTAGAATTTTTTTTATACTACTAGTGGTGGCGATCAATGAATTATAATGGGACTGTGATAGTGCGACAGGCAATCTAATGCCGCATACACACAGGCGGACTTTTTGGTGGACTTTCCGACGGACTTTCCGACGGTCTTTCGAATGAACGTAATTGCCTACACACGATCAACCAAAGTCCGACAGATTCCTACGTGATGACGTACGACCAGACTAAAATAAGGAAGTTCATAGCAGGTAGCCAATAGCTGCCCTAGCGGCGTTTTTTGTCCGTCGGACTAGCATACAGACGAGTGTACTTTTCGCCCGGACTCGAGTCCGTCGGAAAGATTTGAAACGTTTTATTTCTAGGACCGTCGGACTTTTGGGGAAAAAAAAGTCCACTGGAGCCCACACACGGACAAATTGTCCGACAGAGTCCAGTCCGCCGAAAAGTCTGCTCGTATGTACGCGGCATCACACTAACTGATGCTGGGGGGGAAATGAATAACTGCCGTGGACATCACCAGTGTTGAGAAGCCTTCTGGGAAAGAGGTTGAGAGTCCACATTTTTGGAAGCTTCGTCATTTCCCTGAGTGTTGCGGCTCTGTACAAGTTTGGTGTGGCTGAGCCAAGGAAGAGGGCGTATGCCAAGTACTATAAGAATTACGATACAGATATAGTGATAATGCTATACATGGTCACTGTTCTAATGACACTGGATGGGAAGGGGTTATCATTTAGGTCGATCAAGGGGTTAAATTTGTGCCTAACTATGTGTAATGCGTGTTACACGTAGTTAGGCACACATACCCAGATAGCAAGCAATTGCGCTGCAAGTTTGAAAATGACTTGCTAAGCTTTTGCTAGACTTGCCAGGCTTCACAAGTTTGTTGCACAATTGCAGGAAGTCTGCATTGCATGACTCCAGATCAACTTCCTTTGCAAACATTCTGCAAGTCTGCTGCGAGTTCTGGTTCAGTTATGTTGTGCAATAGTCATCCCACCACAGGGGGTCACTGTGGCTGAATTTTCATGCTGTAGACTTGCAGAGCTCTTGCTGTAGACTCACTACTGCAACTTTGCTATTGCTAGAAACTTGTCACGCAAATTTGCTACAAATTGAAAAGTGTCAACTAGAACTTGTGCTTCAAGTGCTCTGCAAGTGTATGACTCGCCAGTGAAAATGTGTAGCAAGTTAACAGACTTACAATTCAACACTGCCACAAGTTTGTGGCAAGTTATCCTTGCTATCTGGGTTGCTACATATCATTTGGTTGAATCGTAGAATTTTCGGTGTTGTGCTGATCCTGGAAAAGGCTGGAATATGACTTCTATCAGCCTGTGTCTGAGATCATTCCTGACATGTTGGAAAAGCAATTGGGCAACTCTCCTGGTTTTGCAAGGTGTGAGCCTAATGATCCATATAGTCTGTTTCCATCCAATTTATTTTTTGGAAGATGATTCAAGGCCTCTTTAAAGGGAAAGAATTGTGTATTTTTAGTGAGCATATACTGAAAATATTGTTCTGTTTCAAGCACCAGTTTAGGCATTGACATACCTCCTTTAGATCGTGGTCCATCCAGCCAGTTTGGACACCTCCTGGATAATCACCCTCCATAGACAGCTCAACTCTCCAATAAGACATGGTAGTTTAATTCAATCTAGCTTTACTTGTTAAAATGCAGTATATATTAGTGTCATGCCTACCCCTAGCATTAACGTTCAGGCATTATAGCTGGCTCTGTGTTCTTTATCTATAGCAGCCCCCTCTCCCATAAGGCAAGCAAGCCTACCGGTACTTGGTTGCCCCCAGGTCTTATACACCAGGGCAGGCCCAAGCTAAGTACAGAAAACCGGTACTGGTTGGCAGACAGGCAGAGGGGTCCAACGACAATCCTGGTTCAATACAGGCAATGTTCAGAGAGTCAATCTGTGCTCAAAAGGCCAGTTCAAAGAGTAGTCCAAAGCCTAATCCGAGGTCAACAACAAGGAAATCCAAACTAGCTGGCAGGGTGGGAATCAGGCAAAGACAATGGTCAAGGCACAGGAACAAGGCAGGCAAATAGGGAGCTTGAATCACAAGTTTCAAACACTATCACAAGCATTAAAGGAGAAGTTCAGCCAAAGCTCGTTTCTCCTGTGGAGGAGTGCAGTTTGTTCTGTCTGGATCCACCTACATGCCTGGACCTGCACCCGGCTCAGCCTCACTGTGAGCCACTGAGAGTATGAGCCAGCCGCTCCCGCCCCCTCCACAGCCCAGCACTCCAGTGAACACAGGGGGAGGGGCAGACAGTGGTGACTGACAGTTACCAGCTCTCTGCTCAGGGAGCACTGAGAACTGAGCGATCAGCGGTGTTTAATCACCCGGTTCTCAGTCTTATGTCGTGTACACACGGGCGGACTTTTCGGCATCAAAGGTCCGACGGTCTTTCCGACAGACTTTCAACTGACTTTTGATGGTCTTCCGACGGACTTTCGAACAAACGGACTTGCCTACACACGATCATACTGAAGTCCGACGGATTCGTACGTGATAACGTACAACCGGACTAAAATAAGGAAGTTGATAGCCAGTAGCCAATAGCTGCCCTAGCGTCGGTTTTCGTCCGTCGGACTAGCATACAGACGAGCGGAGTCGAGTCTGTCGGAAAGATTTGAAACATGTTTCAAATCTAAAGTCCGTCTGATTTTCACCCGAAAAGTCTGCTGCAGGTCCGATGAAGCCCACACGCGGTCGGATTGTCCGACGCATTTGTCCCGTCGGACCAGTCCGGTCGAAAAGTCTGCCCGTGTGTACACGGCATTAGAGCCGGCAGGGGACAGATGCTGAATCCACCTAGGTAAGTATGATTCTTTAAAAAAAAAAAAAATTCCCATACTTTTCTTTTAAGGGCTTGGCAGACTTAAAATAAGTTTGGTCTCCACCCAGAGGCTGTGTCTATATCAATCACCCTGCAGGTGGACAGTCAGACAGGGAGAGTGCAGCTCAGCAAAAACTAGGATGCTGGAATGAGACCAGCAGCTGCCAAGGAACAGAAAAGTTACATGCTCCCGACAATGAGATGTTCACTACTCATTTGAAGTGTAAAGAGAGACAATGCTCTTCCGAGTCTTGATCCCACTATGAAAGCTGGTATCTTACTGAGGGAACATAGGTAGTCCATCTAAACCAACTAGCCCCAACATACAGGTAACCTGGATTGTACCATTTACAGACATGAAAATAATAAAGTTGTAGTACACTGAATTGCCACTAGATGTCCCCACCAAAACATTTATACATATGCCCTGTAAACACGGTCGGATTTTCCGACGGAAAAAGTGCGAACGGATTGTGTTGTCGGAAAATTCTGATCGTGTGTGGGCTCCATCGGACTTTCTCCGTCGGAATTTCTGACACACAAAGTTTGAGAGCAGGCTATAAAATTTTCCGCCAACAAAATCGTGTGCACACAAATCCGACGCACAAAGTGCCACGCATGCTCAGAACAAATTAGGAGACGAAAGCTATTGGCTACTACCCCGTTTATAGTCCCGACGTACGTGTTTTACGTCACCGCGTTCAGAACGATCGGATTTTCCAACAACTTTGTGCGACCGTGTGTATGCAAGACAAGTTTGAGCCAACATCCGTCGGAAAAAATCCATGGATTTTGTTGTCGGAATGTCCGATCGTGTGTACGGGGCATTACAGTACATAATGAAGTCTAGTGCAACAGTGACAGATACAAACAATTATTCTATATGAGAGCAAGTCTGTGCTTAGAGGTGCAGGCAGCTAGCAACAAGGTATACAAGCCTTTAGTGTAAATTACAAAACGAATGGTCGCCCCATGGTAGTGAGGAGCGAAAACTGCTGGTGATTGCCATAGAGAGCTTAGAGTTGATTTATATCACATGCAGCGCTGTCTCTGCTGCCTTTACCTACAGCTTGTTGTCCGGTGAGTTATATTGGTGGAGAACTGTCACTTTATTAAGGTGCAAGACACCGAAGTATTATTAAGGCACAGATCACGGACTGGAATTTTGATTGGTTTATGTTTTTTTTTTGTGCGCATAGAGATGAGTACTATCACTGTTTAAGAAATTGATTTCATGTATAATCTTTTGTATGTATATGATTGTTTGCATTATGCGCTGCACCATATCCGTTTTATGAAGAACAATTATTATTGCAGCGTTTTCGGTTGATATATTTCTCAAACCCCTGTCATTGGCCTTCTCATTCACAGTCAAAAAAACTGGTGATACAGGAAAGGTAAACCAAAGAAAATTCCCAGCTCAACTCGCCAGTATTTTTGAGAGTCTCCATAGTAGAAGCACATTCATTATAATGGATAGACGCACTGGACACCCAGCATATAGCACAATGGCAAGCAAGGGTGTCCAGTGCGGGCGCACCTCACAAAAAAAAATTAAATAAATAAAAATAAAAAATGTACAAACTATAAAAATGTAAAATAATCAACTTTTATTATTTGTTAAAAATTTTACATAAAAAAAAAAATATTTACAATGCAAAAAAAATTAAAAATACCTTTGACTGAAAACTATGGTAGCTTCACTTTGATTTTTTTTATTATACTTTAAGGGGTAGGCAAGTTTAACCACTTAAGGACCAGAAGGATTTGCCCCCTTAATGACCAGGCCATTTTTTGCGACACAGCACTGCGTCGTTTTAACTGACAATTGCGCGGTTGTGCGACGTTCTACCCAAACAACATTTATTTCCCCCCCCCCCCCCCCACAAATAGAGCTTTCTTTTGGTGGTATTTGATCACCTCTGCGGTTTTTAAATTTTGCACTATAAACAAAAAAATAGCGTCAATTTTGAAAAAAAAAAAAAACAACAATATTTTTTTACTTTTTGCTATAATAAATATCCCCCCAAAAATTTGAAAAAAACAAATGTCTTCATCTTATTGAGCAAATATGTATTCTTCTACATATTTTTTGTAAAAATAAATCGCAATAAGCGTATATTGATTGGTTTGTGCAAAAGTTATTGCATCTACAAAATAGGGATAGATTTATGGCATTTTTATTATTTCTTTTTTTTACTAATAGTAATGGCGGTGATCTGCGATTTTTAGTGGGGCTGCGACATTGCAGCAGACCAATCGGACATTTTTGACACTTTTTTGGGACCACTGACATTTCTACAGCGATCAGCTAAAAATGGCCACTGCTTACTGTATAAATGTCACTGGCAGGGAAGGGGTTAACACTAGGGGGCGATCAAGGGGTTAAGTGTTCCTTAGGGAGGTGTTTCTAACTGTGGGGGGAGGGGACTGACTGGAGGAGGAGACAGATCGCTGTTCCTGATCACTAAGAACAGCAGATCTCTCTCTCCTCCTCTGTCAGAACGGGGATCTGTCTGTTCACAGTGACAGATCCCCATTCTGGCTCTCTGAGGAGTGATCGCAGGTGGCCGGCGGACAATGCGGCCGCTGGCCACGCGTATCGGCTCCGACGTTGCGCCGCGGGCCACCTATCGCTCTTAAAGCAGCCAACGTACACCTACGGCGATTCGCGCAGCATTGCCAATGTGCCGCAGTATAATGACGGTGGCTGGTCGGCAAGCAGTTAAAGAGGTGGAGATCTAATGGAACAACGTGAGACAAGTCAAAGATGGCCAGTCTTAGTGGAAATATTGGTAAACCAATCACACAATCAGGAAATGATGTTTCTAGGGGGCGTCCTGTACACATTCTGTGTACAGAACATCTCCGGGTAGCCATATTATGTTTTTTGGAAAATTACACAGCTGCAGATTGAACAGGAAAGGTAATTTTTCATAACATTCAATTACAATACGATGTGCGTTGCAATTGTATACCATATATTATTTTTCCTTTATTTGGTTTTTTTTTTTTCCCCACGAAAGTGGAGTTACCCTTTAACCACTTGACGACTGGCCGCAGTACATATACTGCGTCAGGACGTACCTGTACGTAATTTAGTGCAACAGACGGCAGAGGCACGCGTGCGCACTGATTGGCCAGAGGGGGGAGCCAATCAGCGGGTCCAGCGTACGCAATGTCCGTCGCCCACCCGTGACCGCTCCACAGAGTGTCAGAACAGGGATCCGCCTATGTAAACAAGGCAGACCCCCGTTCTGACAGGGAAGAACACAGAGATCTTGTGTTCATGATAATCTCTTAGATTGTAAGCTCTAAGGAGCAGGGCCCTCTGATTCCTACTGTATCAAAGTGTATTGTATTTGTACTGTCTACCCTCAAGTTGTAAAGTGCTACGTAAACTGTTGGCGCTATATAAATCCTGTATAATAATAATAATAATAATAATGATAAACAGGAACAAGGATCTCTGTGTTCATCAAGTGATTCCATCCCCCACACAATTAACAAGCACCCCCTAGGCACACACTTAACCCTTAGATCGCTCCTGATGTTAACCCTTTCCCTGCCAGTGTCATTAGTACAGTAACAGTGCATATTTTTAGCACTGTTCACAGTAATAATGTCACTGGTTCCCAAAAAAGTGTCAGTAAGGCTCCTTTCACACTGAGGCGCTTTGCAGGCGCTAAAGTGCTAAAAATAGCACCTGCAAAGCGCCCCGAAAGAGCCGCTCAAAGCACTCCAGTGTGAAAGCCCCGAAGGCTTTCACACTGGAGCGGTGCGCTTGTAGGGCGGTCAAAAAAGTCCTGCAAGCCGCATCTTTGGAGCGCTGTAGGAGCGGTGTATTTACCGCTCCTAAAGCGCCCCTTCCCATTGAAAACAATGGGGCAGCGCTGCAAACCCGCCCGCAAAGCGCAGCCGCAGCGGCGATTTGTGGGCGGTTTTAAACCCTTTTTCGCCCACTAGCGATGGTTAAAACTGCCCCGCTAGCGCCGCTAAATTGACAGTAAATCGGTGCTAGATTTAGCGCCGCTGTACCGTCAGCGCCCACACGCCTCAGTGTGAAAGTAGCCTTAGATGTCCGATTTTGTCCGCCACAGTGTCGCAGTCCTGCTAAAAATCGTGGATCACCACCATTACTAGTGAAAAAAATTAAAAAAATTAAAATGCCATAAAAATATCCCATAGTTTGTAGACGTGATAACTTTTACGCAAACCAATCAATATACGCTCATTGGAATTGTTTTACTAAAAATATGAAGCAGGATACAAGAATACATATTTGGCTTACCGGTAAATTAGTGAACAAATAGATTTTTTTTTTTTTTCATTTTTTTTAATTGGATGTGTATTATAGCAAAAAGTAATATATATATATATATATATATATATATATATATATATATATATATATATATATATATATATATATATATATGTTTTTTTTTTTTTTCAAAATTGTCTCTTTTGTTTATAGCGAAAGAAATAAAAAAAGCAGAGGTGATCAAATACCACCAAAAGAAAGCTCTATTTATGAGAAAAAAAAAAGCACATAAATGTTATCTGGGTACAGCGTTGCACGTCCATGCAATTGTAAGTTAAAGTAACGCAGTGCCGTATCGCAAAAAAAATGGCCTGGTCCTGAAAATTTATTTCTGTGTGCCCAGTGGATGTCAACACAGAACACCAGGCAAACCACAAAAAAAAAAATAATAATAATTTAATTTAATCACTTTAGCCTTGGAAGGTTTTTTTACCCCAAACCTTCCAGGGCTGAAGTGGTTAAATTAAATGTAAATTATTTTTAAAAATAATTTACATTTAATTTAACCACTTCAGCCCTGGAAGGTTTTACCCTAAACCTTCCAGGGCTATGGTGGTTAAATTAAAGGGGTTGTAAAGGTAAAAAATTTTTCACCTTAATGCATTCTATGCATTAAGCTGAAAAAACTTCTGACAGTACCGCCGCCCCCAGCCCCCCCGTTTTACTTACCTGGCGCCTCGAAAGTCAGCTTCGCGTTCCTGACATCTATTCCTCCGCTCACCCTGGCCGCTGATTGGCTACAGTGGATGGATTGGAAGCAGCGCAGCCATTGGCTAGCGCTGCTGTCAATCACATCCAATGACGCGGCGCGCCGGGGTGCGGGGCCGAGTGATACAGTGAGCGGCTATAGCCGCCGGCTGTATCATGGGAGCGCGCCCGCAAGCACTAACCACCATGCGAGGGAGCTCGCATTAAGGTGGTTAGTTCTTGCGGGGAGGAGCTGAAACAGCCGCCGAGGGACCCCAGAAGACCAGGTTCGGGGCCACTCTGTGCAGAACGAGCTGCACAGTGAAGGTAAGTATAACATGTTTGTTATTTATTTATTTTTTTTTAATTTACCTTTACAACCCCTTTAAATTACATTTTTTTTTTTTTGGTTTGCCTGGTGTTCTGTGTTGACATCCACTGGGCTCACAGATATAAGTTCATACGCATCTAAAAAAAGAAATGTACCTTGAACATGTATTACACATGTACTCAGAGAACAGAGAATTAAAAGTATTTTTAGACGTGTTAAAATATAGACAGATGCTTAAAAAAAAAAAAAACTAAAAGAAACTGCTGTAAAACAGCATTGTAGCGGTAAAAGTAAGAGAGAGCTTTTAACACGCACCTGTATCATTAGCTGAGTAAATTTCAAGCAAACACTCTTGCTAAATAATAACCCCCGACTGACAGAAAGAAGAATTATTTAAAAAGAAAAAAAAAAAAAAATCTTTCATACATATTGTTTCCGTGTTTACATCTCGTGTCAACATCTGCCGCTGACTTTGATATTTGAATTTTTTTCGCTGTCAGAAATATCCTCCAAATTTAAATTCCATCCAAAGTCATCAAAGGCCCCAGCTGTGTCTCTCAAAAGATGCAGAACTCAAGAAACAAGCCCAACACATCGCAGGGAACCTTCTCAGATCAGGCTTTCAAAACCGCAGCTGAGTTCTGTCAGGAATGTTTTTTTTTTCCTTTGGTTGATCCTTGTCAGAAACAGCAACAACACCTCCTCAACAAGAGCCCTAACAAGCCAGAGCTTCAAAAGGTGTTCCATGTCTACTCATTAGTTACTAATTGAAAGGTTGCCCGGGCTATTTTTTACCTCGAAAAAAAAAAAAAAAAAAGAAAAAACGGACAGGCCGAGCCAAAAGTTGCAGAGCGAATTATGTGAGAGCCAAAACAAAAGGCTTTCCGTCACGCCGGCGGTTCTGACCAGCCTCCTAAGCTGTGACGGACATGCTGGTTTTCTTTTCAATGGCCTATCTTCTATCGAAACACAAGAAAAGACAAAAATGAAGTTGAGAAGGACTTGACATCCGTAACGGCCAAATTCGGCCGGCAATTTGTATTCTTGCCTTTAAACAGGAGAAAAGCTTGTAATATTTTCCCTTTCTCTGTGGCCTCTGTGATTGACATCTGACGGGCTTGAAAACGACCGGACTGGCTCCTTAGCGAGGCTGGTTTTCCGGAAATGTTATACAGTACGTATCTCCAAACCCCAAATCAAAGACATTAACCACTTGCCAACCGGCCTATAGTAAAAATATATCATTTGTTTGACATTAAATACCAGGGTTATGGCAGCAGTAAGCTTATTTTTTTACTATAGGTGATTCTCTTAAAGATAAAAGTTGTCCCCCGGTCATTTACCGGGCCGATTGGTGAAGCCCAGGGGCGATTTGGTGCTGGCAGTAGGGTTGCCGCTAGGGTTACCACCTCATCCCTTTAAACCCGAACACATTAATTACACAGGTTCTGTGGCTGACTAAGGTAGTAATGAAACTCAGTTGGTGCCTTATCTGCATTAAATTAGCCCCCAGAACCTGTGTAATTCATAAGTGTTTGGGTTTAAAGGGATGAAGTGGCAACCCTAGTATAGAGAAGAGTGAGGCCAAGATGGCCGCCACTCGTCTCTATGCCCTTGGAGGACCGGAGCAACATCTGACATCACTTCCGGTTCCTGGGCCAAAGTAAAAAAAAATTTTGCCACCCTAGTTGCCACCTCAATTCTTTAGGCTGGGTTCACACTGAGGAACGGAGCGTCTCACAGCTGGGGTCCGGTGCATCTCCATTCACCGTTTCAGGTCCAATTTCAGCCTTAATTTTTGGCTCAATTCGGACCTGGAACGGACCAAAAGACTCACAGGACTCCTGTGCAATTCACACCGGAGCCTCTCCTGAGATGTGTGAACCAGCTCCATAGAGAGCCAGTCACAATCTCCTGACATGCAGATTGAATGCGGGGGAAAGCCGCATCCAATTCGCACTGGTGTGAACCCAGCCTTAAACCCCAACACATATTATTACACAAATTATTATTATTATTCAGTATTTATATAGCGCCAACAGTTTACGTGGCGCTTTACAACTTGATTAAGGTGGAAATTAAACAAGCTTGGTGCCTAATCTGCATTAAATTAACTTCAGAACCTGTGTAATTCATATTTATTCAGGTTTAAAGGGATGAGGTGGCAACCCTAGTATAGAGAAGAGTGAGGCCAAGATGGCCGCCACTCGTCTCTATGCCCTTGGAGCGACGTCTGACATCACTTCCCGGGCCAAAGTAAACTTTTTTTTTTTAAAAGCAAAAGTTAAAAAAAAATTTTGTTTTTTTGATCTTTTGCTTTTAAAGGTAAATGAGAGATTTGGGGTCTTTTTGACCCCAGATCTCTCAATAAAGAGGACCTGTCATCATTTCTATTACAAGGGATGTTTACATTCCTTTTTTAAGGAATAAAAGAGATAAAAAACTAAAAATAAAGGAACCGTGTTAAAATAAAAAGTGAACGCATATGTAAGTTGCGCAAGTATATGTAAACGGTGTTCGAACCACACATGTGAGGTATCGCAGCGAACGTTAAAGCGAGATCAATAATTCTAGTGCAAGTCCTCCTTTGTGACTCTAAACTGGTAATCAGTAAAAATGTGAAAAGGAGATTTTTAAGTGCCGTAGTTTTTCTCCATTCCTCGAGCGTGACATGTTAGGTATCTATTTACTCGGTGTAACATGATCTTTTATATTTTACAAAATTGGGTTATCTACAGTATTTTTTTTTTGCATTAAAATTTAATAAAGCGTTTTTTTTTTTTTTTTTAAAACGAATTACTTTGAAAGACAGCTGCGCAAATACTGTGTGACATAAAATATTGCAACAATCTGCGTTTTATTCTCTAGGGTCTCTGCTAAAATATATATATATATAATGTTTGGGGGTTCTAAGTAATTTTCTAGCAAAAAATACTGATTTGACTTTTTAAGCAAAAAGTTCCAGAAAAGGCCTGGTCAGTAGAATTGAAGGCGGAACCTTTTACATGATTTTACTTGATTTGGTATGAAGCTAGCTGATGGGCTCTGTCCAATCACACACAGAGCTCTCTGTTTACAAACACACTGGACTTTGTGTACTCTGAACAGAGATCTGGCTGTTTCTTCTCCCTGAAAAGCAGGGCGAAAAAAACAACCAAATAGTAACATAAAGGCAACACACATTACACACTGTTAAAGTGTTATTAAAGTCAGATTTATTTATTTTATTTTTTATTTTAAAATAACAAACATGCCATACATGCAGCTGGGGGGCTGCTGCTGCTGCACGCAGAAGGTTTTTGACTTTCATGTATAGAATTCATAAAGGTAAAAAATCTTGAGCCTTTACAACCACTTAAAGCACACAGTAAACTCCTTGATTGCCCCTAGATGTTTACCCCCTCCCAGCTAGTCTCATTAGTACAGTGACAGTGTACAGTATTATCACTGATCACTCGCGATGTCAGTTAGTGAACCTCCCAGGTAGTGTCTGTTAGCGCCAGATTGCCCGCCACCCTATCACAGTCCCACTAGGACTCATGCCCACGGGCATTTTAAAAAAACGAGCTGCAAAGCTAGTACAGATGCCAGAAAAAAAAGCGCGATTTGCATTGGCGTCAATGTTTAGCCATGCTAGCTTTCAGCCGTGTTTCTCTGTATCTATTCAAAATCAATGGTTCCCTATGGGAGCCCATTGATTCGAATAGAAGTCGCACAAGAAGTCAGATCCAGATGACCCGACTTGCAGTGAGACTTGTGTGCTGAGAATCTTGAAAAGGAACCACGACAAAATTGTGTGAGATTCCCCCCCAAAGATCCATACCAGACCCTTAGCCCGGCAGGTCAGGAAAGGGGAGGGATGAGTGAGCACCCCCCCCCCTTCTGGACCATACCAGGCCACATGCCCTCAACATGGGGGGGGGTTGGTGCTTTGGAGCAGAGGGGGCCCCTGCGCCCCCCCCACCCCAAAGCACCATATCCCCATGTTGATGAGGACAAGGGCCTCTTCCTGACAACCCTTGCCCGGTGGTTGTCGGGGTCTGTGGGTGGGGACTTATCGTGATCTGGAAGCCTCCTTTAACAAGGGGCCCCCCAGATCATGCCCCCCTCCAGGTGAATCAGTATGGGGTACATCGTACCCCTACCCATTCACCTAAATAAAAAAAGTGTCAAAAATAAACACACTACACAGGTTTTTTAAGTATTTTGTTCAGGCAGCTCCGGCTCTTCTCCCTCTTCTGGCAAAGTGTTCTCCGCTCCTTCTCCCCTCTCCGGTTCTTCTCCTCTCTGTGCTGTCCTCTCTCTCCGATATCTTCTGCTCTTTTGCTGGGTCTTCTCCCTCTGTCCTTCTTCCGATGTTGACTCGACACGATCACTAGGTGTAATGCTGGGTCCGTCGTATGCAATGACTCATATTGGCATGGGGCGGGGCCACCCGATGACGTAAGTTAGAGGCCACGCCCCTCGTGACGTCATCACCCGGGGCATGGTGGGGTGGTGACGTCACAAGATATCGCTCTGCTTTTTTCCTGGCTTCGGTAATAGCTTTGTAGCTCGTTTTTTTTTAAAAGGCCCGTGAGCATGAGGCCTAAGTGGCTAATCACCGCCATTACATTATAGTGTCTATAGCTGCGTAAATTCCAGTATATATACCATAGTTTGTAGACACTATAACTTTCATACAAACCAATCAATATACACTTATTGGGATTTTTTTTTTTTTACCAAAGACATAAAATTATGAGGAAATGTTATTTATTTATTTATTTTTATTGGATATGTCTTACAACAGAAAGTATAAAATATTGTTGTTGTTTTTTTTTTTCAAAAATGTCTGCCTTTTTTTCGTTTATATAATAAAAAATAAATAAAACCCAGTGGTTATCAAATACCGCCAAAATAAAGCTCAATTTGTAAAAAAATTCTATAAATATCATTTGGGTACAGTGCTGCATGACAGCGCAATTGCCAGTTAAAGTAGTGCAGTGCTGAATAGTAAAAAATGCTTTGGTCATGAAGGGGGTAAAACTTTCCAGAGGTCAAGTGTTTTTTTTGTTTTTTACTGTTTTTTGATCCTGTTTTTTTTATCTGAATACTCCTCCAGACCTATTTAGTCAATTATTGGCTGAGTTTGATGAACGTGACAAGAGCAGCATGTGTTGGCATCACCATTTGTAGTCTCAGCCACGTTTCAGGTACATGTACCATTTTTGGCAAGCACTGCAACACATATCATATATGTATAATATCAGGGATATTGACTTGGCACTGCTGTTTTGCATAGTTTTTACTAGCTATTTTAATCAACTTTAGGAACGAAAACTTGGGACTTGTGAAATTCCATTCTTCATTTTTTTAATTTATTTATTTTTTTCAATTATTATTTATATATTTATTTTTGGTAATAGACACAAAAGCGACTTTGCATGTCTCTCTGTGAGTGGTCACAGTATCCCTTCCTGTGTAGCTGGTCTGGTATGACCTGACATTTATAGTCAATATATCTGAATTTCGGGATAGGTCATGTGATCATTGACAGTTGGCATTTTATACAGCTGCTGTAATGAATGCTATGCATAATCTTTATTATGTTACATTATCTCAGAAATGTGAAGCAGGTTAAACACATATCAATGTGTTTTTTAATCTTTTTTTGTTAATAAAGGACACAAGTATGAGTAGGAATTTCCTTCTGTGAGCAGCCATAGTATTCCATCGTCAGTATAAATGGCCCAGCCTGACCTGACATTTCTAGCTGGTATACATGAACTTCAAATGTAACAGCAGGTTATGTCACGTGATTATTTAGCACTGGCATTTTATACGGTTGCAGTGAACACATTAAAGACTATTTAAAGACTAATATCTCTCCGCATTGAGCCTTTTAAAGAGCACTGCTTAAATGTATATTGCACAACATTTACTATAAGGCACACACATGCATAGAGTAGGGTAAGGGCACACAATTGCCTGGTGTAGTTCCCCAAACTGGTCACTGGATGTCACCATAGTTAGGCTTGGGAGCTCTGTAATGAAAAGTAGGCAATGTAGTTGCCTAAGTAGCCACTAGAGGTCCACAGTGTAGTGAGTGGGGTGTACCATAGATAGCGAGTAAGTGCCAGTGTCACGTTCAGCAGTCAGACTTGTAGACCAGTAGAGAGGCTCCCAGCAAGATACGTAAATAAGCAGAGCACCCTGGTGGATGAAGCAGGGATCTAAACACTAACTGGTATTTACCAGAGCTCCCGATGGTGGAGATGGGTTTTACTGCATATTAATACAAGGTCACGGTCCTCAAGATCGCCACACCAGGAGGTGAGCAACCTGGGGTCCAGTAGCAGATTTAGCAGGTAGGGATCAAGCAGAAGTATAGTCAGTAAATAAGCCAAAAGTCAGTACCAAGTGGTTTCAGGTTGGGATGAAGCAGAAGCATAGTCAAGGAACAAGCCAAAGGTCGATAAACAGTGGTAGTGGAGATAAGGACAGCTACAGGTACGCAAGTGAGAAAGATATTGGCTGGAGAGAGCACAATCATCTAGAACAGGAAGTGCAGAGACATGTCGTAAAACAGGAAATTCATGGGAGGAGCAAAGAGTTCAAGGTTCACCAGAAACAAGAGGCAAAGCAAGAAAGTCCAAAGGATCAGACAGAGAGCTGCCCAGCACCTCAGGTGGCTCAGCAACAAAAGCCACTGTCTGACGCAGCAGAGGTTGTGGGTTCAGATACCAATCCTGACAACCAGACCTGCCACTGCCACAATGGTATCTTGGGCAGAGGGTTCTATATAAATTGTCTGCCTAAAGTGGGTTGGTCATGGGAAGCAGTACAAGAACCAAGGCATACAAAGATATAACCTTTGAGGCTCTAGATTTGGGGAGTTTCATTTTAGGGCAGAAGCAAGCAAGCACAGGTGCAGAACTTGTTGGACTACTCATTCCTTGGGTATGGGATGTGTGACTCTGGCAAACCCATAAAAGTATGGGCTGCTCATTGACTTGGCTGTCATCTCTGCTCTTACCTGTTTGCAAGTTAAGGAGTATGTTGTTGCGATGACTGAAAAGTGTGTAAATATGCAAATCAACTGTGTTCCAGTAAAAGAGTTAAAAGGCCTTTTGCTGTCTGGACTATTCCTTCCCTTAAGCTTGAGATGGGAACATCTTCTGGAAACAAACAGGTGTTGGGGTCAACTGACATAAGGTATGATGAAGGTATGGAACAGGCTGGTGCTGGTTAGGTCAGGCTGGTGGCCTCCCAAAGGCGACTCTGTATTGGCTCTCTGACCCCCATAGTGTCTCAGTGGAGGACCTGCTACCCAACATGTGGCTAGGCCACATAATAGTACTAGACAACACTTTAATTGGTTGTGGAGGCACAAATTTGAATTCCATAAAGGGCAGGTATTTTTTGGAAAATAGGTGTAGTATGCCAAAATGTGGTCATATGGGGCAGGTTGGAGCTGTATATTTTCTTTATTTTGAACGATATGGGCAAGTGATCATAGCAACAGGGCTAAAGGGGGCAACGCATGGGGAAGGTGGTGGCAGGGCCTCCCATGGAGCAAATTTCCGGTGCTTCATCAAAAAAGGGGTGGAGTCTGACCAAGGTGTTATTGCCTAAGCTGGCCTATTCTCTTAACAGGGTTTTGAATTTAGAATTTTACTGCCAGGGCATACCTATAAATCATGGGGCCTCATAGAAAAACTTTGATGGGCCCCTCCAGCTAACTCTCTGTAGCCGCTTGTAGTGTCAAGTATGACAATACATGTCATTGATCTTAAAGAGGAACTTCAGCCATGTCTGTAAAAAGTAAAAGTTAGCAGCTACTGTAGCAAGAACTATAGCTGCTGACTTTTACAAAAGAGGCAGTCAATGGAGTCCAGCGCTGTATTCTTACAACCCAATATCTTCAGCACCGTCTTTGGTCCTGCCCCACCATCTTGAATGCAGGAGCTGACTGTGGCTTCCTGATCAGTCATAGCCAGCTCCCCACTGCTCATTCGCAAGAGGTGCACATTGGAGGAAATGTATGACATATGCCAGGAGACTCCGGGGGGGAGTGGTTGGGCAGATCCAGCAAACATTATCAGAAGTGATGAGCCCTGGTCCAGTTTGAGCTGAAAGAAGTTCAGATGCCGAATTTGAACCTCAACTAAATCAATGGCAGACGATTTTGTCAAACTAAAAGAAAACCATTACTGAACCTGTTAGCATCTATATAATAAGAGGAACAAGGATAGTGATGACATCATTGACCAAATATGGCATGGCCATATTTGATCAATTTCAGTGGCCAAATACTGTATGGTCGATGACCATATTTGGGTATTAACGTCACTGCTATTTACCTGTGTGGCTGGGGGATTCCCAGTGGTATCAGTGGTTCCTAGGGACACTTGGGTGCTTGCTTCCTTGGGAACCATTGACAGCAGGAAGTGGGTTGCCGAACAGGCAAAAGTTTGGTTGAAACATAGGTTTAAGACCAAACTGTCAGCTCATCCCTAGTCATCAACGCCTAGGCGAGGAATTGGGAGCAAGTACCACATGGGACAGGCAGGAGGGCTGTCAGTATATTAAATGCAATATCGTATAAAATAATAGTAAACTTTTTTTTTCAGCTCTACTGAAAACTTCACAGTTTCGTTTTCCCTAACAACCTCCCTAATGAGCCCCCCCCCCCCCTTGTCCCAGGCCCCACAGCAGCTGCATGGGCCACTATGGCCATTGTTATGCCACTGTTTACAGCTATTTTCTTTTTAAGGTAATCCTAGATAATCTGATGTCTAGAGGGACATGGATGCCATCCTGGTCATGTGATCCAGTTGCTGCAGCAACCAGAAATGTTCACTCGCACCCCTTGGTATGTCTAAGACAAACAGCCATTGATTTGCGGTTGAAACAAGAAAGCAGCCTTGCCATTGCGTTACTGGAGCTTAGCAATTAAGAAAGCCACTCTTCTTATGAAAGCAATCCCACGGGACTCTTTTCAGAGCACTTGTGCCTTGCCCTTTGCATGTAATAATCTGGCTTAATTAAGCATGCATCTGACGGAAAATGTTTGTGCAATACTGTCTTCGAGGAACCCATTAAACATTGATAATCTGGCTTCCAAAGCCACCAGCATGCATGCAAAGTAATGGCCAGCCCTTTTTATTGGCAAAATAGCTTTATAATTGGTTTTTATGCTTCCGCAGCAATACCATTCATGCAAATGATGATGTGTGCAGTATTTTATTACAGGCGGTGATCGAACGGATAGTTAATTATTTCTTTTATTGTTTGGATGGACAAAAGGAATCATAATGAGAGTGATGGACGAGGCAGAGAAAAATGAAGAGAGGAAAAAGAGAGAAAAGAAAGAAAGAAAAGAAAGGAAGAGAGGAGAGAAGAAAGAAAGAGTAAGGCCCCTTTTCACACTTGTATGTCTTGTCCTACGACTTGGGACTGCAAAGTCGCATGACAAGTCATTCCCCATGATTTCCAATGACTAACATTCATATTAGTACGACTTCAAGTCATGCTGACTTCAAAGTAGTCCCTGCACTACTTTGGTCCAACTTTGATCCTACTTCAGCCCATTGAATATCACAAAGTCGGATCGCCGTCTTAGCTGATCCGTCTTTGGCATGTGACTTGTGCTCTGATGATCTTGAAGGGCAACTCCACACAAAATGTAAAACAAAAAACGGGTTCCCTCTCCAAGAGCATACCAGGCCCTTCGGTCTGGATTTTAAGGGGAACCCCCACGCCAAAAAAACTGTGTGGGGTCCCCCCAAAATCCATACCAGACCCTTATCCGAGCACACAGCCCAGCAGGTTAGGAAAGGGGGTGGGAACGAGCAAGGGCATGCAGTCTGCTACCCCCTTTTCTGACACTTCAGTCGGGCTGTGTGCTCGGATAAGGGTCTGGTATGTCAAGGCATGTGTTCCTCCTCCAAGAGAATACCAGGCCCTTCGGTCTGGTATGGATTTTAAGGGGAACCCCCACGCCGAAAAAAACGCGTGGGGGTTCTCCTTAAAATCCATACCAGACCGAAGGGCCTGGCATTCTCTTGGAGGAGGAACACATGCCATTTTTTTTTTTTTACATTGTGCATGGAGTTCCCCCTAAAGATTCATACCAAACAGTGCCTGGTATTTGTTGGGGATCAAAGTCGGATCCCTGTTCAATGAAGTCGGACGCATGTCGGACTTCAAGTCACAGGGCAAAATCGGATGCACAATCGTACGAATGTTGTGTCGTACAAGTGTGAAAGGGGCCTAAAGGAAAATGGGATACAAATGGAAGACAGGAAGGAAGAAGAAAGGAAAGAGAAGGGGTAAAGGAGCGAGAAAAAAGTGACATTTATTTGAAGAGGAAAGGGAAGAAGGGCAGGGAAAATGAACAGGAAAAAGGGAAAGGAAAAAGGAAATGAAACAAGGAAACAAAAATAAAAAAGGGAAAGGGAAAAGTGAAATAAAAGGGAAACAGAGAAGGGAAAGGATAGGGGAAAGTAAAATCAAAAGGAGACGGGGAAAGGGGGGAAAGGAGAATAAAAAGACAAAGGAGGAAGGGAAAATAAAACAAAAAGTGGACAGGGGTGAAGAGAAAGGAAAATTAAAAAGAGGAGAGGGGTGAGAAAAAGAAAAAAGGAAAGCAAAAATGGGACAGGGAAAAGGGAAAGGGAACATGGAAAATGGTAAAGGAAAGAAGAAAAGAAAGAAAAGAAAAAAAAGAAAAGAAAAGGGGAACAAAGGAATGAGTAAGGGATAGGAGAAAAGGAAAGGAGATAGAAAAGGGGAACAGAGAAAAGGAGAAAAGAGAAGAAAAAGGGAACAAGGGAAAGGGGAAAAAAGAAAGGAAATAGGACTGAAAAAGGAGATAGGAGAACAGGGAAGGAAGGGTGAAGGAAAATACAAATTCAACAGTTGAAAAGAGGGGAGACAGGACGGAAAATATAAGAAAAAGGAAAAAGAAAAGGGAATGGGAAAAGGAAAATAAAAAGGGGATAGTGAAAAGGAAAAGACACAGGGGAATTGGAAAAAGAAAAAGGAAAGAGGATATGAGAATAAAAAGGGGACAGGGTAAAGAAAAGGCAAAGGGGGAAAGGAAAATAAAAAGAGATGGGAGAAAGGAAACAAGAAGGAGAAAGGGAAATTAAAGGGGAAAAGAGAACAGGGGCAAGGGAAAGGAAAGGTGACAGGGGAATAGGAAAGGTAAGGTAAAAGGAAAGAGAGAGGAATAGGAAAAATAACGTTTATCCACAGCCAAAACGTGCCCTATAGTGGGAAAGAATTAGAACTCCTGCCAAGTTTTACTGCCATTGGAGGCTTTGTTGGAGAAAGTCTTTCATTTCTTGTCTGCTAAGAAGTTTGTCTCCAGGACAGGAAAAGAGGGAACATTTCACTAGCCAAGTTTTGAATAGCCATAAAACCTGACAGGAGTTTTGACCTATCCCCATTCCTTCTAAAGGAACTAAAGTAAAAATGTTTGGGGTATAGATACACTTGGGTGTGAAAAGCAAAGGGAAATGAAAAAGAGAAAAGAAATGGGAAAGGGAAAAGGAAAGAAAATATTATTGTAAAAATTAAATTGAAAAGGATTGGAGAATAAGAAAGTATATTATTCACCCATGACAGGTGATGTCTAAGTGACATCTTGGGATTCACTAGAGCAGCCCCCCACCCCAGGGGTGATGAGCTTGTATGCAGGTGCAGCCTACTTTCTCCACTTCAGGTGGCGCTCATCTGTAGCAACAGTACAGTTGGAGAGGAGGTCGAGGGGAACATGGTTTCTCTATGGCTTCCTGGGTCACTGGGGAAGCTATCCAATGTGACGTTTGCAGCCATCTTGGGTCAGGCAGAGCCTATTTAAGCCACTGGTTGCCAGGCTTGGGGAGCTTTTGCGAGTGGATAGAGTAGGGACAGATACCCTGCCTGAACTAGCAACATGGAAAGGTTCCTGATGAGCAGGGAAAGCTTAAGGCTTGCAACTTCTTTGGACATTTTCCTGCTTGGGCACAAGACAGCCAGGCCACATTCTGCCCCTCCTGGCAGGCGCTGTCAGTTTGGTTGAAAGCTGCTCTCTACACGCTGTTGGAACCGTGACTGTTCCCAGTTGGGCTGTCTTCCCACCGGGTTTATTGTGAACTGTCTCTGCATTACATCAATACAAGTTCATTACATCGCATTTGGACTGTGTGTGTTATTGCTGCCTCACCACGCTGCACCCCACTTACATACTGCTGACCTTAGTATCCAAAGGACTAATTTGCAGCAAGGTTGCAGCCCTCAAGTTTACATCTCTGGACCCTGGAGTTACTGTAACAGAAAGGCAAGGGGAAAGGAAAGCAGGAAAAGGAAATTAGAAAGGGACAGGGGTAGAGAAAATTTAAAATTTTAAATGTTGAGTAAATGTAGAAAAGAAAAAGGAAATGAGATTGGATATAAACAGGAAAAGTAAACAGGAAGAGGGAAAGGAAAGGAGTCCTCCATGGTAGGTATAAACTATTGACTAGTTAGTTTGTTGTTTTTCAACTTTCTTAAATAGACCAACCTGTCCAGCAGAAGTGGAAGTTGGATGGTTGCCCCAAGAAATATATCACTGCCAAGGGTGCTTAAAATGATCAGCTTTTATCACTCTATCCCCAAAAAAGAAAAAAAAAAAAGTTTCTGTAACTGCCTAAAAAGTTTTATCTGGAGATAAGCTTTAGTCACTTTTACAAAGGCCATCTAAATCTACTAGTCCATTTACCACTACCCTCTCCACAGGTTGTTCTCCAAGGGTGGCTATGCTGCTCCTCCATAAATACAGTGGAGAAGTGGGGGTAGCCACTTCAAGACAGGAAAGTTGTTACCAACCAAGTAAAAATATTGTAAATAAAGCTTGCAAAAAAAAACAAAAAAATGAAAGGACTAGTAAGCTGCAATAAAGTACTTTTTTCAGGTTAAGAAACACTTTAATCCCCCCCCAACCCTCTGAATGCGGCCCACTTGGTCAAATACCTCACCTTTCTCCCCATTCCAGCAATTTTCACTTTGTGGCCCCAGGCTTTGCAACTGTACTTTCTCACTACATGTCGTAGCCCAATTCATACCTTTGGATGAGCGGGAACCCATACTGGCCTCCAGTCACACAGCAGAATATGACTGCCCCAGGAATAAATGGGGCCAGTACAAACATAAAGTAAGAAGTGGCCCCAGTCGGGATGCTTCATTGCAAAGACCATTGAACACCACACAGGGTCATACATTGACGATCTCTGGAGAGGGAAGGAAGGTAAGGTTGGTTACCGGGTAGGCTACACTCAGGAGTTGAGGGAATACATTCATAAAGTTGTCCTTTAAAGTAATATTGTCTTTTATCTTGATCCATACAACTAGCTGTGATTTGAAGACTAGAAACCAACAGGTGTCATTCAGTACCTTCCACCTTTCAAAAGTTTGCTGCAGATGTCCTGGAAGCCCCCTGCACTCAAAGTGACTGCAGCAAGCAAATTTAAGCTTTCCGAAAAGTTAGCATCTCAGAGTGAATGGCTGTCCTTGGCCAGCCTGAATTTTACAGAGGTAAAGGGCTCTTGCAGATAACACAGAAAGACCTGCAAAGAGTCTCAGGAGGCTGGTGACCCTGTGCTTTCATTCCAGGGAGACCAGAGTTACAAGTGCAATTCAGCATTTAAATGTACTGCTCAAATCTGGAAGCACAATACAGACTATGCATATGTTGTCCTAGACCTAGTGAAGGTATCTTGTAGGCACAATAGGCTAATAGGGGTCATATGTGTACTTTTCTCTCTAAGCAGCATAATTGAATCAGCAGGCTTGCTCCTATCACTGGTTTATTGCTAAAAAATGTACCGGTAACCATTTGTTTCCTACTGCTGTGCTTGTTTGCAGGGTTAGGTCCTGATTATTATGTATTTACTTTAAAACTGAATCGTATTTGTGGATTTTATTGCGTAGCTACATTGGTTTGGGCCTAGTATGTATGCCTACTTAGGGTTGCCACCTGTCTGGGATTCACCCGGACAGTTCGGGTATTGAATCATGTGTCCGGGTTTCAGTCCACCTGAAACCCGGACACAATATTCAGACAGGAATGTAGCTCAGATCAGGGCCTGATAGGAGGGTGAGGGGGCACTATGCACGCCACATTACTATTCTCTTTGGAGCTCCCAAAGGTGTCCCAGGTCTTTTACAATACTATAGAGTATGTTAGAAAAAAAAAGTTTTGCTGTGCGCCGCTAAAGTGTTCGGGTTTGGATTGAAGAAAAAGTGGCAACCCTATGCCTACCTTATACCTGTGGGATCCCTGTGGAATCTGGAAATCACTACAACAGTGATGGCGACTACCTTCTGGGTCCCATGCGGCTGCCCAACTGCATGTAGCCATAGGGGGTTGATGCCTCGTAATGAGCCCTGTTTACTGAATGCCTTGCATTATCTATGTGATAAAATCCAAACAAAGGCTAAGGTGGCAATAGTACCTTGATAAGTATGACAGGGGCACTTTGATGTTGGTGCATCCATGATTTCTAAGCAGCTGGGGCTAATTCTGCTCACTGGGTTAAATGTATGACTAAAGTATCACTTCTGAATGGACTGGCCCTCAAAAGAGGAGTTTCATCCTCCCCTGTAGCAGAGAGAGCCGGGAAAAGTTCTGTTCGGGGTTTATACGTCTCCCAGGCTCCTCTCATACACATTCAGGGATCTCTGATGCACAATCCAGTTTGGATCTTGGTCCTCTCCCCCTGGCCAATTTAAACTCACCTGTGACAGACAGCCTTTGCTCTCTGCCTGGGGAAACACGGACAACACTGGTCTGTGAGAGCAAAAGGTTGGTTAAAAGCTGTTAAGCTGTATTTGTGGAAGCTGACAAGCTGTAGGCTTGCTCAGCCTGGTAGTTAGAGCCTGTATATATTGTGTAGTTAGTGCAGAGACACGGCTAGGTTTTTGTTTGGCTATTTTTTGTTCTGTTTGTTTTTCTGAAACAATGTACAGCACCTCTATATAGACTTGTATATATCACCAATAAACATGGCACTGTTTGTCACTACCTTGGATTTGGTATCAGTGTCAGGGCTGGGCTCAGCCCTTCCTTCTCAGAGCTGGACGCTCAGCTGTCGGCTAATTGCCAGCTCCTTTCTCTCCACAGTTACTCAGCTGTTGTTTATATCCTGCTCGTCAGTCCTGCCTACTTAAGCCATCCAGTCCAGAGGATCTCTGCCTTCGCCTTGGTCAACATCACAGAGACTCTCCTGCATGCCTGTTAAAGACTTGCTTGGCTGACATCCCTTCTGGCTACCTGTCCCCCAGGTTACAACCCCTATAATTTTTTTTTCTTGATGCCCCACTTATCTGATGCTGAGTTGGCCACACTTCAGATACTCACCCACACAGAGGATCCAGTGTTGTCCTGCTGAGAACCTCTTTCCTGCAGCTATTGCTGGGAAACGTGCCGCCATGTTTATCTGTGACATCGTTGGGAGGCTGCACCAGTTCTTCTTAATTCTGGTGCAGCCTACGAATGATGGTGCAGCTAGGCCCAGCCCCTTCCTCCATAGGTAAATGGGAAGACGCATGGGGCTCCTGGTGCCTCCTGGGATATGCACTGATGTAATTCACCTAGGCAAGTGATCTAGAATGGGGGGTTGGAGAGGAGAGCAGGCCGCAACTAAATAGAAAAGAGAACCCAATATATTGGAGTGGGTGAAGATCCATTTTAAGCAAATACAGACAGAGTTTAATCTTTGTATGAGCTTGATGCATAGGCATTGATATTGAGTACCCTTCCCCAATCCCCTTTGTTGCTATAACAGCCTCCTTCTGGAAAGACATTCTGTCTTCTTGGAAGGCTTTCCACAAGATTTTGTAGTGTGTCTATGGGTCTTTGTTCCAATTTAACTGATGTTGAACTAGAAAACCTGGGTTGCACTCAGAGTTTCAATTCATCCCAAAGGTGTTCTTTAGATTTGAGGCCAGTATCTGTGCCGGACACTAAAGGTTGTCCACACCAAACTCATTTAACCATGGCTTTATGGAATTGGCTTTGTACACAGGGGGACAGTCATATCAGAACAGAAAAGAGCTGAATGCAAGCAATAGTTAATGCTAAAGCAGTAACAGTATCCTTCACAGGAAACAACTGAACCACATACCTTTGGCTATATAGGTAGGTGTGGTGGTCAGATGTCCTCAAACCTTGGGCCATATGGTGTACCAAGTTAATGGTAATTTGTGGCCTTTACTGGTCAAAAACATCTCAAATAGTTATTTTTTTCTTATGAAATGTATCATAACTGAAGAAGTAAAATGTGAACATTTTTCGCATTAAATAGTTTGGCATGAGTAGAAGAAGCTTAAGTTCCAGGCGCTTGTTAGTTACGGTGAGGTATAAAGAAGAAAGTGTGTCTCAGCATGAGTCCCTTTTATGGTAGGAGCAAAAAACCCATCACTGCTCATCATGTGTGAATGCGGCTCAATGGGGTATGATTTTTTTCTATATAAATATCACAAGTACAGCTTGACTAGCACAGGCTGTATTATGTGTAGGCTGAGATGCTCTCAATGCCATTTATTTGAAATTATTTTGACTTGCCCACACCTTTTGTATTTTTTTTTATCTGGATAAATGTAAGAATAGGAACACATTGTCCCCTGTTACAGGAGAGTCCAGTCTGAGTCCATCCAGTGTCGATGAGGTTGGAGCTTATGTGGGAGGAGTACAGCACTGCCCCCCCAACGTGACAGTGTTCAGGTCTTACTTGGCAAAGTCTCAATGCCATTAATTTGAAATTATTTTGATTTGCCCACACCTTTGTATTTCTTCTTTTATTCTGGATAGACGTAAGATTAAGAACACATTGTCCCTGTTACAGGAGTCCAATCTGAGTCCATCCAGTGTTGATGAGGTTGGAGCTTATATGGAAGGATGATGGCTCCCCCCCCCCCCAACTTGACAGTGTTCAGGTTTTACTTGGCAAAGTCTCAATGCCATTTTTCTGAAATTATTTTGATTTGCCCAAACCTTTTGTATCCTTTTTAAATCTATATAGACGTAGGATTAAGAACACGTTGTCCCCGTTACAGGAGTCCAACCTGAGTCCATCCGGTGTTGATGAGGTAGGAGGAGGACAGCACTGTCCCCCGATGTGACAGTGTTCAGGTCTTACTTGGCAAACTCTCAGTGCCATTTATCTAAAATTATTTTGACTTGCTCACACCTTTGTTTTGTTTTTTGTTTTTTTTAATCTGGATAAACATAACATTAAGAACACATTGTCCCCTGTTAAAGGAGTCCAACTTGAATCCATCCGGTGTCCCTGAGGTTGGAGCTTAATGTCAGGGCTGGGCTCAGCCCTTCCTGTTCTGAGCTGTCCGCTCAGCTTTTGGCTAATTGCCAGCTCCTATCTCTCCACAGGTACTCAGCTGTTGATGATATCCTGCTCGTCAGTCCTGCCTACTTAAGCCGTCCAGCCCAGATGATCTCTGCCTTCGCCTTGGTCAACATCACAGAGACGCTCTCCTGCATTCCTGTTAAAAGACTTGCTTGGCTGACATTCCTTCTGGCTCCAGATCCTGCTTGCTGTTCTACTACGCTCATCTCTGGCTCCCTGATGTTTGGCTTGTCTGACTATCCGTTCCGGTTCCTGAACTCTGGCTATGCTTTGACTACATTTGTTCTATTTATTTTTATTATTAACCAAGTGTGATTTAATTGTACTTCTGTCTCGGTCTGATTTCATGGTTTCTGACACTTATATGGGAGGAAGACAGCCCTGACCCCCAACATGACAGTGTTCAGGTCTTACTTGGCAAAGAAACAATGTTTCTTTTATCGCTTCAAACTCCTACCTGAGGGGGAACAAAAAGTTTTAAATTGTAAGCTCTAGACATGAAATTAATTTGTTTTAGTCTTCGTTTCATTTGTTTTTTTTGATTCATTCATTATGATCGGAATTAGTAAATTTGTAAATTTGTAAATTCGAAAATAAGAAAGAAAATTGAAAAATTCGAAAGAATGAAATTTCGAAAAATTCAAAATAATAACTAACTAACAATAACTAACGATTAAATTATAGGTATTGGGATTTCCTTTCAAATTTGGCTGTTAGTGAACGTAGCGAATATGAATTTATCTGAAGTTACGAATGATCCGAAATAACGAATGCCGTATCTAAACGAATGGAACAGAACAACAAATTAATAATAATAATAAAAAGGTTTTATTATTATTATTATTGTTATTTATTATTAATGCATTCCGTTACATTCGTTTAGATGCGGCATTCGTTATTTTGGATAATTCGTAACTTCAGATAAATTTGTATTCGTTACGTTCACTAACAGACAAATTTGAAAGGAAATTCCAATACCTATAATTTAATAGTTATTTCAGATTTTCGAATTTTCAGGTTTTTGGATTTTCGAATTTCGAATTAATTAATTTTCAAATTTAGAATTTATGAATTTTCGAATTTACGAATATTAGCAAAAAATGTGTTAAACGGGTTTTCGTTAATTTGGATGTTTCCGAATTAAGGAATTGGTCGAACTTCGTTAAAAAAACGAATTTCTAACAAAATGAATTGCACATGTTGTCTAGTAAGCTCTAACATGCAGGGCCCTAGATTCATCCTTTATTGAATTGTATTGTAACTGTACTGTTTTCACTTACATTGTAAAGCGCGGCACAAACTGTTGGCACTATATAAATCCTGCATAATAATATTCATAATAATAATAAATTGATCGTACCGACAACTTCCAATGAGATACCCGGGGATTGCTGAGCACACCAAATCTCATGAGGATAAGCTGAAGCACAGTGATGGAAGCAGCAGTGATAAGAAGACAGCAAGATTTGGCTACTCAGTATTCCCTAGGATCTCCCCGGAAGGAGGATAATGTCACCCTCGCCTAGTTGTAGGCAGATGTTGTTTTTTCTCCATCCTGTGGGTGTCACTGCGCCATTATTACAGATGGATTGGAGTCTGTGGGAGAATTGTCCCCTCATTGATTCTGTCGGGCTCTTAGAAAGGTTAGTGTTTGATTACAATGTGTCCAATTTATAAATTATATTTCTGGTTCAACACATAGCAATGTTATTTGCAAATGAAAACAAGGCTTTTCTATTCAATTTATTGCATTTTATTTTTTAATGCGACACAGGCACTTATTATGGTGCATTGACATCCCATTTCATTCTTAATATTCAACATGCATTAACCGATTGCCGACCAGCTACCATCATTATACTGCGGCAGGTCGGCTCTTTCTCGGGAATCGCAAGTACCAGTATGTCGGCTCCTTTAAGAGCTGCATGGCGGGGGAGCTGATTCGCGTGGCCGGCGGCCGTAGAAGTCAGGCCAGCCCTCCGCGATCGCTCCACGGATAGCCAGAATGGGGATCTGTCAATGTAAACATACAGATCCCCGTTCTGACAGGGGAGGGGAGAGTGATCGTCTGTTCTTAGTGATTAGGAACAGCGATCTCTCTCTCTGTACTCCCAGTCAGTCCCCTCCCCCCACAGTTAGAAACACCTCCCTAGGGAACACTTAACCCCTTGATCGCCCCCTAGTGTTTACCCCTTCCCTTCCCCAGTGACATTTATACAGTAATCAGTGCATTTTTATAGCGCTGATCGCTGTATAAATGTCACCGGTCCCAAAAAAGTGTCAAAAGTGACCGACTAGTTTGCCACAATGTTGCAGTCCCGATAAAAATCACTGATCGCTGTCATTACTAGTAAAAAAAAAAATGATAATAAAAATGGCATAAATATATTCCCTATTTTTGTAGACACTATAACTTTTGCGAAAACCAATCAATATACGCTTATTTTTTTTACCAAAAATATGTTGAAGAATACATATTGCCCTAAACTGATGAAGAAATTATTATTATTATTTTTTTTTTTTTTGGGGGGGATATTTATTATAGCAAAAAGTAAAAAATATTGTTTTATTTTAAAAATTGACTTTTTGTTTATAGCGCAAAAAATAAAAACCGCAGAGGTGATCAAATACCACCAAAAGAAAGCTCTATTTGTTTGGGTGCAACGTCACGATTGTCATTTAAAGCGACGCAGTGCCGTATCGCAAAAAATGGCCTGATCATTAAGGGGGACAAATCTTCCGGGTCCTTAAGTGGTTAATGCACAGTAATGAAATGCTAAAGTGCAACTCCAGACTTTTTTTTTTTTTTTGACAGCTCTATACTACAGTTTGGTGAAAGGGATACAATATTAGTATGAACTGACGAGATGCAATGTCAGAATGAACAGGCTGAATGTAATCTGATCAGTTAAATACATGTGTTAGAATTAAAACGGTAGTAGCTTTTGAGGCTCCTTTCTCATTCGCAGGTCACAGCATGGGGTCCGAAGTGTCCCTGTTCACCGATTCAGGTGAGAATCAGGTCCGAATTTTTGCCTGAATTTCGCACGTGAATCGGACCAGAAGACGCACAGGGCCCTTCTTCAATGCGGACCGCAGCCGTGAACCGGCTCCATTGAGAGCCGGGTACATTCTCCTGTAATGCGAACTGGATGCTGGGAAAGCCGCATCCAATTCGCAAATCGCATCCAATTTGCATATGTTTGAACCCAGCATCAAAGAATACTTTGTCTTAAAGTGGACACTCAATGAATTTCAATGAGTTTATTACCAGCTATAGTATAGATGCCACTGAGTGAGGATGACAGCCAGCTACAACACTAGAGGGCAGTAATGGTAGACTCCATATTCTCTTGCCGCAGTGTTCCTTTCAAAAAAAATAAAAAAATACACAGTATACTGTACTTTTATATCCTCTTTGTTTCTTTGTATCCAGTATATATAAATCCTATTTAGCCTGGCCTTGAATTTTCTAGAAATGTATTTGACCTTTGGCCAAAGCAAAATCAATCTGGACTCAGCACAGTGCCGGTGTGTACTGGCAGGTATATTAATACTCAGAACATTCACCTTTTTGCTTATTCATATTTATTGCCAATGCATTATGCAGTAAAAAATATCAAACATCATTAAAAGTTAATTGTAGCACTAATAATTGTTTTTTAACGACTATGTGTAGAGATAGAGCATTACTGTTTAACAGTTGCCTGCTCACCTGATCTGCTATTGATTTTGTGATACGCCTTAGTGAATGGCAGGAACTCAGCAAGACTATAAGAGTTTATGACTTCTGGTCATCTCGGTCCCAGGAGCCTAGGATAGTCTTCTTTATATAGAGGAAAAATATTCCGTTATTGTATTGGGTCCATTAAAATGTAAAGGCATTCGTTTTTTTAATGGGCTTGTGATACATAATATAAATGTGTGTGTATGTGTATATATATATATATAGATCTATAGATATAGAGATAGATAGATAGATAGATAGATAGATAGATAGATAGATAGATAGATAGATAGATAGATAGATAGATAGATAGATAGATAGATAGATATAGATATATATAGATATAGATATATATATAAAAATATATATCTATATCTAAATCTATATATATATATATATATATATATATAGATTATATATTCTATATAATCTATATATATATATATATATATATATATATAGATTATAGATTTATATATATATATATATATATATATATATATATATAGATTTAGATATAGATATATATTTTTATATATATATCTATATCTATATATCTATATCTATATGTATCTATCTATCTATCTATCTATCTATCTATCTATCTATCTATCTATCTATCTATCTATCTATCTATCTATCTATCTATATATACACACACGCACACACACACACAATATCTCACAAAACTGAGTACATCCCTCACATTTTTGTAAATGTTTTATTCTAACTTTTCATGGGGCAACACTGAAGAAATGACACTTTGCTACAATGTAAAGTAGTGAGTGTACAGCTTGTATAACAGTGTAAATTTGCTGTCCCCTCAAAATACCTCAACACACAGCCATTAATGTCTAAACCGCTGGCAACAAAAGTGAGTACACCCCTAAGTGAAAATGTCCAAATTGGGCCCAATTAGCCATTTTCCCTCCCTCGGTGTCATGTGACTCGTTAGTGTTACAAGGTCTCAGGTGTCAATGGGGAGCAGGTGTGGTAAATTTGGTGTTATCGCTCTCACTCTCTCATACTGGTCACTGGAAGTTCAACATGGCACCTCATGGCAAAGAACTCTCTGAGGATCTTAAAAAAAGAGAACTGTTGCTCTACATAAAGATGGCCTAGCTTATAAGAAGATTGCCAAGACCCTGAAAATGAGCTGCAGCACGGTGGCCAAGACCATACAGCGGTTTAACAGGACAGGTTCCACTCAGAACAGGCCTCGCCATGGTCAACCAAAGAAATTGAGTGCACGTGCTCAGCGTCATATCCAGAGGTTGTCTTTGGGAAATAGACGTATGAGTGCTGCCAGCATTGCACATTGCACTTCACAATTATGTGCCAATTTGTGTTGATCTATCACATAAAATCCCAATAAAATACATTTACATTTTTGGTTGTAACATGACAAAATGTGGAACATTTCAAGGGGTATGAATACTTTTTCAAGGCACTGTAACAAAAACATACCTGGAGTTCAGCTTTAAAGTATAACTTTTTTTTGTTTAATGCTTTGGATAGAGCGGAGATGGACTTAGAATACCTGTCAGGTTTTTATTGCTGTCTGTGTCCCCATTAGTGAGATTCACCCTCTCTCTATTTGTCCTGTTTACCGTTATCATCAAGAGCGAAAGTGAAAGAAAATCCGAAGTTTTGCGTTTTCACCAGAACAAACTTTTCCAATGGGGACACTAGTTCTGGTGACAACCAGGGATTCTCTTGCTTTGGAGGCATGTCCTCCCACTTCCTGTTTTGGCTATGGGAGAGGAAGTGAAGGGAAATCTCCCCAATGGGACACAGATGGCAAAAAGAAAATCTAACAGGGGATTATTATAACCCTCCCTTACTTTCTCCGCATTGAATTTTTTTTTTTTACTTTAGTTCTATTTTAAGTTTGTGATGGGAACTGAAGCCAGGATCTCGGTGCCGATAAACCCCTAAGCACATGATATATTCAAATAGAATGCTGTTTGCTTAACAATGCACCTGCCAAAAGGCATCCACATTTCCAAAAAAAAAATTCCTCTGAGCAGTTCTCCTAATACCGTTCCAGAGGTGGTCACGTCATTGATTTGTTTTTGTTTTTCTATCTCGGCTAATTTTGATTTTCACACTTTATCACGGGCAAGAGCGGCTCGGAAGCCAAAAGGATTAAAGGCCCGCGCAATGCGCCCGCCCGCTCTTCAGAAGACTTCCTGTAAGTCTATTTCATGGCTGTGTTTGATTTAGCTCACATTAGCCGAGCAAATGAATTACTGCAGAGCACAATTTCATCAACCCCTGCAGATCTCGCAGCATCGAGTTAAAAATAAATTATGTTTTGCTTGAACAGAAACATGAGTCAGTTTTTGAGCGATATGTCCAAACAGCCAGCAGGAGATTTATTTTTACAGGTGTTTTTGTCAGTTTTGGGAAAGGAGACAGAACACAAAAAAAAAAAAAAAAACAACAAAAAAAAAGCAGTTTTATTGGAATGGAGGTTAAAGGGGCGCTTGGAACAAAACAGCGTTTCCATGGTTTTCAGTGGCAACTTAAAATGTAACCCCGCTTTTGTTGAGAAAAAAACAAAACAATCCCCTCTGTGTGATCAATGTACCGTGCAGGGATGTTAACAAATGTTGGAGCAGAGTCCTACCTGTTTCTACTCTGAAGAAATAGCTGTTTCATTCACTGTGTCCTTTGCAGACTGATTCTGAATGGGAGGGTCTGGTTCATTATAATCACCTGGAGCACTCACAGGCTGCATTCACACCTGAGCGTAGTGCTCGTCAGTGCCCTACGGTGCCACTACAGTGCACATCAGTGTCCTACAGTGCCACTACAGGGCTCATCAGTGCCCAACAGAGTGCTTATTAGTGCCAATCAGTGAACATCAGTGCCTTACGATGCCCCTGCAGTGCTCATCAGTGCCCTACAGTGCCCATCAGTGAATGCTTATCAGTGCCTTCAGTGAGTGCTTATCAGTGCTCATCAGTACCCTACAGTGCAAATTAGTGCCCTACAGTGCCCATCAGTGAGTGCTTATCAGTGCTCATCAGTACACTACAGTGCCCATCAGTGAATGCTTATCAGTGCTCATCAGTGCCCTACAGGTGCCCTACAGTGCCCGTCAGTGAATGCTTATCAGTGCCATCAGTGAGTGTTTATCAGTGCTCATCAGTGCCCTACAGTGCCATCAGTGCGTACGCATCACTGCCACTAAAGCAGGGCCGATCCTGGGGTCACAGGCGCCTGGGTGCAGAAATATTTCTGGCGCCCCCACATGGGCGTGGTCATCTTACTAACTCCTCCCCTTTACAAACGTTTCTATGGCAAGGACGCAAACACAGAAATGCTCCCTTAAAGAGTCTTCCTTACCCTGGGATCCTCCCATGATCTCTTAACAATAAACAAAATAGAGGAAGAAAGTACGCTATTGGGACCGGGAGAGGGATCTCTCTAATGGACACAGAGACGGCTTCTGTTAGAGAGTCTGTTAGAAAGAGCCCCCAGACATACTGCAGACATGATACAGGAGATGATCAGAGACTGCAGACATGATACAGGAGATTATCAGAGACTGCAGACATGATACAGGAGATTATCAGCGACTGCAGACATGATACAGGAGATTATCAGAGACTGCAGACATGATACAGGAGATTATCAGAGACTGCAGACATGATACAGGAGATTATCAGAGACTGCAGACATGATACAGGAGATTATCAGAGACTGCAGACATGATACAGGAGATTATCAGAGACTGCAGACATGATACAGGAGATTATCAGAGACTGCAGACATGATACAGGAGATTATCAGAGACTGCAGACATGATACAGGAGATTATCAGAGACTGCAGACATGATACAGGAGATTATCAGCGACTGCAGACATGATACAGGAGATTATCAGAGACTGCAGACATGATACAGGAGATTATCAGCGACTGCAGACATGGTACAACAGATGGTCAGGGACTACAGACAGGATACAAGAGATGGTCAGAGACTGCGGAAATGATACAAGAGATCAATGCATCAAATGCAGCCCACCAATTGCAGCCTCATCAGTGCCCACCAAATGCAGCCTTATCAGTGCCCACCAAATGCAGCCTACGCCTACCAGTGCCCACCAAATGCAGCCTACCAGTGCCCACCAAACAAATGCAGCCTTATCATTGCCCAACAAATGCAGCCTTATCAGTGCCCACCAAATGCAGCCTACCAGTGCCCACAAACTGCAACCTGCCAGTGCCCCCAATTGCAGCCTACCAGTGCCCACCAGTTGCAGCCTACCAGTGTCCCTAAATCACACAGAGTGGCAACGATCTCCTACTGTCACTGAACTTGGATTTGAATCTTCCAGGCAGCCTCTGTAACAAAGTCCCGCCTCCTAGACCGACTCGTGGCTCCTATGATACACATTACACTGATTCCAACGTAATTCCGCTCAAGCTTGCCTTGCATACACACGGTCACACAAAAGTTCTCTGAACTTTTGACCGTCAAGAACGCAGTGACGTACAACACTACGACGAGCCAAGAAAATTAAGTTCAATGCTTCCGAGCATACATCGAATTGTTTCCGAGCATGGGTAGGAATTTTGCTTGTCGGAATTTGTACAGACGATCGCATTTTTGGATAGGAACTTTTCCCGACCGAAAAATAGAGAACATGCTCCCAATCTTTTCCGCCAGCAAAAGACCGATGGAGCATACACACGGTCGCATTTTCCGACAAAAAGCTCTCATCAGAGTTTTGCTGGCGGAATTTCCGATCATGTGTACGGGGCATCAAGGCGTCAGCATACCAGGACATTTTGGACAATTTCATTGTTGGGGATGGCCCTTTCCTGTTCCAACATGACTGCGCACCAGGGCACAAAGCAAGGTCCATAAAGACATGGATGAGAGAGTTTGGGGTGGAGGAACTTGACTGGCCTGCACAGAGTCCTGACCTCAACCCGATAGAACATCTTTGGGATGAAGCGGTGACTTTGAGCCAGGCCTTCTCGTCCAACATCAGTGCCTGACCTCACAAATGCGCTTGTGGAAGAATGGTCAAACATTCCCATAGACACACTCCTAAACCTTGTGGACAGCCTTCCCAGAAGAGTTGAAGCTGTTAAAGCTGCAAAGGGTGGGCCAACTCAATATTAAACCCTATGGACCAAGACTGGGATGCCATTAAAGTTCATGTGCGTGTGATAGCAGGTGTCCCAATCATTTTGGTAATTTAGTGTATGTACACCCCCCTCCGCTGCCTTTACAGCTTAAAGGTGAGGTGTTGGGGGGGCAGTAAAAATCTGGCTGAACCTTGCATTTTTACAGCCTCCCCACCCGCAAGTGTACACTAGGCCTAAAAGTAGTGATCAGTCGCTAAAAAACTAAACAAAGGGCTCCCGATGTTCTTTACACCACAAGTAGAATAATAAGCAATCGGAAAGTAGCAATCAGTTGCTCAGACTTTGAGCATTTTGGTACATGCTGCTGTAGCTTACACCACGGGGGAAACGTTTCTTCCATCTATTTAACAATTGCTACTATTACCGATGAATCCAGAGATTTGAGCGGCTGGATCACGCTGTTTATCCATAGCCTAAGTGATTTTTTCTTTTACGGGACAGTAAGTGACTGTTATGTTACAGAGGACCTTCGACTAAAATCATAGTTCAGGCATTATGTAGTCAAGGACAGGCTTGCTAGCTATAAATAATCATCTGTATAGTCCCGGGTGATAACTTACCCCGCAGCCTGCCTCCAGTGCTATGAGCTGTTGGCAGCTCTGCTTCCTGTTCCAAAGCCTGTATCCCGATGCTGCGGACAAGTAGGGTTGTCTGCTTCATGCTGGCTCCTAGAGAATAAGGTCAAAATGAAGAGAGACCGACTCCCTTGTCTACAGCTTACAGCCATCGGCAGGAGGCACTCACGGATTTAGTGCACTATTTGCAGGCTCGCTGGGTGCAGCAGTTATTTTCAAGCACTGCCTAAATTTTGGAATATGTTTCTAGTCATAAATACAGTTACCCTTAAAGTGGAATTAGACCTCTGCCATACCAGCACAATGTGCAAAATACAACATATGAAAATAAAGTGCAAAGTAGCAACTCAGCCGAACGATACTTGACACAGGGTACTAAATCATAAATACATTCCAGAGCTGCGCTATCCAAAAGGTAACAAATCTTTAAATAATATAAATCCAAAAAAATAGAAAAATATGTATGTAAATATAGTGCACCAAAAAGTCCACGTGAATAAACAGAAAAAGTCTTCTCATAGTGCTCCTGACGACGTCACATGTGACGAAGCGCGTAGGGAGGAGCTGCGTGCTAACATCATTGCGTCCCTGCCAAACCCAGAAGTGCGGGTGTTGAATGTATTGCCGGCATAAAATCTGTACTGTGATTGGCAATGTGATCGCTTTTAAGATGTAAGTGTGATTTTAAACTTTTAATAAAATATCGACGAAGGTTTTAGGCTTCTTGGCACATTCTGTTTCTGTATCCCTATCCATGGTCCATTAAGAGATTGGTCCGGGGGAGGAGAGTATTCTTGGCTTCCTACGGAGAGTGTTTAAAGCCGCTCCTGAGAGGTCTGTGCGTTGGCAGAATAAGATCTGAGATTAGACCTTTCTAAAAATAGAAGGTCAATTATATTTGGTAAGCGTGCATTTTTACTACCTAAGGTGAAGGTTCTACACAAGTTGGTTATTTTCGCTGCTAGTGATGGATATACAGCTTGGCCAAAAGTTTTGAGAATGACCGGCTCCTTTGTCTACAGCTTACAGCCATCGTCAGGAGGCACTCGCGGATTTAGTGCACTATTTGCAGGCCGCTGGGTGCAGCAGTTATTTTCAAGCACTGCCTAAATTTTGGAATATGTTTCTAGTCATAAATACAGTTACCCTTAAAGTAGAATTAGAACTCTGCCATACTAGCACAATGTGCAAAATACAACATATGAAAATAAAGTGCAAAGTAGCAACTCAGCCGAACGATACTTGACACAGGGTACTAAATCATAAATACATTCCAGAGCTGCGCTATCCAAAAGATAACAAATCTTTAAATAATATAAATCCAAAAAAATAGAAAAATATGTATATAAATATAGTGCACCAAACAGTCCATGTGAATAAACAAAAAAAGTCTTCTCATAGTGCCCCTGACAACGTCACATGTGACGAAGCGCAAAGGGCGGAGCTGCGTGCTAACATCATCGCGTCCCTGCCAATCCCAGAAACGCGGGTGTTGAATGTATTGCCGGTGAAAAAACTGTACTATGATTGGCAATATGATCGTTTTTAAGATGTAAGCGTGATTTTAAACTTTTAATAATATATCGAAGAAGGTTTTACGCTTCTTGGCACATTCTGTATCCCTATTCATGGTCCATGGGGAGATTGGTCTGGGGGAGGACCAGTATTCTTGGCTTCCTACGAAGAATGTTTAAAGACGCTCCTGAGAAGTCTGTGTGTTGGTCGAAAAAAATCTGAGATTAGACCTTTCTAGAAATAGAAGGTCAATTATATTTGGTAAGTGTGCATTTTTACTACCTAAGGTGAAGGTTCTACACAAGGAGGTTATATACGCTGCTGGTGATGGATATACAGCCGTGGCCAAAACTTTTGAGAATGACACAAATATTAGTTTTTATGATGGCCATTTGCATATTCTCCAGTATGTTATGAAGAGTGATTTGATAAATTGCAATTATTTGCAATGTCCCTCTTTGCCATGAAAATGAGCTTAATCCCATAAAAAACATTTCCACTGCATTTGTGAAAAAGGCTTCAGGGCGCCCAAGAAAGTACAGCAAGCACCAGCACCAGTGGTAGCCGCTCACTGGGGCGCACGGGCGCCACCCCCCCCTAATCCATGCACCTGGCCCCCTAATCTACATGCAGGACGCTGACGCATGGATTTATATGGACTTTTTTTCTTTTTGGAAGCACATGATTAGAGCCTGAGAACACTGCGCCCTGAGCCCACCCTGTTGTGTGACATTAGCGAAATCTTCTCCTAAGACCCCATTGGTCAGGAGTCCGAATACCTGATTGGCCGGGAGGAGAGGTGATGGTCGGGACACAGAGGAGACGGAGGGGGGAAGCCGCAGCCGTGACCTGTGCTAACCTGTGACCTGTGCTCGGGGCGAGCCGGTGACCGGGGGTGGTGGAAGGTGTTGTCAATGTGTCAGTGGCGTGCAAGGGGGGGTGTTAGTTTGGGGTGGTGGGCTGAGGCGACACGGTGGGGGGGGTTTGTGGTCAGGTCTGTCTGCCACTCCCCCCCCCCCGACTGATGGAGCACCAGCTGCCACTGGCCAGGACCGTCTTCTACAGTTGATTCAGCTGTGGGATCAGGGCACTTCCAGTGCAGAGCTTGCTCAGGAATGGCAGATGTGAATACATCTGGACGCACGGTGAGGCGAAGAATTTTGGAGGATGGCCTGGTGTCATGAAGGACAGCAAAGAAGCCACTTCTCCCCGGGAAAAAAAAAAAGTAATTTTCTTTGATGAATCCCCTTTTTGATTGTTTGGGGCATCCGGAAAAAACCTTTTCTGGAGAAGAAAAGGTGAGCACTATTATCAGTCCTGTGTCATGCCAACAGTAAAGCATCCTGAGACCATTCATGTGTGGGGTTGCTTCTCAGCCAAGTGTATAAACTCTGGTACAAAGCAAAACTTCGGCTCACCACCAGCATACCCTTGTCCAACAACAGGGTTTACAGTTCCCGCCTGCAAAGGGGTCCTGCAAAGGGTCACAAGTAGCTCAGCAGTGTCTCAAACAAACAGCCCATATCTCAGTCACTTTTCTATTCCACTCCACAACTCCTCAACACCTGCTTGTTGGTGGGTCTGGGCTCACTGCCCCACACTGAGACTAGTTGATGCACCAATACATTTTATTGTGGTAGAGAGAACAACAAAATCTGCAGACACGTCCACACCAGACCAGAATATCAATGAACCAGGCAAGGAGTGATGGTGCACACTGTAGACACCTAACAGCATCCGACAGAGGAGGTGACTTGAAGGCAGACAGGAAACAGGGCCCCTGGTTCAGAAACACTACTGCTCAAAATACAGCAACAGTCCCTGCTCTGTTTCTCCTCCACAGGAACCTATGCTAATCAGACTGTCCCTAACCAGCGGGAGATCTGTCTCTCACTTACCCACTATGCAGAATACGCGCCAACCCAAAGGGCACAGTGCTTTTAATGAGCACTGTCATCATCAAAAATGGCTGCAATTGTACAGCTGCTCCCCTGATGCCCCTTACAGAGCCCTTGGAGGAACCTGGTTCCCCCCTTGTCCTCCCCCCTCTCTGCACAGCAGCCCCGAATAGGGTCACCCATGTAAGGGGGCTAAACTACATCTGCCTGCATGCTGGCCAATGTATGCCTCCTTTCAGACCTGTCTCGCAGGTGGGTTAACCCTTTAAAGCCCAGGGCCTCCGTAACAGGCCCCCTTAAAGGGACCACGGCCCAAACAATGGTGATACTAATTTATCATCCAGGACCAATTCCTGGCATCCTGTACAAGGTGTTTTGATGCACATTTTCAATGTGTTTTGACCGAAGCTTGTTATTACCATTTGCCAACACATCAAAGGGCATGTAAAGTGCATTTTGGTTGCACTGCCATTGATTTCTATGGGTCTCCCAATGTACTGAAGTGCGAGAAAAAAAAAATGAACATGTGCTGAGATTGGAACATATGCTGTTTTATTCTGGGAAAGATGAACACATGAATGTTTGCGCTTTGCAAAGCGTGCAATAAAATACAACAGTGTAAATGGGCTGATAAGGCAGGCCTTCACCTCTTCAATAAAAAATCACATCAGCAATCAGCTTTGCATGTTGATATGAAATCTTTATTAGTTAAACTAAAGGCATTTTTTTTCTATTTTGGATAGGGTAAGGGATTATAACCCCTGTCAGTTATCTTTTTTTTTTTTTTTGCCATTAGGGTCCCATTGGGGAGATTTTCCTTCCCTTCCTGTCCCATAGTCAAAACAATTGAAAGGAAATGCCTACAAAACGAGGGAAACCCTGGAGGAAGAAAAATGCTGAATGTGACCCCAATGCCCCATAAACACGATAGGATTTTCCGACGGAAAATGTTTGATAGGAGCTTGTTGTTGGAAATTCCGACCGTGTGTAGGCTCCATCGGACATTTTCCATCGGAATTTCCGTCACACAAAATTTGAGAGCTGGTTCTCGAATTTTCCAACAACAAAATCCGTCGTAAATTCTGATCGTGTGTACACAATTCCGATGCACAAAGTACCACGCATGCTCGGAATCAGGGCTTTTTTTCAGTGGGAACGTGGGGGAACGCAGTCTCGGCACCTCCTGCACTGAATGTATGTAATGGCAAAGGGTGCTGGGGTGTGCTGGAGGCTGGGAGATCTATTGTTGATGGGAAGGGTCTATTGTTGTTGGCTACTGGAGGGTCCATTGATACTGGCTGATGGGGGATCTATCGTTGCTGGGGGCTAATTGTTGCTGGGAGGGATCTACTGATGAGAGAGGGGTTTTTTGTTGCTGGCTGCTGGAGGGTCTATTGATGCAGGTTTCTGGGAGATCTGTTGTTGCTGACAGGGGTCTATTGTTGCTGGGGTGGGTCTGTTGTTACTAGGGTGGATCTTTTGTTACTGGAGGGTCATTTTGTTGTGGGGGGTCTATTGTTGAAAGAAGGGTGTAAATCTTAATGCTTATTAATAAAATCTATACAAATTACTTAGCACCACAAAATGATACTTGGTTCTGTATTCTCTAAAAAGGTCCGTACTGGAAGGTGGGTAGAGGATGGAACCAAGGGACGGGGCTCAGAGGTGGATAGGGGGTGAAGACAAGGGGTGACTTGAAAAGGGGAGTTCCTGAACCTATTCTCTGAGAAAAAAAGCCCTGCTCGGAATCAAGCAGAAGAGCAGCACTGGCTATTGAACTTCATTTTTCTCGGCTCTTCGTACTTGTTGTACGTCACCGCGTTCTTCATGTTCGGAATTTCCGACCAACTTTGTGTGACCGTTTGTATGCAAGACAAGTTTGAGCCAACATCCGTCGGAAAAAAAAACATGGATTTTGTTGTCGGAATGTGCGATCGTGTGTATGCGGTATAAGAACATCATCCCTACAGTCAAGCACGGAGGTGGAAACGTGATGCTTTGGGGCTGTTTCTCTGCTAAAGGTGCAGACCGACTTTGCTGCATTGAGTGGCCAATGGACGGGGCCATGTATGGTAAAATCTTGGATGAGAACCTTCTTCCCTCAGCCAGAACATTGAAGATGGGTCATGGATGGGTCTTCCAGCATGACAATGACCCAAAACATGCCACCAAAGCAACAAAGGAGTGGCTCAAGAAGAAGCACATTAAGGTCATGGAGTGGCCTAGCCAGTCTTCAGACCTTAGTCCTAAAATGTATGGAGGGAACTGAAACTTTGAGTTGCCAAGCAACAGTCAAGAAACCTTAAGGATTTAGAGAAGATCTGTAAAAAGGAGTGGACCAAAATCCCTCCTGAGATGTGTTCAAACCTGGTAATCAACTACAATAAACGTCTTACCTCTGTGCTTGCCAACAAGGGTTTCTCCACGAAGTACTAAGTCATGTTTTGCTTGGGGATCAAATACTTATTCTACTCACTAAACTGCAACTCAATTTATAACATTTGTTATATGTGTTTTTTTCAGGATTTTTGGTTGATATTCTGTATCTATCATGTAAAATACACCTATGATAAAAATTATAGACCCTTCATTTCTTTGTAAGTGGGCAAACTTCCAAAATCTGCAGGGGATCAAAGAATTATTTTCATCCACTGTATAGACATGGTGATCCTGCACTTCCGGGTAGCGGGCCTGAGTACTCACCGCCGGCAGCTCACTCCCGCGGGAGCTGATCATCGGGTCTCGCGGACTTGATGTCCGCCGGCACTCGCTGATCATTCAGTACACAGGCAGAGCGGCGGTCTGCCTATGTAAACAAGGCAGATTGCCATTCTGTAAGTAAGGAAGGCATGGATCCTTTGTCTCTGCTGCAGGATACATGCCTTCCATTAGCAAAAGCACCTCCCACACTACACTAAAACTCTTGCTAGGCACACAGTTAACCCTTCGAATGCCCTAGATGTTTAACCACTTCCCTGCCAGTGTCATTAGTACAGCGACAGTGCGATTTTTTTAGCACTGATCCCTGTATTAGTGTCACTGGTTCCCAAAAAAGTTTCAGTGTCCGATTTGTCCGCTGAAATATCACAGTCCCGCTATTACTCGCTGACCACCATCACTACTAGTAAAAATAAACAAATTAAATACAAATTCCATAAATATTTCCCATAGTAGACGGCATAACTTTTGCGGAAACCAATCATTATACGCTTATTGTGATTTTTTTTTAATGAAAAATATGTAGCAGAATACATATTGGCCTATTTTTATGAAGAAATTAGATTTTTTTCATTTCTTTTTTTGCCTATTTGGATATGTGTTATAGCACAAAATAAAAAATTCAGTTTTTTTTTTCAAAATTGTCGCAGAGTTGATCAAATACCACCAAAAGAAAGCTCTATTTGTGGGGGGACGACGACGAAAATGTTATTTGAATACAGTGTCGCAGTGTAGCAAAAGGTAGCTTGGTCATGAAGAGGCGTAAATCTTCTGGAGCTTAAGTGGTTAAACCAGTCTTTCTCAACCTTACCCCTGAGGAAGTCTTGAAAAAATGTTCAGGTCTCTGGGAACCCTTGATAAAACCACTTCATCAGGGTACAGCCGGACGAATGCCAATAACATTGGTAAGAAGTAAAACAAATGCCCTTAGGCAGCCCTACATTAGTCATTATGAACTGGTGGAAGGAAAAAAAAATGAACCATTTTCCCCATCTACACATTTCAGGTGGATTAAAGAATCCTTCCCACAGAGCCTTTGTATTCTGTTAGTGGGGAGACACATTACACTGATCAGCGCTGCCGGCTATAGCCAGTGGCGCTGATCATGTGGAAATTTTCCAACAGACAGGTTGTACAGAAGTTGATTGGTAGGTCAACTTCTGTATAACCAGCCTTCCCATACATGGATCGGATTTCCCTGCTGAACCAGCCTGAATATCGATCTATGTATGGCTGGTTTTACAGTAGTGGTCAGAATGCCACCCTTAGTGACCAAGTGGTGTTGATCCCAGAACTATGCATCAACTGGCATTTCAATTAGCTATAACTCAAGGAAACTCTACCAACATTTGGAGGAACTATAGGGTTTCATAGAACTCTGGTTAGGAATGGCTACTTTGAACAAACATTTTTTGCTTTCATTTGCAATGATTGTTTTTCCACTTTCTGGTTGAGTGAGACACTGGTGATGTAACCAGGGCCTCATAGATGCATACCGGAAAGGCCACATCACTAGCACCTTCCTCCTCAGACGATGTGCACTGTCACATGTTCCAAGATGCAGACCGAGACTTCTAGGTAGAATTTCAAGAGGTAAAGGAAGATGGATTCATCAGTCCTATGAGAAAATGGACATTATGAGAAGGATGGGGAGGAGAATAAAAAGAAGTTATGTGTAGCAAGGTCCCCGGCCTCCTTCAGTCTATTGAGAACCTCCAGGGCCAGAGATATCTGACATCCTTCTGTATATGGTGGGTTGCAAGGCATAGTGGGTGTAATACAAGGTATAGACACTTCTTGAATGCAAAGAGACTTGACTTCTCTTAACAGAGCTTTGGGAGAGAGGGTTAGGGCCAGGACACCCTTAGGTAGTTGCCATATTAATTGGTAGACCACGAGACTTCAACAGGAGGCCAGCCATGCAGGGAAAGGCATCCAGCAAGGCGCCACATCTGCATGTGTAGGAATGCTGTCTCCTATGGCAACAGTCTTTAACAGTTCCTAACACAAAGTGTAACAGTTCCTTCACTTCCACTACAATCACTTCTTGTAGTTCTTCAGCCCCGGTCTCTCTCTCACTAGACTAGATGATTCACTGCCACTGAATCCCTTGAGCTCCTCCAATCTTCACTGTAGTATCTTCCGCAAGCATCAAACACGCTTCTCTGCTGGGTCCCTAGCTTGGCACTCCAGATACTTCTCAAGCTTCACCACACTGGCCTGCTCGGTCCCTGGTTTGACACACAAGGCTGCTCTGCAAGCGTCGCCTCCGCTGGCTGGGTCCCTGGCTTGATACCTGCTAAAGTTTCACAATTTTTCACTGTCCCCGGTTGGTGAGAATTCTGCTCCGGTATTTGCTTCAGCTACTCACTGTGGTCCCTGGTAATAAGGTGATTGGTCCCTTAGTGGCGACAGCTTCCCCTCTACCTCCGACCATGACAGGTTCTCCGGCCGGCAGAACCGTCACTTCTGGTAGGACTGCAAGCCACAATCCCAACCCTGCGCTGCTCTCTTGCTTTTGGATAGGCCCTCAGAAAGCCTAGCAGCCAGATGTGCCCGGGATAGACCCAATTTCCAGCCTAGCAGCCCGGGCAGTACAACACTCGTCCACCCAGACAGCCGTCCAGGTGGCACAGAACACAGATCACCTGACTTCACCCAAATATATAGGTGCTCCCAGCAGGCCAAGGGATTCAAGAAAAGCCCTGCCCATTGGCTAAGATACCCCATATACTCCTAATCTGTCCTTGCTTTGCCCTCGTCTTATCTAATGCCACCAGGTACCCGGCCACCTAGCGGCAGAAGAGAGAGGTGCAGCAATTCTATACTTACGGTGAAATCAATTGATCCCTAACAACGAGCCAAGGTAACTACACCTGGCAGGTAAATTTAGGATCAACCCTGCCTAAACATCAGGGTGCTACAGTACATATGCGATAAATAAAAAGCCTAAGTATCTGTTTGTAGATTGCCATTACTAAAAAGGTGTCTTTGTTGTAATTTTTAAGCTAAGGATAAAGTTCCTCTTTAACGTCCAGATCCAAAAATGTCTTTGTTGAGTGGAGATGGCTTTGAACCTTTGTTGCATTTATTATAGCTTCAAACACAACCATATGCAGCACCTGCCCATTCTGTTATAATGGTATTGACACCAAGGTCCATCTAATATAATAGATTGCATTCTTCACACTGTGCTGCTTCCCGGTCTTTGCTCAGCCGTAGAGCACAGAGAAAATCATTGAGTTCCCTCGTATTTATTATCTATTTATTGTTCAATGGGAAATTGGGATCTCCATCCAGAATATTGCTCAGTGGCAGAGGTCATCTTCAATCTCTAATCTTGCTGGTCTCCACACAGTTCCCTCCCTTGGCCCTGACATGTCCACGGCACACTCGCTGTGTGCTAATAAGCTGATTTGTGGCTAGCTTTGGTGCTTCTGCTTTGATAAATTGGCCCTCGAGAGCCCCATTTACGCCCATCGCCGCGCCCAGGCCTTCGCAGGGAGACTGGAATGAATGTGAACTGCCGTCGCTGGAAACAGCCGGGAGTCTGAGAGTGAAAAGTTGGGAAAGGAATTGAAAAGAACAAAGAAGGCTCACTGGAGAAAGTCCGATTGCGTTATCTCAATATCTGGAGGTATTATGTGAAACTCCATTCCTTCTGGTTTGTTGAACTGCTGTTTTAAAAGCTTCTTTCATGAAGCATGACGCCAAAAAAAAAGAGAGTGAAAGAGAATCATTTTAGGATCCAACACTCCTGTAAAACATGAACATTTAGAGAAAAGATGTTTATATACATACAGTGTGTGTGTATATATATATATATATACACTATTTTGCCAAAAGTATTGGGCCACCTGCCTTTACATGCAAATGAATGGCATCCCAGTCTTAGTCCGTAGGGTTCAATATTGAGTTGGCCCACCCTTTGCAGCTATAACGGCTTCAACTCTTCTGGGAAGGATGTCCACAAGGTTTAAGATTGTGCCTATGGGAATGTTTGACCATTCTTCCAGAAGTGCATTTGTGAGGCCAGGCACTGATGTGGGTGAGAAGACCTGGCTCGCAGTCTCCGCTCTAATTCACCCCAAAGGTGTTCTATCAGGTTGAGGTCAGGAGTCCGGCCAAGTTCCTCCACCCCAAACTCAGTCATCCTTATCTTTATGGACCTTGCTTTGTGTACTGGTGCGCAGTCATGTTGGAACAGGAAGGGGTCATCCCCAAACTGTTCCCACAAAGTTGGGAACATGAAATTGTCCAAAGTGTCTTGGTATGCTGACGCCTTAAGAGATCCCTTCACTGGAACTAAGGGGCCAAGTCCATCCACTGAAAAACAACCCCCACACCATAATCCCCCCTCCACCAAATGATTTGGACCAGTGCATAAAGCAAGGTCCATAAAGACATGGAAGAGCAGGTTTGGGGAGGAGGAACTTGACTGACCTCTACCTGATAGAACCCCTTTGGGATGAATTAGAAGAGAGACTGCAAGCCAGGCCTTCTCGCCCAACATCAGTGCCTGACCTCACAATTGTGCTTCTTGAAGAATGGTCAAATATTCCCATAGATACACTTCTAAACCTTGTGGACAGCCTTCCCAAAAGAGTTGAAGCTTTTATAGCTACAAAGGTTGAGCCAACTCAATATTGAACCCTACGGACTAATGCCCCGTACACACGGTCGGACATTGATCGGACATTCCGACAACAAAATCCATGGATTTTTTCCGACGGATGTTGGCTCAAACTTGTCTTGCATACACACGGTCACACAAAGTTGTCGGAAAATCCGATCATTCTGAACGCGGTGACGTAAAACACGTACGCCGGGACTATAAACGGGGCAGTAGCCAATAGCTTTCATCTCTTTATTTATTCTGAGCATGCGTGGCACTTTGTGCGTCGGATTTGTGTACACACGATCGGAAATTCCGATAATTTGACATATCACCCATGTTGCAGTGACCTTGTGATTTGTTTGAACAGCTTAAGGAACCCCTAGCCATCTCTGGAATTACCCTGGCTGTAAACGGCTGTTCTATTTAATATGTCTGGGATTCCATTTAGGCAGCAAGTCTGGACTGGACATCAAGTCTGGGATTTTGAAAGAAAATGATTGACTCAGTGATGGCATCATTGAATGCTCTGAAGAACGATTTTTATGACTCTCCGTACGAATGTTCAAAGCAATGTCTCCTGGTGAATGGCTAGCTTTAGAACTGCAGTCTCGAAAAGGTGCTCTCACAATTCTTAGCTGATACGCCATGTACCACAACAGATATGGGTAGATCAGAACACTGTGTCTACTGAAATACAATTCTTTTAGGAAGCAAATCATTCCTACAGACTGTAGGTGTTTCAGATGTGCATTTAGTTTTTTCCCTGGAGTTACCCTTTAGCTGAAATCTATATCTATGTATATATGGCAAGTTGCCACATCTCGTGAAGAACAACAATAGGATGCGAGTTGTATTTTTCTGCTGTAATTATCTCTGGAAAGACTGTTTATCACAAGGACCCATTAGCAAGAAGTGTGCCTTTCCAGGAATCACTAAAGTACTCTGATAAACTGTCTTTGCCATTAGAGAAGAAGATAACCAAGTACAGAATTTACACTTCAGCTTTAGAAGGCTCGGCTTTTCCTTTTTAGATAGTCTGTGTCTTATGTGACCTGAATAACCAACTAAGGGCTTGTTCAGTTGAGTGTAACTGCTGAAGAGTTGAGAGATATATAAAAGAGAACGATGAAGTAGGTTTTGTGTTTGTGTCCTTTTATTTATTATGGACTTTAAAAAAAAATACATTGTGAAAAATATTTTTAGGTAAATGTTGATATTTTTATATTAAAATTTCTTGGAGATCTGAGCTCCTTCTCGCAAATTCTTCCTCTGTCCCCTTTGCTCATTTGTTGTAAATCGTTTATAGAGCTCAGTAACTCAATCTGAATTGTATACATGCAAATCCTAGAGTTACAGCCGTAACTCATCCCTTATTGAGCAGCTCAGTCAGAGCTTTTAGTCAGACGGTGCAAGCCTTACAATATATCTAAAGCTAAAGCCGTCTCTATAGGTCCATTGTCATTGGATCTGAAAGTGGGGGAAGATTCAACATTTGAGTTGTCTGCAGAACAGCAATAGATGCAAAAATGTCTACAGGAAAGGAAATTAAGGAAATTCTCTCCAATGGGACACAGATCGAAAATATATCTAAAATGAGAAAGCAATTTTGGCTTTATATATACTTTAAAGCAAGCTGCCTCTGCTGTGCTGTTTAGTTTTTTCTTTACCTAAAGAAATTCTTTTTCATGTAATAAATGTTTATTAAGGCTGGGTTCACACTGCCGTGTGGAGCGGCTCACAGCAGACGTCCGGTGCGTCCCTATTCACCATTTTAGGTCAGATTTCGATCCAAATATTTGGCTGAATTCGGACCTGATACGGACCAGAAGATGCACAGGGCTCGAGTGGAGCACCGTATCCAAATGCCATCAGCGACCAGCCCCACTGCAAATCCCACCCAAATCTGCCCATTGCTCCCCACCCGAATCGTTAGCACACTTATCCCCTTACTCCTCCCATATCACACTCTACACCCCAGCTCATCTAACGCCAACACCCCCATCCAACACTTTTTAATTTCTCTTTATTCTTCTTCTCCCTCTTTTTCTCTGTCTTCCCTTTCTCTCCCCTACAACACGTCATCCAACACTATTTTCTGTGGACTGTCCTCAGCCCCTTACCCCTTGGGACGCCTAATGCCTTATGCACTAACTGGAGTAGATCTCTAACGGGAGTGATTGGTGCTCACTCACCATACTCAACTGAGTCTACCAACCCAACAGGATTACCATCGGAGCCTAATAGATGACCACCCCAATCTGCCCATAGCTCCCCACCCGAATCCTTAGCACACTTATCCCCCTACTCCTCCTATATCCCACTCTACACCCCTAGCCCATCTACCACCAACACCCCTATCCCACGCTTTTTAATTTCTCTTTATTCTTCTTCTCCCTCTTTTTTCTCTGTCTTCTCTTTCTCTCCCCTACAACACGTTATCCAACACCATTTTCTGTGGATTGTCCTCAGCCCCCTACCCCTTGGGACATCTAATGCCTCATGCACTAACTGGGATAGGTCACTAATGGGAGTGATTGGTGCTTACTCACCATACTCAACTGAGTCTACCAACCCAACAGGATTACCATCGGAGCCTAATAGATGACCACCCCAATCTGCCCATAGCTCCCCACCCGAATCCTTAGCACACTTATCCCCCTACTCCTCCTATATCCCACTCTACACCCCTAGCCCATCTACCACCAACACCCCTATCCCACGCTTTTTAATGTCTCTTTATTCTTCTTCTCCCTCTTTTTTCTCTGTCTTCTCTTTCTCTCCCCTACAACACGTTATCCAACACCATTTTCTGTGGATTGTCCTCAGCCCCCTACCCCTTGGGACATCTAATGCCTCATGCACTAACTGGGATAGGTCACTAATGGGAGTGATTGGTGCTTACTCACCATACTCAACTGAGTCTACCAACCCAACAGGATTGTCATCAGAGCCTAACAGGTGAATCAATTCACACTTTTCCAAACACCACTTTCTGTGGACTGATCTCAGCCCCCTACCCCTTGGGACATCTAATGCCTCACGTACTAACTGGGATAGGTCACTAATGGGAGTGATTGGTGCTTACTCACCATACTCAACTGAGTCTACCAACTCAACAGGATTACCATTAGAGCCTAACAGATGACTCAATTTACAGTTTCCACAACACCACTTTCTGTGGACTGATCTCAGCCCCCTACCCCTTGGGTCACCTAATGCCTCATGCACTAACTGGGGTAGGTCACTATCAGGAGTGATTGGTGCTCACTCACCATACTCAACTGAGTCTACTAACCCAACAGGATTACCATCAGAGACTAATAGATGACTTAATTTACAGTTGAAGTTAACACTAGAAAAGAAGCCCACTCACACCACAACGTCCCCCAGATGGAGATGATATTATACACCGCTACTATTTTCTCTAGAACACTATATCTTTGCATCATCCATTGCCAGTGCACATCCCCACAAAGTCCAACTGAAGATTCTTTCTGTACCTATACTGTATTTCTTATCTCCTTATAGTGATTTGGGACTTCTTTGGTCAATTTTTTTCTAATACATGTCAACTTACTGTACAGTAGTATGTATGCCCTTTTCTTATGCCTTACTTTGATTTTTGTCTGTACACATCCTCCCCACCACACCATTCCTATGTCTTTTACTGTGTTGTTTTTTTATTTGTTAAAAACTTTAACAAAAAATTTATGGGAAAAAAAAAACCTTCCCCTGGAGTAGTTATTGGAGTCAGGCATTAGTTAGAATATGAAATTTTACTAAATGCAGCTGACTTTGCATTAGCTTTTTGTGACCCCCAACACTGGGGAGAGGAAGGGTAAATGTTGAAGGCAATCAGGCTCTGCTGCAATGCTTTGTGTTGTCATCCTAATACAAGGAGCTTGCTGAGAGGAGGAACATACACAGTGATGACTCCTTCATTGTCCAATCAGGACCTGGCTAGCATGGGTGTCTGTGTCACAATACTGGCTTAGCAAAATGGGTAATTTTTGGCACAAAAGACAGTTCTCATATATGTATATTCTCTACTTTGATGCTTGGCTGGAGACCAGCTTCCAGCGACACCTAGACTGGATAATGTGGTTAGATTCAGGGACAGCTGTCTTGGGAGCACTGCAGAGCATTCTTTCGACTGAAGCTCAATGGGGTTGATTTAGTTAAAATGGGGAGTGCAAAACCTGGTGCAGCCTGTGCATGGTAGCCAATCAGCTTCTAATCTCAGCTTATTCAATTAAGCTTTGACAGAAAAAAACCTGGAAGCTGATTTTTTTCTATGCAGAGCTGCACCAGGTTTTATACTCTTCAGTTTTAGTAATTAACCCCAATGTTGTTATTTTTTTATCGTAATTCTCTGTTTTAATATCCTATTTTAAATAATAGTTTAATATAAATTCACATTGAGTAGTTTATGTGGATAGTTTTTTTTACCCTTCTGGTTAAGGTCTTAAAAATCTGATTTTCATCTTCTATCGCATTCCTAGGTTAATGACCAGAGGTGTAAAAAAAACACCCGCCACAGAACTGTCGCCAAATGCCACGTAGTGCCGCCAACACACATGTTATCTCTCATTTAGCAGAAATTTTCTTTTGAAAGCAGAATTCTGAGTAGCCTCGTAAATCCCCTATTTGTTGTCTTAACATGCACAAAATGCCCATGTTAAATTATAAATTCAATTTAGCAGCTCCAAAAAAAATCACAACTTACTACTTGCTACTTATGTACAGTATTTGTATATTATTGATATAGCCTTAAAGGGCACCTCTAATTAAAAAAAAAAAAAGATGGTCAGCTAATGCTATTTCACACTCAGCTGGCAGGTCTTGACTTCAATTGAACCTAAAATGAAATCTATTTTATGAGAATGCACAGGCCAATGATCTGGTTGGATTGGTCTGAAAATGCTAGTTGCCAAACTGTCATGCCTTTTCCAATGGGCTCAGTATTTTACATGGTTCTGATCTGAAGATCAGGAGTTCTGACTTAAAGTATAGCCTAACAATGAACTCCTCCCTTTTGGGCTTTTAAATATATCATTAAAAATTGAAATACCTTTCCTAAGAATTTTTGTTCTAAATTCTATCCATCTATGGCCAGATTTACATTGTTCCCAGCTATCTCTGTGAACTACATAACAATAACAACACCCTCTATATCATCCATTTTCAACCTTCTCAACACAGAGGAACCCTTGAAATAATGTCCTGGTCTCAGGGAACCCCTGCTATAGATTACTACGGTATATCTACAACTCATGTTACATTAGTGTGATGGTCAGTGGGAAGAATGCTCCTTATACTTCTGAACATTGGGAAGAATTATACCCTTACAGAAAGCTAAAAAGATCAATGGTGTCACTGAGAACTTATCTGAGAGGCAGAAAATGCTCAATGCTCAAGGAACCCCTAGCAGCCTCTAAAGGAACCCTGGGGTTCATGGAACTCTGGTTGAGAAACTCTGCTGTACGTTATGGAGAAAATGAGAGGGGGGATTCTATTTCCCTGTCTTAAATACGGCACAATCAGTGAGCATTGTCACCTTAGGACAGGAAGCATGTTACTGACAGAATGACCAAGTCAACTTAAAGACAAAAAAGACCTGAAATAGAAAAGGAATACAGACACTGCTTTAAGGATGGGCAAGCTACTATAAATTACTTTTTTTTTCCTGGGTTTAGGTACGCTTTTACTGAAAAATTTCTTATCTGCATGCTTCTTCCAGGTCAGAGGATTAGGACCAGAAACATCCAGGCAACTTTCATTTGTAGGAGTCAAAAAATGGCAATCCCCCTTATTTCTGTAGCTGCACATTAACTTGAAGTGAGTGTGTAAAATTGAATTGTAAAATTCCTAAGCTGCCACAACATAGCTGGGACATTCAGCTGTTTGTGCGCCATCTTGCCTTGGCTATTTAGTGTTGTAGGTACTTGACTGCAAAAGATGGGCTACACACCAATCATCTCAGCGTTTCAATAAACCTTATTATTCCAGACATGCACAAAGAAGCCCTGCCTGGGACCTTCCCACTGTGACGCAATTCGACCTATGACATGCTTATTTGTAGAAGTCCTCTATGATTAAACCTGTTCTAGACTGAAACGCATCAAAGTGGGGAGGTCCTCTATGATTTAGCCCATTCTAGGCTGAAACGCATCAAAGTGGGAAGGTCCTCTACTATTTAGCCCATCAAAGTGGGGAGGTCCTCTAGGATTTAGCCCATGCTAGGCTGAAACACATCAAAGTGGGGAGGTCCTTTACGATTTAGCCCATCAAAGTGGGGAGGACATTTATGATTTAGGCAGTATTAGGGTGAAATGCATCAAAGTGGATAGGTCCTCTATGATTTAGCCCATTAAAGTGGGGATGTCCTCTGATGTGTTTCAGCTAATAATGGGCTAAATCATAAAGTGGGGAGGTCCTCTATGATTAATCCATTCTAGGCTAAAACACATCAAAGTGGAGGGATCCTTTACGATTTTGCCCATTCTAGGCTAAAACACATCAAAGTGGAGGGATCCTTTACGATTTTGCCCATTCTTTGATGTGTTCCCTTATGAGCTTTTGAAACACATCAAAGAGGGGAGGTAATTCACGATTTGGCACATTCTAGGCTGAAACACATCAAAGTGGGGAGGCCCTTTACTATTTAGCCCATCGAAGTGGGGAGGTCATCTGCGATTTAGGCCATTCTAGGCTGAAATGCATCAAAGTGGATAAATCTTTAACGATTTAGCCCATCAAAGTGGGGAGGTCCTCTACGATTTAGCCCATTCTAGGTAGAAACACATCAAAGTGTGGAGGCTCTCTACGATTTAGTCCATCAAAGTGGGGAGGTCCTCTATGATGTAGCCCATCAAAGTGGGGAGGACCTCTACAATTAGGCTCTTCTAGGCTAAAACGCATCAAAGTGGAGAGGTCCTCTGCAATTTAGTCCACTGTAGGCTGAACCACATCAAAGTGGGGAGGTTCTCTACAAATTGGTCTGTTCTAGGCGGAACCACTTTAAAGTGGGGAGGTCCCCTACGATTTAGTCTGCTCTAGGTTGAAATACATCAAAGTGGGGAGATCCCAGACAGGGCTTTTCTTGTGCATGTCTGGAACAATAAAGTTTTATTGAGATGCTGATATTATCAGTGTGCGTTCAGTCCTTTGCAGTCAACTTGTATGGGGAGCATGGATGAGCTCCATTTTGCCTGCAGATACTGGCATATGAAGCAAGCTTGAGTGGCGAACCTTCCTGCATCCACTAATTGTTAAAGATTCCTTGAATCCCAGAAAATTTAAATTTCAAATGCTTTGTCCCTACTCCTTTGCCATTTCTTTTCCTCTTCACTGTGATGGGTTTCCTGGGAAGCTACAGTACAGCTGAAAAGAAGCATTGCAACTGGCACATGATGAAAGATCCAATGGCTCGTTCCTACTGTCAAATGACCAGTTCTAAGTGGCAGTTGATGAGAGATCATGTGATCTGATCTACATGATAGTTAATGAAGATATTCATGAAATGTTCTATTTTCACGTTGTGCACTAAAACCTAAAAAAAAGAGTGTAAATGAAATTCGGGGTTTATTCATCCAACTTTTTATGTTTTACTTTATAACCATTCGAAAAGTTAATAAGCATGACGCGAACATTCCTGACTCCAGGTGGCTGGCAACATGAACAATGGAAGATTCTTTTCAGGAGCTGTCAGTGCTTTCCTCTGTGTGTCTTTGAGGTAGCGGAATCAATCCTCAGAAACATGATCTCCCTGCAGTCAAAAAATTACAAAGTTAGGCGAGAGGAACTGGAATGGAGAAGGATAAAGAAAGGAAGGCTGAACGGAGAGAGAATGGGGCTCCAAAAGACTGAGTGTCAACCATGTATTATTTTACTAATTGCATCTCGATTTGTTCCCATTAATAATGGAAGGGCTGCATTCCCTGCAGTCCAGTTTTCCTCGCTGTCTCCTCTCAAGAAAATTTAAAGCTAAATTCAAAGCTGGCATAAAAGACTACTAAATAGTACAGTAATGTATTCATTTAAATAAAAATAAAAAAAATCTTAACATGTGTCACACTCACCTGCTCCAGCTCCAAGTTTCTGCATTAAACAGAGCCCAGCTACTTCCTTGAACCACACAGGTTTGTCATTCAAGCAATGCATCACTATTCTAGCTGCTAAGTTCCCGTGTTTCAGAACGTCTGTCTGAGATTATCTCGCACTCCCTTGAACCCCTAAGTTTCTCTGTGTCCCAATTGTTCCTCACTCTTCTGAGACATATTTAGCAGCCTTTTAGGCACTAGGCTGTCGGGTAAATATAGTTCCTTTTTTTTTTTTAGCTCCTCTGTAATCAGTGGAGCAGTTGCCGATTGCTTTGGACTGATTACTTCTCCCTGCCTTTCTGGGAAGCTCCAGAACATAGGAGTGGAGCAGGCCAAGTGAACAGTATGAATATTTATGAGGTCTCTGCCAATCCCTGGGGAGGTGTGACCACAAAGGGGATGGAGAGTGCATAAATAGTCTGGGGCTGGAGCAGTTAGGGTTCCTAGTCCAGAAGGAGAGGTACCCAGCCTGGAGGCCTATTGTCCTTCCAGGCCACTTGGCTGATATCTGCCTAGAAGCTCAACGAGGTTCCAGCCAATCCAAAGCTGCGGGACCTATCTACTGAAAGAAAACTCTGAGGCTAAAGAAGAAAGGGGATATCACCCAGGGTCTGGAGAATCCACTTTTTAATTGCCTGCCTGTTGCAGAAGGGAGGCATCCAGCTATATGAGTACAGACCAGAATCTGGGTGACTGTGCTGCTGCTGATCCCCTGGTGAATTATTACTAATGCCGCGTACACATGACCAGACTTTACGGCATACTTGGTTCGGCTGACTTTTCGACGGACTTTCCAAATGAACGGACTTGCCTACACACGATCAACCAAAGTCCAACGGATTCGTACGTGATGACGTACGACCGGACTAAAACAAGGAAGTTCATAGACAGTAGCCAATAGATGCCCTAGCGTCGGTTTTTGTCCGTCGGACTAGCATACAGACGAGTGGACTTTTCGTCCGGATTCGAGTCCGTCGAAAAGATTTGAAACATGTTTCATTTCTAGATCGGTCGAACTTTTGGGGGAAAAAAGTCAGTTGGAGCCCACACACGATCGAATTGTTGGTACCAAGTATGTCGTAAAGTCTGCTCGTGTGTATGCGGCATAAGGCTTACCTGGTGTGGGGCAGTGTTCCAGTGCTATCCATTCCCTGAGATATGGTTGAGGGGACTATTCTGAATAGTAGCTACAGAGTGAATAGTGTCCTGGAATTACTGTTCAGTGCTCCAGAGTATCCCACAGCTCCCTGTCCTATACAAGTTAACCAGCAGTAAATGCAGAAAAAGGCAACCTCTAGATTGTTTATTGAGCCAAAGGAGTAAATGCTGCTGTGTGCCTGGCTGCCGCTGCATTAGAGAGAGGAACCAAGGACAAATCAACGCCCCTTGCAGGGGTAGAGCTACATATGCTTCCGGCATTCCTGCACCTATGTGCCCCTGTGCACTAGACATGTGCACTGCCAAAAAATGTGTTCGTTTTCGTTTCCTTGTTTTTTGTTTTGTTTTTTATTTAGTTTTTTGGGTCATTCGTTATGATCGAAATTCGAAAATTAAAAAATTATGAAATTCGACATTTGAAAATTCGGAAATTCGAAAATCTGAAATTTTCGAAGTTCTGAAAATGAGGAAAATCTGAAAATCTGAAATAATAACTAACTAATAACTGACTATTAAATTATAGGTTTTGGAATGTCCTTTTAAATTTGGCTGTTAGTGAACGTAACTAATATGATGTTATCCGAAGTTACAAATTATTCGAAATAACAAATGCCGCATCTAAACGAATAGAACGTAACTAATTAATAATAAATAATAATAATAAAAAGTTTTTATTATTATTATTTATTATTATTAATTTGTTTGCTGATGTCAACGTTGTGGATGGAGTGGCCCATGGTGGCGGTGGGGTTATGGTATGGGCAGACCTATGCTATGGACAACGAACACAGGTGCATTTTATTGATGGCATTTTGAATACACAGAGATACCGTGACGAGATCTTGAGGCCCATTGTTGTGCCATTCATCCACGACCATCACCTCATGTTGCAGCATGATAACGCACGGCCCCATGTTGCAATGATCTGTACACAATTCCTGGAAGCTGAAAACATCCCAGTTCTTGCATGGCCAGCATATTCACCGGACATAATAAATAATAATAATAAAAAGTTTTTATTATTATTATTTATTATTATTAATTTGTTTTTTGACGGCATTTTGAATACACAGAGATACCGTGACGAGATCTTGAGGCCCATTGTTGTGCCATTCATCCACGACCATCACCTCATGTTGCAGCATGATAACGCACGGCCCCATGTTGCAATGATCTGTACACAATTCCTGGAAGCTGAAAACATCCCAGTTCTTGCATGGCCAGCATACTCACCGGACATGTCACCCATTGAGCATGTTTGGGATGCTCTGGATCGGAGTATACGACAGCGCGTTCCAGTTCCTGCCAATATCCAGCAACTTCGCACAGCCATTGAAGAGGAATGGACCAACATTCCACAGGACACAATCAACAACCTGATCAACTCTATGCGAAGGAGATGTGCTGCACTGCGTGAGGCAAATGGTGGTCACACCAGATACTGACTGGTTTTCGGACCCCCCAATACAGTAAAACTGCACCTTTTAGAGTGGCCTTTTATTGCACAGGTGGCCTAAGGCACACCTGTGCAATAATCATGCTGTCTAATCAGCATCTTGATATGCCACATCAGTGAGGTGGATGGATTATCTTAGCAAAGGAGAAGTGCTTACTAACACAGATGTAGACAGATTTGTGAACAATATTTGAGAGAGGCCTTTTGTGTACCTAGAAAAAGTCGTAGATCTTTGAGTTCAGCTCATGATAAATAGGGGCAAACACAAAAGTGTTGCATTTATAATTTTGCTCAGTGTATGATTTCAAATGTGTGGTTAGCTGTTTGCCTGGGGTTCAGCTTCAAAGTGAACCTATAGTTAGTTTTAGAGTTTTGAAGTAAGGGTGCTGGCTAAGAGCGAATGCTACAAGATGTCTACTGCCACTATTTCTACATTGAAAAGCTTCTTCTGTGCCCCTTTGCAAATCTATTTTGACTTTGTTACTGTAGTGCTACCCCCCGCAGCGGCCGCTAGTAATACCCAGCTCTACCCTAATTCTACAGAGACTGCTCACAGCCACAAGCACCAGTCCATAGACACCGGCTCCAATAGCTCAGTCTAGTGGATGTCTTTTTGAAATGTATTGCTTGCAGAACTTTAACAGGAGAGGGGTTCGGGCATGGGATATTCCTAAATGCTGCACAATAATAGAGGACACTCTTCTCTAATCTCCTACTCCAGGATTCTGCTGAGCACAGGGGAATTTCTAGTACTCTGAGACCCTGTCAGAGCTGGTTCAGTCCACAGGTACCTCTGGCACCTACATCCCCAAAGCAGAGTCACTCAGGGTTCACAATTCAGAGTCAATACCCACAAGTCCCCAGGACAGCTGCACACCTTCAAGCTTCCTCCAGGTCCAGTGAGGGAGACAATGCATCTCCAAGACCCGATCCCTTAAAGTGAAGTCCTACAGCCTGTTCCTCAGAAAGATCACTTCAGGTTCTCATCTCTGCAACAGAGAACAGCTACACAGTCCACAGGCTGACTCAGGGGGCAGAAGCCCCAGAGGCTTTGGAACCCTCCATGACAAGGTTAGAACAACCTCCCCAGGGCTCCCTGTGCATTACTTCCCCAGCCACCTTCTGGACACTCCACTCTGGGGATTGGATAGGGCATGATAAATATTCAGACCGGTTATTTGAATTTCCTTCCCTATGTTCTGGAAGCTTCTTCCAGAGGCAGAGGAAAGCAGTCAAAATCCCCAGCCTGTGGAACCCTGAACAGACAAAAACAATCAGTACTCCCTTGACTGCAGAAGGCGACAAAAACTACATTTGCCTACCACCCTACACTAGGAGGGTGCTACATTACTTTTGACCCACTTTTCCTAATGTAACTTTTCCTATGGCTAAGCGGTGTTATTCCATAGTATACAGGGCTAGGCCTTAATTGCTGGCCAAGATCCAGTGAGTAGATTTCCTTCCACTCTACAAACTTCCCACGGAAGCGGAGTTGCCCTTTAATCATCTCAGTTGTACTGATGGTTAGGGGCTCTTTGATGGGAGAACTGCCATCATAATTTATAACCATCGAAACTCATTAGCCTCCAGTGTTGAATGTCGACAGGTTTGGACCCCCTGTTGGGATGGACGAAACCTAAGAGCAAGACCCGAGCCTGTTATTTTCTATAACCTATCATCTGTTATTAGTTAAGTAAATGTCATTTTTCACTCTTATTAATTGTGTGTGTATTATTCACTGGTGTTATGTAGAGAGAATTAAATTGTGTATATACTCCGTTTCTATGGGGTCATTGCAAATTAATGTTTAAGATTGGAGATCTCAGCAAGATCTGTGCATTGAATTAAATCTAAGCACCGGGCACTACAGTTGACCAGATTTGGATACTCCTAGGCTGAGCAGTATAATCACCCCTGTAAGTGTGGGCATGCAACCTATAATGCTTCTAACAGTTTCTACTGATTATGTCTTGAAATCACATATTTAAAAATGCATTTCTCATGGCTTGTCTTATCTAAAATGGTTTACTCTTAAAGATGCACAGCTGGGAATAACTTTAATGAGACCTCAAGATTTTGCAGAGACAAGTCTGGTGCCCGAAGGCCTGGTGTGCTTTTATATGAAGGTTAAGACAAAATGACCAGCAAAAATACAGAAAGGTTTCATAAGGACTCAAGGGAAATTATTTCTGAAGTTTAGCTATTCTTCCTGTAACCAAATTCTCATGTGAAGTCAGGAAATCCGTATCTGTTAATTGGCCACCAATTCACCTGAACACCTTTTTTTAGAAAACGATCTATATATAATGTTAGGAAACTCAAGAAAAATGATAATCTAAAAGGCAAAACACCTCAGAATATACTGTAAAGAAAATATGATACTTGCTAGTTGCTTATTGAACATTTTTATATGTAACACCTCTTTGTGACTAGAGTTGGGTCAAACACTCCCCCCGGTTGGGTGTGCGCCAGAACTCTCGAACATCGCAAAAGTTCGGACCCAAACCGTGAACCCTATTAAAGTCTATGGGACCCAAACTTGAGAAATCGAAAGTGACCATTTCGAAAGCTTATATGCAAATTATTTGACACCAAAAGGGTATGGGGGCCCAGGTACTGCCCTAGGGGACACGTGTCAATGAAAAAAAACTTTAAATAAAAAAAAAATAAAATAAAAAAAGATTGGTTTAATGGTTTAATGAAGCTTAAAGTGAGACAATAAAAATGAAAAAAATCCTTTAAATATAGTGCCTGGGGGGTCCCTTTAGTCTGCCTGTAAAGTGGTGCATCAGTACCGTGTATAGAACCTGCTTCAGCAAAACTGACATTTATAAAGTAAAAAAAATGACATTTAAATTGATGTCAAAACAATACCATTGCCAGCAATACAAAAAAATAGTGTGCCCCCCCCCAATCCATTCTAGGCCCTTTGAGTCTGGTAAGGGTTTTAAGGGGAACACCACGTCAAATCTTTTTTCAAAAAGGGCGTACCAGATACCATACCATTATCTGAGACCATTATCAGAGCATGCAGCCCGGCAGGTCAGGTCAGGTCAGGAAAGGGGGGGAGGGGGGGACGAACAAGTGCCCCCTCCCCTCCTGAACCATACCAGGCCACATGTCAAAAAAACCTTGTGAGCTGCTATGCAAAGGAAACGCAGCCGTCCACACTCCCCACACTTCCTTAAAATATCTGACAAACAATGTAATCAAAATAGTTCAGTGCTTAACTGATACATATATAACTCAAAGTTGTTTAAGTGACCATATAAACATGATAATAAAGTGCAAACAAATAAAGTGCAGAGTTTTAAATAATGAATATATCACGCATGCTCGGAATTAAGCAGAAGAGCCGCACTGGCTATTGAACTTCATTTTTCTCGGCTTGTCGTACGTGTTGTACGTCACCGCTTTCTTGACGTTCAGAATTTCCGACAGAAAATAACAGCGCTTTGAAAAGGAAAGGTCATTTTTAATAACATTCAATTACAATATGACTTATGTCCCAGTTGCATATGATATTATTATTTATTTATTTATTTGTTTGTTTATTTATTTATTTATTGCACATTTTTTTCCCCACGAAAGTGGAATTACCCTTTAAAGTGGTTGTAAACCCTCGTTTTTTTTCACCTAATGCATTAAGGTGAAAAAACACCTGGCATTGACCACCTCCCCTGTTTTACTTACCTGAGCCTTGGAACTTCGCCCGGCGGGGGCGCGCTGTCCCTCTGCCCGGGGTTCTCGACTCTCGATTGGATAGATTGATAGCAGTGCAACCATTGGCTCCCACTGCTGTCAATCAAATGCAATGACGCGGGTGCCGGAGGGCGGGGCCGAGTCATACATTCGGCGGCTATGGACGCCGAATGATGGACTCGGGAGTGCACCCGCAAAGTTATCCCCCCCTCCCCCCACGAGAGCGCTTCTCCTAGGGGGCTATCTGATGTGAGGAGGAGCCGAGAGAGCCGCCGGGGGACCCCAGAAGAGCAGGTTTGGGGCCACTCTGTGCAAAACGAGCTGCACAGTGGAGGTAAATATGTTTGTTATTTAAAAAAAAAAAAAACAACCCTTACAATCACTTTCAGTATCGGTAAGCTGCAATATATTCCATGTTTGTTTTTACGTTTAATACTGCGTTTGTTGAAGTTTTTCGTCTTTTTTCGCGAGCAGAGCAGTCGTTTGATGACTACAAATAAAAGTATTAAATATAGTCTGTTTTGTTTATTGGTGGACTATCTCGGTGGCGCAGCGGAGGCATTCGGAAAGCTTGTCGCCGTTAAAACATAAACATTGCTTTGTACTAATTCAGTAATTATCACACTCAGTAATTATCACGCTGCTTCCTATGACGGGGAACCAGCAGCCCATCTGTCAGTGTAATAATGACAGTGCATTGTCCCTCGGGTATGGAGTGTTGTGGATTAGAGGCTATCGTTACCTCTGTATGGCTTCCGTTTCAGGGGTCTGCTTATAGATCTGGGCAGAGAAGGTACAAAGGCCACATTTCTGGTGGACAGATTATGATTGTCGTTCCTTTATTTATGCACCCTCCCCTCCCCCATTACATTGCAGGGGGGGGGGGTTATAATTGGGAGTACAGCAGACGTATGCACAGGGCTGGAGATTTAATTGTGCTTTCCCTGGGCTACCTAAACAATGATGTTGCCATGGCGACTCTCTGCGGATGCTTTGCTTCTTTCCTAAATTCCAAAAATCACTTCCTTAGAGGATCAGACCTTCTTTTTGATCCAAATCCCTTCGTCCCTCGAGCTGTCACAATCCTCCTTTTCTGAGATCTGATGTACAGATCTGGATAAACGATCACAAATGTGAATGTTGGAATGAACTCGATTTTAGTGATAACCAAAGCCAAAAAGACTGCAGGGGTAGCGGTTTCCGCTAATCTGCAACATCTGACTTGACTTTTTAGGGCTCATTCACATCATATGCATTGGGCTGTGCTGGGCATCCTTACCCAACACATAGATAGTGCAATTAGCTTTAAGACCCCTTTCACGCTGAGGCAGTTGTCAGGCCATTTAGCTCTAGAAATAGCGCCTGTAAAGCGCCTGAAAACTGCCTACCATTCATTGCAATGGGTGCTTTCACACTGGGGCGGTGCGCTTGTGGGACATTAGAAAAAGTCCTGCAAGCAACATCTTTGGGGCGGTTTGGGAGCGCTGTATACAGTGCTCCCAAAACGCCTGTGCCCATTGCAATGAAAAGCGCCGCAACACGGGAGTTATTAACCCCTTCTTTGGGGTTAAAATTGCCCCGCTAGCGGCTGAAAAGCACCGCTAAAACGAGCAGCGCTTTACCACTAACGCGTGGGCAGCCCCAGTGTGAAAGGGGTCTAAGTCCTATGCAGGAACATCATTAGAACAGACGAAGTCTTCCTTTAAAGGGTTAGTTCACCTTTACCAAAAAACTGCCTATGCAGGTAAGGAGTGTCTGTAGATAAAAACAAACTAAGCAGCTCTGACTGAAGTTGAATAAGGCCCTTACTATAGGTGTAGGCCATTTCTATACCTCGTGAGGCCTAACTGGAAGTTGCTAAGTGAGGCCTAACTGGAAGTTGCTAAGTGAGGCCTAACTGGAAGTTGCTAAGAGAGGCCTGACTGGAAGTTGCTAAGTGAGGCCTGACTGTAAGTTGCTAAGAGAGGCCTGACTGGAAGTTGCTAAGTGAGGCCTGACTGGAAGTTCCTAAGAGAGGCCTGACTGGAAGTTGCTAAGTGAGGCCTGACTGGAAGTTGCTAAGAGAGGCCTGACTGGAAGTTGCTAAGTGAGGCCTGACTGTAAGTTGCTAAGTGAGACCTGAATGGAAGTTGCTAAGTGAGACCTGAATGGAAGTTGCTAAGAGAGGCCTGACTGGAAGTTGCTAAGAGAGGCCTGACTGTAAGTTGCTAAGAGAGGCCTGACTGGAAGTTGCTAAGAGAGGCCTGACTGGAAGTTGCTAAGTGAGGCCTAGTCATCACTGCTCACCTCCTTCATCACAGGAGCAAGCTTTTTCTCTGATTCAAACCCCCTCATCACATGCTCTTTCTCTCCCCAATGCAGTAGCTCTGAGCGAATCTGAGAGTTCACACCTGTGCTGCTTTTTACTAACCCAGTCTGAGTTCTGCTGTACAGGGACTGCATGAAGCTGATACCAGGTGAAGTACTTATATCATGGAGTTCGGCATTCATTTATTATCATTGTGTGAGGGCTATCTCAGAAACATTTCATTTTCCTCAGAGACTTGGAGATAGGATTGCCATCTGTCCAGGATTCACCCAGACAGTTTGGGTTTTGAATCATGTGACCGGGTTTCAGTCCACCTGAAACCCGGACACATTATTAAGACCAGGCTGTGGCTCCCCAAGTGACCGAGATAGTCATACACAAATCTGTTGTGTCATTAGTACAGTGACAGGGCATTTGTTTTACCACTGATCACTGTATTGGTGTCACTGGTCCCCAAAAAGCGTCAAAAGTGTCAGAATGTCCGCTGCACTATCGCAGTTACGCTATAAGTCGCTAATCGCCACCATTATTAGTAAAAAAATACAAATAAAAAAAATATCCCATAGTTTGTAGACGCTATAACTTTTGCACAAACCAATCAATATACGCTTATTGGGATTTTTTATCATAAATGATGTAGCAGAATACATATTGGCCTAAACTGATGAATAAACTTTATTTTTATTATTTTTTTATTAGATGTATGTTATAACAGAAAGTAAAAAATATTGTTTTTTTTTTTAAATTGTCAGTCTTTTTTTGTTCATAGCGCAAAAAATAAAAACTGCAGAGGTGACAAAATACCACCGAAAGAAAGCTCTATTTGTGGGGGAAAAGGACATATATTTTTTTTTGGGTACAGCATCGCACGACCGCGCATGTGTCAGTTAAAGTTACAGCCCCCTCTCGAAAAAAATGGCCTGGTCTTGAAGGGGGTACATTTTCCGGAGGTCAAGTGGTTAACTGCTTCAGAACCACCCACCTTGCTGCGCTGGATCAAGTACATGTAGGTTATTTTGTTGTTCCGGGTAGGGGGGCACGCAAATGGGGGGCCTGCCACCCCTGCTGTGCTGTCATTCGCTGCAGCACAAGCCAATCAGCGGGTCCTGACCAATGATTTATAGTTAAGCAAATGACAGAAGAGAGCCCTGTGTGGGTAAACAACACAGGGCTCTCCACTGTCAGCAGCAATGTGGCCGTGCGGCACATTGCTTAGTGAAAACACCACACTGTAAATATAGTTAGGCGCACATTTAAACCCTCGATCGTTCTAGATGTTAACCCCTTCCCAGCCAGTGTCATTAGTACAGCAGACATCCCAACCTGCAAAACTCTATCAGTGCCACCCCATCAGTGCCTACCAGTGCAGCCCATCAGTGTCCATCACTGCCCACCAGTGCAGCCCATCACTGTCCATCAGTGCCACCTCATCAGTGCCCACCAGTGCAGCCCATCACTGTCCATCAGTGCCACCTCATCAGTGCCTACCAGTGCAGCCCATCAGTGTCCATCAGTGCCACCTCATCAGTGCCCACCAGTGCAGCCCATCAGTGCAGCCCATCAGTGTCCATCAGTGCCACCTCATCAGTGCCCACCAGTGCAGCCCATCAGTGTCCATCAGTGCCACCTCATCAGTGCCCACCAGTGCAGCCCATCACTGTCCATCAGTGCTACCTCATCAGTGCCCACCAGTGCAGCCCATCAGTGTCCATCAGTGCCACCTCATCAGTGCCCACCAGTGCAGCCCATCACTGTCCATCAGTGCTACCTCATCAGTGCCCACCAGTGCAGTCCATCAGTGCCACCTCATCAGTGCCCACCAGTGCAGTCCATCAGTGCCACCTCATCAGTGCCCACCAGTGTAGCCCATCAGTGTCCATCAGTGCAGCCCATCAGTGCCACCTCATCAGTGCCTACCAGTGCAGCCCATCAGTGTCCTTCAATACCACCTCATCAGTGTCCACCAGTGCAGCCTTAGTGTCCACCAGCGGAGCGGTCCTGGCTCTGTCCCGCCCCATCCCACCCCGCCCTGTCCACAGACAGAAGACAGAGCAGCCCGAGTGGCCACCGCGGCCTTATTCCATTCGGCCGCTTGGGCTGCTCTGTGTTCTGTCTGAGTGACAGGCCCAACTGGGAGATCGCCCGCAGCCAAATGCAGGAGACTTCCGCGACTCGCGGGAGACTTGGGAGGTCTGAGTACAGTGATAGTATATAGTATGAGCATGAGCACTGATCACTTTATCATAGCTCCCAACTGTCCCTGATATTGAGGGACTGTCCCTGATTTGGAGCAATGTCCCTTTGTCCCTCTTTCCTCCTCATGTATCCCTCATTTTGGTCTGATCTGTATAGTTGTATATAAAATGCACTTTTTATTTTCCAAAAAGTGTTTACCAGTGCTAAACCTTTCTAAATTGCTGCATTTGTAAATGTCAAAAGCCAGTATTTACAAATGATAGGGGGTAACAAAAAAAAAAAATCACTTGTGGGTTTACATCTTTTTTGTATAATTCTCCTTTAAGGGGGTGTGGCAGGGGGTGTGTCCTATGCCTACATACTTTCACCAATAGGTGTACCTCTCGATAGGTGATTCCCATCTCAAAATGTGATTAGTGGCACTGGTGATGTCAGTGGCAGTTAGTCAGTCCCCCCCCCCCCCGGGTCAGTTAGTGTCAGATTGCCCACCACACTATCGCAGTCCCATTATAACTCGCTGATCGCCGACATTGCTTGTATAAAAAATAAATACATTAATAAAAATTCCAATATACAGAACATAGTTTGTATTCACTATAACTTCCATGCAAACCAATCAGTATACACTTATTGGGTTTTTTTGTTGTTGTTTGTTTTTTACCAATGACATACCAGTAGCAGAATACAATTTGGCCAGAATTTATGAAGAAATTTGTTTTTTTTTTATTTTTCATTTTTTTATTGGATGTGTTCTAGTTATAGCAGAAAATAAAAAAATATTTTTCAAAATTTATAGTCTTTTTTTCGTTTATATAAAAAAAATAAAAATCCCAGTTGTGATTAAATACCACCAATGACCTGGTCATGAAGGGGGTAAAATCTTCCGGAGCTGAAGTGGTTAATAATGGGGGGGGGGGGGTGGTAGACTGATCTTTAAGATTTTGCACACTTTTCTTTTTTTTTTAAATTTATTTAGCCCATTCAAATTGGAAGACTAACCTTTTAAACCACTATTCCACCCACTGGCCACCAAGCAAAGATTTACGGTATGCAGAATTAACTTAAAAACGTTAGTGCGTGATTTTAAGTATGACTTTAGCGTTTCACTTTAAACATTTTCATTTGATTTTTTTTTTTTTTTTTTTACGTGTGTTCAGCTGGCCATGATCACAGTGGGCTTAATCATTAATCATATTAGCATACGTGTCAAAAATTAGGGAGATTTACGAGCTCCAGGCTGGAAAGTAATTTTTTACGGAAGCGGCCGGCATTGGATCAGTTACCATCGCCGGCGTGCAATTTACCCGGGAAAAACCAGCTGCAGAGCCAGGACAAAAACACAGCGCTGCCTCAATCAGTCGGGAAAATCCTTTAGTTTTGCTGGGGAGGGATTTAATTATGGACTATGTTAATTACTTATTCTTGTTTTAGATTTCGCAAAAAATACGCTGGTCAGTAAAATGTAGTACTTTAATGTGTGAAGGATGTCTGGGCAACCAAGTGGGTGTAGGCCAAATCATTAAAATCTCATACAAGTTTTAGAACGTTAAAGCGGACCTCCCACTCTCCCCCATATGAAGCTGCCACCATTACTGACACTGGGGGGGAGGGATACTAACTGACACTGACATCACTAGTAACACTAATACAATTACCAATGATAATACTGTACACTGTACTAATGACACTGGCTGGACAGTGACAGGAGCGATTAGGAGGGCAACATGATGTGCCATGCGTACGAGCACGGGTCTGGCTAACAGGAATTCTCCTGGTAAGTGGTAGAGATTCCCGTTTACATCTGTGTTTTGTGGGAGCAAGAATGCCCCTACATTGGTGATTAGTGGGAAAAATTACCCTTTTATTGTAGGTCAATGGGAAGAATGTTCCTCACATTGCTGATCAGTTTAAAAATGTCTCTTGCATTGGTGATCAGTGGGAAGAATGCCCCCTAGATTGATAGTCAGTCAAAAGAATGCCCTTTAGATTGGTGGTCAATGGGAAAACTGTCTCTTACATTGGTGATCAGTGGGAAGAATACCCCTTACATTGGTGATCAGTGGGAAGAATTCCCCAAACATTGGTGAGCACTGAGCAGCAGGAAGGATGCCCGTTAGATAGCTGGTCTGTCGAAAGAATGCCTCTTACATTGGTTATTGATGGAAAGAATGCACCTTACATTGGTGATCAGTGGGAAAAATGTCCCTTACATTGGTGGTCAATGGGAACATTGCCCCCTAGATTGATGGTCAGTCAAAAGAATGCCCCTTAAATTGGTGGTCAATGGGGAGAATATCTCTTACATTGGAGGTCAGTGGGAAGAATGCCCCTTACACTGGTCATTGTTAGGAAGAATGCTTCTTCCATTGGTGGGAAAAATTACCCTTTTATTGTAGGTCAATGCGAAGAATGCTCCTCACAATGCTGATCAGTTTAAAAATGTCTCTTGCATTGGTGATCAGTGGGAAGAATGCCCCCTAGATTGATAGTCAGTCAAAAGAATGCCCTTTATATTGGTGGTCGATGGGAAAACTGTCTCTTACATTGGTGATCAGTGGGAAGAATTCCCCAAACATTGGTGAGCACTGAGCAGCAGGAAGGATGCCCCTTAGATAGATGGTCTGTCGAAAGAATGCCTCTTACATTGGTGATCGATGGAAAGAATGCACCTTACATTGGCAATCAAAGGGAAAAATGCCCTTTCATTGGTGATCAATGGGAAGAATGCCCCCTAGATTGATGGCCAGTCAAAAGAATGCCCTTTAGATTGGTGGTCAATGGGAAGACTATCTCTTACATTGGAGGTCAGTGAGAAGAATGCCCCTTACATTGGTGATCAGTGGGAAGGATTCCCCATACATTGGTGAGCACTGAGCAGTAGGAAGAATGCCCCTTAGATAGATGGTCGAAAGAATGCCTCTTACATTGGTGATCAGTGGAAAGAATGCACCTTACATTGGTGATCAGTGGGAAAAATGCCCCTTACATTGGTGGTCAATGGGAACATTGCCCCCTAGATTGATGGTCAGTCAAAAGAATGCCCCTTAAATTGGTGGTCAATGGGGAGAATATCTCTTACATTGGAAGTCAGTGGGAAGAATGTCCTTTACACTGGTCATTGTTAGGAAGAATGCTTCTTCCATTGGTCATCGGTGAGAAGAATGCCCCTTCCATTGGTATTCAGTGGGAAGAGTGCTCCTTACATTGGTGGTCAATGGAAAGAATTCCACATACAGTACATTGTTGACTGGTGCTCGGCGGAAAGAATGCCCCTTGCATTGAGGATTAATGGGAATAATGCCCCTTCCAGTGGCAACCAATAGAATGAATGTACCTTACACTGGGGGTCAACGGGAAGAATGCCTTTCTTACAAGGTCATTGGTATCATGCTGGTGGCTCTATTAGGTGGCTGGTGGCTCTATTAGGTGGCATTTGCTCTGGAACTATGAAGCTACCACAAGGTTGAAGGTCAATATGCCAGTTCTTCAAGGAACCCCTAGCAACTGAGTCTTGAGGAAAACCGTGTTCCATGGAAGTCTGGTTGAAAATGACTGGTCCCACACCTGGAGATTTAAAAATGTATTGCTAGCACAAACACAGAAATAATAAAGCAAATCTTTTGCTATGGACAGCAAGAAAGACTTTGCCTAGCTTTCGCCGTTCACTTATTCCAGGCCTCTGCTTTCCTCGTTTCTTTACTCAACCCAAAATTACTATGATTTGCATCCCGATAAAAGCATTGTTTATAATTTCATTCAGAGCCAGTTTGACAATTGAGGCTGAACCGTTCATTAGCCAGGCGAAAAATACAATTTTCCTAATAAAACCTTCATTGGTCGATGTGGCCGATGGCCAGGTGTGAGGCGCGTTTTGTGTAACCGCTTACATGTAAACGCTTCATCCATCTTGTCGTCCGAGGGAGCTGCAGCCCCTGCACAAGTTAAATGGTGTGTGATAAAACCACGATTACTGTTTATTATTAAAATAGGCTACTTAACAGAGATTCAATTGCTTTCTCAAGTATGTTTAGGAAATACGAAAGTGTTTTATTATGTGTGCCCGCAGATTTAAGGGCTTTTTTTTTTCTGCCCTTTTAACAAGTAATAAAAGGCTGTCAGTACGGCTCTTGTTTGTTCTTGTCCGATATCGTGCTGTTCACACTTGGCTAATATTTATATACGCACTTAATATTACAATTTTTTTTTTTTTTTTTCATTCTATTTTACAAATTGCCTTTTCATTTATTTTTCACCGTCCGGCCTCTTGCTCCGCTGAGAAAAGGCAAACCGTATTCTTATTTATAAAGTGATGCTGATGTGAGGTAATGTTTTCTCGCCGTTAATTAAGTTTGCTCGGAGTGAAGTAGAGCCAGTCAGTCTACCGTAACTCAGTGGCCTTTTAACAGAATGCCGTTTCAGGCTGCTAATGTGAAAATTGGGCCTGTTGGCGTGTACATGTTATAATAACAGCTACTGAGGGGTGAATGTTACCTTTCAACATCATGGATTGTGTTTATTATGATAAGCTTTTTTTTTTTTTTTTTTTTCCCTCAAAGTGGCTAAGATATTGAGGGAATGATTGAGCTCAAAAGCTGAGCTCCAGGTTAAAAACACATTTATATTACACATACTGGCAAAACTTCCCAAATGGACAAGTTTGGGGTTATTATTTACAATGCTAAAGGAGAGTCTTAGTGGGTAATATGTATGGGAGGGGATGGCAGAGAGTAGGACAGCAGGCAGTATTTACAGGAGGGGAGTGCAGAGGATAGGACAGTGGGTAGAGCAGAAGTGTGGAGGGCATGACAGTGGGCAATATGTACAGGAGAGGAGTGTGGAGTCTATGACAGCAGGCAGTATGTACAGGAGAGGAGTGTTGAGTCTATGACAGTGGGCAATATGTACAGGAGAGGAGTGTGGAGTCTATGACAGCAGGCGGTATGTACAGGAGAAAAGTGTGGAGGATATGATGGGGGCAGTATGCACAAGAGAAGGGTTTTGAGGGGTTTCACAGGGGTCAGTATGCACAGGAGAAGTAGAGGGCATCACAGTGGGCAGTATGTACAAAAGAGGAGTGTGGAGGGTATGGCAGCAGGTAGTATGTGCAGGAGAGGAGTGTGGAAGGTATGATAGGGGAAATATGTGCAGGAGAGAAGTGTGGAAGGTATGATGGTGGGCAGTATTTACAGGAGAAGAAGTGAAGTGTGGAGGGTATAATGGTGGGCAGTATGTACAGGAGAGAAGTGTGGAGGGTATGATGGTGGGCAGTATGTACAGGAGAGAAGTGTGGGGGGTATGACAGCAGGCAGTATGTACAGGAGAGGAGTGCAGAGGGTATGATGGGGGCAGTATGTGCAGGAGAGAAGTGTGGAGGGTATGATGTTGGGCAGTATGTACAGGAGAGAAGTGTGGGGGGTATGATGGGGGCAGTATGTGCAGGAGAGAAGTGTGGAGGGTATGATGGTGGGCAGTATGTACAGGAGATAAGTGTGGGGGGTATGACAGCAGGCAGTATGTACAGGAGAGGAGTGAGGAAGGTATGATGGGGGCAGTATGTGCCGGAGAGGAGTGAGGAGGGTATAATGGGGCAGTATGTGCAGGAGAGGAGTGATTAGGGTATGATGGGGGCAGTATGTGCAGGAGAGGAGTGAGGAGGGTATGATCGGGGTAGTTGGTGCAGGAGAGGAGAGTGGAGGATATGATGGGGGCAGTATGAGCAGGAAAGCAGTGTGCAGGGTATGTCACTAATCATTATGCACAGGAGAGGAGCAGAAGGTAGGACAGTCAGCAGTGCAGAGGGTATCACAAGATGACATTAAGTACTAGAGAGCAGTGTGGAGGGTATGAAAAAAGGGACTTTATGTGCAGGAAAGGAGTGCAGAGGGTTTGACAGGGGGCAGTATGTATTGAATGATGTTGTGTAACTCTCCTTTTACCACGTGCGATATGACAATCTTGCAGGACTTAATTGCTATGAATTTTAATGAAATTGAGGGATTATTCAACACATCTGCATGTCACTCAGCCTATAATTATTATTAATGGCCTTACAGCAGTACAGAGTAGCACATATGTTACTGGAGTGTATTTGATTATGTGTGGAAACCTAATCACATTACAGGCATATGCTTAACATGTAGGATGCACATGTTCCAAGAGTATAGAAGCTGCTGGTGAAAATGTCACTTAGATGGTTTGATAAAATAAAAGCTAAATTGAAGTTAGACAATGTGTAAGGGCAGCTAATGAATTATATCTCTCGCTTCGGTATTTAACCAATGCAGTCCTCACACCTGTACACCCACATGGACCAAAGCAATGTTTTTAATTTTTAATATTGGACCTGTTAATGCAGCAAATATTTTTTTTTCATGCAATCCATAGACATAAAAAATACACTTTTTTTCTACTTTGATCAGTGTTAAGAAAAAAAAATAGTGTTACTATACTCACAAGTCTCAATTTTATTTTATGAATTGTCCTATTTAAATGGTACTAAAATGGAGATTCTGGTACATGGCATAGCAAATTATTTTACAAATGAAATAAAGGCTTTTTTTAATGCAACACACAAAAAAATTAAACCAAAAGAATGAAAATGCTAAAATTTAAATAGTAATGTTTGGAAAATTTGAAATACAGTAAAAGAAAAAAGGCAGGGTTTAAATATGAATTCCAGGTATGGCTATTTTTATACAGTTATGTTGGTCCAGCCCTGACATAGTTTTTAAATCTTCCCCATGCTATCCAACACTAAAGAGGTTGTTTTGTCTGTGGTTATACAGTATGATAAATTGCTTAAAATGTCACTTGAATTGGGCATCCTTTGACGTTGTGTCCCCTGGTTTAAATTCAAAAGTTATGCTTCTTATATTTTTGGTGGCATGTGACATTGACACCAGTGCTATAGGCACAGTGCCTGCCATTTAGTCTTTCATGATTAATGCATTTCCAAGCCTGCTGACAAATTTTTCAACTGGTTGGGGCCTATCCTTTCTTGAGCTATGTACCTCCCCTGTGGGACCTATTGGTGCCTACCCTTTTCTTTGCCATTTACCCCCCCCCCCCCGTGGGACCTATTGGTGCCTACCCTTTCCTGTGCCATGTACCTTCCCTGTGAGACCTATTGGTGCCTACCCTTTCCTGAGCTATGTACCTCCGCTGTGGGACATATTGGTGCCTACCCTTTCCTGTGCTATGTACCTCCCCGGTGGGACTTATTGGTGCCTACCCTTTCCTGAGCTATGTACCTCCCCTGTGGGACATATTGGTGCCTACCCTTTCCTGTGCTATGTACCTCCCCAGTGGGACTTATTGGTGCCTAGCCTTTTCTGTGCTATGTACCTCCCTTGTGAGACCTATTGGTGCCTACCATTCCAGTGCCATGTACCTCCCCTGTGGGACCTATTGGTGCCTACCCTTTTCTGTGCCATTTACCTCCCCTGTGGGACCTATTGGTGCCTACCCTTTCCTGTGCCATGTACCTCCCCTGTGGGACCTATTGGTGCCTACCCTTTCCTGAGCTATGTACCTCCCCTGTGGGACCTATTGGTGCCTACCCTTTCCTGAACTATGTACCTCCCCTGTGGGACATATTGGTGCCTACCCTTTCCTGTGCTATGTACCTCCCTGGTGGGACCTATTGGTGCCTACCATTCCAGTGCCATGTACCTCCCCTGTGGGACATGTTGGTGCCTACCCCTTTCTGTGCCATTTATCTCCCCTGTGGGACCTATTGGTATCTACCCTTCCTCTACTATGCACCTCTCCTGTGAGACCTATTGGTGCCTACCCTTTCCCATGCCATGTACTTCTCCTATGCGACCTATTGCTGACCACTCTTTCCTGTGCTATGTACCTCCTCAGTGAGATATATTGGTGACTATCCTTCCTGTGCCTTGTATCTTCCCTGTGAGGCCTATTGGTGCCTAACCCTTCCTGAACTATGTACCTCCCCTGTGGGAACTATTGTTGCCTACTCTTTCTGTGCCATGTACCTCTCTTGTGGGGCCTATTGGTTCCTACCCTTTCCTGTGCTATGTACCTCCCCTGTGAGACCTATTGTGCTTATCCTTTCCTGTGCTATGTACCTCACTCCCCTGTGGGTTCTATTGGTGCCCTTTCCTGTGCTATGTACCTCCCCTGTGGGACCAATTGGTGTCTACCCTTTCCTGTGCTATTTGCCTAACTCCCCTGTGGGACCTATTGGTGCCTATCCTTTCCTGTGCTATGTACCTCTCCTATGGGACGTATTGATGCCTACCCTTTCCTGTGCCATGTTTCTCCCCCTGTGGGACCTACTGGTGCCTATTCTTTCCTGTGCTATGTACCTCTTCTGTGGGACCTATTGGCATCTATCCTTTTCTGTGCTATGTACCTTCCCACCATGCAACTCAAATCAAGTCAAACGTCGGAGCCACCAATGAAGTACTGTCATCTGATGGTTGAATAAATTTAATTGGAGGGGTAGAGAAGGGTTGATGCTAAAAGCAGCTTTAAGCTTAGCTTATGTACCTCCACCTTCTGCTCTTCAGCTTTGCAGAGTACACACTACTAAACTTAGTTCAGCTTCCACTTACATATGTGGCAGCTCCATGTAATGATAGATTTCTGGCATTCAAAATAGCTAAAATAGAAACATACATACGTAAATGCCGTTTTATATATTCATCTGGAGCTCATTTTTAAAACATTACTATTTTACTTATTTTTTTTCAGAAACATCATTGATTCCTCTCTTCAAAAGTAAAGGACCAGTTCTGTTCAATGTTGTGGAGAAGGGCCGTGCCATGGATGTGAAAGAGAGGAAACCGTACCGATCCCTAACCAGGAGGCGCGATACTGAGCGCCGATATACGAGTTCCTCGGCCGAAAGTGATGAAAGCAAGATACCCCAAAAATCTTACAGCTCCAGCGAGACTTTAAAAGCCTATGACCAAGACTCCAGACTGTCCTACAGCAACCGAGTAAAGGAAATGGTCCACCCAGAGGTCGACGAGTTCTGCCGATCTGGTGAGTTCCAACAACGGATTGACTTAAACTGAATGGAAAGCCAATACGTTTTTTTGGTTTTTTTTGGATAGAGTAGGGAATGCATAAGACCCCTTTAACCCCCTTTTTTAATACCATCTGTTTTCCCTTCACTTCCTGTCCTAGGGGGCAAAAATAGAAGATATTTAACCATTGGGAGACAATGGTCAACAGAATAGATAAACAGAGAATTTTCCTAGGAGTAATGCAGATGGCAATAAAAACCTCAAAGGAGTTCCAACAATTCTTTGCGCTAATAAAAATTAGAAAAATCTGGAATTACAAGCACTTTAACCAATTCAGTTCTCATACCTGTATACCATACCCCAGCAATTTATACATTTCCACTATAAAAATTTCTACCTGTTTATGCAGTAATAACTTAAGATAAAAACATAAACTATTGGTGCTGTATAAATCCTGTATAATAATAATAATAATAATACATACATACATACATTGTTTGAAAGGACAAACCAGGCTTTGTTTTGGCAATATTGTCTTGCCAAATGCTTTTTTTTCTATGCAAACTATAGACCTAAAGAATTAAAAGATAAACAAAATGCTTTTTTTTTATTTTGACAAGTGTTGGCTAAAAAAGTGGTGTAGCAATACCCCACGTAGGGGCTGCTGATAATTGTAGTCCACCAGTCACCTTGCCCAGCCAGGCACACACTTTTCAGTCACTCCTTAGACAGAAAGCAGTCCTTGCACTTGTTTTTATGTTTTTATTAAGGGGAATAAACTTGGATGGAGATGGGATATTTATGAGATGCCCGACTGATTGCAGAAAAATATATGGTACAACTATATACACCTCAGGTATATACAACTCCAGCACATCACTCCAGCGCTTCTCTTGCTTGCAGACTATCTCTCCTCAATACCACCAGCACATCACTTGCTTGCACTTTCCGGACCAGCTAGCACAGATAGATAGGCCTGACACTGGCTCAGCCAGGCCTTAGCAAGTGCCCTTTGCAGGCAGGGACTGCGGTCCCCTATAATGTAGCTGAAAATATGATAGATCTTGGTGCTAGCTGTCCACGTGGCTACTGAGCCCAGTACCACATCTTTAGGCCCTGCCAGCCCTCCTGGCTGCAGTTGCCTCTCTCTCCACTGCCCATAACACCACAGTCCACTCCTCGGGCTCTGCTCCCATCTCAGACTGCACTCCCCCAGTCCTCTCAGGCGTGCCTCCCCATTTCTCTCCCAACTGTGTGTCATTCACCAGCCCTCTTGGCTGCGACCTGTTGTTCCTCTCCTGGAGACTTTGCCTGGCAGTGCTCTCCCGCTGTCCTCTCTTGCTCCCGTGCCACTTGTCCAGGACACCTCCGTGTGTCGTGAGAAGGGTCCTGTCCACACCTGAGCCCCAGGTCCAAGGTCACCCCCCCAGACTGGGGAGCTCCCTCAAAGGCTCCGATAGCCTAGCACTCCATCTCCAGCTTCCACTCGAACAACTCCTCCACAGCTGGGCTGACCCTAGGTATTTAAGGAGGCCAGCCCCCTGCCAATCCAGATTGGGGATTGGTCAGGGCTCCTTAGAACACCTCAGATGGCACCACCTCCCCTCTCCTCCTTCCCTTACAGAAAACACTATATCATTGTAGAATGAAGTGGGAGGTCTTGGTGATGCTGCCTGTGAGTCACCCAGCTCTGCTCTGAGTCATTCCCAAGCTAGATCAAAACACACCCAGCTAGGGCTGATTAGGGCTAACTAAGGTTTAATAAGGGGTAAATAGAAATCGATTTATTATTACAGGTATTTATAAACAGTAGAATCGTCAATTTACACAGCGCTTCACACATATATATATATATTTTGCACATTCACAACAGTCCCTGCTCTCAAGGAACTTACAATCTAAGGTCCCTATCCCACATTCATACATACACATAAGATGGCCAATTTAGACAGGATCCAATTAACCTACCAGCATGTCTTGGGAGTATGGGAGGTATGGGACAAGGAGAACGTGTAACACTAACAGGTGGGTAGTGTCATGGTTGGGGTTTGAACTGGCGACCCTAGTGCTGCCAGGTGAAAGTGCTGACCACTTGGCCACTAGGCTGCCCCAGATACATTCACTCATACAGTCCATCAGTACATCTTACATAAACATAGTCCAACCCTGACTACCTAACACAGGCTGCCCAGGTTCATAGAAATAAAAAGAGAGAGGGCCATGTGCATTATCTTTTGTAAAATATTTATTGAATAAAATGATAAAAGAAATTACTCACAAGCAGTTGTGGAACAAGGTGCAATATGGATCAAGCACCGACTAGCAGCAAACGGTTATTATGATGAGTGAAACCTTCCAGAGGTCTTAGAGGAACATACAGGCATCACTACTGGCTTACGCGTTTCGAAGGGCACGTCTCTTCTTCATCAGAGCTCAGCAGTCTGCTGAGCTCTGATGAACGTGAGTAATTTCGTGAGTAATTTCTTTTATCATTTTATTCAATAAATATTTTACAAAAGATAATGCACATGGCCGGTGCGCCCCTTTCTCTTTTTATTTCTTTGTCTGCTAGGATTCCCCATCCTTGAGGGCAGCAAGGCCTATGTCGTTTTACCATCTGTCTGGTTGCCCACTTGTGCGCAGGAGTCATTTCTTTTTCTGCCCAGGTTCATACCTTCGCTTAGGCTCTGAGGAAAGGGGTACTCCCCCGAAACGCGTCAGCCATTAGCCATTCCTATCGGTTTGATCCTCTCGACATTAGGTCCTGGCGTGTCGATCTTCAGAACAGCACACCTGCTCCTTTGTCAAAGCCTTTTGTGAATGCTCGCTTGTGAGTATATATCTTGCTGTTTTTATGCTTTAATAAAGCTTTGCCAGTGGTAATGCACTAGGTCAGTGCACCCTCCTTCTTTTCTTGTCTCCTTTTGGACCCAAGAAAAACCCAGGAAAGGAGTGGAACACATTATCCTTTCCCAACCCAGGTAACCCAACTATCTACATAGTGCAATTGATACAGTGGCAGAAATGCATTCAATGGTACCCCGCAAGCACCTGCTTACACACATATGTTTGACGGCTGGGCGGGTGGGCTTTAACACTAAGCTGCTTTACAAATGCGTCCATGGGGAAAGGTTTTTCTGTGCTGAGACCTTACCATGCGCTCTCAGCACTATAATGTGACATCCAATCTCAGCAGTAACATGAGTGGAAAGCCCACCTCATTCTCTCTGGCATTTAGATCCAGTGGCAGCAGTGGCAAGGGGTTTAAAGCAGAACTAACCCTGTCCATTTCCTAAATCAGTTACTGTACATTTAAGGAATGTGATGAATGGTCATAGTTGCTTGTGCTCTTAAAGGAGAAGTACACCCAAAGCTCCTTTGGCTGTACTTCTGCTGTGGATCACTGGAATGCAGTTCTTTCTGAAGCCCGCTGTCTGCTGATGTCACAGAGCCAGTCCAGGCTTGGGCAAGATCGCGACAATAAAATCGGGATCCGCCCACATGCCTGGACCGGCACCCAACTTAGCCTCTCAACGAGCCCCAGAGAGTCTGAAGTAGAGAGAAAAAGTCCTGGACAGCCGCACTCAGAATAATGAATTGCCTTTATTAAATGATGATCATAAAAGATACATGCCACAGCAGAAAACTGCAGGAAACTGACGCGTTTCACACTGTAGTCAGTGCTTAATCATTAGCTATGATTAAGGACTGACTACAGTGTGAAACGTGTCAACTTTCCTGCATTTTTCTGCTGTGGCATGTATCTTTTATGATCATCGTTTAATAAAGGCAATTCATTATTCTGAGTGTGGCTGTCCAGGACTTTTTCTCTCTACTTCATTACAAGCATTGCCGAAACCTGTTACTTCCAGCATGGAGGAGATGTCTGTTCCTGATTGACCTCCTTAGAGCGGTGATATCTTTCTTTCTCCGCAGAGAGTCTGAGCCGCCTGCACCCCCCCCCCCCCCCCCCATAGCCCAGTGCTCCAGTGAGCGAGGAGGGAGCAGAACAGAGAGCCAGTGACTGACAGTCAGCAGCTCTCTGCTCAGGGAGCTTTGAGAACTGAGCGGTCGGCATTGATTGATAGCTCGGTTCTCAGTGTTAGAGCCGGTGGGGGACAGATGCAGCATCGGATCGATGCTGCTTACACCTAGGTAAGTATGACTCTACAAAAAGACAAAACTCCATACTTCTCTTTTAACCGAACTGTCAAGCCAACAAGTAGGTGGTGTCATAACTGATCGCATGTGCAGCACCATGTAGCAGTTGTACATCAAACAGAGACTAAGATGGCAGCTTCCTTGGCTGTAAAGGATAGGAGGATAATGAAATACATGGATATATTCACAATTTATATACCGAAACAAAATCTATTAAACATAGGCAAATATTGATAAGATGTTTTATATTGGATTAATCACAAGAGCATGTATTTATATAAAACAATAAAAAGACTACAATTACCCTTTTCACCCTGCATTATATCTAGCTGAGAGAGGCCAATTTCAATTAACAGAGTACTGCCTTACTATCTGCAATAAGCATTTTTAAAAGCAGCCATAAAAATGAATATTATTCCTTCATCATTCCCAATAAACCCGTTACCTCCTTTACTACTGGTTTATTGTATACTATAACACCATATGTACACTAGAAGTCATAAAAGTGTTATATCTTATCAGCAATCTTACAAACATGTAGGTCACGCCACTAGAGAGTAAAAAATGTTAAAACATTTAAATCTCATTGATAGTAAGAAACTTAAACCAAACATAGTTCAGCTTTTTATAAAAACAAAAAAAAAAAAAGAAACATTACTAGTGATGAGGAGGAAGCGATTATAAGCTACCATAAAGGATCAAAGTGTACTCTGGGTACCAACAAAAAAATTCATCTAAATATTTTCCTTAACTTTTTTTGATGCCAGGGTCGTTTTTGTGTTTAAGTTAAAATGTTATCCAATATATTACCCATTTTTTTTTTTTTGTAGAATTTAAAAGATGCGGTTGTGCAGAGTAAATAGATAACAAACATGTCAAGCTTTATCCACTTGAGCTCTGGAAGGTTTTTTCCCTCTTCATGACCAGGGCATTTTTTTTCTATTCAGCACTGCGTTACTTTGCAAAAAAGGGAGAAAGGCTTGTGCCATGGAAGTCGGCTAAAACATCGTTTTATTATAGCATACTCTAGTCCATAGTTTGGGCATGGGTGCAATGGAAGAGTGGTTTTATATGTATAATAGGAACCACTAGTGCAGGGGCAGGCAACCTCGACACTCCAGCTGTGGTGAAACGACAAATCTCATCATGCCTCTGCTTCTAGGAGTCATGCCTGTGATTGTCAGGGTCTTGCAATGTCTCATGGGACTTGTAGTTTTACCACAGCTGGAGGGCCAAGGTTACCTACCCCTGCTGTATGGCATGATTTTCTTATGCCAATGAACTCAGGGAGGTTCTGGGCAGCTCATGATGTTGTAGAATATTGGAGATTCCAGGTAGTTTAAGTGCAAATTAAGATAATAAAGATATAAGATAAAATAGATATTATTGAGCTAAGGTAGGGTTTGTACTGTGTGCAGATGGAGAGCGTAAGGAAGAGGGCTGGGACTTTTTAGTCAATGCCAGGTGCCATAATCACTATTCCAAGGTAACTTAGAATATAGCTCTCTACCACTAGACTGTGATTAACTCATGGTCTAGCAAAGTCAACAATAAACAGTGTATATAAGCATTAACTGCAGTGTGAATATTAATGCTATAACTAGTCTAGAGTGCACTCTAGGAGGCTAGGATATGGTGCAATGTCCCTTGAGAGGTACCTCTTAGCATTGGCAACAGGTAAAGGTTTCTGTGTAGCAGCTGTAAAGGGACAATCTTTAGTCCTAACTCTTCAGCCGGTTAGTGTTGGAGCCCAGTTGTATGGTTGGTGCACATGAGAATAGTCCCAAGTCAAGCCTGCAGGCATCAATGAGGCTACTAGATGATTGTAATGACAAGGCTCAGTCTCTTTCTCTGGCAGCAGATAGTAAATCCCACTTCAGCAATTCACCAGTCCGAGTGATGTTGCAGCTCACCATCCGGTCACACACAGAAAGTAGTCCTCTCTCTGCCCTGCACTTAGCTCTCTGGATCCCATTCAGGCCGCTGACATGTAGCAGTGGTGGTGCACACTGGACAGCGATGTGCACTCTCCGATCTCTCTTACAGCAAGTGGAAGATGTGTCCTGTACAGCCTGAGAAAATGCAGCTCTTTCCCCTCCTCTTGCGTATAGCTGTTAACCAGTTCAACACCAGAGGGCAGCAGCTACAGAGAGCTGAAGTCAGTGTTTTTGTCACAGTCACAGCCATTCATAGCCAAACACCTGGATTCACATATATACAGCCTCTGGTGCAAGATATACAAAAGGTTCACAAATGTTATATATACATCTATCTCACATTGCATTGAGCTACAGTAGGGTCTGGACTGTGTGCAGATAGAGAGAGTAGAGAAGTATGTCGGGACTCTTTAGTCCAGGCATGTCCAAAGTCCGGCCTGCGGGCCAATCGCGGCCCACAATTCGGTTTTGAAAGTCCCACCTGGTTATTTGGACATCTATATCTTTTGTGGCCCCCAATGATCTCCCAGCGCCGGGGCCACAAAAGATATATACGCTGGCTGCCTTGGAGGGGACAGGGAGGAGGCGGGACGAGTGCCATACACACAGGAGTATTTCCTGTTTACATGGCAGCCTCTGTAATAGGAAGTCCCGTCTCCTGCGCTGCCATTGGATGACTGTTCTGTCCATCATAGGAGGCGGGCCTTTCTATTAAAGAGGCCGCCATGACAACAGGAAGTTTTCCTGTATGTAATCTTTTAGCGCTCGTCCTGCCCCCCCTCCCTGTTCCCTCCAAAGCTGCAGATGGATGGGCATCAATCAGGCTGCACTGATTGCAATGGTGAGTCTGCATTCATGGCAATGGGGGTGCTATATTCCTGGCAATGGTGGGTGCTGCATTCCTGGCAATGGTGGGTGCTGCATTCCTGGCAATGGGGGTGCTGCATTCCTGGCGATGGGGGTGCTGCATTCCTGGCAATGGTGGGTGCCGCATTCCTGGCAATGGTGGGTGTTGCATTCATGGCAATGGGGGTGCTGCATTCCTGGCAATAGTGGGTGCTGCATTCATGGCAATGGGGGTGCTGCATTTCTGGCAATGGTGGGTGCGGCATTTTTGGCAATGGGGGTGCTGCATTCCTGGCAAGGGGAGTGCTGCATTCATGGCACTTGTGAGGCTGCAGATGGGCACTGACCTTAATTTTACTTCACAGTTCTTTATTTAAAATTTACGTTTTTTTTCTGAAACGTCCATCTTAAAGTGAAGGTGCGTGTTATACACCAATAAATATGGTATATCCAAAAAACACGCCCAAACTCATCTCTTTACTCACACACAGCCACAAAGGCAAGATAATTCTTGTTGGGCAGTGTATTAGTGCTCGAACGAACACACTTCCCAACTTTTTTTTTTTTTTTTTAACATAAAGTTAATTTATTTATCACAAACAAACTAAACACAGATCAAGTTACATTAGCTCAAGACAGATATTGTACAATGATTGTCCATATCAAATCAAGACAGTAGGTACAGTGCAGAAAATATAGTACAACCGCACAGCTAAGGGCAACAGTAGAGTTATAAAACTTCCAACCCAAGTCACTGTAGAGGTCCACGTGAGGGGGGAGGGAGGGTAGGGGGGGGTTGGGGGGGGGAGGCCCGGGTAGGGAGGCCCAGCAGGGAGGCCCAGCAGGGGTCCTCCAAGCTTAGCTATATGTTAACCGTGTATCAGGGAAGCCTTGTCCGGGGCAGAATTACCTAAGTCGGGGATACTTCCCAACTTTTAATGGTTCGAAGAATGTCAGGCAAAATGGTCGGCCCTCACGAATGTTCACTTCATCAAATCTGGTCCTCTTTGAAAAAAAGTTTGGACACCCCTGCTTTAGTCCATGCCAGGTATGCAAGTAGTCTACTTTAAAGAATTTGTGTGTAGTAGTGACAAGAACCTGGGTCCAATATATAGCTATGGCTATCTTCCTTGAGAAGGAAATAGACTTTGAGTCACTCTCAGAGGAAGCCAGAAAAGCCTTGGGTAGCCCAGTAGACAAGGCTGGGACCAAGGAAGGAGGATCTAAACAAGATCCTCCCTAAAACAGAGGCCAAATAGATTTTCCGTTTAGGATCAAGGGCCCCTCATGATCTATATAAGGGGTTCACCTGCGCACCTTTTGTGTGTTGATATAACTTTGGGACAACTAATCTGATGTCCAACATTCAAATAAGGGAAGAATTTTGAGAGGAGGCACTATTAAATAGTTTTATCTATTGGCAACTGACTTGTACATATGAGCAAGAGAGAGATATACATAGGGGAAATCCTCTCAGAACATGAGGGTCCTCAGTAATATGTATTAATCTAACCGGCCACAGAAATTTAATACACTATCTGATTGAAGTGTATGTGGGGTTAAATGTAGAGAATTTCAGGATGCTTGGTTCCTTGGCTCCATGATCAGGGTTACTTTGTCCTTCATCCACAAGATGGAGTGAGGAGCAGTCGAGCTTCACGTGATATTTAGGACAAATATTGCCCAAACAGTTCTGAGATAGTCTGATAGATGGCACTGTGGCTAATAAAAAATAGTGATTCCTCATTTGTGCATGTGCAAACACCAATGCGCGATTATGTGATGACATAACTGCACGGTGACGTTACACACGTCATGACGTCACTAAACGTGGAGGCATGGCAGCCATTTTGCTCATAATGATATAAATACTGGGTGACCAAACAATTGGTTGCCATTTTCCTTTCATCACCGTGGACCTTAAATGTTTGATTGTCCCATTATTTTGATTTTGGTGTATTGTCCGGTACCCCTGGCGAAGCTCATTTAGTGAGCGAAACATGTAGAGATAAGGTATTTCTTTAACCTATTTTTTCATACCTTGGGGTGTCACATGGGTCATATGGTCTATTGGGATGGTGAACAAACATTTTTTTTTTTAATGTAGTCATGAGAGTTCTTTTTGACTGAGACCAACAAGTGGCTTAGATACAATTCACCATCCCACGATATTTGCCAAGTCAAATTGCCTAGTAGGTACAATGAAGATATGAGACCCCTTTTTTTGGCTGAGACCATTGAGTGACTTAAATGCATGACACCATATCACAGTAACTGGCCAGTCAAATTGTCTGAGGAGGCCTCCCTATAGATAGTGATTATTTACTTGATACTTCTATATCATAGGGATAGACTTAAAAAGAATAGCAGATTAGCATCATTGGGGTATTTTTCTATCTTCTGCTCTCCTACAGAATCAATATACTTCTGATCCTATAAGTATACATTTACATTTCTTCTTCCTTTCCATGATATACCGTACTTCATAACCAACAAAGGTTGATTCTCTCTTATTGGCCATTGGTGCGTGGGCATGTGCACCCCCATTTCTTGTGTTTTTAGTAAAAGTAGTCTAACTGTGTTGTGAAAGACTGAAAGCAAGTCCATATACAGTATATATATATATATATATATATATATATATATATATATATATATATATATATATATATACATATATAAAATCTCTGGTGTAGGAGAAAGAATTTTACAAATGTTATATACATTGTACATCTGTCTGAAATTGCATGTGATCCCATGGAGAATTGCTTGATGTATACAATTGTAGAGTGGAGTCATCTTGCAGATATAGGATTGACTCTAAATTTTTTTTTTTTGTCTCGCCAAGGAATATGTGCCAGGGCTGGTGAACAGCATCTCTTTGTAATTTTACTAGACTATTTGTAAGGTTGTTACATGCTTCATATTGCACGTTCACAGAATAATATACTGAATAATATACAATATGGTTGTACTTTATTTGGCAGCCCTACCCCATGATAAATTTAGACTGTAGGGGGCTTGGCTGGCCCATTAGATATATGTTGGACAACGTTGTCCAGTTTTTACTGGAAGGATGTGTTATACTGTATATGTATGGCTGATTGTATGTAATAAACTAATTTCAAGGGAATACTAAGGGGTGGTGCCTATATAATTTTTTTTACGTTTTAGTTCATAACCTTGAGGGTACTTGACCTAGCCATCCACAAATCTGCCCCCAGCTAAATCACCAGCCTTGTCTTAAAGTACCAACTAAACTGTTCTCTTCACTCCTCCCAAGAACTGTTGCTCCCCTTGTTACCTCCTCCCACTCCCACCTCCAGGACTTCTCCAGAGCCTCTCCACTTCTCTGGAACTCCTTACCCCAATTTACTTTATAGTTCATAACATTCAGGATACTTGATCTAGCCATCCACAAATCTGCACCCAGCTAAATCACCAGCCTTGTCTTAAAGTACCAACCAAGCAGTTTTCTTCACTCCTCCCAAGAACTGCTGCTCTCCTTGTTACCTCCTCTTACGGCCGCCTCCAGGATTTCTCCAGAGCCTCTCCTTTTCTCTGGAACTCCTAACCCCAATCGGTTCGACAATCTCCCACTCTCCCCATCATTAGATGATCCCTGAAAATCTATCTCTTCAGAGAGATCTATCCTGCCTCTTACTAATAAACTGAACTTTTAGTTCAGCTAAATCACCAGTCTTGTCTTAAATACCAACCAAACTGTTCTCTTCACTCCTCCCAAGAACTGTTGCTCTCCTTGTTACCTCCTCCCACACCCACCTCCAGGACTTCTCCAGAGCCTCTCCACTTCTCTGGAACTCCTTACCCCAATTTACTTTATGGTTCATAACCTTCAGGATACTTGACCTAGCCAACCACTAATCTGCCCCCAGCTAAATCACCAGCCTTGTCCTAAAGTACAAACCAAGGGAAGGGGGGAGAGATTTAGGGACTTTTAGGAATCCATGTCCTGGTAAGGTCATGTGTTTCCATCCCTAGGGACTTTAAATGATATTGTGATCTGGTAAGATCACAAATATCCATCCCATGTATATTTGGAGAGGAGGATATGTTGGCAAGGCAGGTGGGACTTTAAATGAAGCATCGGATAGCACGGCAGTATTTAGATGAATAAAAGGAATTTTATTATTGAAAGACTAGATATGAAAGCATAAAAAATATTGATTACAATGGTACAAAGATAACATACATATACTGATTAGACTCCTAATGACAGTCCATGTACACGTAAAGTGATACCAACGGTAAACAATCAACAGCATACTCAAATTGATAATAATCTCACATATAATTTTTCCCCTTATCGTTATTACTTTTCCAGATACTACACGTGCTTGCTCCTGACGAGTGGCACATTAGCCACGAAACGCGTAGAGCTACTGGTTGCCGTGTTCTTATTCATTTATCAAGATTTTTCAAGATATTATGCATGTCTACCTCTTCGGGTTATATGAGGCCATAGGTCCTGCGGATTCACCATTTATATCATTTCATACATCTTTTTCTCTCAAGATGAACTGAGGAATTTAATGTATAATATGTGAGATTATTATCAATTTGAGTAAGCTGTTAAATGTTTACCGTTGGTATCACTTTACGTGTACATGGACTGTCATTAGGAGTCTAATCAGTATATGTATGTTATCTTTGTACCATTGTAATCAATATCTTTTATGCTTTCATATCTAGTCTTTCAATAATAAAATTCCTTTTATTCATCTAAATACTCCCGTGCTGTCCGATGCTTCATTTAAAGTCCCACCTGCCTTGCCAACATATCCTCCTCTCTAAAGTACCAACCAAACAGTTTTCTTCACTCCTCCCAAGAACTGCTGCTCTCCTTGTTACCTCCTCTCACGCTCGCCTCCTGGATTTCTCCAGAGGAATTGTACTATAACTCTACTACCCCCCTCCTTTTTGGAAAGTGCTGCACAAACTGTAGGCGGGTGCAGTCTATTTTCTCCACTGCAGGTGGCGCTCATCCACAGTGGGAATGTGGTTGGAGGAGGAAGTCAAGAGGAACCTTCCTCTATGGTTTCCTCGGTCACAGAGAGGCAGCATCCGACTGGATGTTGGCAATTCATGTGACTTTGGAGGTCATCTTGGGTCAGGCAAAGTCTATTTAAGACCCTGGCTCCACAGTTTGGCATGCATTTCACATGTGCCTAAAGTAGAGATCGGTCTCCTGTCTGTCAAGGACAGTGCTTAGCATCAGGGAGAAGTTCCAGATAATTAAGGAAAGTGCAGGGACATGCCATCCTACCTGGAAGCCTCCCTACTTGGGTACAGACCAGCCAGGCTGCAGTTTGCCCCTTGAGACTGATGCTGTAGCCACACCTGAGACCTATTGCTACTACTCATCATTGTCACATTCTATGAGAGTTCTCGGTCGGGTGCTTCTTGCATATTGCAAACTTCAATTTCAGTACAGTTCTGTTTTTTGCAATTGGACTCTGAGTGCTTTCTGCCTCTGAACCACGCTGCACCTACCCACTATGGCACTATAAAAATCCTGTATAGTAATATAATATAATACAGGGAATGATATTTCTATTAGTTAAAAAATGTGTGGCTCCTGGTCCCACAAGTTTCATCTTTATTAATAAAGTCTTCATTTTCTACAGAGGCACGAGCAACTTGAAGTTTGAATGTAACATTGTCCTCATGCTTTGCAGCCTCTTATATAATATGTGCAGTCATTGAACCACCTTCACCTAAAATACCTTATTGAGCTTGAAAAGGCTGAGCAAGCAGCAAAATACACCTGACTTCTTCTGGGACCGCTACAGAGGCACACATCTCTTAATGTAATTGCAAATGTCTAATTTAGCAGTAAATGGCTAATGAATTGCATTTTCTCCAACCTTATTAAGCTCAGTTATTGATAAAACAGATGGTATTGTGTAAACAGCAGCTCTAGCTGGAGGTAAGGCAGTCGAGAAACATTGAACTGATCCTGTCTTAGCCCTCGTCAGACTGCCATTACCAATGAGTAAAGTTAAATAATGCTGCCCGAAACAAGTTAACAAGCTAGTAGAAGGATGGCCGCCAGAGAAAGTTACTGTAGGTCTATACACAACCACTGGGGGTTGTTGAAGTTGTAGCAAAGAATCCTTTGCGGGTGATTTACAAAGGGTGGGGCAAGTAAAAGGAGAGCAGATTCCCAGGGAAGTCCAATCTGGTTTCATCTTTTAAAGGCATAGACAACCTTTTGCAAAAAATAATAATAAATGCACCTATATAGATTGATAAAATAAATGAGCATGTATTTATTTTTTGTATTGGACCCTGCAAAGCATTGAAACCACAATCAGTGGATCACAAGTGCAATGCTGTTGCTCCTGCAGACTATTCCTCAAGCCTCATGTCCATACGAGGTGTGGACCATCAGTTGTGAAGCATCGATGGACTACAAGTGAGGTGATACCACACTGAGAACTATGAGTCTTTCCACTGCGGTGGCTAGCTACGAGTGTTCTTAAAAAAGTTTCTGCATTTTTTTAACTCAAGTTTTCAGGGCAGGTTTTGGACATAGGAAAAGCAGAGTCCTGAAGACTAATGCCCTGTACACATGGTCGGATTTTCCAACGGAAAAAGTGCGATCGGATTGTGTTGTCGGAAATTCCGATCGTGTGTGGGCTCCACCTGACTTTTTCCGTCAGAATTTTCTGACACAAAAAGTTTGAAAGCAGGGTATAAAATTTTCCAACAACAAAATCCGATCGTTTAAATTCCGATCGTGTGTAAACAAATCTGACGCAAAAAGTGCCACGCATGCTCAGAATAAATTAAGAGACGAAAGCTATTGGCTACTGCCCCGTTTATAATCCCGACATACGCGTTTTACGTCACCACGTTCAGAGCGATCGGATTTTCCGACAACTTTGTGCGACCGTGTGTATGCAAGACAAGTTTGAGCCAACATCCGTCGGAAAAAATCTGATGGATTTTGTTGTCGGAATGTCCGATCAATGTCCGATCGTGTGTACGGGGCATAAGACTGTCAAATGGCAGGATTAGAATTAGAGCATGGCTGGCTGGCTGGATGGTTTAACTCCAATGTAAAAATGCATATAAAAGCAAAGGAGAAGGCCTTCAAAAAAATACAAGGTTGAGGGATCATCATCAGCATTCAGACTTTATAAAGAATGCAACAAGAAATGTAAGGGTGCAATTAGGGTGGCTAAGATAGAACACGAAAGACACATAGCGGACGAGAGCAAAAAAAATCCCAAGAAATTCTTTAAGTATGTAAACAGTAAAAAAGGGAGGACAGACCATATTGGCCCCATAAAGAATGAGGAAGGACATCTGGTTACAAAGGATAGGGAGATGGCGAAGGTATTGAATTTATTCTTCTCCTTCACGAGGGAATCGGGGGGCTTTAATAACCAAAACTGCAGTGTTTATCCTTATTCTGTCCTCTGTTAACCATGGAGGTGCTTCCTGTGAAGCACCTCCATGGTTAACAGAGGACAGAATTAAAATTAGACTTGGGAAACTTAACATTAATAAATCACCGGAACCAGGTGGCTTGCATCCGAGGGTACTTAGGGAACTCAGTCAAGTAATTGCCAGACCATTGTTCCTAATTTTTACTGACAGTCTACTGACTGGAATGGTACCAGGTGATTGGAGAAAAACCAATGTAGCACCAATATTAAAAAAGGCCCAAAACACATCCCTGGGAATTACAGACCAGTTAGCCTAACATCGATAGCATGCAAGCTCTCTGAGGGGATGATAAGGGACTATATACAAGATTTTAGTAATGAGAACGGTATCATTAGCAGTAATCAGCATGGATTCATGAAGAATCGTTCTTGCCAAACCAATCTTTTAACCTTCTATGAGGAGGTGAGTTGCCATCTAGATAAAGGAAGGCCCGTAGACGTGGTGTATCTGGATTTTGCAAAAGCATTTGACACAGTTCCCCATAAATAAGGTCCATTGGCATGGACCATAGGGTGAGTACATGGATTGAAAACTGGCTACAAGGGCGAGTTCAGAGGGTGGTGATAAATGGGGAGTACTCGGAATGGTCGGAGGTGGGTAGTGGGGTCCCCCAGGGTTCTGTGCTGGGACCAATCCTATTTAATTTGTTCATAAACGACCTGGAGGATGGGGTAAACAGTTCAATTTCTGTATTTGCGGACGATACTAAGCTAAGCAGGGCAATAACTTCTCCGCTGCTGCTAACAAAGCAAACAGAATATTGGCATGCATGAAAAAGGGGATCAACTCCAGAGATAAAAGGATAATTCTTCCACTCTACAAGACTCTGGTCCGGCCGCACCTAGATTATGCTGTCCAGTTCTCGGCACCAGTCCTCAGGAAGGATGTACTGGAAATGGAGCGAGTACAAGAAGGGCAACTAAGCCAATAAAGGTATAAGTGAAAAAAGCAGCGCTAGCGACAAATAAACCAAAACCCTATCGCTGCTGTAAAAAAAGTAATAGGACTTTGAAAATATAAAAACAAACAAATACAGCGCTGATAAAACGTGACTATAAAGTGCTAAGTGCTAACAATAAATGTAAACAGAGTGATAGATATATGATGGACTACATATCACATGCAGTCTGGAATTACACATACAACTCTTGGATGCAAATAGTGAAGCATAATAGGTGATTACACAAAAAAATAATAATAAACATATGTGCATACCGCATATAATGTGAAAAATAAGAAATAAAATAAACCATAAGTGCTGACCAATTGATGAACAAACGAAAATAAATATTGGCAGCTGGACTGATGGATTTAAACAGTGTTTGCTCACAAGACAGAAATATTGATCCTAGCAATAGTCCCAAAGTGGATAGCAACAACAAGACTTGTCACTAAATTAACAGGCAGGACGGTCCTGCAATGATACAGCAGCTCCTCCTCCTAGACTGACAGCCTTTCTCAATGGTGATATGCAAGGTATATCTCTAGCGTGGATCAGTGGAAGAGATGGCCGATGCTCAGATCAAATAAGCCATGAGTATACAGTTGACCACCCAAAACAGAGGAAAAAACATATAGTAAAGTACTGTGGATGTTTTCCCAGAAGGGAGTTTAACAAGACACGTGGCCACTTATTAAAATTATAAGAAAAGAGGTTTAACCTTAAACTACGTAGAGGGTTCTTTCTTGTAATGCCTTGTACACACGATAGGATTTTCTGATGGAAAATGTGTGATAGGACCTTGTTGTCGGAAATTCCGACCGTGTGTAGGCTCCATCACACATTTTCCATAGGAATTTCTGTCACACAAAATTTGAGATCTGGTTCTCAAATTTTCCGACAACAAAATCTGTTGTCAGAAATTCCGACCGTGTGTACACAATTCCAATGCACAAAGTGCCACACATGCTCGGAATCAAGCAGAAGAGCCACACTGGCTATTGAATTTCATTTTTCTCGGCTCGTCGTACGTGTTGTACATCACCGCGTTCTTGACGTTCGGAATTTCCGACCAACTTTGTGTGACCGTGTGTATGCACAAGACAAGTTTGAGCCAACATCCGTCGGAAAAAATCCCATGGATTTTGTTGTCGGAAAATCCTATTGTGTGTACAGGGCATTAGAGCGGCAAGGATGTGAAATTCCCTTCCGCAGGTGGTGGTTTTAGCGGGGAGCATCGATAGTTTCCAAAAACTATTAGATAAGCACCTGAACGACCGCAACATACAGGGATATACAATGTAATACTGACATATAATCACACACATAGGTTGGTTGGTGTTTTTTTTTCAACCTCACCTACTATGTAACTATTTAAGAACAGGAACTGCAAATATGGAAATATTGGAAGGAACAGGAAGAGGTTTTTTTTTTTTTTTTACAGTACGTGGATACTGCCCAAAATGGATTTATCCAAATTTGTAATTGGAGTTTGGTGACTTTTATTGGAGGCACAAGATGGTAAACGTAAAAAGGACGGAAGGATTAAAGGGTCAGTTCGTGGAGGTAGAATCTGGTGGGCTGAGTCAGCCCTTGGCCTCTTATACTGAATGACTTGGATACAGCTAGATTTGTATACCATAGTTCCTAACTCATTTCATGTCCGCCTGGGGGTTTGAATGCTCTCCACCCTTTGTGTGTTCCAGCTCCTTCTCTCATATTGTCCATAATATAAAACAAATATTTCTTGATTGTTGACAAATTTAAGGAAAATTAACTAATTACTGACAAAAAAGGGATGTGTAGCAACATTTTACCTTTTACTCGCACTATTAAAAAGTGTGTACGAGATGTGTCTAAAAAGTTTTAGACATAGGAATAGCAGAGTCCTGAAGACTAATGCCCTGTACACATGATAGGATTTTCCAACAACAAAATCCATGTTTTTTTTTCCGACGACTGTTGGCTCAAACTTGTCTTGCATACACACGGTCACACAAATCTTGTCGGAAATTCCGAACGTCAAGAACGCGGTGACGTACAACACGTACGACAAGCCGAGAAAAATTAAGTTCAATAGCCAGTGCAGCTTTTCTGCTTGATTCCGAGTATGTGTGTAACTTTGTGTGTCGGAATTGTGCACACACGATTGGAATTTAGGAGAAAGGATTTTGTTGTCGGAAAATTTGAGATCCAGATCTCAAATTTTGTGTGACGGAAATTCCGATGGAAAATGTCCGATGGAGCCTACACACGGTCGTAATTTCCAACAACAAGCTCCCATAGAACATTTTTCGTCTGAAAATCCTATCGTATGTACGGGGTATAGGACTGTCAGATGGTGGGATTATAATTAAACAGGAACTGCAAATATGGAAATATTGGAAGGAACATGAAGAGTTTTTTTTTTTTTTTTTTTTAAGTACGTGGGTACTGGCCAAAATTGGTTTATCCAAATTTGTAATTAGAGTTTGGTGACTTTTATTGGAGGCACAAGATGGTAAAGGCAAAAAGGACAGAAGGATTAAAAGGTTAATTCACGGAGGTAGAATCTGGTGGGCTGAGTCAGCCCGTGGCCTCTTATACTGTATGTCTTGGATACCCTAACAGCTAGATTTTATTACCATAGTTCCCAACTCATTTCATGTCCACCTGGGGGTATGAATGCTTTCCACCTTTTGTGTGTTCCAGCTCCTCCTCTCATATTTTCCATAACATAAAAACAAATATTTCCTAAATGTTAATGAATTTATGGAAAATTAACAAATTATTTTTTTTTTTTTCCAAAAAAGCTTTATTTAGCAAAAATATTATTGCAGTATAACAAAGTTATGTATGATACAATCACGAATGGCAATCATTTTATATCACATTACAGAGTTGTGGAGATCATATCTTGAATCTAGTTGTACAGTTTCTTTTGATAATTCTTAGACATTGTTTGTGAGTATTTCAACTCACTTTAAGATTATAACACTGTATAGTAGACAGTAACAAAAATAAAGAAAAGTAAAGAGGGGGGGAAATATGTGAAAGAAAGGGCTGAGAAGAGTGTGTGAGAAGAGAGCAGTCCCGCTCTATGCTGCTCGGGATGACTTAGGCTATGCCATCTCAATCTGGCGTTTTAGATAATATGATCTACAGGGAAAATAATCATTCAATCAATCTGCGTTGCAGTAAAGTCTTTTGAGTATTTGAATATGAACCAAGCTCTCCATAAATTATGAAATTTGTCTGTCCTTTCAGTAGACATGGCTACCGTTTCTTCCATTCTGTATATTGAATCTACCTCTAGGAGCCATTCTTCTAGTGTGGGTGAGTGTGTTGTTTTCCAGTGTCTAGGTATTATGGTTTTTGCTGTGTTTAACATATGTCGTACTACTGACTTTTTGTATCTACTTAGCGAGTAGTTTGAGATGTGTAACAGGCAGCATTCAGGTGAGAGAGCTATGCCAGTTTCAGTTATTGCTTGTATCTTTGCACAAACGGAGTCCCAAAATGCACGTATTAACGGACAATACCACCAAATGTGCAGCATGTCACCCTTTGCAGAGCCACATCTCCAACAGTTCTCGGATATTTCCGGGAACCATGAATGCAACCTGGCCGGTGTGAAGTACCAATTTGTCAAGATTTTGTATGACGTTTCTTGGTTACTGGTGCTAATTGAGCATTTGTGAGCCAAAATACAAGCATTGTTCCATTGTGTGTCAGTGAAAGATTTTTGCAGCGCATTCTCCCATTCTAGTTTATGTTTACTCTGATGGTTGTCTTGACTAGGCCGTAGCCAGCTGTAGATTAAAGAGGTAGCTTTGTGTACTTGTTCCCCTGCTAAGCAAACTCTTTCGAAGCTTGTTTGTTCTCTCAAGAATTTTTCCTTGTTCGCTGGGCAGAGAATATAGTCGTGTAGTTGTCTATATTGCCAGTGGGTAAAGTGTTTGGCCTGTAATTCCGTCTGTAGTTTGGTAAAAGTTTTTAATCTGCCGTTTTCAAGGCAATGTGCTACTGTCAGTGGTGTTTCGTCACCCTTATGAGGGAAAGACTTTGTCGTGTGTCCTAAAGCAAACTCTCTATTCTTAATCAGTGGGGTTAGTGGGCCCGGGGAGGACGCCAGGTTGTAAAGCTGTGAGACTATCTGAAAGATCTTTAACGTTGGCCCTATCGTGGGGTGTTCTCTTACTTCAGTTGTATGCGCTTCTTTGTTCACCCATGGCAGAAACCTTAGTGGTGTATCTGTGTTAAGGCTTTCTAGGTTGACCCACGCCTTGGAACGGGCGTGACAATTCCAGTCCAAAATGCGGGTCAAATGTGTCGCATAGTAGTAGAGCTTAAAGTGTGGTAAATTAATACCTCCCTCAGCTTTCGTCCTCATCAATGTTTGCATACTAATACGCGGTTTCTTCCTTGCCCATATGAAATCTCTGAGATTTGCCTGTAATGAGAGGAAGAACTGTTTAGGTATTAAGATGGGGAGCGTGTGGAACAGGTATAAAGCTCTGGGAAGGACCGTCATTTTTATTGCCGCCGCTCTCCCAAACCATGAGAATGGCTTAGAATTCCATTGTTGGAGATCCTGTTGCAGTGTCTTTAGAAATGGGAGGAAATTTTGAGTGTAAATGTCTTTTAAATCAGGGGTGAGCCATATCCCCAGATATTTTATTTTAGAATTTACCCATTTGAAGGGGCAGTTTGATTTGGTGGCAGCTAATTGTTGTGGCGTTAAAGAGATATTGAGGGCTTCTGATTTTTCGTAGTTAATTTTAAAGTTGGATATGTATCTAAATAAACGGAATTCCTTTATCAGATTGGGGAGCGACGTGTGTGGTTGTGTGATCACAAACAACAGGTCGTCTGCATATGCCGTAATTTTATGGCAGGTCTTACCCAAATTCAAGCCTTTGATAGATGCGTTTCCTTTTATCGTACGTATATAGGGTTCTAGGGTTAGAATAAATAAAATTGGAGACAGGGGGCATCCCTGCCTTGTGCCATTATGGATTTTTACTGGTTCTGATAGTGATCCATTGATTTTTATCCTAGCCGTCGGATTTTGATACAGCGCCGAAATCCAGTGTAGTATATTTGTCTTGAGACCCACATGTTCGCAGACTGCAAACATGTAGTCCCATTCCACTCTATCGAAGGCCTTCTCCGCGTCCGTAGACAGGAGAAGTCCTTCTGTTTTGGTCTTTCTAAGTGAGTGTATGAGATTTAGAGCAGTTATCACATTATCACGAGTCTCCCTTCCTTGCATGAACCCGGCTTGTTCAGGTCCCACGATATCCTGCAATATGCTACTAATTCTAGTAGCTATAATCTTGGATAATAGTTTCATGTCTAAGTTGAGTAACGAAATTGGTCTGTAGCTTGAACATAGATTGGGGTCCTTGCCAGGTTTGGGGATGACTGTTATGTGTGCTGTATTGAATGAGGGTGGTAAATTTTGAGTTGACGAGAGAGAGTTTAAAGCCTGTAATAAGGGCTTTGTCAGAAGGTGGGCAAAGGTCTTATAATATATAGCTGTGTAGCCATCTGGGCCTGGGCTTTTCCCTGTTTTTAAGGATTTGATCGCTTGCATGAGCTCCACTTGCTCTATTGGCTTGTCAATTTCCAGAGCATCTAGCTCGGCAATGTTTGGGATACCACTTTGGGTTAGGTATTGTGCTATAATCTGTTTTCTCGAACCATCCACTGCCTCAGGTCTGTGTGAAGCTGGGAGGTTGTATAGCTTTGAATAGAACTCATGGAACTCTGCCGCGATCTTATCTGTGTCATGCATCAGTTTATCTTCCTTATTCTTTATACTCGTGATAGTGGTGGTAGATCGTATATCTCTCAGGGCTCTTGCCAAGAACTTGCCACTTTTATTACCATGTTCATAGAAAAAGCCTCTTCGGAAAAATAATATTCGTTTGGCCTGTAATTCTAATTTTTCTTGGACCTCCTTTCGTGCTATTAAAAGCTCATTGGCCGTGCTCACTGCCAATGATCTTTTATGTTGGGTTTCCAATTTTTGTACTCTGTCTAGTGCAGCTTTTAATTCTTTAGCTTTGTTTTTTTTTTTAATTGAGGCTAGACTAATGAGTTTGCCTCTTAATACACATTTATGTGCCTCCCAGATCATGATATGTGGTACCTCTTCTGTTGAATTTTCTTTAAAATATGTTTTTATGGCCTCCGTCACTGGTTCTAATGTTACCGGGTCTGTAAGCAGAGTTGAGTTTAGTCTCCAACCGCCTTGGCTTTTAGGTGCAGTATGGAGTAGCAGAGTTATGGATGTTGGAGCGTGGTCTGATATTGTCCGTGTTCCTATATGTGCTTCCTGCAGTAAACTCAGATCTCTTTGTGTTATGAACATAAAGTCTATACGGGAGTACTTGTTGTGTAGTGGGGAAAAATAGGTAAAGTCTCTGTCATGGGGGTGTGCTATGCGCCACGTGTCTTTTAAATTTAGTTTATTGAGTAAAACTCTAATCTTTTTGAGAGCACGGTATGTTAGGGAGGATGTACCATTAGAGGTATCCTGGAGAGGTTCTAGTGGGACATTGAAATCCCCTCCCAGTATTAAGCATCCAGAGGCAAACTCCGTGAGCACGTCTATCAATTTTTGGCAAAAAGTGACGTGAGCTGTGTTCGGAAAATATACATTAGCTAGCGTGACTGGTCTCTTCCCAATTGATCCCTTAAGAAGAAGGAACCGGCCCCCAGGATCCGCTAATTGTTGAGATAGCTCAAAACCTGCATTTTTCCCAATTAAAATGGAGACGCCTTTCGTTTTGGAATCTGTGTTTGCTGCGTGATAGGCCTTAGTAAAGTACTTGTCAGTTAATTTAGGTATGGCATTTGCTTTGAAATGGGTCTCCTGGAAAAAAACAAAGGCCGGTCTCTTCTTCCCCAGAAGTCTCATCAATTGTGTGCGTTTTTGTGGAGTATTAAGCCCCCTTACGTTATGCGATATTACTGTAGGGCTTTTGCCCATTGTGGAGTAGACCATGGTATCAGAAGTTAGCTTAAATGGCACAATAAGCTAAAGCTGTTCAATCACATATATGAAAAACAAATAAAATAAATAAATAAAAGAAAAGTCCTCTAGATCAAAATCGTATGATTTGTAGAAAACAATTAGGTAGGCAAAAAGGAAGTCTAGAAAAAAAAAAAAAAAAAAGGGGAACAAAAAAAAAGGGGGGGAAAAGGCGAGAGGGTGAAAGAGGATATTAGATCTCACTCTCAACAAAAGTCGAGTGGGATCAGTTTTAGTGTTAATTAACCTCTAAGTAAACCCTTAGAGTGGTGTGTTCAGATTGGGGCCTGAGCAGGCACACCGGCGAGGCCCCACCTGGGTAGGGCGTCACCAATATGCCCGCTGTTGGCTCCCACTGCGGGGGAGGTGGAGGACACGTCCTGAGAAGTATCTGCAGATATTGTCGTAGACTGCTTTAGAATTTAGAAAGAGTATGTCACTCAATTTAGATAACTCCTCCACCCTCAAACTCCTATAATATTTCTAAAGAAAAAGTCTTAACTTGAAAAACGACAACCGACATCTTTAAGAGATGTTAATCCTTAACTGAGAACACCGTCAGTCCAATAGATATGCTTCAGGCATAAAAATATGAAAAACGCCTATATTGCATCGGCCAGCAGTTTATGGGAATCCTCCCCTGTCAACTATGTCACAGTTCCCTTAATGACCTAGAAGTCCTTGGCAGAACCGTGGATGGAAGGTCACATCCCGTATTCAAGTATGTCAGCCGGCTATAAGCTAGAGTAGATAAAGTACTATTAAATGTTTAGTCTCTGCTCACGATCTGGCTATAGGAACAGTATCATCTAGTTTTGCTTTTTAAATCGCAATCAATACTTTTACCTGCCTTCAGGACAGATTGTGACCGAATCAGATGTTGCTGCTGGCACTCACACTTATCCAAAAGGAACCTTTAACGGAAACAAAAATCAAAAATCAAAAATGCAAGGCCTGTAGAACCAAAACATGGAGAAACAGGGAAGGGAAAGGCAAGGACTGGACCTTCCCCAAATCACGAACAACTGCGAAAAAACCTTGATTGTAGATCTTGAAACACACTGACAATCAGGGACTGACATTTCTCATAATTCCCTCCTTCATTCTTGGTCAGATTCAGGCAGTAGAGCCCTTGCCACGTTAGCATGTTTTTTAGTGGAGCTGGGGCCTGGTGTGTTATGCTTCTGGAACTTCCCCTTCTTGTATGGTGGTTTGACCGGTGTTGATTGGGGTGAATGTTGTGCCTCTTGTATAGTTGGGGGTGTGCAGAATTCTCCGTACCATTCCGGTAAATCCATGGGTGGTATCTGTAGGTCCCTACAGAAATCTGGGAGTTCCATGGGTGTGCGTAGGAACATTTGTTTGCCTTGGAAGGTAGCATTTAGAGCAAAAGGAAACTTCCATCTGTAGGGAATTCCTTGTTTGCGCAGCACCTCCAGCAGAGGGCGTAGTGCTCTTCTGTTATTAAGAGTAATTGGGGATAAGTCCTGAAAAATGGAGATTTCTGTATCATTGAAAGTGATATGTTCATTACGCCTGGCTTTGGCCATGATGTCCTCTTTCAGTTTAAAGTTGGGCAAACAACATATTATGTCCCGTGGAGGTGCAGTGTCCGCCGGTCTGGCTCTCAAGGCTCTATGTGCTCTGTCAAAGTCAATAGGGGTATCTGTTTGGCGCTCTAGTAGTTCATTGAACACATATTGCAGGGCGGAGGTGATATTGCCAGGTTCAAATGATTCGAGGACCCCTCGCACCCGAATGTTGTGCCTTCTCCCCCTGTTGTCGAGATCTTCCAGCTGACGATTCATTTCTATGAGTCGCGCTGTGTGGGAGTTAGCGATTTTGTCCAGGCGTGTAATCGCCTTGTCTCTCCTCTGACCCGCCATCTCAACCCCCTCCATTTTCCCTGATAGTGATAGCACATCTGCTTTAAGCTCTGTTATGGCGGAGAATAATGTGCCCTTAATATCTGCAGCAATTTTCCGCATGGCGGTAAGTGTGAGAGGTAGCTCCGGAGTCAGGGTGTCTCCTACCTCATCCTCGTCCACGTACTGCGAGTCCTCACTGAACTCCTCTTCCCCACGAGGCTGCACCATCTTGGACTGGGCCTTGCTTCTCCGGGGCTGAGTTTTAAAGATGTCCGGGATGTTTCTCGAGCCGGACAGAGTAGCCGAGCGGCGGGGGTGGTTGCTTGAGTTGTGGCGTGTTAATCTGCTCATCTTCGCTGCTATCGTCGGTGTCGTAGGTGCTATAGGAGCCGAGGGCTTAGCGGAGCTTCACTAGTCTGCTGCCTTCCTCATTGCGTGCCAAGCCACGCCCCAAAATTAACAAATTATTGACAAAAAAGGGATGCATAGCTCAAACATCTTACCTTTTTCTCACACCTTTAAAAAGTGTGTATGAGGTGTGTCTAAAAAGTTTGGTGAATGGTCCGATATCTCAACAGCAACATGGGGCAGGTGCGCGTGCATGCACATGGCTATCCAGAGACACGTCGAGAAGCCGTGGGCAGTCGAACATAGTAAGTGTAAAAGTTAGGGTCATGGAGCAACAAGTGAACTTCAAATTCTGCAACAAACTGGGGAAAATGGAGATGCATGAAATGTTGGTGCAAGTGTACGGGACTGAAGCCATAAGCAGAAAATGTGTTTACGATTGGATCAAACTCTTTCGCGACGGGAAGGAAACGTCTGAGGATGGGCCGTCAACAAGCAGAACCCCAGACATGATCAAGCGAATGCGAAAAATGCTGGCACAAGATCTTCTGTCAACTGCCATTTGCTCTGCCCCCAAGAAATAGAGATAAAAAGATATAGAAATGTTTGCAGTCCATATCAGGAGAGCAGTAGAGTGGTGTAGTGGAGGAATAATTTTTTTTAAGGATCACCAGATGAAAAAAATAATGCAGCCACCACACCAAGGACTAGTAGATTGCAATATATAATATTTTTGATTTTGGCTTTTGGTTTAATCCTCCAACTGACAGTGCCTGTGTGGTTCTGGTACCAATTCTGCTTGGCAAAGCCAGCATCTTTGAACCAGTGGAGTTTCTCTTCTCTTTTCTTAGGTAAGGAACCACAGAAACCAGTGATCATGTTAGCTGGTAAAATGGGGCACTTTACACTGTAATGCCGCGTACACACGAGCAGACTTTTTGACGGACTAGGTCCGGCGGACCGGACTCCGGCGGACAATTCGACCGTGTGTGGGCTCCAGCGGACTTTTTTCCCCAAAAGTCTAACGGACCTAGAAATAAAACATGTTTCAAATCTTTCCGATGGACTGAAGTCCGGTTGAAAAGTCCGCTCGTCTGTATGCTAGTCTGACGGACAAAAACCGACGCTAGGGCAGCTATTGGCTACTGGCTATGAACTTCCTTATTTTAGTCCGGTCGTACGTCATCACGTACGAATCCGTCGGACTTTGGTTGATCGCGTGTAGGCAAGTCCGTTCATTCGAAAGTCCCTCGGAAAGTCTGCCGGAAAGTCCGTTGAAAAGTCCGCCGGACCTAGTCCGTCGAAAAGTCCGCCCGTGTGTACACGGCATAAGGAGAACTCTTTCTGTTGACAACCAGCACAAGGGGATTTTGAACAACCACCAATGTGGTGTAGCTAACAGTATATAAAATTAATTTAAGCATGGGTTGAGAACTCCAGAATGGCAACAAAAATCAACTATAAGTAGGCCAGTATAAAGCAGTAAACAGTTAGGTTTATAAATATAATACAGTTTAGGAGAAAAATGTAATACAATATTCATGTCATCATCAATGTAATTCAAAATAGGCCAGCTTCTGCTGGCTTTAGAAAGAGGTGGAAATGCAAGGATCATGTTAGATCCTGCCCTCTCACTCTACAGTTTATAGAAACTACCTTTCCCATCACACAAAGGGAAACTGTAGTAAATGTGGGTGGGTATATTGAAAACATGTGTACTGTAAATGTGTTCATTTACATAGCTTGCATATCGCAGGCAATGGGAGCTGAGAGCGTGGAGGAGACTCCTAGTCTGTCCCACCTTCCATGGCCTTTATAGGAGGCAGGACAGATAAGGAGTCCCCTGGGTTCTCATTCTTTTGATGCTTCATCGGTGGACGGTTCAGACCAGGAATATTAGTCTCCCCCGACCACCCACTACAGCGAGGGGGGATGGAACTGTGCCACTGCTCCCTGTAAAGAACTGCAGGAGGGCAGAGACAAGACTTGTGGCCAAGGGAATGCATGGCATAGCGGCCACAGGTCTAACAAGCTGGATATCATAGACCAGGAAGCCTATGATTTAAACAGTGCAGGTTTATCAGAAAGTCGGATGTGAGCTTTTGGTCAGAAATTCCAACCGTGTGTATGCTTCATGGGACTTTTGCTGGCAGAATTCCAGCCAGCAAAAGATTGAGAGCAGGTTCTCCATTTTTCGGTCGGAAAAAGTTCCTATCTGAAAATGCATTCGTCTGTATGCAATTCGGACTCGTAAAAAAATCACGCAAGCTCGGAAACAATTCTACGCATGCTCGGAAGCATTGAACTTCATTTTCTCGGCTCGTCGTAGTGTTGTACATCACCGCGTTCTTGATGGTCAAAAGTTCAGAGGACTTTTGTGTGACCGTGTGTATGCAAGACAAGCTTGAGCGGAATTCTGTCCGAAAAACCATCCAAGATTTTTCCGATGGAAATTCTGCTCGTGTGTACGCGGCATAAGATGATGGACTGAAGAAAAAAACATACTGTCTGAAAGTATGAAACCATTAGTAATTACACATAAAATTGTTTCTGCCCAGAGTTCAGCTTTAACCCCCCTGGCGGTATTCCCGAGTCTGGCTCGGGGTGGATTTTTCATACCAAATGCGGTATCCCCGAGCCAGACTCGGGCTTGCATTGCAGGATCCAGGAAGAGTTTACTTACCTTATCTCCTGGATCCTGCGATGTCTCCCCGCTGTGATCGGCGAGCCGCTGTGTCTCGCTCGATTCACAGTGCCGAGCTCCGTTCCCTGCGAGCGTTGCGACGCACGGGGACGGAGTTCGGCGGCAAATTCAAAAAGTGAAACACACAGTACAGATACAGTATACTGTAATCTTACAGATTACAGTACTGTATCAAATAATGACACATCCCCTTTGTCCCTAGTGGTCTGCCCAGTGTCCTGCATGCAGTTTTATATACATAAAACTGTTCTTTCTGCCTGGAAACTGGAGATTGTCCATAGCAACCAAAAAGTGTCCCTTTACGTCAAAAGTGGCTTTAGACCAGCTAGAAAACAGCGATAGTAAATTAGAACACTTGCAGAATTGAGCGATAGTGAATTGTGGGGAAATTTCTTTTATTACTATTTTTTTTTTTTTTTAATTATTTATTTTTATTTATTATATTATAATTTATGTTTTTGTGTTTCAAACTTTATCATACCCGGGATATCTACTAGACTCTGGTTTGGACAGATTTAAGTGTGTTATTGTTAAGATTTACAGACCTACAGTATAAAACGCCAAATTTCCATGCAAAATAATGGTACCGCTTTCAGCACCTAAAATCCGAAATAATCATACCGCCAGGGAGGTTAAGATTGTTGTAAGGGTTCCTTTTTGTTTAAAAAGTTTGAAAAAGGTTGGTCTAATGCCGCGTACACACGACCGGACTTTACGGCAAACTTGGTCCTGCAGACGGGAGTCTGTCGAACAATTCGATCGTGTGTGGGCTCCAGCGGACTTTTTTTCCCCAAAAGTTTGACGGACCTAGAAATGAAACATGTTTCAAATCTTTTCGACAGACTCGGTCTGGTCGAAAAGTCCACTCGTTTGTATGCTAGTCCGACGGACAAAAAACGACGCTAGGGTAAAGTCCGTTGAAAAGTCCGCCGGACAAAGTCTGCCTTAAAGTCTGCTCGTGTGTACGCGGCATTACATACACTATATTGCCAAAAGTATTGGGACACCTGCCTTTACACGCACATGAACTTTAATGGCATCCCAGTCTTAGTCCGTAGGGTTCAATATTGAGTTGGCCCACCCTTTGCAGCTATAACAGCTTCAACTCTTCTGGGAAGGTTCCCCATAAGGTTTAGGAGTGTATCTATGGGAATGTTTGACCATTCTTCCAGAAGAGCATTTGTGAGGTCAGGCACTGATGTTAGACGAAAAGGTCTGGCTCGCAGTCTTCACTCGAATTCATCCCAAAGGTGTTCTATCGGGTCGGGGTCAGGCCTCTGTGCAGGCCAGTCAAGTCAATACTTGTACATATTTGGGTGGCCTGGCCCTTTAAATAAAGTTACTCACTGTACAATTTACAGGGTTATTGTACAGAAAAATTATATAGTATAGGCAGAATCTAGAGTCACTTGCTGGATCCTTATATCTTTTAGAGACTTCTGTAGGCAGGACATCATAATATACATATTATAGTTCCAGTTTTAGGTGGACTGACCCCAAAGAATGTCTTTAGAGGGAATGTAAACTGGTATTTTTTATGCATTATTTATTTTTTGATGGTTGGAAATAAAAAAGATTTTAAAAATGTTTTATGTTTTGAATATGAAACATTACATATTGGTATTTCATATTTACTGCAATATATGGCTACATGAAAAAGAAGAAGCTATTTGGAGATTCAGATAGCAACTGCTGTGATAAAAAAAAAAAACTAAATGCCTCAAAGGAGAAGTACTTATTCGGTTTACACAACAGGTGTGCAGGAAGTGTTGGGTTTTTGTATTAGAAAGCCAGCATGCTTTGCAAACTGAATGTTCTGGATTTACCCAGTGATATATGTTTATTTTTACTATAGATTGTATATAAATGATAAAAGCTGAACTACTCCACCACCATCACAAAAAATACATCCACCACATCACTACAGCAATATTAAAATAATAATCTTAAACCCTAAACACTTGCTGGAATATGCCGTCCCACGATGCCTTGGGTCCCAAATCTTCTTTCTTCTGGACTGCAGACTGGGAGGGTCCTACTTGGGGAACTTCCTATCTGTTGTCCTGGGGTGACTATAGTGTAACACTACATTGTTACTATAATGCGGTTCGTTATTTTGACCACAAGATGGCAGTATTCAACTTTTCCATTTAAAGGGACATTCATCTTACAATCCTCTCCCCATCCCCCTTGTATTTTCTTAAACATGACTATTACCAGCAATTAAATCACCAGAGTGACTCTTGCCTACATATCAACATTCTTAAAGTTACCTTTCCTACCATTTCTGCAAATTAAGGAGAACTCTGCAAATTGCTTTACCACTAAAAGGGGTCAATCTATTTTCATAACAAAGGGACTGCACCCTTCCTTGCGCGCCAACTAAGGGCCCCAACTAAGCCGGCAGAAGAACCCAATACAAAGTTTTAGTTGGGGGGTGATAGCTCTGACAAACTTCCTGAAGTTCCTGAAGTATGCACACTTTTAGAATCTCTACAGATTTTTGTCTTTAGATTTACCAAAACCATATAATATGAGGTCAAACCTTAAGAGTTTCAATTCATATGCATTCAGGCAGGCCCTTGCACTACATGGTTTTGGTAAATCTGAAGACAAAAATCTGCAGAAAATCTAATAGTGTGTATGGGGCCTTAGTCTCTTGAAGGCTTACAGGTGAGGCAGCCTTGCATTTTGTTACCTTCTTTTGCTCATTTGGGGAAAATCTCTTGTCCAAAAGTTATCGTTTACATCTTCAGTCCTGCGGGATGGGTGGGCGTGTCTCAAAGTGATATTGTACTGTGCTGTATTCTCCCTTTGCTGTATTACCTTGCTTAGTGATACATTTGGTTAGCTGTTTCTTTGCCTGTCCTACTATTCGTTGACCTTGAAACAAGTGTAGCACTGCCCCCTGCAGAAGTGGCTGATGTTCGGGTCCCCATCTCAGTCCCCTGCCAGATCCACCTCTGAGGATTGGCTGAGGGCCAATAAATATTCAGGGCAGCCCCTCCTAACCTCCACCCACAAGTTCCAGAACATTCTCCAATGGGGGAGGCAACAGAGAGCTGCCAGGATGAGTCATCCAGCCCTGGCCTCTAATAACGCTGACCCAGATGTAATGACTTAGGTTTATCCCAGAGCCAGAAATGCTTTTACTTACTCTCACTACTAGTAGCATACACTAGAGCAGGGATGTGCAATTAGCGGACCTCCAGCTGTTGCAAAACTACGAGTCCCATCACGCCTCTGCCCCTGGGTGTCATGCTTGTGTCTGTCAGTCTTGCTTTGCCTCATGGGTCTTGTAGTTCTGCAACAGCTGGAGGTCCGCTAATTGCATATCCCTGCACTAGAGGGTGCTACACCAGCTATGCATTTATTATACCAGTGTGTGCGTATTCTTCCTTTGTGACACAGCCAAGGAACTACCTGGCCAAGGTACTTTGGTGCTGTTAGCAAAGGTGGTGTTCTGCCCAGGGCTCAGAGACGAACAGAGAACCCAAAAAACGCAGTGTCTCCTGTGGGGGTGGCACTACAATAGAAAGGTGTAATGCCGTGTACACACGGTTGGACTTTTCGTCTACAAAAGTCAGACGGATGCCGACGGACTAAAGCTGGCTGACAATCCGATCGTGTGTGGGCTTCCCCGGACTTTCAGCGGACTTTCAGCGGACTTTTCCAGCCTCAAATCTGACGGACTTTAGATTTGAAACATGCTTCAAATCTTTACGTCGTAACTACGCCGGACCCAGAAATCCGCTCGTCTGTGTGCTAGTCCGACGGGCAAAAACCCACGCTAGGGCAGCTACTGGCTACTGGCTATCAACTTCCTTATTTGAGTCTGGTGTACGTCATCATGTACGAATCCGTCGGACTTTTGTGTGATCGTATGTAGGCAAGTCCGCTCATAAGAAAGTCTGCCACAAGTCCGCCAAAAGTCCACCAAAAGTCAGACAAAAGTCTGTCGAAAGTCTGTCGGACAGGCTGACAGACTTTTGTAGACGAAAAGTCCGACCGTGTGTAAGCGGCATTAGAGAGTTGTGGGGTTTTTTGCTTAGGAGGGGGGTTCCCCGAGAAGGCCTTTATAAGGGATACAAAGAATCCGTTTATAAACTATTAAACTTTCACAAAAAATGTAATTGAAATTCACTAAAAAACAATTTTTTCATTCTAAAACTGAAATGGAAAAATTTGCATCATTTGAGAGTGTAATAACATTCCAAGTTTTGTATCCAAGTGTATTCACCTACATAAAAATGAGGTATTTTCTTTTTTTAGGACTTCTAGGGTTTATTTCTCCACGTTAACATTTTTGGCAAGTGGTGGCATGAAAACAGCTGTTATTTTTTTTGGGATTACAAGACAGGAAGACAGCTGTGTGCAGGAACATATCATTCTTCGCTATTCAACCATTATTAAAAATATTTATTTTTAAAACAGTTCCCTGAAACTTTTACTAATGCATTCATTAATGTGAAACTTCAGCCAAGGATTTTTAGATTTGGCTATAGTGGTAAGGGGGGGCTAGACCCACTGCCCGGTTTCAGTTGTGTTTTTTGCCCCTTTTGGGTAGATCTGCCTTTTTATTTGTCTTGGCGACCATTGTTGCCGGAAGGAAAAGTGAGGGGGTAGTCCACAAGTTACAATAGAAATGGACAATGCACAATAAGACACTACTCAATAAGAATGGCACCCCAGTGCACAAGTACAGCAGGCACCAATGGACCTGCACCGCAGCACACCACAACACACATGGGGGAGATTTACTAAGACTGGTGCACACAGAATCTGGTGCAGCTGCGCATGGTAACCAATCAGCATCTAGGTTTTAGCCCAGGCTCACACTGACTACGGGTTAGAATTCAGCTGAACTCGCATGATTTCAAACCGGCAATGCAGTCCGACTGTGGGGGGCGATTTGACAGATATCTGTGCAGGTGTCTATTCAAAATGCCTGCCGAAGTCGCGAAAATTAGTAGAGGAACTATTTTTGGGAATTGGTGCCGCAAAGTCGTCGTTGCACCGATTCGGGCGGTGTCATTGCCAGCAATGGCCGCCGGTTAGGCATGCGATTTGACCTGTCAAATTGGCCCGATGTGAACATGGGCTCATTGTTAGGCTCATTGTTAAAGCTTAATTAAACAAGCTGAAGCTGGAGGCTGATTGGTTACTATACACAGGTGTACCAGATTCTATGTTTACCAGTTTTAGTAAATCTCCCCCATGAGCTCTCTATACAGGGATATAATGGAAGAGACGCAATGGGGTTGATTTACTAAAACTGGAGAGTGCAAAATCTCGTACAGCTGTTCATGGTAGCCAATCAGCTTCTAACTTCAGCTTGTTCAATTCAACTTTGACAAAAAAAAAACTGGAAGCTGATTGGTTTCTATACAAAGCTGCACCAGATTTTGCACGCTGCAGTTTTAGTAAATCAACCCTCATGATTGCATCACACAGTGAAAGTTGCAAAAAATGCAGAAAGCCTTGTAGCCCCAGGGATTTTTTTAAGAGGTCAAATGTACAAGGTTACCACAGATATATAAAAAATAAAATAGATACTTTATTATAGACAATGGTTAAAACCACATTAAAAACCAAAATATAGTAAGATCAAACTCCTGATAATGTGGACTGTGCTACATGAAATATGTAGAGATTACAGTGTTCTCAGTTTATGGATGTGAACAGTGGCGGAAGTATAGGGGTCGCTGAGGTCATATGTTTGTATGGAGCAATTTGTACTGATGTATAAACTAGCGATATCTTTAATGCATATGTTTTGTAATGGTGCATCTTTTAGTTTTTAATTTGGTTTTAACCAATGGAAAAAATTGTAGCAGCGCTAAAAAGGTGTGACAAATACTGAACCAGTAGTGATTGACAATATTATAATAATATATACTGAACCAGTGGTGATTGACAATAATATTATTGTAAAGTTCATTAAATATATTGAAGTTTATCAAAGGTGAAGATATTCACCATATTCTTCAGTGTATAACTGGTTGTGCTCAAATTCCATAACCCAGGTGTAGGTAAATGCTTTTTAGATAAAGAATGAGTCCTCCACCGCAACCACAGTGATAACACCACACAGAATGCCCGGCCAGGGCCTTTATCCAGGGGAGACGTCGCCTGCGGCACCAGATAATGTCATTACATGACGAAACGCGCTTCGGGAGGAGCTGACGTCATCACGTGTGCTGTCCAAGAGATGGCCGTTCATACAAGCCGGCCGGCTGCTATGTTGTTTTACTTCCTGGATATTGTAAGTGTTATTTTTTTACTATGAATAAATTATGGTCCGTCAGATTTACGCTATGGTATACCTTTTTATTTTGGGGAACATCTGAAGGGCATCTTTATTTGACCACCTGTTCTGAATCCGTGACTTGGGTGACTTGGGCTGTATGCTGACCACTTCCTAAGGATTTGCTGGGACATCGTTCTCCCTAAATCTCCCCTGGATAAAGGCCCTGGCCGGGTAATTGGTCGCAGGCTTACAGAGCTTGCCTTGGTGTAAGCGTGCATTCTGTGTGGTGTTATCACTGTGGTTGCGGTGGAGGACTCATTCTTTATCTAAAAAGCATTTACCTACACCTGGGTTATGAAATTTGAGCACAACCAGCTATACACTGAAGAATATCTTCACCTTTGATAAACTTCAATATATTTAATGAACTTTACAATAATATTATTGTCAATCACCACTGGTTCAATATATATTATTATAATATTGTCAATCACTACTGGTTCAGTATTTGTCACACTTTTTTAGCGCTGCTAGAATTTTTTACATTATATTTGTGTATGTATCCCACTTTAGCAGCTGCTTTAGTTTTTTAGTTTTTCAATATTTTTGCATTTAAAACAATTGATCTATAGCGCTGTATTTTTTACTTATTTACATTTTGTGGTTTAAACCATTGTCTACAATAAAGTATCTATTTTTTTTTTATATCTGTGATAGCCTTGTAAATTGACCTCTTAAAAAAATCCCCGGAGCTACAAGGCTTTCTGAATTTTTTTTTCAAGTCAATCCATCCAAGTCCCCATCAGTGCCACATATCAGTGCCCATCGTCAGTGCTCATCAGTGCCCGCTCATTGGTGCCACCTCATCAGTGCCGCCTTATCAGTGCCTGTCAGTGCCGCCTTATCAGTGCCCATCAGTGAAAGAGAAAATTTACTTATTTACAAAATTTTTAAACAGAAACAAAAGCAAAACTTTTATTTTTTTCAAAATTTTCGGTCTTTTTTTATTTGTTTAGCAAAAAATAAAAACCGCAGAGGTGATCAAATACCACCAAAAGAAAGCTCTATTTGTGGGAACAAAATGATAAAAATTTAGTTTGGGTACAGTGATGGAAGACCGCGCAATTGTCATTCAAACTGCGACAGCGCTGAAAGCTGACAATTGGTCTGGGCAGGAAGGTGTCTAAGTGCCCTGTATTGAAGTGGTTAAAGCAGGAGTAGGTCATAAAAAAATATCCAAAGCTTTGAACATCTCTCTGAGCACTGTTCAATCCATCATCCAAAAATGGAAAGAGTATGACACAACTACAAACCTACAGGTAACTCTGGAGGAGCTGCAGAGATCCACAGCTCAGGTGGGAGAATCTGTCCACAGGACAACTATTAGTCGTGCTCTCCACAAATCTGGCCTTTATGGAAGAGTGGTAAGAAGAAAGTCATTGTTGAAAGACAGCCATAAGAAGTCCCGTTTGCAGTTTGTGAGAAGCCATGGGGAAGACACAGCAAACATGTGGAAGAAGGTGCTCTGGTCAGATGAGACCAAAATTGAACTTTTTGGCCTAAAAGCAAAATGCTATGTGTGGCGGAAATCTAACATTGCACCCTGAACACACCATCCCCACCGTGATACATGGTGGTGGCAGCATCATGTTGTGGGGGTGCTTTTCTTAAGCAGGGACAGGGAAGTTGGTCAGAATTGATAGGAACATGGATAGAGCCAAATACAGGGCAAAGACTTGAGACAGAGGCGGAGGTTCACCTTCCAGCAGGACAACGACCCTAAACATACAGCCAGAGCTACAATGGAATGGTTTAGATCAAAGCATATTCATGTGTTAGAATGGCCCAGTCAAAGTCCAGACCTAAATCCATTTGAGAATCTGTGGCAAGACTTGAAAATTGCTGTTCACAGACACTCTCTATCCCATCTGACAGAGCTTGAGCTATTTTGCAAAGAAAAATGGGCAAAAATGTCCCTCTCTAGATGTGCAAAGCTGGTAGAGACATCCCCAAAAAGACTTGCAGCTGTAATTGCAGCGAAAGGTGGTTCTACAAAGGGGGCTGAATACAAATGCACACCAAACTTTTTACACCATTTATCATTTTCCTTCCACTTCACAATTATGTGCCACTTTGTGTTGGTCTATCACATAAAATCCCAATAAAATACATTTACGTTTTTGACTGTAACATGACAAATGTGGAAAATTTCAAGGGATCTGAATACTTCTTCAAGACATTGTATGGTAGAGCAAGAGAGTTTCCTCTCACCCAAGATATTTGGAGTAGGGAATTAAGATCTGGCATGACAGTATGCTGACTGCATCCTGAGTAGACCCAGATTCTGGGCAAATTGCATGCTGGGTATACAGTGTGACCCTGGAAATTAGTGTTCATTTTTCTAAGTGTCGCTTTCAGGAACATGCTCTGTTCACGGTGTGTCTGTGGCATTTGCTGCTGTTCTTGTTGTCCTCTTAGGGCCCACATGCCTGTGTCATGCCTACCTAACTGCACTTCAGGTCTCTCTCCTATGTTCTAATGCAAGTGTACCTGTCCTACCTGTGTAGGTGGGGTGTGCCCTTGGATGTGTGAGAGAGGCCATGCCTCTTGATTGCTCTGTACTCCTTGAATGGGACATCACTATACATCCTCTAGTTGCCGTAATAATGTTCGGCTCTTTCATCCTGTATCTTTGTCTCATTCTTTACTCTTGTCACCCTGTCCCTGAAGTGGTCCTATTTTTAGCCCCTGTACTCTTGTCTGCTAGTTAGTTTTTACTCCTGATTTCAGCCCACTTCTAATTCCTGCTACTTGCCTTGCCTGTTATCCCCAACCTGCTGGACTCTCAGGATTTGACCATCTAAATGACCTGACTTCATTGGCATGCCTCCTGCCCTGACCTTGGCTTTGTTATTGACTGTCCCTGTTCAACTCTTTGGCTTAAACACTTGGCTCTTGTTACCCGCAGAACCAACCTTAGCTGCCCATCTTGACTTCTCCAGTCCATAGCTCAACTTCATTAGGAAAAGGCTTCTTATTAAGGTCTAATAATCTGGTGCTTATGATTCTGGAACTTAAAGTGACATTAAACCTTTGTTTTTTTTTAATAAAATAACAAACATGTATACTTACCTACTCTGTAAAATGGGTTTGCACAGAACAGCCTCAATCCTGCTGTTCTGGGGTCCCCCGCAGGCACTCCAAGCCCCTCCTCTTATGCGTGTGCCCCCATGGAAAAACGCTTTCCATGGGGGTACCCATGCAGGCTCGTTGCTGAGCAGCCCTGTCTGCGTCTGTTGACAGAGACAGGGCAACTCGGCCCGCCCCCTGCTCCCTTGTCACAGCATTTGATTGACAGCAGTAGGAGTCAATGGCTCAATCTGCCCATTGAGGAGGGAAACAGCGACAAGAGCCGCTGCTCTTGTGCACGTCACTGGATCAGATCGGGCTCAGGTAAGAATAAAGAGGAGCTGCAGAGTTGATCCTGCAGCAGAGTAGGTTTTTAATGTATAGAGTGCATTAAGGTAGAAAACCTTCAGGCTTTGGAAACACTTTAAGTTCTGTGGGAACCAAAGTACCAGCAATGCCCATAAAATGTCCTTGAACAGTGACTGGTAAAGGTAAAGTGCTCTGCAATGTGGTCACAATGGAGACCTAACCCTTACACCCTTGTAGGCAAGAAGGAGGACAGGTGGTAGGTATCCCCGGGGGAAGGAACGGCACACAGAGTGTGAGAAAATTCTTAGGAGCATTCCAACATACAGCAACAGAGTCTATGCAGCAAGAACTGACCGAAACACTAACAGATTATTATATGGCACTTGCAGGAAGCGATGCATGGTGACAGACAGCACCTGGCACAGGAGGAGGCTGATAGGCAGTAAGCACAGAGAAAACTAGTATCAGGAAAATTCCCTATTTCAGCACTAGTGAGCAGTCCCTATACTGTCCCTTCCCTTCTGGAACTTCTCCCTCACGCTAGGCCAGGGGTCTCAAACTCCCGGCCCTCCAACTGTTGCAAAAATACAAGTCCCATGAGGCATTGCAAGGCTGACAGTTACAAGCATGACTCCCACAGGCAGAGGCATGATGGGACTTGTAGTTTCGCAACAGCTGGAGGGCCACTAGTTTGAGACCCCTGCGCTAGGCACACTCCCTGTCCAGCGGGTTCATGTCCCTAACCTACCCACATGCAAAATACGTGCCAACTGCAGTGAGCAGTGCTTTTTATAAGCACTGCCCTCACTAAAGATGGCCGCAAGAGTCATCCAAGGCAGCAGCGTCCAATTGGACAGCAACCCACACAACGTACGGAGGCATAGAGGAATTTACATTCCCCTTGTCCTCCACTCTCCCTGCATGGTGGTTGCAACAGCGCCACCTGTGTAGGGAAGTCAACCTACACCTGCCTACACTTTGCTAGAGAAATGGGTACCAGAGCATTTAAAGACTGATAGAAGACCATTCTATCACCTTGTGTTTACGACTACCAGGGGACATTCCTCCCCGGTTGTTCACATGCAGGCAGGAGGCAAAGTAGTTGAGTTGTAGAGATTTGTAGGTACTGAATAGTCACCTTTTGATGCCACGTAACCACTTAGCTCATCAGGAGAGTGTGCATAAAAATGTGTGTCTATGTTACTACATTACTTGACAAATCATCTGGTGGATAAAACAGACTCTGTGTATTTCTGTCAGCCGCATCTCTAGCTGTTCAGCTGGGGAGGCCTTTTAAGACTATTCAATATTTTCTATCTTTCTCTTATTGACATGCTGGAATTATTCCACTTTAAAAAGCGACATGGCGCATGAGATATGGAAATCAATGTATGTCATGCTGCCTATTGCAAATACATTTGATTTGACTTAATTGTAGCAGCGGTGTCTCTTCATAATTTATGAGCCGCGGCTCTGGCGGAGATCACTTACCCTGAGAACAGAGAGATGTGTTTTGACAGAGACAGGGCGGTGTTTTAACTCCTGTCCTGATGGATCGCTTCTTCTGCTGCAGCTGAAGAACTGTAAAGAGAACCTGTGACCTTGTAACTGAAATGAAATTACTAAGGAATAGCTGAGACGAGGCTATTGGATTATCAATGAATGCATGTTGTGTATGTTTTTTTTTTAATAAATATGGTATTAGCCTTCTGCAATCCCCTGTACAGCAGAAAGGGGTGGCTGCCGGCACATGTTAACAAAAACAGAGCAGAGCAAAAAGGGGAGTGTGCTGCACTGGCCAATCACATCCTTGGGGCAGGGAGCATACCAAACAATATTGCCTAACCCTAGTAAAGAAAGGTCAGGTCACCAGCCTGGCCGTGCTGCGTGGCAGGGCTGTGTATATTATCAGAATTTAAAGAAAAGAAATACAAATCCTTAGAGAGCTCCCATTTACAGTACACATTTCATATTTGTATTTAGCCACTTGGCTGAACCTCTACACCGGTCCCGCCACTGTTGATCGGCAAAGTCAGGGCTTTTTTTCTCAAACAATAGGTGCTGGAACTCAACTACGACCCCCCAAAACCCCTCCCCCCACACACACCCTCCAAATCACATCAAAGAGTGGGTGTGGTCATATTTCACAAACAGTAGAAGGGTCTTAAAGGGGAATTAAATATCAGGATTGCATTACCTACATAGTGCAGAGTTCATGGGGGTTACACATAGAGTCCAGAGCTGTCACTTGTAAGCACAGAAACCAGACTTCTGTGTTTACAAGTGATTGTGGTGAGCAGGCACCAAAGTAAGAGGTGGTGGAACTGAGTTCCACCGAGTTCCCCCTGAAAAAAAGCCCTGGGCAAAGTAGACCATCATACTAAAATAGACAACTGGCCATGCCAAATAGATTGCAGACCACAAGAAGCCTGACCTTATTTGGATGTCACAGCCTGCCTATGGAAACCTATTTGCTTTTGCAGCATTCAGTATTGTACAGACAATTGAAAAGCATGGGCAGCCTAGAAGGCCAAGCAGGTTTGAGCAATGGCAGTCTCAACATGAGACTCAAAACTACTTTAAAACAGTTTTGAGTCTGATAGTGGCTCATCTAATATTGATTAACACAATTTTGTGCAGGTTTTTTAATGTATTTAAATTGGGCACCCCAGTGAAAGCCATACCCGTTAGATGAGAAGGATGAGATGCTAACTAACACTTCTAGTCCAGTCCCAAACTCCTTTTCCTTCCATTCCCCTCCCCCTATGCCCTATCTCAATCTATCCATCCTCCTTAAACCCACTCATTCCCCTGTAGGGTTCAAGGTCCTTAATACTACCACCCTCTTTATTCTTTCCCCCTCTCACTTCTCCTCTACCACCCCCATCCCCCTCCCTTTTTTTTCCCAGTCCTGATTTGGATACATGTGGATCATTCTCCGCATATTCAGCTTTATCTTTTGAAGTTCAATATTTGCTACTGATTTATTCAAATTTTTACATATTATGTAAGAACGTGCTTCCACAGATGAAGCTTTGATGTTCTTTGTATGTCAGCATTTAGGAAGTTATTACATATACTGTATCAACTCTGTATGGTCCACGTTGGATTGACGTGAAGATGTGGTTTTTGTTTACCCTATGTTTTGTCTATTGATCTGTACTCCCTAAATGTCAATAAAATTCTTTGAAACAGAATAGGGCAGCCAAAGTAGAACAGCACACAGTCACTAGGATCCTGCGCTCTGGTCAGTACTCAATGTCGTAGGGTAGCTACACACCTTTCAGCCTCCATCAGGCACTCTTCGGTGAGTTCTCCAGATCAGATCCTTAGGTGAAACTGCTTAGTTAGCTCCATAGGTGATCAGGAATAGGCTCTCCAGCTCGGCTATAGCTGGGACCTTGATGAACATCGGCAAACTCCAGTAGAACTGCCTCAAAGGGGCAGCAGCCCCTGAGGCTGGGAACTTGGGAACCTCTCCAGCAGGACAAGAACAGGGCTACTCCAGACCCCAGGCTATTTATGTCCCCCCAGCCACCTACTGGGCACACCTCCCTAGGGATTGGCTGCAGCACAATTAATACTCAAGCTGCCCATTTGACTCGCTCAGTCCTCTATGTTGTGGAAGCCCCCAGAATGCAGGTGGAAGCAATCAACCCTTTAGCCTTTAAGATCTTGAACAGCCCAGAGAAATCAACAGCTGCATCAATGATTACAGAGGAGCCAGAAAGAACTAAATTCACATATAATCCTAGCCACCTACCTAGGAGGGAGCTACACTTGTATGGCAGTTTTAGTATTTTTGACTGTGCTAGTATGGGATATTTAGGGTTAGTGTTAGGTGTAGGTTGAGGGGTAAAACCCAACTGAAGTTTTACAAGTTATATAATCCTATACTCTCCCCCCAGTTATTTTAGTTGCATTGTTTTGTAAATTCCTTAAAAAAAAATTCTGTCTGTGAAAAGGCTGCTTTTTACACTCTTATGCCGCGTACACACGGCCGTTTTTTAATAAACTCCGAAGGTTTCTCCGACGGAACTCCGACGGAATTCCATTCAAGTGGTCTTGCCTACACACGGTCAAACCAAAGTCCGACCAAAGTCTGACCGTCCATAACAAGGTGACGTACAGCACTTACGACGGGACTAGAAAAAGGAAGTGCAATAGCCAGTAGCCAATAGCTTCCGTCTCGTACTTGCTTCAGAGCATGCGTCGTTTTTGGTCCGTCGGAACAGCATACAGACGAGCGGTTTTCCCGATAGGAATTGGTTCCGTCGGAAATATTTAGAACATGTTCCATTTCTACGTCTGTCAGAATTTAAAAAAAAAAAAAGTCCGATGAGGCATACACACGATCGGAATAGACGATGAAAAGCTTCCGTCTGACTTTTTCTGTGGAACATTCCGCTCGTGTGTACATGGCTTTATGCCCAGTACAAACGATCAGACTTTCCGACAACAAAACCGTGGATTTTTGTTTGGAGGTTGTTGGCTCCAACTTGTCTTGCATACACACGGTCACACAAATGTTGGCCAACAATTACGAACATGGGAACGTGATGACGTAGAAGATGTACAACGAGCCGAGAAAAAGGAAGTTCAATAGCCAGTGCGGCTCCTTCTGCTTGAGCATGCGTGAACTTTTGTGTGTCGGACTTGTGTACACACAATCAGAAATTCTGACAACAAAGTTTTGTTGGCGGAAAATTTGAGAACCTGCTAGCCAACATTTGTTGGTGGAAAGTTCGACAACAAATGTTCGATGGAGCATACACATGGCTGGACTTTCAGCCAACAAGCTCACATCCAACATTTGTTGTCGGAAAATCCGATTGTGTGTACGGGCCATTACACTGCAGTGCTTAGTGCTAGCAGAGTTGGGTAACAGCCTCACCCCCTCTGTCCTTGCAGAGACTTTTATTGCAGAAAAGGGTGGGAGTGTGCATGACCTGTTCTGTTACTGAGCTCTGACACTAAGCCAGTGACAACACTGTGTCTACCTTTGGTGCCGAATGTTGTCAGCCATATTCGGGAAACCGGTTCACCTGCTGTTGGAGGTTAAAGTGTATCTATTTTAATACATTTTTATTAGGTATTATGTATCTAGTACAGTAAATATACCAGATTCAATGACTATCTATAACAGATGTTTTCTTTAGACTCACATACATCCCGAGGGGCTAGTGTATGTATGTTTCCTGAAAGCTAGTATGTCGATGAACTTTCAAAGTTAAAGAAAATACTGTAATAAACAGCGCAAACATTAATAATAACTGTAAAGATAAAGTGAAGTAGGAATAATAAAAAAAATAAAAAATAAGAAAAAGGAATGCAGTTAGGAACTATAGGCAAGGTTTTCTTAATAGTTATCAAAAAATAAATAAATAAAATGGGGGTAGGTCAAGAACTAGAGACTGTATTATACCACTCTTTCCAAGGATTCCAGATCTTGTCAATAATTGAGTATCTACCCACACTAGATGCAAAAAGTTGTTCATAAGTACCATGAATGTTGATTATTTGGATGGTTTCTTGTATATTAGGGGTCTTGGTGTCTTTCCAGTGCCAGACCAGATTAAGTCGGGCTGCTAGGATGTGGGATATCAGTTTCCTCAGAGGAGGAGGGACAGAGTCCACCCCCAGGGATAATAGTGCCATGCCCGGTGTTGGCTCCATTTTGAGTCGTAGGACCTGCGTTATGAGGTTAAATACTAGATTCCAGTTTTGGGTTATATTAGGACAAGACCATAGAAGGTGTAATAAGGTACTGGGGTCCCCACAATTTCTCCAGCACAAGGTAGAAACACCTGGGGCAAATTTGGATATATGATGTGGGGTGAGATACCAACGCAACAAAATCTTCTGGAAGAGTTACCAAAGATTAGCGCTCCTAGTAGAAGAGTATATTATATTTAATGATCTTCGCCATTGGTCATCTAAATACACCTCATTAAAATCCCTTTCCCATGCTTGTATAGATAACGATTTTTTAAATTCCAGTTTGTTTTGAAGATGTATGTAGAATAATGAAATACCATTAATATTCGTGGTTTTATACCTAGGTACTATTGGGCAATTTGCCATGGTAGTGAGGTAGTTAATTTACTGGACTGTTTCAGTAGATGTGGGATTTGGAGATATCTGTATTGTTCAGATTGGGGAATGGAAAATTCAATTTCTGAATGTTTTGAGTGCAGGGCCCACATATAGGTCTTCCAACAATAAAGTTCTAATAGATTGCCAATTAGCGAGGGAGATACCCGGTATGAGAAGTGAGAGATCTGAGAGTGGGAATCTCAGTGTGGTTTGTTTGTGTTGAGAGAACATTTGTGCTCGGAGGATAAGCCATGCATCTATAGACGCCTGTATGGTAGGGCTAATGGTGGGGCATGATCATGGAAGGAAAGGACTGGAGATGACATTTCCTCCTATAATCTGGTGTTGTTCGAATGCTGCCCATAGTTAGTGTATCTAAACCCAAAACCAAAAATGTAATTTATTGCAGATTACAAGTTCTTGAAGTGGTGGCTGCATTTTTTTAAAGCATCTTTATCTTTTTTTTTCCATCTGGAAATCCTGCAAAGAACACACTTCCTGTCTCTGAGTGGCTATGTTACTCCTCTACTGTATCTATGGTAGGAACCAGGGTTGTCACCCTAGGCTGTTCTCCTGTTATGAACTCCAAACATGTCCAAATCTCTTCATCTCCATTACATGGGGCCATCACATGAGGGCAATTAGTAGTTTACAGAAGACAACTAGGAAGGAAGTTATTCTTCGGTGAAGCTCACAGGTCATGGCATTTCTGGCAAGATCAACAGATAATTTCTGTATTTTTCAGAAAATGTTCTTAAATTGAAAAAAAAAAAAAAAAAGTAAACTGATACATCTACCACATCTAAGGACTCTAAGCTGCACCATATTGTATTTTTTGTTCTTGGGTTTAGTTATCCTTTAAGGGTTAGTTTTCCCCCATTTGGTAAACATTGTGAAGTTTGCACCCATTCAGGTCATAGAGGAATCCTCGCAAATGTCTGAAAATCAAAAGTGACTTGCACACTCCCTGCCCCCCCGCCCCCCGTTCCTTAAGCAGTTTGGATAAAAACCCAAATCCAGCTCTTGTGGCCTGGGAGAATCTGTGTTCTTCACACCTGACGTAGCCACCACCCCACCGCACCAGTCTCTGCGAATAATCCCCGTTTTGTTTTGGCTGAGAAGCAGAGACTAAGAAAAACTACTTTGAACTTTCCGCTTTAACACCCCAAAAATGAAAAGCCTATTAGTGTGAACGTCCTAGGAAAAAAATGCTGTTGAATTTATTTTGAAATCCATCACCACATTCATCTCTGGCACCTCTGCCAAGCAAAAAAAAAAAGAAAGAAAGAGTAGGACCTGCCGTTGAAAGAAACAGTGCAAATGACCACTTCTCTGTAAATCAAGTTGATTAATCTTTAAAACTTTAGGCGAACATTTGAAGCTGAGCAGTGCAGCATTTTGTCAAAGCAAGGAGCTTTTTGTCTGGGTGCAATTATCACTGGCAGCTTTGTAGTACGAGGCTTGGCTGCTGAAGTTAGGAGGTGTGAAAGCCTAAGTTTCTCTGCCTGTCATGCTTGTCAGGAAACACAACCTGCCCGGCTTAATTAAAAAAGGTGTGAAGTGCAAGATGTGATTGAACCAGTTAGATGTTCCAACTTTGCCATGCTGAGAAACTTTCATGAGTCATCTGATCTTCTGGCTCTAAAACCTTCTTAATTTCAACCTCAAAACGGGGTTGGCACATTTTGTACCCTTACAACTCAAACAACTGCATCGTAATGCATTTGCTGGTGACTAAATCAAGCTACATTGGGTTAGGGGCTACACATCAATACCTGCTTTATTACACTATAGCAAGATTATATATATATATATATATATATATATATATATATAGATATATATCTATATATATATATATATATATGATATATTAGATATACCAAAGCTGTACAGATCTGTGGGAGATGATCACAGATCTCGATGAGAGCTTCGCCTATCCATTCATTAGTGACCAACCAATGAAATCACCAGGAATGCATTCATAAATATTCACTAGAGACCAGAGACATCACTGACAATGCAGCCCTTCTATTCACTAGAGACTAGTGACATCACTGAGAATGCAGCCCATCCATTCACCATAGACCAACGATATTACTGAGAATGTAGCCTATTGGTTAACCAGAGACTAGTGACATCACCTGGGAATGCAGCCTATCCATTCACCAAAGACCAATGACATCACAGAGTATGCAGCCACAAGGACCAGTGACATCATTGAGAAAGCAGCCTATCCATTCACTAAAGACCATGACGTTGCCGAGAAGGCATCCTATCCATTCACTAGAGGCCAATGAGATCACCGAAATGCAGCCTATCTATTCACTAGATACCAATGACATCACTTAGGTTTCAGCCTATCCTTTTAACTAGAAACCAGTGACTTCGCTAATAATGCAGCCTATCCGTTCACCAGAAACGAGTGCCATTACTGAGAATGCAGCCTTTCCATTCACTAGAGACCAATAAAAACACAGGTATTGCAGCTTATCCATTCACCGAAGACCAATGACATCACTAAGAATATAGCCTATCCATTCACTACAGATCAATGACATTACAGAGAATGCAGCCTATTTATTCACTAGAAACTTGCGATATAAGTGAGAATTTAGCTTATCCATTTATTGGAAAACCAATAACATCACTAAAAATGTAACATCCATTAATTAAAGATCAATAGTATTACTGAGAGTACAGCCTGTTTATTCACCGTAGTACATCTATATAATTTTCCATTTGTTGCTGCATATTTAATACATTTTACAATTGTTTTAATAAAACTATACTCTTTGCTGTGTTATAGGTGGCAGCTTCACATTACATGAACTGGGTCTTGGTGAAGTTACTCCTCCACACGGGACACTGTACCGGACCGATATCAGCTTGCCACATTGTTATTCAATGTCTGGTGATAATGATGCAGACAATGAAGCAGATGGAGTATTATCTCCGGAGCACCCAGTCAGACTGTGGGCACGGAACACCAAGTCTGGCCGAAGCTCTTGTCTATCTAGCAGAGCCAACTCCAACTTGACCCTCACGGACACCGAACATGAGCACACAGAAAACGGTAAGTGACCAGTTCTAGGTCTGACATTATTCAGTTACATATCCACCTTTACTTTCAGTTTTTTTTTCAAATTTTAAAATCTGCTTCTGTAATTTGACAAAGGGCAAAGTTGAGTTTGGACAAGTGAAAGGCCAAAATGATATTTGTTTTTTGTGGAACAACCTTCAAGTAGTATAATGTCTCTTGAGCATTGGTAACAAGATGTTTTTTCACAATTTTGAGGTTTCCAGCTTTGATTTCCGGCTGTAGCTATTTAAAAAATAGAATATTATGGTCTGCCTAGTGGTTCCCCATAACATTTAAACCAAACTATGAGGAGTGAGGAACGGATAGAACTTTTATCAGGATTTATATTTGGACTATCACAACTTTGGAGACTTATTCTGACTATTCCCATAGCTTGACTGCCAGGTCCTGACTCCCATCCTTCTGTCTTTGTTTTCCTGTTAACATTTTGAAGGGAAATAGCTCATACCAGTGGTGGTGGTAATTTTTTTGGGGGGTGGCGGCAAACAGTACCACCCCCTCTGACAGACAGCGGTTGATTAGGGGGGGTCTGGTGCACTTACCCCATCTATGGTGGGCAGTGCTTCTCCCGGGCTTCACTGGCGGCTTCCCTTGCTCAGCGGCGGCGACAGCTTTCTCTTCCCCTGCTCTCCACAGGCATCAAGGTGGCTTCTGTTTCCTTCCTCCTCCTCGGCGGCCAATTAGAACTTGTCTCTTTTCGTCCAGTCGGAAAAACGGGTCTCAGACCTGCTTCTGATTGGCCAGATTGAGGATCAGTGTTTCAATAGTGAATATTCATTCGCTGTTGCAACACCTGGGTGGGCTCCTGGCGCAAGGTTTTGACTGTAGTTAGGGTTTAACTACATGGCTATATGTGATACACTGATATCCAAGGGATAAAGGATGAGTACTGATGGGATAAAGGATGAGTACCTGCTAATGTCCTCAACTAGAGGGGGAAAACAGAAACCATGGTGGAAATGCTCACTGCTGGAATCTCCTGGAGCGATAAAATGTTTTATGTGATACCACCAATTGTAATGCTATCACTGGGTCAATGAAGTCATAAATAAGGTGTTTATTTCTTAATTAAATGGATTGAATATCTGATTGTGTAATGCTTATATTGGCATTTCTGTATACAATTCAGGATTGAAATATAGTTGATCTTTTCGTTCACAAATTTGTAAATTGGAGTTGGACAGAGGTAATTTTCTTGTATGAGAATTGGTTTACCAATCAAGAGCAGAACCTACTTTATGTGACTTCGAACCATTTAAGGAGCAGTCACCACATCATTTTATAGATTAGAAAACTCCAGTATATCATCAAGAAAATATTTAATAGGCAAAGCCCCATTGTGTAACAATCCCTGAAACTATTATGTATTGATATTCAGATATTACCTGAGAAATCAGCTGATGTTTAATTAGTGCAATTATGAAATGTATGTACCTTACTCTAGCCATATTGTTGGGCTAACATTTCCTTGACATCTAGCACTTTTAATCAGGGCTTTTTTTCTCAGAGAAAAGGTGCAGGAACTCAACCATGCCTGCCACACACACACATACCTGCCAAATGGCATCAAATAGTAGCTCTTTCCTCTGCATACAACCCCCTCCCTCCACTGCCATCATCTTCACCCCCCCCCCCCCCCTTAAAAGCTCCACCATCTGTCATATGTCTTACCCTTGTTGCAATATTAAGCTGAAGCACTTATCCAGCTGTAGTACCTCCCACCATACTATACTATACCATAGTCACTTGCAAGGGAGACCCTGCAGTAGGAGCATCAATTGGTCACCAGGGAAAAATGGAGACCACCTAGGGTGCACCTGTTCTGTATCTCCCTTGTCCCTGCCCGGGACTCAGTGGGATCTGCGTAGGAGATCTGACCTGTGGGAGCTACTGGGAGATAAGCCATTGCTTGTAAACGCAGAAGCTGGACTTCAGTGTTACCAAGTGATAATGGTGAGCAGGGAGCAGAAGACCTGAGCCAGAGGTGGTGGAACTGAGTTCCCCCTAGTTCCCGCTGAAAAAAAACCCTGCTTTTAATATGAATTAATAGGTGATGGTCTTTGGGATGTTGTAACCACATAAAAGCGTTCTGCTGTTGGTTGGGTATACCAGTTGTGGCCACTAACTCTGGATTTTTTATGGTCTTCATAGTCACTTTTTGTTTTAGCTGTTTAAGATTTGGTTTGTTGTAATGTTGTATGTTATATATGCTGGTTTTTAAACCTTTATTTCTATGTTTATGAAATGTAAGATTTCAGATTATGCTTAATTAATAATCCCAGCTGCAATGGTGTCACTCTATCTGTTTGCCAAAATCAACTTGACTTAATTTTTTTTTTTCTAAATACATTAAATTATATTATTTTATTTTATTAATTTAAACATTATTAATTAAAGTGATACTCCTCCGAAATAATTTTTGATTTTGAAGTTAAGATGGCTTAGAAACGTAGTCAGATTTTCGCTGATGTGTTACAGTTGGGAAATCTCCCCCCAATAAAAGCCCTTCCAATTGACAAAAAATGTTTTGGCTAGAGGCGAAAATATGAGTTTTACAATGCAGTTTACATAGTTATTATGGTAATAAACTAGCTTTCTGAGAAAGCCAAATTCATGAAAAGTGCTATTCTCTGTGGATCTGTTAATTCTACTCTCCTATATGTATAGGAACTTGGAGATTCCTTTTCATCTGGGAAACATCTGGTTCCATCAGGTTCAGTAGACATGCAGCAAATTGTCTTTTTTTCATCTCTTGTCTCCTCAACCTGTTTAAGTTTATAAGTCACATGCCAGGATGGCTAATGGTAGCATGTCATGCTTATGCTAAGACTTATTCAACAAGTAAACGTTATAATACAAGAACACATTATATTCAATAATGGTCTCTTGATGATGAATAAAGGAGTGAAGGTGGGATAAGTGCTTGACAGAGTTGGGTATCTGTCTAGTCATTGGATAACTTATTGCTACTAAAGGAGCAGATACTCTATGATGCGTGCCTTAGCGAAACCTTCCATTAAACATTTTCCTGTTGTTCTCTTTGCTTGTCACATGCCTAGATAAAGGATCCTGCATGGTTCCTATACATGTATGTAGTATGAGAAGGCTTTTCTTAGCAAAGCATACACCATGTACCTATTTTAGTGTTTGTAACTCTCTTTAGCCATTCTTTTAATTCACTCATCCCTGACAGGGGGGGGGTTGGTGACACGGCTATTTCCTAGATACGTTTTGCAGTATGATGGGTCTCTTGCCTGCTTATTGGACCTTGAAACAACATGCTCAGATGGCTTAGATCAGGGATCCTTAAACTTTCTAAACAAAAGTCTATTTCACTATCTTTCAGACATTGGGAGGGCAGATTGTGAAGAACAGGAATTGAAAATGTCCTGGCATCAGTAGGACCTAGCACCTGTGGTTCATGAGAGGAGGAATAATGTCCCATCATTGGTGTTTAGTTGGAGGAATAGTACCCCAATGTTGGTATCAGTGGGAAGTATAGGGCCATCATGATTAGCAGTGGGAGGAATAGTGCTCCATCATAGGTATCAGTGGAAGGATAAGTGCACCATAATATCAGTGGGAGGATTAGTGCTGCATCATTGGTATCAGTGGGAAGTATAGGGCCATCGTGAGTGGCAGTCAGAGGAATAGTGTTCCACCATACAGTAGGTATCGGTGGAAGAAATAATGCCCCCCTCATTGGTGTCAGTAGAAGGAATAGTGCTCCATCATTGGTATCCGTGGTAAGAACAGTGCCCTACCATTGAGAGGAATAGTGCCCCCTTGTTGATGTCAGTGGGAGGAATAGTGCCACATCATTGGTGTCAGTGGGAGGAACAGTGCCCTGTTGTTAGTATCAGTGCGAGGAATAGCGCCCCATTCTTGATATTAGTGGGAGTAATAGTGCTCCATCATTGGTGTCAGTGGGAGAAATAGTGCCCTGGTTGTTGGTATTATTGGGAGTAATACTGCCCCATTAATGGTGTCAGTGGGAGGAATAATGCCCCCTTATTGGTGCCCGTAAAAACAATAGTGCCCCACCGTTGGTATAAGTGAGAAGAATAGTGCCCCCTTGTTGGTGTCAGTGGGAGGAATAGTGCCCCCTTGTTGGTGTCACTGGGAGGAATAGTGCCCCCTTGTTGGTGTCAGTGGGAGGAATAGTGCCCCCTTGTTGGTGTCAGTGGGAGGAATAGTGCCCTGTTGTTGTTATTAGTGGGAGGAATAGTGCCCCATCAATGGTGTCAGTAGGAGGAATAGTTACATACAGTAGTTAGTCAGGTTGAAAAAAGACACAAGTCCATCTAGTTCAACCAAAAAAAAAAAGAAGAAAAACACAATCCCATATACACAATCCTTCACCCACAGTTGATCCAGAGGAAGGCGAAAAACCCCAGAAAAGCATGATCCAATTTGCTACAGCAGGGAAAAAAATTCCTTCCTGATCCCCCGAGAGGTAATCAGATTCTCCCTGGATCAACTTTACCTATAAATGTCAGTACCCAGGAATATTATGCACATTTAGGAAAGAATCCAGGCCTTTTTAAAAGGAATCTACTGAGCTGGCCAGAACCACCTCTGGAGGGAGACTATTCCCCCTCATTGGTGTCCGTAAAAGCAAAAGTGCCCCACGGTTGGTATAAGTGAGAGGCATAGTGCCCCCTTGTTGGTGTCAGTGGGAGGATTAGTGCCCTTTTGTTGGCATTAGTGGGAGGAATAGTGCCCCATCGTTGGTGTCAGTGGGAGGAAAGGTACCCTGTTGTTGGTATTAGTGGGAAGAATATTGCCTCTTTGTTGGTATTAGTTAGAGGAATAGTGTCCTATCATTGGTGTCGGTGGGAGGAATAGTGCTTCTTTGTTGCTATTAGTGGGAAGGACAGTGCCTCTTTGTTGGTATTAGTGAGAGAAATAGTGTCCCTTCCTTGGTGTCAGTAGGAAGAATGGTGCCCCATTGTTGGTGTCATTGGAAGAAATAGTGCCCCATCATTGGTATCACTGAGAGAAATAGTGCCTTAAGGTCCACCCAAAGGCACAGACCACAGTGAGGACCTGCCCTCTACTTCCCATGTAGGGAATCTAACCACCACTCTCTCCAGCTCCCAAAGTCTGAAAAGATATTAGATTAATAACACTATGTAATGTAATTTGGCCCCCACTGGCTTAAAATCCTCAACATTCATTTCTGAGTGAAGAGTATTGCAAGACGTTAATATAAAGACAGATGGCCTGGAGTTCTGCTTTAGGCGACCTGACATTCACATTTCTCTTCCTGAACAGAATTACAAAGTAGTGCGCCGCGGAGGGCGTGATTGTGTTCATTACTTCCGAAATATTGTTTATTTTAAGAAAATGAACATGTATTTACTTGTAAGTGACTGATCACAGCTATAAAGCAGCAGGAAATGAAATCACAATGTTTCCTATATGTTACCATTTTAGCATTTTTTAAATCCTAACGTTCCTTCCCAATGTACAAAGAACTGGAGAGTAATACAGAGGATGTTTGTATATTGCAAACAGCAATACTAGCTGCTTTGTGTTATGAGATCAAAATGTAAAACCCTAGCTATACGATATCGAAAACCCAAGAACAAACATGTACAGTATTGTAGCTTACTAGCCCTCAGATGTGGTGGCTGCATTCGTTCTCAGGCCAAGAACATTTTCAGCAAGTACAGAAAATACCTGTTTATATTTTCAGAAATTCAGATGCAATCACAAATGATCTAAACTAAAACTTGCACCCCCCCCCCCCCATGTAATGAAGATGAATAAAGGAAGGAAGGTGTTTGTAGTCCAAATCATAAGAGCAGCCTAGTGTGCCAACCATGGCTGCCCTTATAGATTCAGTGATAGTGTATTGACAAGTGTAGTCAACAAGGGATGGTAAGTGTTATTGTGCCCTTATCATGTCTTGTGAGCTTAAAAGAAAACACAAATAACTTTATCCTATTATTTATTGTAAACGATTGTATTGTAGTGTAAAACTACAAGTGCACCATGTAACAGAGATGAACAAAGGCAGATATGTTTGACGTCCTGCCTGTGTGACAATCATGGCTCCTTCCATAGATATGATGGGGGAAATAGCATAGAAATAAAGCAGGGGTCTTCAAAATACAGCCTGCAGGCTAGGTGTGGCCCTTTGCTTGCTTGTATCCAGCCCTTGGGGCACTATTCCTCCCACTGATGCCAGTGATGGGTTACTATTCCTCCCACAGATGCCAATGATGGGGCACTATTCCTCCCACTGACACCAAAGATGGGGAACTTATTCTCCCACTAACACCAATTATGGGGCACTATTCCTCCCACTGACACCAATACATTTTTTTTCTTTACTCCCACTGGAAGGGGGGGGGGGGGCGAAACACGTTGGGAGCGTGGCCTGGCCGGAGCCAGAGCTGAGACTACTAGATACTCCCTATAGTGGATTTGCAGCAATGTGCGGATTGAGGGATTTTTTTCTTCTTTACATATGCAAATGGAAGTGGTAAGTACAATCACAGTCAAAAAGCCGGAAACTCTGTGAACTCTTCCATGCAAGATCTTTATTGCCTACATTTCAGCATATAGCTGAGCTGGGGTATGCTATCTACACTTTAACCAAGTGCAATGTCTGTTGGACTGAATATAATTTTTGTGGCTTGGGCTTAAATTCAAATTGGGACTCTAGTATGGTGGGAGTTCCACCTTAAAGCCCATCTCTGGAAAAACGCTCTGTCCTTCTATTCCTGCCTCCCAACCCCTTTGTAACATACTGTAAATGTGAACGTGTGATTATTTTAGCAGTAGCAGAGATGTAACATTAATGTAAAAGTGGCAAAGTTTAAATCAGTGGTTTTACAGATACAATATTCTTTTGATCCAGTAATGAACATATGTTCTTCAATTAGAAGGAACAAGCAGGCCTGTTGGCCAAGATTGACACCTAGGTGTCAGCAAAATTCCCTCATCCTTGTAGAGATAGATAAAATGAACTATCACCTCCCTGTAGCCTCAAAGGGAAGATCCAACAATTCGTCTACAAGCCAAGTAGGAGACGAGGCCTGTTCACTCTGGAGGCTCCCAAATGTCTACCCACCATTGATTTATGTCAAAGATCAGAAGGAATTATTTTCATCTCTCTGCAACTAATATTTTCATTTTTATGAGAGATAAAATAGATTCCTCTGATCTTTGACATAAATCAATGGTGGGTAGATAGTGAGTAAAAAAAATTTAATATCTTGTTAAACCTTTTTATACTCGCCTAACCCCACCATCCGTGTTCTTCAAGGAGTGACAGACTTTGGGATCCAGTACTGTAGTCTGCACCCAGGCCGACTGGCCGCCCCTTCTTTGTAACATCATGCTGCTTAAGGCTTTTGGAGCCCCTTAGATGAACAGCCAATAGAAAGTGTCCATGTCATCCAGGCAGTGATGTGGTCACCCACATAATGACCCTCCTCCTCCGAAGTGAAGAAAGTAGAAGGCTCAGGACCTGGCGCAGATTTCGGTATTTTGGAAATTTTGACTAGGCCTCAGTGATTCATTTAAGTGGGAGTAAGATACTTCCACGCACATCATTGCGATTTGGAAGTGTCCTTCATGTTGATGTGATTATGCAGCACTGTATCTGCTTTTTTTCTGTGTAAGTGCATTTTATAGTTTTTAATAAAATTGTGGTATCCAGTTCACACTAGGTGGAGCATGTGTCCCCTTTTTATGTTTTTTTTTTTGAGTGGCAAGTGCAAGGGAGTTTGGCATCAGAGGAAGTCCTGTCAACCGACCCTGGGGGTCCTCTTTACCTTTAATGTGAGAACAATCTGACGTCTTTGAGTGGTTTTTCATTTGATCTACTATCAAGTTGTGTGTCCTACAGTGTGCCATGGAGCTTCGATTCATGTGAGTTATGACCTTTCTATTAATCTAGGAGATCATGGAACTCTGGTAAGCCTCCATAGATTCATTTTTGGTGTTAGTTTATTATACTGGTGGAGGATGCACTGATTTAATTAATTTCTCAGTGAAGAATGGTATTATCATATGGACTTTGAGTTACAAGTGCACATTTTTTTTAAATTTCATATGTTTTGTATTTTTTAATGTTAAAGAAGAGCTTCGGGCTCCTCCGAAAAAAAAGAATTAAGTTAGCAGCTACAAATACTGTATTAGGTCACTTACCTGTCCAGGCATCCAGTGGTGTCCTCACCCGAGCCGATTCTTCAATCGGCTATTGGGTGCCGCCATCTTGACTAAAGGAAACCGGCAGTGAAGCCTTGTGAATTTCCGTCTCAGTTCACTGTGGCAAACTGAGCCGGAGGTGAGAGCGAGCACCTGTCAAATCCAGGTACCAAGTGTCCTTCATGGAGTGACAAATTATGGGACCCAGTACTCTAGTCTGCACCCAGGCTGACTGACTGCTCCTTCTTTACATCATCATGCTGCTGCAGGCTTTTGGATCCTAAGTGGACCCCTCAGATGGACATCCAATAAAAAGTGTCCATGTCATGCAGGCAACGATGTGGACACCCACAAAATGACCCTCTTCCTCTGATATAAAGAAGGTAGAAGGCTCAGGACCTGGCACAGATTTTAGCATTTTGGACATTTTGTCTAGGACTCAGCGATTAAATAAAGAAGTGTCAGGAAGATAACTCCACGCACATGGCTTTGTTGCAATTTGGAAGTGTCCTTCATGTCGATGTGATTATACAGCGCTGTGTCTGCCTTTTTTACAAATACTGTACCTGCTGAGTTTTAATATTTGGGCACTTACCTGTCCAGGCATCCAGAGGTGTCCTCACCCAAGCCGATTCTTCAAAAAGCTTTTGGGTACTGGCGCCGCCATCTTGACTAAGGGAAACAGGCAGTGAAGCCCTGTGAACTTCCGGCTCAGTTCTATGGGATCCAGTACTACAGACTGCACCTAGGCTGACTGGTGCCCCTTCTTTACATCATCATGCTGCTGCAGGCTTTTGGATCATGAGTGAACGCCTCAGATAGACAGCCAACAGAAAATGTCCATGTCATCCAGGCAGTGACGTGGACACCTACATAATGACCCTCCTCCTCTGAAGCGAAGAAGGTAGAAGGCTCAAGACCTGGCACAGATTTAAGTATTTTGGACATTTTGACTAGAGCTCAGCGATTAATTAAAGAAGTGGGGGGAAGATACCTCCATGCATGTGACATCATTGCGATTTGGCAGTGTCCTTTATGTCAATGTGATTATACAGCACTGTATCTGCCTATTTTTCTGTGTAAGTGCATTTTATAAAAATTAAAAGTCAGCAGGTACAAATACTGTACCTGCTGACTTTTAATATTAGGGCACTTACCTGTCCAGGCATCCAGCGGTGTCCTCACCCAAGCCAGTTCTCCAATCAGCTATCGGGTGCTGGCGCCGCCATCTTGACTAAGGGGAACCGGCAGTGAAGCCTTGCGAACTTCCAGCTCAGTTCACCGTGGAAAACTGAGCCGGAAGTGGGAGCGGGTACCTGTCAAAACCAGGTACCCGATCCCCCCAAAAGGTGCCAAATGTGGCAGCAGAGGGTGAGAGAAGGCAGACAAGCGGAACTTCCCCTTATGGGTGGAGCACCGCTTTAAATGGCTTCTTTGGTATTTCACTAATCTTTGCACTATAATTACTTTGCTTAGCACATTATTTTTATGAAGATACCTATGCCTGCAGCTCAGCTTTAATTTAGAAATAGGAACTTTGTGTTTTATATTTATATATATATATATATATATATATATATATATATATATATATATATATATATATTATATTATTATATATTATATTCAGTTTCTACTGTAAAGATGCCCAGAAGTTATTTGTTAATAAACCTTTCCTCCTACACCTCGAACACCTAAAATATAAATCCCTATTTCAGTAACAAGTGTCACCGGAGCAATTTAAAATTCTTTTACCTCTGCCGCAGAGAGTCTAATTTATGACCTAGTCACCGTTCCCAGGAAAGCTGTTAATGTATATTTTTAGGGCAGCTTACAAGAATTTTGTTTTAAAATTCAGTGATTCTCTCGTTTAAGTGTTCCTGTGAGAATGTAAGATACAGTTCAGTGTGAATCAAGGAATGAAATCTGGACGTCAGACAGGAGAAAGTTCATGGAGAACGTTTCATGTCACAATGTTGCTTTTGGGAAAGTGGTGCCTATAGCCAACGCTGGGGGTATGGAGGAGAGTGGGCAGCATTGGAGAGATATAAAACAATGCTTTTTTAATTTTTTTTTGTTGCGGGCTGCAGGAAACAGCTAGGCTTATGCAAGAATCTGAATATTCAGTATTAAATTATTAATCATGCTGCAGGCGTACCCTTGAATAAGATATACTGGAATCCTTATGTGGCTTTTCATATATTCTCCAGGCCTGAGAGTTAGAAGTTACCCGAAGTCTGGCTTCAAAAAGTGCATAACTGAATAAATTAATGAAATTGTTTTGTACTTAAAGCGGCACTTCAGTCTTATTTTAAACTTTCTTCAAACAGCATTTTCTCCCCCCCCCTGCTTTAAATACAGTATTATTATTATTATTATTATACAAGATTTATATAGCGCCAACAGTTTACGTAGCGCTTTACAACTTGAGGGTAGACAGTACAAATACAATACACTTTGATACAGTAGGAATCAGAGGGCCCTGCTCCTTCGAGCTTACAATCTAAGAGCCCCCCCCCTGCTTTAAATACAGTATGAATGGATGCATAGCTCCCAACTGTCCCTGATTTGGAGGGACTGTCCCCGATTTCGAGGGACTGTGCCTGATCTGGAACAATGTCCCTCTGTCCCTCTCTCCTCCTCATTTACCCCTCATTTTGGTCAGATTTATATAGTTGTATTTAAAATGCATTTTTATACCAAAAGAGGTCCCGTTGGGGGTTCTTGGGGGAGCGAGTACCACGATTAGCCATGTTTCGTTCTTTCCATGACATATGAGTTTTATACATGAAAGTTTCTGTTTGACATACACTCAAGAAATTCCTACCGTGTCCTTTAAACTGAACCAACCACTTTGTAACTCGACGTACAATGTTTACATTGTTTGCCTCTGAATTACCATAAACAATAAAAATTATTGATGAAAAAAAAAATGCATTTTTATCTTTTAAAATGTGCTTCGCAGTGCCAAACCTTTCATCCAATTTTTAAATTGCTGCATTTATAAATGGCAAAAGCCAGTAAAAAGGAAAAGTAGTGGTAAAAAAAAAAAAAGCTCTTGTGGGTTTAACAAATCGTTTTTTTTTTGTGTATAATTCTCCTTTAAGTGGGCGTGGTAGGGGTGTGTGTCATATGCCTACATTATTTTGCTAATAGGTGTCCCTCGTTCCCATCTCAAAATGTTGGAAGGTATGTAGATGAAACATATCACATTTTCTAGCTGCAAATACCTTTTTTCTCCACAGTTCTTGTCCCCTTCCCCTGCTTAGGCAAGTGACGTAAATCATCTGCTCCTGTTGACTCCTGGGACATTTTTGGCAGAAATCCCAGGAGTCTTCAGGCTTTTTTTTTGTGAGTGGAGGGGTGCTGGAGGAGGGCAGGGAAGGCCTGAAGGAGGGCGGAGAAGAGCTGGAAGAGAGCAGAGGATAGGCAGGGATGGGAGGAGAAGGGTGGAGGACGGACGTTGATGTTTACTGTGCATGCACAGATTTGCTATGTACTGCCAGGACTTTTTTTCAGCAGGAACTTGGGGGAACGCAGTTCCGGCACCACCAGCTCTGAATGTATGTAATGGTAAGGGGTGTTGGGGTGTACTGGAGGGTCTATTGATGTTGGCTGCTGGGGGATCTATTGTTGCTGGAGGGGATCTGTTTTTACAGGAGGAGAGTTTGTTGTTGCTGGGGAAGTCAGTTGTCGCTGGTGGGGGATCTATTGTTGCTGGGGGACTCTTATGCTACTGGGAGACAATCGTTTCTGGGAGACATCTACTGTTGAGGGAGAGGTCTATTGTTGCTAGCTGTTCAGAGTCTATTGTTGCTGGGGGTGTTCCATTGTTGCTGGCTACAGGGGATCTATTTTACTTCCTATCATTTTCAACAAATTACATACAAATTACTATTAGCACCACAAATTGATACTTGATTCTGTATCCATTACTGAGAGGTGGGTAGGGGGTGGAACCAAGGAATGGTGCTTGGAGGTGGGTAGGAGGTGGAACCAAGGAATGGTGCTCGGAGGTGGGTAGGGGGTGGAACCAAGGAATGGTGCTCAGAGGTGGGTAGGGGGTGGAACCAAGGAACGTTGCTCAGAGGTGGGTAGGGAGTGGCACCAAGGAATGGTGCTTGGAGGTGGGTAGGGAGTGGAACCAAGGAATGGTGCTCAGAGGTGGGTAGGGGGTGGAACCAAGAAATGGTGCTCAGAGGAGGTTAGGGGGTGCAACCAAGGAACGGTGCTCAGAGGTGGGTAGGGAGTGGAACCAAGGAATGGTGCTTGGAGTTGGATAGGAGGTGGAACCAAGGAATGGTGCTCGGAGGTGGGTAGGGAACAGAACCAAGGAATGGTGCCCGGAGGAGGGTAGGGGGTGGACCCAGGGAATGGTGCTCAGAGGTGGGTAGGGGGTGGAACCAAGGAATGGTGCTCGGAGGTTGGTAGGGGTAGAACCAAGGAATGGTGCTCGGAGGTGGGTAGGATGTGGACACAAGATGTGACTCAGAAGGAGGGAGTTCCTGCACCTATTCGCTGAGAAAAAAAGCCCTGTGTACTGCACATGCTAGTCTCAGGAATATGGAATGAGATTGGGTGATGTCACTACTGTGCTACTCACTGTTCTCCTTGCTGGAGAGGAAGCTGTACCTGAGGACCTGCAGTGTAAGGATCTCCTTGCTTTTGAGTTATCCATTCTGTGGATCTGTACTTTCTGAACCTCTCCTAATGCCGGTTGATTATTCATCCACCAGTCATCGCAGGGCAGCTCTGGCAAGAGGATGCAAAGCCCTGCCTCTACCAAGATGGCCACCTCTCACAGAGACACAGTGCAGAACAAGGCGTAGTAAGTCAGTAATGCAGAAAAGATTAGCTGCAAGAATACTATGGAGTGGTGACTAGTGATTTACCTTCTTTGAGTACAGTTTCCACAGTTCAGGTCCTCTTTAGGACCTCAATGCTAAACCTAAGTGATGCAAAGTATGCAGGTTTTCCCTGTATACTTCTGTAAAATAACGAGGACTCGTTCACAGGCTGCACCAAAGAAAGGCCCCCTTTATGTTTATCTGGTAACTCTATAGCACCAGTTCAGAGCTTTCCAACGCTTGACTAATCCCATGCATTCACAAGCAAGTGCCTTTGCCTGTTCATAGATCACATCTACACATCAGAGCCCGGGGAGCAGGCAAGCGTGGCCTCCCCACTGCACCGCCGTGTCACTTCATGGAATTTCCATGGCTTCAAACAGATCAACAGATTGGAGGGCGCATTATGAAACCCACAAAAAGCAGCATCTCCGGTTTCATGCTTGCTGCTGCTGCTATTGTCGTGACAGGCCAAACACTGTTATCGCTGAATGCTCTTGCTTCCAAGATTTCAATGTGAAACTTTCCCAAACTGATGTTATAGATATACCACTGAAAAAAAGAGAGAGAGAGAGCGAGAGAGTGAATATAAAATGTGCATGGTGGAATAAAAAGGGTTCTTAATTGCGTGTAAATTCCACTTTGTTATTTAGTCTTGATTGGGTGCACTGTAGCGGAGTGGATACAATAGGTACATTTTACGGCTGTGATATTATCAGCGGTCAGGTCATGGCACATTTCTTCATTCTCTATATCTATATAAACCACCGCAGTACAGAATGTATTATAATTCAGTTTAGTGAGATTGCCCGTGTTCGGTAGGTGCAGTTTTATGTCTGAATAACTCTGTATTATCTTTATGTCTCACGGTCAGGTCATGTTGAAGACTTTTTGCTTTATTGGGTGTTTAAAGTGGATCTAAGCTCAATCAGTAAAATATCAAATAGACTTTAACATGTCATTTCAAAGCTTCTGTTCTATCTCGTGCAATCTGCCAGCTTGGGTATTGTGCCATAAAGGTCCATGTTCAGACTGTTCTTCTTATACGGTGGAAATGCTTTGCCCCCCATCTTCCAGTTGTGCTCCGGTGTTGTCACCCTGTCACATGTGCTCCTGCTGAAGAGTACAAGCGGCCTGTGCTGACACACACCGATGTGCTACACTATTGTCACAATCAGAAGCGCACCTCACCGAACCGCATGCTGCTACAGCACCATGTGTTTTGTCAAGCACAAAACCACATGTATTAGCAGATGCATGAGGGTGCCAACAACATTTATTGACACCACCACATGTCTGCTGAAGGGTTCTGCACATCTCAGGAAAAGCGTGCAATTTTTTTGTGCGTACCCAGCACACACACAGATGTGAACCTAGCCTTAGGGCTCTTATGAGTTGAACAGTGCTGTCTGTCAACAGCTTTAATATGCCTGCAGAAGAAAAGGGCAGAGTGGTGACACCATTCAGTGTTTCATGAATTATGAACATGTGCAGTGGTCGGGTATGTTGGAGGTGTAGTGTTCTTTGTATAGAGTGTAACAGAATTCTATTAGGATCAGTGGTGGGTCATGTTGGATCTCAAGTGTTCTGTGTAAAGAGTGTAATTGAATTGTATTATGCTCATGTCCAGTGGTCGGCCATGTTGGGGGTGTAGTGTTTTATGTATAGAGGGTAAAAGCCCCAAAAAGGGGCCGCACACCTGAATAGGGGGTGTCAGCGGTGTCCATAGAGAGATTCATGCAATGCATGAATCTCTCTATGGTGATAGAGCAGTGCCAGGAGAGAGGGGGCGGCACTCCTGCGCCCTTTATGGACGCAACGCCATTGGTGTAATAGAATTGTATTATGATCATGTCCAGTGGTTGGTCATGTTGGGGATTGTAGTGTTCTATGTATAGAGAGTAATAGAATTGCTTTATGATCATGTCCAGTGGTTGGTCATGTTGGGGATTGTAGTGTTCTATGTATAGAGAGTAATAGAATTGCTTTATGATCATGTCTAGTGGTGGGTCATGTTGGGGGTTGTAGTGTTCTATGTATAGAGAGTAATAGAATTGCTTTATGATCATGTCTAGTGGCGGGTCATGTTGGGGGTTGTAGTGTTCTATGTATAGAGAGTAATAGAATTGTATTATGATCATATCCAGTTGTTGGTTATGTTGGGCGTGTAGTGTTCTATGTATAGAGAGTAATAGAATTGTATTATGATCATGTCCAGTGGTTGGTCATGTTGGGGATTGTAGTGTTCTATGTATAGGGAGTAATAGAATTGCTTTATGATCATGTCTAGTGGAGGGTCATGTTGGGGGTTGTAGTGTTCTATGTATAGAGAGTAATAGAATTGTATTATGATCATATCCAGTGGTTGGTTATGTTGGGCGTGTAGTGTTCTATGTATGGAGGGTAATAGAATTGTATGATGATCATGTCTAGTGGTTGGGTCATGTTGGGGGTGTAGTGTTCTATGTATAGAGGGATTAGAATTGTATTATGATCATGTCCAGTGGTGGGTCATGTTGGAGGTGTTGTGTTTTACGTATGGAGTGTAAAATAATTGTATTATGTTCATGTCCGGTGGTGGGCCCTGTAGGAGGTGTAGTGTTCTATGTATATAGAGTAATAGAATTGTATTATGATCATGTCCAGTGGTGGGCCCTGTTGGAGGTGTAGTGTTCTATGTATATAGAGTAATAGAATTGTATTATGATCATGTCCAGTGGTGGGTCATGTTGGGGGTGTAGTGTTCTATGTATATAGAGTAATAGAATTGTATTATGATCATGTCCAGTGGTGGGCCCTGTTGGAGGTGTAGTGTTCTTTGTATATAGAGTAATAGAATTGTATTATGATCATGTCCAGTGGTGGGCCCTGTTGGAGGTGTAGTGTTCTATGTATATAGAGTAATAGAATTGTATTATGATCATGTCCAGTGATCGGTCAGGTTGGAGGTGTAGTGTTCTATGTGTAGAGAGTAATAGAATTGTATTATGATCATGTTCAGTGGTTGGGTCATGTTGGGGGTGTTGTGTTCTATGTATAGAGGGTAATAGAATTGTATTATGATCATGTCCAGTGGTTGGTTGTGTTAGAGGTGTAGTGTTCTATGTGTAGAGAGTAATAGAATTGTATGATGATCGTGTCCAGTGGTGGGTCATGTTGGGGGTGTCATGTTCTATGTATATAGAGTAATAGAATTGTATTATGATCATGTCCAGTGGTTGGGTCATGTTGGGGGTTGAAGTGTTCTATGTATAGAGAGTAATAGAATTGTATTATGATCATGTCCAGTGGTTGGGTCATGTTGTAAGTCTCAATGACGAATTGTAGACTGTAGCTTCATACCTTGTTTACAGCCATTTGTAACAAGGTCATATTGCCAGGAGTATCATTCTTCATGTAAATGGATTTAAGATTCATATTAATTAGAAATATCACAATGCATTAGCATGAAATGGGAGGTTAATTGTGAGTTTGACCCGAATGGTAAATTTAAACATCTACCTGTGATTTTCTTTTCAAGCCTTACACCTTTTGTGATACAATTTTGCACTGAGTTGTTAAAAAAGTTCCGTTGCATTATGAGGAGTTAATATTCTGGAGCGCGGCGTCTTTGCACGTAATTTGAATGGTATCAATTCTGACACATGTAAATGGAGGAGGAAATGAATCTTGTGAAATAATTCAGAGCTAATAACAATATTAATTTCTGAAATTATTCTTTGAAGAGTCGAGACGGTCCTGCTGCCCAGTCCTCTCTCCGGCATCCTTATTTATCACTGTGGACTAAATAACAACTCTATGGAGATCATTTACAGCTGGATTAAAGAAAACCGGTGCAGAAATTGAGCTTTAATTGGTTTAAATACAGCAAGAAATGTGGTTGTTATCGGTAATTGCCATAATTTTTTTTTGATACCTACAGCCATCATTTAGATTTACACAGATTTCGGCTGTCAGAATCAAATAATCTTTTTTTCTTGCTGTACCATATAAATGTAAAGATTATGGATACTTTCTTTAGTGGATGTATTTCACTGCAATAGCACAGCCCCCCCCAGAGCAAATAAGATAAGAACCAGTGCTCACACTCAGTGCTGGGACAAGGTCATCCATCGCCCAGGGCAAAGATGCCAAACTGCCCCCCCCCCCCTCCTCCTCGTTCATGATGTGCAAGCTTAGGGGATCTTACGTCCAGAAGTCACTCCCTTGTCAAAATCGCTGCCGCTATCTCTACATCTGTCAGCCTTGTAACAGAAGGAAGGCGCCCCCATCCCTACAGTAAACAATTGCGCCCAGGGCAACTGTTCCCCCTGCCCACCCCTTGTCCCGGCCCTGCTCAGACTACTAAGGGGGAGGGACCCCCGCTGTCAGAGTACAATAGCTCAGCGGGAGAGATCCCAGCATCACACATCCTTGTGTGGATGGGGAAATCTTTCTTTTATTTTCGTTGAACAGAAAAAAAAACCCCAAGTGTGTATATCCTACCTAAGTGTGGTCATGTTCTCTGTTTCATTTGTTTGCCTTGTCATGATGGGGGTCACATGTTGTGGCTGCATATTGTAGCGTCATGTTTTATCGATCCCCCCCATGTCCATGTATTAAAACTTTTTCCTAAGTCCCTATTCGCCAACTTCTTGTTTCGGGTCACACAGCATCCCATCCATGACTCACCATTTCTTCTGTGTTGCATCACAAATAATAACCACAAAAAAATCTCCCAATGAAGACGGGGAGGGGGGGCGCAAACAAAAATGTAACCTTTTCCCCGATCTACCCAAAACTAAAAAACAGTCAATAGCCCACTTGTTTCAGGGCAGTGTCTCAGAAAGGACGAAAGTCAGAGAGGGTCAGCACGGCAGCCAGGGAAACTAGCATTTACAGAAGAGGATCACCAATGGCAGCCCCCATAGCTCTCTCATGACAGGTTCACTTTAAACATAACCCACACAAAGGTACACTATATTACCAAAAGTATTGGGACACCTGCCTTTACACGCACATGAACTTTAATGGCTTCCCAGTCTTAGTCCGTAGGCTTCATTATTGAGTTGGCCCACCCTTTGCAGCTATAACAGCTTCAACTCTTCTGGGAAGGCTGTCCACAAGGTTTAGGAGTGTGTCTATGGGAATGTTTGACCATTCTTCCAGAAGCATATTTGTGAGGTCAGGCACTGATGTTGGATGAGGCCTGGCTCACAGTCTCCACTCTAATTCATCTCAAAGATGTTCTATCGGGTTGAGGTCAGGACTCTGTGTAGGTCAGTCAAGTTCCTCCACCTCAAACTCGCTCATCCATGTCTTTATGGACCTTGCTTTGTGCACTGGTGCGTAGTCATGTTGGAACAGGAAGGGGCCATCCCCAAACCGTTCCCACAAAGTTGGGAGCATGAAATTGTCCAAAATGTCTTGGTATGCTGACGCCTTAGGAGTTCCCTTCACTGTAACTAAGGGGCCAAGCCCAACCCCTGAAAAACAACCCCACACCATAATCCCCCCTCCACCAAATGTTTTTGACCAGTGCACAAAGCAAGGTCCATAAAGACATGGATGAGCGAGTTTGCGGTGGAGGAACTTGACTGTCCTGCACAGAGTCCTGACCTCAACCCGACAGAACACCTTTGAGATGAATTAGAGCAGAGACTGTGAGCCAGGCCTTCTCATCCAACATCAGTGCCTGACCTCACAAATGCGCTTCTGGAAGAATGGTCAAACATTCCCATAGACACACTCCTAAACCTTGTGGACAGCTTTCTTAGAAGAGTTGAAGCTGTTAAAGCTGCAAAGGGTGGGCCAACTCAATATTGAACCCTATGGACCAAGAATGGGATTCCATTAAAGTTCATGTCCGTGTAAAGGCAGGCGTCACAATACTTTTGGTGATATGGTGTATTTTGGCTTGGCTGACTGCACACACCGCTCCTCCAGAGTCCATTTTGCTTTCTTCTGATTTATAATTTTCTTAGCAGTTGGATGTAGAGGTTAGCTTAAGCACCGGCTAAATTTGAGCCCCCTAGATAAATCTCTCGATGTTCGGGAAAACACTAGGCTGGCGGAAAAACCCAGATTGAAAACACAATTGAAAATAATCTTTAAAAGCGGGAGCACAGTTTGATGCGGCTTCACGGGAAGATTGAAAAATTAAACAGCAAATCTCTGCTTCCCAAAGATATTGGAATGGATTCTGCTGAGCAAAGATAGACTAAAAAAATCCTTTTATCCATGTATATATATATATATATATATATATATATATATATATATATATATACACACGGGCCGTATTTATCTGACTTACCCACATCAGTGCAAAGGTATACTTGAAGCACAATTTCAGCCTTTTCACATTTTTTTTTCCATTAAGGCAGTATTAAACCCAAAAGCAAACATTTATTATATTGCAGCTTACCAATTCTAAAGCCTCGTACACACGATCGGATTTTCCGCAGACAAAACCTCTGACTTTTGTCCGAAGGCGTGTGCCTGGATTTTGTCTTGCATACAAACGGCAAGGAATTGTCGGCCAACAAACACGAACATAGTGACGTTCTACGTGTTTTTTCAGCTCTTTAGCGCCACCCTTTGGGCTCCTTCTGCTAATTTCATGTTAGTAGAAGTTTGGCGAGTGTTGATTCGCGCTTTTCATTTAGCGCTTTATATTTCGCGCTTTACAGTTTGCGCTTTTCAGTTCGTTTCTGATCAGCCGTTCATCAACCAGCCATGTTGCGGAAACGGAGGAGATAACGTGATATTTATTATTGGCCTTGGAGTTGTTGCTTTGACCCAAGTCCAGTCCAGGAACAGGAGGAGTTCTTGGATCAAAAATTGGTTGCTCTATTAATCGTGACCGATTATGTCATATGCCTTTGCTGCGGGAGCTCCAGGAGAATAATCCGGATGATTTTCGGAATTATCTCCGGATGACGGACCCCTGCTTTCACCAACTCTTGGCATTGTTGACCCCCTATATTAAGAAGCAGGACACATGCATGATGCTTTTATTTTATTTTTTGGTTGAATAATAGTGATTTGATTTGGTATAGTTTCTATTTTTTTGGATGCATAGAATGCACTTTTTGGTTAAGTTCTATTGGCAGATAGCACGTCTAAATGTATATGTTTTCTTTTTTTAATGTACAATAAAAAAATTGTGTAGAATAATACTTGGCTATGTGTTTTACTTCAAATGACAGTTTGGGAGTAGGCAGTTATATTTAAAAAAATACAATGTAAAATGAACAAGGGACACCAATATAGTTGTATCTTTGATCCTAAAAACTACAGGATAATGATGTTGTGGTAACTTGCCCCAAAAAAAAAATAAAAAAGCATAATAATATTATTCTTGATATCACTAAAAAAAAAGAAGCCTTTGAAAATTTGTTTGCAATAACTCCATCAGTATCACCAGCAAAGCAGCTTCATTATTATCCCATTAAAGAAGAAGAGAATTGTGCGCTGTGTATCCAGATTTCAAAATTTGCCGCATCACGAATGTTAATTCTCCATTACGAACGTTAGTTTACAAGACCGACCGCTTCTGGCTGGTCCTTGCTTCCGAGCATGCGTGTTTGTACTTTGGACTTTTGTCCGACGGACTTGTGTACACACGCTCGGAAAATCCGACAACAGACATTTGTCCGCGGAAAATTTTAAAGCCTGCCATCCAACATTTGTCCACAGAAAATCCGACAACAATTGTCTGATGGAGCGTACAAACGGTCGGATTTTCCGCCAACAGCCTGTCGTCACACATTTCCCGTCGGGAAATCCGATCGTGTGTACGCGGCTTTACTGTAGATGTGGTGGCTGCATTTGTTTTGTTTTTGTTTTTTTAGGCTTTCTTTCTTCTATTTTCATCTTGTGATCCAGCCAGTAAATTTGTTGTTTTTTTAAAACGCACAAGCTTTCCAGTAGATCAAAAAAACACAATGTGCCGTTTTTTTCTCTCCCAGCAAAGTAGGGAGTAAAAACCGGCACATTGCTTAGTAAAGACACAACACACAGTATACACGGTAAACATTGTTAGGCACACAGTTAACCCCTTGATTGCCCCTAAATGTTAACCCCTTCCCAGCAATGATTCATGGCCGGGACCTGCTGATCGGCTGTGTCCAATCACAGCCCAGAGCCCTGTGTGGACAATCAAGAACCAATCTCTCTGCTTCTTATCCCTGCAAAGCAGAGACAAAAAACAAACAGATATTTAGCAAAAAGCAGCACACATTACACATTGTTAGGCACATGTTTAGCCCCTTGATTACCTAAGATGTTAACCCCTTTCCAGCCAGTGGCATTTGTACAGTGACAATGTATATTATTAGCACTAATCACCGTATTAGTACATACCTCCCAACTTTTTGAGACGGGAATGAGGAACACCTTCTAGCAAAAGCATGTAGGCTTAGGACACGCCCCCTGCCACACCCCCTTAAAGGAGAATTAACTTAAAAAAAAGATTAGTTAAACCCACAAGGGCTTTTTTTTACCACTACTATTACTTTATATTTGCTTTTGAAATTTACAAATGCAGCAATTTAGATTTTGAATGAAAGGTTTAGCGCTGGGAAACACTTTTTGAAAGATAAAAAGTGCATTTTATATACAACTATATAGATTAGACCAAAATGAGGGACAAATGTGGAGGAATAAGGGACAGAGGGACATTGCTCCAAATCAGGGACAGTCCCTTCAAATCAGGGACAGTTGGGAGCTATGTTAGTATCACTGGTAATATCAGTTAGTCAGTTCCCCCCCGGCATCAGTTAGTGTCAGATTGTCAGTCCCACTATAAGTCGCTGATCACCGCCATTAATAGTATAAAAAATAAATAAATAAAGATTCTAGTATATATAGCATAATTTGTAGACACTATAACTTTCACTCAAGCCAATCAATATACAATTATTGGGATTTTGTTTCACCAAAGACATGTAGCAGAATACATTTTGGCCTAAATTTATTTTGATTTTTTTAATTTATTTGTAATTATTGGATATGTTTTATAACAAAGTAAAAAATATTATTTTTTTTACAAAACTTTTTAGGCCCATTTTCGTTTATAGCGCACAAAACTGTAAAACCCAGTGGTGATCAAATATCACCAAAAGAAAGCTCTATTTGTGTAAAAAAAAATGAAACAAATGTCATTTGGGTACACGTTTCATGATTGTGCAATTACCAGTTAAAGTATCGCAGTGCTGAATAGCAAAAATGGCCTGGTCATGAAGGGGGTAAAATCTTCCAGAGCCCAAGCGGAGTTCCACCCATTTTATATACTTGACGTCTATTGTATACTCTTTGATCATCCTTTTACCAATAGCAATTGTTTTTTTGTTTGCCATGTAAATATATTTTATTGTATGCTTTCACCGGCATGTCCCTGCCTGGGCGATTCCGTCACTAGGTGATTCACAAGGACTCCTGGGATAGCAGCGTTATGTATCCAAGGAGTCCTTGCGAATCGCCTACTGCTGAAATCTGGCGTTGGGAAGCTATCAGTAAGAAGGAGAGATGCGCAGAAGCATTAATACGCATGCGAGAGATCGGGAGGTGCATGCTGGGTAGCCAGATGCACGGAAATCCCGTAAATGGAGACAGGAGGGCTTCAGATGCCCACAGCTAAAATGGAACCTGCCTGCTTCCGAGATCTGTACGGAAAAAAAACTATTTTTTTAAGTAGAAGTGCAACACATATGACATATTGTGAATGTTAATGGACATGTTTGGACTATTACAGAGCAGTCTTTAAAAAAAAAGGTTTTGGGGGGCTGGAATTGTTTTGCTCTATGTTGTCGCATATATATATATATATATATATATATATACAGTATCTCACAAAAGTGAGTACACCCCTCACATTTTTGTAAATATTTTATTATATCTTTTCATGTGACAACACTGAAGAAATGACACTTTGCTACAATGTAAAGTAGTGAGTGTACAGCTTGTATAACAGTGTAAATTTGCTGTCCCCTCAAAATAACTCAACACACAGCCATTAATCTCTAAACTGCTGGTAACAAAAGTGAGTACACCCCTAAGTGAAAATGTCCAAATTGGGCCCAAAGTGTCAATCTTTTGTGTGGCCACCATTATTTTCCAGCACTGCCTTAACCCTCTTGGGCATGGAGTTCACCAGAGCTTCACAGGTTGTCATTGGAGTCCTCTTCCACCCCTCCATGACCACATCACGGAGCTGGTGGATGTTAGAGACCTTGCGCTCCTCCACCTTCCGTTTGAGGATGCCCCACAGATGATCAATAGGGTTTAGGTCTGGAGACATGCTTGGCCAGTCCATCACCTTTACCCTCAGCTTCTTTAGCAAGGCAGTGGTCGTCTTGGAGGTGTGTTTTGGGTCGATACTCGTTATCATGTTGGAATACTGCTCTGTGGCCCAGTCTCTGAAGGGAGGGGATCATGCCCGGCTTCAGTATGTCACAGTACATGTTGGCATTCATGGTTCCCTCAATGAACTGTAGCTCCCCAGTGCTGGCAGCCCCAGACCATGACACTCCCACCACCATGCTTGACTGTAGGCAAGACACACTTGTCTTTGTACTCCTCACCTGGTTGCCGACACAGAGGCTTGACACCATCTGAACCAAATAAGTTTATCTTGGTCTCATCAGACCACAGGACATGGTTCCAGTAATCCATGTCCTTAGTCTGCTTGTCTTCAGCAAACTGTTTGCAGGCTTTCTTGGGCATCATCTTAAGAAGAGGCTTCCTTCTGGGATGGGATGACAGCCATGTAGACCAATTTGATGCAGTGTGCGGCGTATGGTCTAAACACTGACAGGCTGACCCCCCCCCCACCGGCTTTAAGCCCCAGAACTGAGTGATCACATGACCACTCCACTTCACTGAGCAGTGACTAGCTCTGTGCTCTGCCCCTCCAGTGCTCACTGAAGCGCCGGGCTGTGGAAGGGGCAGGAGCGGCTGGCTCAGGCTCTCAGCGGCTTGCCAAAAGGCTGAGCCAGCTGCTGCTCCAGCATTTGGGTGGAACCTGACATTATTGTGGGGATACATCCAGAGACTGGACCAGCTCTGTGATGTCAGCCGTCAGTGGATTTTAGCCTGCTGTCGGCTTATTCTGGGTCACAGGAGAGCACAAGTAAGGAGAGAAAAAAAACTTGGGCGATACTTCTCTTTTAAGTGAAGTTGTTTCTTTCCAATTTCAAAGAATAACTTTTCCAGTGTAAAAAAAGAGAATCGTGGTTTTTTTTGACAGGCAGAGGGCAGAAATTAATTAATAAATCCCAACAAACAGACCTTAGTAGTACAACTTTCTATAATTCAAGAAGTGCAGACAGTATATGCCTTGACAATAACCTTTTTTTGCAGACAGAAGAGGGCAGTGTGAGGATATTTATGAAAGACGCAGGAAAAAGCGCCAAATATGTTAATACTGTTTTCTAGCTGAAAATTATACTTTGATGTGCTGTATTTATTCTAGATAACGTTCTGAAATGTAGAATTCTGCCTCGGCTTCTCCTGCTGTGTTGCTGTTTTGCAGGGAAAACATAATGCGGTCTGATTTTCGCTTTCAGCAGGTGCTGCGTTTTGGTAATCTCACAAGTTATGAATTATGAGAAATCGCTTTAAAGCTAAAGAAGAACTCCGCTCTCCATAGTTTTGCAAGAATAGCTGGTTTCTAAGAATTAATTTCTTAACGCTTTAGTCTCAGTTTCTGAAGTTGGGCGGCAATATGCACATTCGCCCTTCTTTAGGCCTCATTGTACCTATCCATACAGGGGCATTCCTCTCTGTCTAGATGAAGGAATCAATTCTCTCTTATTCGGCCCGCGAGCTGACTAAGACAAATCTATGGGGTGTATGGGTACCTTTGCAAAGGCTGAGGATTTCTGGCCTATTTATTTTTTTTACTATGATCCGATGCGGCTTTTAGCTGGGCATGGAGAAAAGTGAGGCAAAGATGGCTGCCACTCATCTCTATGCCCTTGGAGGACCGGAGCGACATCTGACGTCCTGTTCTCGGGCATTAGTAAATCTTTTTTTTTTTTTTTTTTTTTTAAGCAAAAGTTTAAAAAAAATATATTATAAATGAGAGATGTGGGGTCTATTTGACCCCGGATTTCTCAATAAAGAGGAACTGTCATCCTTATTTCTAGTACTAGGGATAATTACATTTCTTGTAATAGGAATAAAAGTAATAAAAAAAAAATAAAGAAACAGTGTAAACATAAAAAGCAAAATAAATAAGAAGAATAAAATCCCCCGTCCCTCCGTGCTCGCGCCCAGAGGCGAAGTGGCAGGAGGGGGCGATTTCCCGGTCAATCCCGGACTTACCTAAAGGATCGGTAAAGCCTGGGAGCGATCCAATGCGGCTGTTAGTTGGGCACGGAGAAAAGTGAGGCAAAGATGGCCGCCATTCGTCTCTATGCCCTTGGAGGACCGGAGCGACATCTGACGTCACTTCCTGTTCTCAGTGTAAACATAAAAAGCAAAATTAAAAAGAAGAATAAAATCCCCCGTCCCTCCGTGCTCGCGCCCAGAAGCGAAGTGGCGGGAGGGGGAGATTCCCGGTCCTTCCCGGGCTTACCTAAAGGATTGGTAAAGCCTGGGAGCGATCCAATGCGGCTGTTAGTTGGGCACAGAGAAAAGTGAGGCAAAGATGGCCGCCATTCCTCTCTATGCCCTTGGAGGACCGGAGCGACATCTGACGTCACTTCCTGTTCTCGGGCCATAGTAAATCTTTTTTTTTTTTTTAAGCAAAAGTTAAAAAAAAAAAATTCCTTTTGCTTTTAAAGGTAAATGATAGATGTGGGGTCTATCTGGCCCCAGATTTCTCAATAAAGAAGACCTGTCATCCTTATTTCTAGTACTAGGGATATTTACATTCCTTGTAATAGGAATAAAAGTGATCAAAAAAATAAAGGGACAGTGTAAACATAAAAAGGAAAATAAATAAGAAGAATAAAATCTCCCGTCCCTCCGTGCTCACGCCCAGAAGCAAAAGCATCCTTATAGCTCCCTACTATCCCTGATTTCAATGGACTGTCCCTGATTTGGAGTAATATCCCTCTGTCCCTTTTTTCTTCTCATTTGTCCCTCATTTTGGTCTGATCTATATAGTTGTCTATAAAAATGCACTTTTTTCAAGTGTTTCCCAGAGCTAAACCTTTCATCTGATTTCCAAATTGCTGCATTTGTAAATTTGAAAAGCCAATATAAAGGAATAGTAGTGGTTAAAAAAAAGCCCTTGTGGATTTGATTAACCTTTTTTTTTTTGGTTAATTCTTCTTTAACCCTTTCTTGACTAAGCCTATTTTTGAAATGTGGTGTTTACAAGTTAAAATCCGTATTTTTTTGCTAGAAAAATTACTTAGAGCCCCCAAACATTATATATATTTTTTAAGCAGAGAATCTAGAGAATAAAATGGAGATTGTTGCAATATTTTATTTCACACGGTATTTGTGCAGCGGTGTTTTCAATGCAATTTTTTGGGAAAAGGGACACTTTCATGAATTTAAAAAAAAACAAACAGTAAAGTTACCCCAATTTTTTTGTATAATGTGAAAGATGATGTTACGCCGAGTAAATAGATACCAAACATGTCATGCTTTATATTTGCACGCATTTGTGGAATGGCGACAAACTACGGTACCTAAGAATTTCCATAGGCGATGCTTTAAATTTTTTTTTACGGTTACCAGGTTACAGTTACAGAGGAGGTCTAGAGCTAGAATTATTGCTCTCGCTCTGACGATCGCGGCGATACCTCACATGTGTGATTTGAACACCGTTTGCATATGCGGGCGCGACTTCCGTATGCGTTTTCTTTGCTGCGCGAGCTCGCAGGGACAGGGGAGCTTTAAATTTTTTTATTTTATTATTTATTTTTAGATTTATAAATTGTGTTAAAAAAAAAATGATGACTTTTATTGCTGTCACAAGGAATGTAAATCCCTTGTGACAGTAATAGGTGGTGACAGGTACTCTTTATGGAGGGATCCCCGCTTTGCGCTTCAAAGTACTCAGATCGCCATTTTCGGCGATTCTGAATACTGTGTATTTTTTTAAAACCAAACCATTGGCAGCCAAGTAAACGGGAAGTGGCGTCATGACGTCGCTTCCGTGTTTACGATTAGGAGGCTGGAACGAAACCGCCCACGGCTTAGTTCCAGCCCACCCCCAGCCGTCGGAGGCGTACGATTGGTCATCGGCGGCGGGAGGGGGGGATGCTTTTAGCCGCATCGGTTGTTATACCAGGAAAGCCGATTGCCGGCTGTAAAAAACGGTCCCGGGATGATGCCTGCAGCTGCGGGCATCATCCCGGTATAACCCCAGAAATCCGAGTACGCACATCTGTGTATGCTCAGCGGGAAGGGGTTAAGGGGGTGTGGCGGGGGGGGCGTGTCCTATGCCTACATACATTTAGTAGTAGGTGTCCCTCATTCCCATCTCAAAATATTGGGAGGTATGCATGCTGAAGTTGTGCAAGCGTATGTAAACAATGTTTTTAAATCATTGATTTAAATGTTTTTAAATCACACATGTGAGGGGTCACCGCAATCGTTCGAGGCGAGAGCAATAAATCTAGTGCTAGACCTCCTCTGTAATTCTAAACTAGTAACCAGTGTTGCCTATGGAGATTTTTAAGTATCGTCGTTCGTCATTCCACGAGCGTGCGCAATTTTAGAGCGTGACGTTTTAGGTATCTATTTACTAAGCGTAACATAATCTTTCACAATATAATAATTGAGGTAAACATTGTGTTTTTTTATTTATTTATTCATTAAAGTGATGCTTTATTTTTTTCATTGCTTTTGAAAGACCGCTGCGCAAATACTGTGAGACATGAAATATTGCAATATTTTATTCTCTAGGGTCGCTGCTAAAATATAGACATGTGCACTGACAAAAATTTGTTCATTTTCATTTTCGTTTCATTCGTTCTTTTGCTTTTTTCGGAAATTCTGAAATCCGAAAAATTCGGATTTTCACATTTTCAAATTTCCGAATTTTCAAATTCTGAATTTCCAAATTTTTGAATTTCGAATTTCCGAATTTTGGAAATTCCAAAATTCGGAAATTCAGATATTCGAAAATCCAAAAATCTGAAAAAAGAAAGAAAATCTGTAAAATTCGAAATAATAACTAACTAATAATAACTAACTATTAAATTGTAGGTATTGAAATTTCCTTTCAAATTTGACTGTTTGTGAACGTAACGAATTTCCGAATTTCTAATTTCCGAAATTTCGAATTTCCGAAATGTCGAATTTTCTAAAATTTGAAAATTCAGGAATTTCGGAAATCCCAATTTCGGAAATTGAAAAATTCGAAATTCAGAAATTTGGAAATTACCGAATTTGTCAAAATGTGTTTAAAAACGAATGCGGAACTAAACCAAATTATATATATAATGTTTGGGGGTTCTAAGTAATTTTCTAGCAAAAAATCCTAATTTAAAAACTTTTAAACAAAAAGATCCAGAAAAGGCCTGGTCTTCAAGTGGTTAAAACGGACAATACCACATTCGACCAGTAGATGGCTCTAAGTATCATAAGAAATTTCTATGGTACTTAGCGACAACTAGTGGCCAAAGGCAGTATTTAATCACACAATCAACCCGCCACAGGAAATATTCTGATAACATTCATTTTTTTTTTCGTCCCCATTTGTAAAGAACTAATGTGCAAGTACTTTCACTGGGCTTAATGCTATGTGAAATTTAGATACGTAGACCCCATGATAAAAAAAAAGAAATTCTACAAGTCCCTGGAAGGCAGCAATGTTTTTCTCACTACCACAGTTTTTTCAGGTTATTACTTTTATGTGCCGCCATCTTGGATTCAGGAGCCAGCTCCCACTTCCTGCTTTTTACAGACTCCAGGTGACTTGCAGCAGCTTCTAGTGCACATTGTGAGCAGCTCACAGTGTGCGGTGCAATCAGAGTAAGCCATTTCAGTCTAGGAGAGGAGCCGATACAACTGTGCAAGACTGAAGTGAAGGCCAGAGGTCAGATTTAATTCCCTTATATTATATAATTTGTCTTTTTTATTAAACCAGCTGATTTCCCATTGCGGGAGCGTCACCCTTCGCTGGTATTCATTCGTTCTTTGAGGGATTTCATTCCCCTCCATGCAAAGTGTTTGATGTGCATCCAATACAGGATGTACCTGCTGTTCAGCCATGTGGCAGAGGCAGCTGTGCATTGATCCTCCCATGATCCTCTCTTTCCTGCCAATACAAACCAACATGGAGCCATCTCTGGCTGGACCGTCCCCGAGGCCAGGACAAGACAAGGATAAATATTTGGCCAATTACTGCTTAATCCTTCGGAATACAAACTTCATCCCCAAATCCGACTTCTGACTTGTGCGTCCGAAGCTTGATGTTTTCATTAAAGGGTATGCACACCCTGACAATGAACTGCTCTTATTTCTTCCTTTTCAGTCTATTAAATAGAATATAGATTGTGTTTTATCTGTTCTATAAGGTTTGGATCACACCTACAGATGTTTCTTCCTTTTCAGTCTATTAAATAGAATATAGATTGTGTTTTATCTGTTCTATAAGGTTTGGATCACACCTACAGATGCGGCTCGGCACTTCCATGTGTTTATAGCATGTTCCACAAGCGTCACGTGTAGGGTGGCCCAAGTAGAACCTTCAGTGCCCCGGTGTAAGAAACCATGAATGGCCCCCTGACCACCGGGGACCTTTCCATAGGCCCCGGAGCCCTTTCCATTTGTCCCGGGCCCTTTCCTCTGGTCCTGGGGCCCTTCCCTCTGAGCCCCGGGCGCCATTCCTTTCAGACCTGGGGCCCTTGCCACTAATTCCAGGGCCCTTTACTCCCATCAGGGTCATTTATAAGCCCCAGTTAACATTGCTGCAATTTATCATGCGACTTGGACACATGAAGGTGCATGCCATGTATAAAACACATTCATTTCAATGGGTGCCGTCTTAATCAACATGACTCAAAGGTTCCTGCACTACTTTTCTGTGACTTTGGTGCGATTTGAGTGCTATAGACTGCAATGTTAAATCACAAAAGTCACAAGGAAGTCGTAAGGAAATTGCTAATTCAAGCTGTCTTGGGGCCCTCCAGAACGCCAGGACCCAATTGCAAGTGCAACCTTTGTGACCCTCCCACTGATCCGGCCATTAAACCTCCCATTGATCCTGTCATTGATCCTCCCATTGATCCTGTCATTGATCCTTCCACTGATCCTGCCATTAATCCTTCCACTGATCCTGCCCTTGATCCTCCCACTGATCCTACCCTTGATCCTCCCACTGATCCTCCCATTGATCCATCGTTGATCCTTGCACTGATCCTGCCATTGATCCTCCCACTGATCCTTCTATTGATACTCCCACTTACCCTGCCCCTGATCCTCCCACTGATCCTGCCATTGTTCCTCCCACTGATCCTGCCCTTGATCCTCCCACTGATCCTACCCTTGATCCTCCCACTGATCCTCCCATTGATCCATCGTTGATCCTTCCACTGATCCTGCCATTGATCCTCCCACTGATCCTTCTATTGATACTCCCACTTACCCTGCCCCTGATCCTCCCACTGATCCTGTCATTGATCCTCCCACTGATCCTACTATTGATTCTCCTATTGACTCTCCCACTGATTCTGCCATTGATCTTCCCACTGATTCTGCCATTGATCTTCCCACTGATCCTGCCATTGATCTTCCCACTGATCCTGCCATTTTTCCTCCCACTGATCCTGCCATGGATCCTACCCATTGATTCTACCATTTTTCCTCCAACTGATCCTGCCATTGTTCCTCCCACTGATCCTGTCATTGATCCTCCCACTGATCCTGCCATCTATCTTCCCACTGATCCTGCCATTGATCCTCTTACTGATCCTCCCATTGATCCTAATACTGATCCTGCCATTGATTATCCCGCTGATATTGACATTAATGCTTCCACTGATCCTAACATTGATGCTCCCACTGATTTTGCCATTGACCCCCCCCCCCCCCCCCTACTGATTCTGCCATTGATCCTCCCTCTGATCTTGCCATTGATCCTGCCAATGATCCTCCCACTGATCCTGCCATTGATCCTCCCACTGATCCTCCCATTGATCCTACCCATTGATCCTGCCAGAAATTGTGTAAACTGATATCTTCCTCTGCGGCAGTCTTATTAGTTACATTGTTTCTATCTCTCTATAAAGACTACAACACACCTCTACCCTATGCTATTGGGAAGAAGAGAGGGATGGTGTTTGTAGTTCATCTTAAAGTATAACTATAAAAAAATGTTTAGTTTTGGATGGAGTGGAGAGGGATTAGATCACCTGTCAATTTTTATTGTTGTCTGTGTCCCTGTTACGGAGATTCTCTCTATTTGTCCTGTTTACCATTATCATCAAAAGTAAAATAAAATCCCAAATTTTGTCAACAGAACAGGAATATAAGAGAAATCTTCCAATGGGGCACCAGTCATTGTTTTTATAAAGCAGCCACAGCCTGAGTAGAAAAGCCTGTCCCCTGTCAGCACGCTGCAGAGAAAGACCCTTGCTCTCTATGTGGAAGCAGTAGTCACTCTGCAGATCTCCGGCATACACCTCTGTTAAGTCAGAGCTAGAGCCCTCCAATCAGTAAGGAGCAGTGGCGCCCCATGCATTAGGCGCGCCCTCCTCTCTTCTCTCCACCCCCCATATGCAGTGGAAAGATTCATGCATAGCGTGAATCTATCCATGGCCACCGCGGCCGCCCCCTATTCATGTGTCCACCGCGCACATGAATTACAGCGGCAGGGGTGTATTTTTGAAGCACCTGATTAGAGCCATAGGCTCTAATAGACTTAAAAATAGTGTGGGCTCGGGGTGCAGAGCACGTGACCTGGAGCCCACCCAGGTGTGTTGCAACAGCGAATGAAAATTCGCTGTTGTAACACTGATCCTCCTCCCGGACAATTGGGAAGCAGGTGTGAAACCCTTTTCCCAATTGGCCAAAACGTCAGGCGATCCTATTGGACGCCTAGCACTGGGAGGAGCAGAGAGGAGAGGACTCCAGGAGAGGACACCGGAGACCGCCACGCTGGAAGATGTCCACAGCAGCTCTGACCGCTGCTCTCACCGCCCTCATCCAAAGTATGGACAGCGGGTGGTGAAGGGGGGATGTTAGTGCCATGCCGCGTCGCAGGGGGGTAGCTGGCAGTTGTGCTAGTGCCGTTCCACCAGCGGCCCGGGGGAGGAGGGGGCAAACAAAAACACCCCCACCAGCCACCACTGGTAGGGAGTATGTCGGATCTTTGAAGAGATATTAGTTATTCCACACAGAGAGCAAGGGTCCTTCTCTGCCGCATGCTGGGGCAGGGGACAGGCTCTTCTACTCAGGTTGTGGCTGCTTCATAAAAGGTAAAAATAAGGCTAAACTCTTTTTTTTCAGTTTTGGAAAAGAGTGGCCGAGGGATTAGAGCCCCCGTCAGGTTTTTACTGCTGTCTATGCCCCCTTTAGGTGCCAGCTGCTGCGGGCACACAGAGGGATGTTTCAGGATAGAGAGTGGGGGAAGAGGCTGGTAAATATGTCATTTACTGGCCCCTTCCTTTCCTGAATAAACACAGTGAGTGATCCAAACCAATCACTCCTGTGTCCATTCATCACACAGTAAACTTTGTTTTTTTATGCTTCGGCTTGTGAATGATTAGGAAGCCTCAGAGCATTTCTTATTCGTTCGTCTGTGCAGCTGAGGCTGTAGAGAAAGGGAGTGATAAATCTACTGTATATCCTGAGTCCATTTAGGCCTGGGGGGAGGCCCTGTCTGGTAGGCTGTATGGGGTCCAATGTTTTATAACAGCAGCCTTGCTCCCACTGCTTGCAACAGGACTATGGGCTACCCTGTTTTCCCGAAAATAAGACCTAGCGTGATTGTCGGTGATGGCTGCAATATAAGCCCTACCCCCCAAATAAGCCCTAGTTAAAGTCCTTGTAGGTCTTATTTTCAGGGTAGGTCTTATTTTCGGGGAAACAGGGTATGTACAACACCCTGCCATCCCCTTCCATCAGCCATAATCTGCTTGTGTTGCATACAGAAGTACAGAGACCCAGGGTCTAAAATAAGGTGTGTAATGAAAACGGAAAGGTCATATTTAATATATTTAATTAGCATGCTGATAAGACGGGTAAAGCAGGACCCAGCGAAGGAAAAAACAAAAGCCGATTATAGTTCAGCTTTAAGCCCTTTAGTGACATTTGCACATATTGCGGCCAGCTCTTCCCTCTCGGGGATCCCTGGCATCACTGCTCTCTCTATCATCCAGTTAGTCAGCTTAATACATTGTTTTTAAATGATGAGCCATACATTGTCCTATTATTTTCCCTTTTATTCCAGCGCGAGCCATTAAATGGAGATACGCACCTTCAATTGCCTCCATTGCTTCTCCTCCAATCTTGCAGCGGCTGCAGTAAAACTCCCATATAGAGGGTGAGGGAGGGGGGTTCCGTGTCAGATGGACAAGAAGAATGGACGAGGAACGGTCTCTTCCTTCTCTACGCTCCGTCTAAACCTCGCTGAGCGTTTTATTTCATAGCCAGAAACTTAAACGGGCTTTAACACTCATACGGAGCAATATACATGCCGCTACTGAGCCTATGAACGCTCGCCATTACATCAAATAATTCTAACCCTCTTATATCTGGGGTGAGCCGGGTCCTAGGGTTCTCTTATCTTTAGAGAAAGTTCTTCAGTACCAGCCTGGTACATCCCCTTCCTGTACAGGCCCATTGTTCTGTTTTCAGTGCTCTGATAGTTTGAATGACCATGACGCCATCACTCAGCGCTGGACACAAACAGAGAAAGCTTTCTCTTGTTGGTAATTAACCACTCGCCAACCAGCCGTGACCGCCCCGCGAATCACCATAGCTGTACGTTGGCTCTTTTAGGAGCCAGAGCAGGCGCGCGCACCCACTGCGCGGAGGTGGACCCCGATGCACGTGGCCAGCGGCCACCCGTGATCGCGGGAAAGAGAGCCAGAACTGGGATCTGTCAATGTAAACAAGACAGATCCCCGTTCTGACACGGGAGGAGAGAGAGATCTGCTGTTCCTAGTGATTAGGAACAGCGATCTCTCTCCTCCTCCAGTCAGTCACATCCCCCCCATGGTTAGAAACCCCCCCCCCCCTCAAAGGAATACATTTAACCCCTTGATCGCCCCCTAGTGTTAAAGCGGTTGTACATACCTCCCAACTTTTTGAGATGGGAATGAGGGACACCAATCAGCAAAAGCATGCAGGCATAGGACACACCCCTTGCCACGCCCCCTTAAAGGAGAATTCTACAAAAAAATCAAGATTGGTTAAACCCACCCGTGCAAGGCAAAGGCATAATGAGCTAGTATGCACCGCATACTAGCTCATTATGAAATACGTACCTTAGATCGAATCCCCCGCAACGTAGCCCAGCCCACGCCGAGGTAGCTGACATCTAGCACTCGGCGTTTCCTCCGTGTTCGCGGCTCCAGCGCTGTGAGTGGTCAGAGCCGCGATGACGTCACTCCCGTGAATGCGTGCGGGAGTCTTCTTCCCGGCAAGGTCCAGCAACGTCTGCTGGACCTTCAGCCGGGCATTCAGATCGGATGCGCCGCTGACGTCAGCGGCCGCATGCAAAGGGAATATCTCCTAAACCGTACAGGTTTAGGAGATATTAATTTTACGTACAGGTAAGCTTTATTATAGGCTTACCTGTAGGTAAAAATGACACATTAGGGTATACAACCACTTTAACCCCTTCCCTGCCAGTGACATTTACAAAGTAATCAGTGCATCGTTTTATCACTGATCACTGTATAAATGTCAATGGTCCCAAAAAAGTGTCAAAAGTTGTTTGCCGCAATGTCGCAGTCCCGCTAAAAAACGCAGATCGCCGCCATTACTAGTAAAACAAAAATAAATAATAAAAAAGGCCATAAATCTATCCCCTACTTTGTAGACGCTATAACTTTTGCGCAAAATAAGCAATATATTCTTATTGCAAATTTTTTTTTAACCAAAAATATGTAGAAGAATACATATCGGCCTAAACTGATAAAGAAATTAGGTTTTTTTTTTTTTTTGGGGGGGGGGGGGATTTTTATTATAGCAAAAAGTAAAAAATATTGTTTTTTTTTTTTTTTTTTAAATTGTCGGTCTTTTTTGTTAATAGCGCAAAAAAAAAAAAAAAAATGCAAAGGTGATCAAATACCACCAAAAGAAAACTCTATTTGTGGAAAAAAAAGGACGTTAATTTTGTTTAGGTACAGCGTCGCACAACCGCGCAATTGTCAGTTAAAGCGACGCAGTGCCGAATCGCAAAAAAAATGGCCTGGTCATCATTAAGGGGAAAAATCTTCCGGTCTGTAAGTGGTTAATAATCACAGGGTTTTGATTACTATATGGAGAAAAAAAATAGTGATCCCTTGCATTTACTTTTCATTCCTAATTTATTTTTTATAGATCATAGAAACTAGAAAAGTGACGGCAGAAAAAGACTGAGTAGTCCATTGAGTCTGCCTATTTTATTTTTTATTTTATTTTTTTTTTTTGGGGGGGGGGGTTCCCTAACCTTGTTGTCTGACTATAGATCTGTGTTTATCCCAAGCATGTTTGAAGCCAATGATTAGAGTTGTTTTCGGGCAGACAACTTTAGGTTGGCATTGTATTCAGGCAAAACGTTGGCATGTCTATGTTGTACTGAATCTCAGAAAAGAATTATGATTGGTAGCAAATAAATTTCCTCCCACCCCCTCATCATTGGTGGTTAGTGGCATTTTAAATCCCCCGCCCCCTCATCATTGGTGGTTAGTGGCATTTTAAATCCCCCGCCCCCTCATCATTGGTGGTTAGTGCCATTTTTAATCCCCCGCCCCCTCATCATTGGTGGTCATAGGGATTTTAAAACCACCAACTCCCCCTATCATTGGTGCTCAGTGGCATTTTAAATCCCCTCCAACACCTCATCATTAGGATTTTTAACCCCCGCCCCCCACCCCCACCCCAACTTTGGTGGATATTGGTCATTTAAAATCCTGGACCCACCATTACTGGAAATCAGTGGCATCTTAGAACCCCCCCCCCCCCCCATTATTGGTTCTCAGTTGCATTTTAGAATCCCCCTCCGCCATTGTTGGTGCTTAGTGACTTTTTTCAATCCCCCACCCCCTAATCATTGGTTGTCGTAGGGATTTTAAAGCTAATCATTGATCAGTGATGTTTTGGGAAAACAATCCCAAAATCTCAAAATCATTTCACCCCCCCCCCCATCATTGGTACCCAGTGCTATTGTAACCCATCCCCAATCATTGATCAGTAATATTTTGGGAAAAAACAAGCCCAAAAACATTTTAGAAAAACCCACCCCTACCATTGGTGGTCAGTGCTACTTTAAAGACCCCGACCCCCCCCCCCCCCAACTTTGGTTGTCAGTGGTATTTTAAAACCTCCAGCTTCTCCATCATTGGTGCTCAGTGGCATTCTAAAAAATAAACCCACCCCAATTATTGGGGATCATTGGTATTTTAGAAAAAAAATCCTGGACTCCTCCCATTTATTGGTACTCAGTGGAATTTTAGATCCCCTTCCCTATCATTGGTGCTCTGTGGCATTTTAACCCCACCCCCCATCACTGGTGGTTAAAGGTATTGTAACACCCCCCCCCCCCCCCCCCCCATCACTGGTCAGTGATATTTGGAGAAAAACAATCCCAAAAATCCCAATTTTTTTTTTTTTACTTCTTTTGTCCTCAGAGAGTTGTTCTGGGATCTAGAACCAATGACCAGCAGATTAGGGCCAACTGGCAGTCCACTTCTTGGTGTATGGAACCAGAGTGGGTACTAACTGTAGTAAGTACACACGGTACACTATTCCACCATCAGAACTGCACAGGAACAATGAGGACCAAAGTGGATGATACTGGTAGGCAAAGCCGCAATATGGAACAAATATGGAACAATGGAGCACTATTCTTCCCGCTGACACCAACAATGGGGCACTATTTCTTCCACTGACTCCAAAGATAGATCTCTATTCCTCCTACTGACACAATGATAGGGCACTATTCTTCCCACTGTTACCAACGATGGGGTACTGTTTCTCCCAAAGACACCAACAAAGGGGCGCTATTCCTCCCACTGACACCAACGATAGATCACTATTCCTCCTATTGATATCAATGATGGGGCACTATTCCTCCCACTGATACCAATGATGGGCACTATTCCTCCCACTGACACCAACAATCGATCACTATTACCCCCCACTGATACCAACTATAGGGCACTATTCTTCCCACTGACACCAAAAATAAGGCACTATTTTTCCCAAAAACACCAATGATGAGGCATTATTCCTCCCACTGACATCAACAATAGATCACTATTCCTCCTACTGATACCAATAATGGGGCACTATTCCTCTACTAATGCCAACGATGGGAGAATATTCCTTCTCCCACCAACGTTAGAGTGTTTTCTACTCCTACTAATCACAGTCCGGCCCCCCTAAAATCTGAAGAACAGTAAACTGGCCATTTATTTAGAAAGAGACCCCTGCCTTAGTGTGTTGGGGTGTCATGCAATTTGTTAAGATAACACACCACAGCAGAAAAGTTTCTTTCAGTCCTTATTGACAGTTGATAATGAGATGTCCACCTCCCAATCCACTTATACTTACTCACTTATATGCAGATCCTACCAGGGTGCAGTGCTTGGGTCCAAGTGGTCAATCTTCACTGTCCTGAAGAAACAGAATGGCAAGGGGAGTATGTGTGGGCTAGGAGGTGGCCTTTCAAAAGACGAATGCCTCCGTACACACGATCGGATTTTCTGACAACAAATGTTGGATGTGAGCTTGTTGGCTGAAAGTCCAACCGTGTGTATGCTCCATCGAACATTTGTTGTCAGACTTTCCGCCAACAAATGTTGGCTAGCAGGTTCTCAAATTTTCCGCCAACAAAACTTTGTTGTTGGAATTTCCGATCGTGTGTACACAAGTCCGACACAGAAAAGTTTGCGCATGCTCGGAATCAAGCAGAAGGAGTCACACTGGCTATTGAACTTCCTTTTCATCGGCTCGTCGTACGTCTTGTACGTCACCACGTTCCCACATTCGTAATTGTTGGCCAACATTTGTGTGACCGTGTGTATGCAAGACAAGTTGAAGCCAACAACCTTCGAACAATAATCCACGGTTTTGTTGTTGGAAAGTCCGATCGTGTGTACGGGGCATTAGAGTCTCTTTAACCCGCCCCCCCCCAAACAAGAACCCCCAAAACTGAAATATATTTATTTTGAGTGTAATTTCTGCCTAAAGGTTATTTTTATGTGCAGACTGTGTTAACTTCTATAAGGAAAGGGGAAAAATGTGTTTTATTTGTGGAGCACTGGAGATCCAAGGACAGAAATTTCTCTGCTGTCATCATTACCCGTAGAAAATGTGCGCTGGAGGATCCCCTCATCAACTTACAATGATTGCCGGAAACTCAGTGTGGAGCAACAATTCATTTGTCACGTAGAGATATGGCTGACGCAGAGTACTTATGATCCCAAGTGTACCGCTTTGTATTGTGCAGGGCAATGCATTAGAGTGGCGAGATGAGCATTTTCTGGTGTTTTTACACCGCTCCTGCCAAGAGTCAAAGAACAAAACGGAAACGGCCAGCATCAGATGCTATAAAATGTGTGAAATAATAGCAAGGGCGCACAGCTCAAAAAGTCAATGCCTGAGCAAAGAATGGAACTTGTTAGCTCAAAAAAGGGAAGCCACGCCCCACATATACCCACGTACAATAAATTCTATTGTTTCAAGGGACCCATATACACCCCATATGACTTCGGAGTCTGGCAGTAGATGTATGTGCCACTCGGGAACAATAATGTTTACTGTACCTTGGCATATTTGGGGGGAAAATCATTTTTTTCATTCAATGTGAAACAGCCCTTGGGTGCTATAAGATGGACGTCTGTTAACTTGATCAGTAATATGTGCCACGTCCAAAAACTATAATCTCTAGTTTATAGGTCTTTATCTCACTAGAGGGGTCACCAGCAGAAGGAAGGAGGTCCTGATTCCTCTATATAGATCTTTATCTCACTAGACGGGTCACCACTCACCAGGAGGAGGAAGGAGGCCCTGATTCCTCTATATAGATCTTTATTTCACTAGAGGGATCACCAGCAGAAGGAAGGGGGTCCTGATTCCTCTATATAGATCTTTATATCACTAGAGGGATCACCAGCAGGAGGAAGGAGGTCCCAAATCCTCTATATAGATCTTTATATCACTAGAGGGATCATCAGCAGGATAAAGGAGGTCCCGAATCCTGTATATAGATCTTTATATCACTAGAGGGGTCACCAGCAGGAGGAAGTAGGTCCAGATTCCTCTATATAGATCTTTATTTCACTAGAGGGATCACCAGCAGAAGGAAGGGGGTCCTGATTCCTCTATATAGATCTTTATATCACTAGAGGGATCACCAGCAGAAGGAAGGGGGTCCTGATTCCTCTATATAGATCTTTATATCACTAGAGGGATCACCAGCAGGAGGAAGGAGGTCCAAATCCTCTATATAGATCTTTATATCACTAGAGGGATCATCAGCAGGAGGAAGGAGGTCCCGAATCCTGTATATAGATCTTTATATCACTAGAGGGGTCACCAGCAGGAGGAAGTAGGTCCAGATTCCTCTATATAGATTTTTATATCACTAGAGGGATCACCGGCAGGACGAAGGAATTCCCGGTTCCTCTATATAGATCTTTATATCACTAGTAGGGATGAGCTTCGTGTTCGAGTCGAACCCATGTTCGACTCGAACATGGGCTGTTCGCCCGTTCGCCGAATTGCGAACGATATGGGCCGTTCGTGCCAAATTCGTGTGGCGCGTCACGGCCCATAATTAACTGCGGCATCGCAGTGCATTGCTTGCTGATGATTGGCCAAACATGCACTATGACCCGCATGCTTGGCCAATCACAGCGCCGCCTGAACAGAGAGCCATAATTGGCCAAAGCCAAGGAGGCTTTGGCCAATTATGGCTCAGGGGATTTAGTACACGCCCCACACTATATAAGGCCGCCTGCACGGCGGCCCTGTGTAGTGTGTGTTCCGGCGTTCATTGAGAGAGAGAGAGACAGACAGTGCCATTTGATTTGAGTTAGATAGATTAGGCAGAACAGTCAGTCAGTTAGCTGCACTTACAGTGTATTGTGTATATATATGCATCCCAGGTGTTGCATATATATATATACACTGTATTCAGTTTAGCTAGATCCGTTCCTGTTATCTTCTAGACTATTTACATTTAGTGCAGTGCGTCCTGCTCACAGTGTTCAGCTAGATCCGTTCCTGTTATCTTCCTACTGACAGGCAGGCTTGTCTGGTTACAGTATATAAAGCTACCTGAAGAAAATTACTGGTGTTCTATTTGATCCTATTAGTACCACGGTCAGGCAGCTAGACTATTTACATTTAGTACAGTGCGTCCTGCTCACAGTGTTCAGCTAGATCCGTTCCTGTTATCTTCCTACTGACAGGCAGGCTTGTCTGGTTACAGTATATAAAGCTACCTGAAGAAAATTACTGGTGTTCTATTTGATCCTATTAGTACCACGGTCAGGCAGCTAGACTATTTACATTTAGTACAGTGCGTCCTGCTCACAGTGTTCAGCTAGATCCTTTCCTGTTATCTTCCTACTGACAGGCAGGCTTGTCTGGTTACAGTATATAAAGCTACCTGAAGAAAATTACTGGTGTTCTATTTGATCCTATTAGTACCACGGTCAGGCAGCTAGACTATTTACATTTAGTACAGTGCGTCCTGCTCACAGTGTTCAGCTAGATCCGTTCCTGTTATCTTCCTACTGACAGGCAGGCTTGTCTGGTTACAGTATATAAAGCTACCTGAAGAAAATTACTGGTGTTCTATTTGATCCTATTAGTACCACGATCAGGCAGCTAGACTATTTACATTTAGTACAGTGCGTCTTGCTCACAGTGTTCAGCTAGATCCATTCCTGTTATCTTCCTACTGACAGGCAGGCTTGTCTGGTTACAGTATATAAAGCTACCTGAAGAAAATTACTGGTGTTCTATTTGATCCTATTAGTACCACGGTCAGGCAGCTAGACTATTTACATTTAGTACAGTGCGTCCTGCTTACAGTGTTCAGCTAGATCCGTCCCTGTTATCTTCCTACTGACAGGCAGGCTTGTCTGGTTACAGTATATAAAGCTACCTGAAGAAAATTACTGGTGTTCTATTTGATCCTGTTAGTACCACGGTCAGGCAGCTAGACTATTTACATTTAGTACAGTGCGTCCTGCTCACAGTGTTCAGCTAGATCCGTTCCTGTTATCTTCCTACTGACAGGCAGGCTTGTCTGGTTACAGTATATAAAGCTACCTGAAGAAAATTACTGGTGTTCTATTTGATCCTATTAGTACCACGGTCAGGCAGCTAGACTATTTACATTTAGTACAGTGCGTCCTGCTCACAGTGTTCAGCTAGATCCGTTCCTGTTATCTTCCTACTGACAGGCAGGCTTGTCTGGTTACAGTATATAAAGCTACCTGAAGAAAATTACTGGTGTTCTATTTGATCCTATTAGTACCACGGTCAGGCAGCTAGACTATTTACATTTAGTACAGTGCGTCCTGCTCACAGTGTTCAGCTAGATCCGTTCCTGTTATCTTCCTACTGACAGGCAGGCTTGTCTGGTTACAGTATATAAAGCTACCTGAAGAAAATTACTGGTGTTCTATTTGATCCTATTAGTACCACGGTCAGGCAGCTAGACTATTTACATTTAGTACAGTGCGTCCTGCTCACAGTGTTCAGCTAGATCCGTTCCTGTTATCTTCCTACTGACAGGCAGGCTTGTCTGGTTACAGTATATAAAGCTACCTGAAGAAAATTACTGGTGTTCTATCCCAGCTTAGTGCAGCTACAGGCCATTAGTATGTCTGGAAGGCCAAGAAGGAGAGGCAGACAGTCACAAGCCAATAAGAGAGGGCAAGCAGGCTCTGTGTCTAGTGCTGGTCGTGGAGACGGTGCATCCTCATTAGCACATGGCCATGGGACACGCTTGGCCTTTTTTTCGGCAGCTGGCCGTGTTGAGCCGCAACATGCGGAAGACTTGGTCGAGTGGATGACCAAGCCGTCCTCATCCTCCTCATCCTCTCTCACCCATGCCCAGGGTGCTTTGTCTGGCAAAGCAGCGGCCTCTTCCCTCAGCTTAATGTCATCAGTGACTCCTTCCCTAGCTCCACCATGTCCTCATGAGGATTCCCTCGAACTGTTTGACCACAGTGTTGGGTACATGCTCCAGGAGGATGCCCAGCGTTTGGAAGGCTTTGATGATGATACTGAGCTCGATGAAGGCAGTAACATGAGCACGGACAGAGGGGGTGCCCAAGAAGGACAGCAATCTGGCAGTCATGCTCCCCCTGCTGTAGCATACTGCCAGGTTTGCTCCAGTGATGAGGAGGGAGGGGATGATGAGGTCACTGACTCAACGTGGGTGCCTGATAGGAGAGAGGAGGAGGAGGAGGAGGAGGCGGCACATCACCAACGAGGCAGGATGCCCTCCAGGGGCCAGCCTAAGGGCAGCACATTGACTGCATCACACCCCAAAGCTCCACATGTGCAGGGCGCTGCAGTCTCTGCGCGTTATTCAAAAAGTTCTTTGGTGTGGGCCTTTTTTGAGACGAGTGCATCAGATCGCACCGCTGCTATTTGCAACATATGTCTCAAGCGTATCTCACGTGGCCAAAACATCTCCCGCTTGGGTACCACATGCTTGACCAGACATATGTTGACCTGCCATGCAGTTCGTTGGCAAGCGTATCTAAAAGACCCACACCAAAGAACAAAGAGGATCTCTCCTTGCTCCTCATCAGCTGAGATTTCCAACCCCACTAGACCTCCAGTCCTCTCTGAGACCTGCAGTGAGAGGAATGAAGGTGTAGAATTAGGTGTGTCACAGCCAAGTACTTGTGGGCAATCTGCTTTTGGTACACCGACGTCAGATTGTACCAGGCAAATTTCCCTGCCCCAGCTGCTGCACCGCCGAAAGAAGTTTGCTCCCAGCCATCCACATGCCCAGCGGTTGAATGCTAGCTTGGCAAAATTGCTAGCACTTCAACTGCTGCCTTTTCAGTTGGTAGACTCTGCCCCCTTCCGTGAGTTTGTGGAATGTGCGGTTCCTCAGTGGCAGGTACCCAAACGCCACTTTTTCTCACGGAAGGCGATTCCGGCTCTCTACCGGCATGTGGAAGGCAATGTCCATGCCTCGCTGGACAGGGCGGTCAGCGGTAAGGTGCATATTACCGCTGACTCATGGTCCAGCAGGCATGGACAGGGACGTTACCTAAGTTTCACGGCACATTGGGTGACTCTGCTGGCAGCTGGGAAGGATGCAGGACAAGGTGCAGTAGTGTTGGAGGTTGTTCCGCCACCACGCCTCCAAAATGCTGATTGTGACACACCTCTCTCCTCCACCCCCTCCTCTTCTTCTTCCTCCATGGCCTCTTCCTCGGAACCAGCGGTGCTCCGTAGTCGTTCAAGGGGCTACGCAAGTACGCAGGCCAAAAGATGCCATGCGGTGCTTGAGCTGGTGTGCTTGGGGGACAGGAGCCACACTGGGGCAGAGGTTCTGTCAGCTCTGCAGGGGCAGGTTCAGAGGTGGTTGACGCCACGCCAACTTAAGGCAGGAATGGTGGTTTGCGACAATGGCACCAACCTCCTCTCTGCCCTCCGACAGGGACAAATGACCCATGTGCCCTGTTTGGCTCACGTCCTTAACTTGGTGGTGCAGCGGTTCTTGGGCAGGTACCCGGGCTTACAGGATGTCCTGAGGCAGGCCAGGAAAGTCTGTGTGCATTTCCGCCGGTCATATAATGCCAGTGCTCGGCTGACGGACCTCCAAAAAGAGTTTAACCTGCCCAAGAACCGCCTAATCTGTGACATGCCCACCAGGTGGAACTCAACGTTGGCCATGCTGCAGCGGCTGCACACGCAGCAGAGGGCCATCAATGAGTACCTGTGCGACTATGGCACCAGGACAGGGTCAGGGGAGCTTGGTTTTTTTTCCCCACGCCAGTGGGCCATGATCAGGGATGCATGCACTGTCCTGTCACCATTCGAGGAGGCCACGAGGATGGTGAGCAGTGACAGTGCATGCATCAGTGACACTGTCCCCCTTGTCCACCTGTTGGAGCACACGCTGCGTGGAATAATGGACAGGGCACTTGAGGCAGAACAGAGGCAGGAAGAGGAGGACTTCCTTAGCTCTCAAGGCCCCCTTTATCCAGACAGTGTTCCTGCGTGCCCGCCGATCACACAGGAAGAGGACGAGGAGGAGGAGGAGGAGGAGGAAGATTGTGTCAGTATGGAGGTGGAGCCTGGCACTCAGCATCAGCAGCAGTCTTTAAGGGATTAGTCCCAAGAAACACATGGACTTGTACGTGGCTGGGAGGAGGTGGCTGCGGACGTTGTCGTCCTTAGTGACCCAGAGGACTCCGGACCGAATGCCTCAGCAAACCTACGCTGCATGGCCTCCCTGATCCTGCAAAGCCTGCGTAAGGATCCTCGTATTCGTGGTATCAAGGAGAAGGACCAATACTGGCTGGCAACCCTCCTTGATCCACGTTACAAGGGTAAGGTTGCGGACCTTATCTTGCCATCACAGAGGGAGCAGAGGATGAAACATCTTCGGGAGGCCTTGCAGAAAGGTCTGTGCAATGCGTTCCCAGAGACTGGGAGGTTACAAACTCCTGTTTCTGGACAACGTGTTGCTGAGGCTTCGGTCAGTCAAAGAAGGAGCGGTGGAGAAGGTGGCCGTCTGACCGATGCGTTCAGAAAATTTTTTGGTCCGCAGCCCCAAGGTATGATCGGTTCCAGCAACCATCGCCAGCGTCTGTTTTACATGGTGCAGGAATACCTAGGGGCAAGATCAGACTTGGACACCTTTCCCACCGAAAATCCTCTGGGTTACTGGATCTTGAGGATGGATCACTGGCCAGAGCTTGCACAGTATGCAATTGAGCTACTGGCCTGTCCTGCATCCATCGTTCTTTCGGAACGCACATTCAGTGCTGCTGGAGGCGTGGTAACCGATCACAGGGTGCGTCTGTCCACCGACTCGGTCGATCGGCTGACCTTCATAAAAGTGAATCAGTCTTGGATCACCACCAGCTACCAAGCACCTGATGCTGATGTAACCGAATAATTTTTTTTGAAATCTCAGATCCCTTCAAAGACTGCCTAGGCTGATGCTGAGTGACTATCCCTGAGTAATTATCCTCTTCCTCCTCAATCATCACGCTGATAGCTTGTAAGAACATTTTTGGTTCTGGGCGCCAACACCAGTGCCTAAGGCACAATTTTTCAGCCCCTGTTTAACAGGGGCGTGTAATTACAATTTTTGATGTAATACTTTGCAGCAGGGCTCGTTCCTGCATTCCAACTAGAGTGTCTGTGAGGGGTTGCAGTGTTGTGGCACCAGCACCAGTGCCTAAGGCCCAATTTTTCTGCCCCTGTCTAATAGGGGCGTGTAATTACAATTTTTGATGCAATACTTTGCAGCAGGGCTCGTTCCTGCGTTCCAACTAGAGTGTCTGTGAGGGGTTGCAGTGTTGTGGCACCACAGCACCAGTGCCTAAGGCCTAATTTTTCAGCTCCTGTTCAACAGGGGCATGTAATTACAATTCTTGATCTAATATTTCACAGCAGGGCCCTGTGAGGGCTTACAGTGTTGTGGCCACAGCAACACCTAAGGCCCAATTTTCTGCTGAGTATATAGGGCAGGACCCTACTTTCAAACATCTAACTTACAAACGACTCCTACTTGCAAACGGAAGGAGACAACAGGAAGTGAGATGAAATCTACCCCTAGGAAGGGAAATTCTCTCCTGTAAGAGTTAATATGGGAAAACAATTTCTCCTTTCCACTGATGCTTTCCAATCCTTGTTCCACAAAAAACCCAAATTTTCAAAAAACATTTTTTATTGGGACAAAAAGTGAGGTGAAATCTTCTGAAGAGGAGGAAAGACAGCAAAACAAATGTCACAGGGGTGATAACCCTTCCCTATGTTTTCCAAAAAGCTTAAAAAAGATTTTTTGGCTGGAGCTAAACGCGTTAAAAATGTACCCGTTCAAAATTACAAAGAGATTCTACTTAACAACAAACCTACAGTCCCTGTCTTGTTTGCACCGCCTGTATACTGCTGTTCAGAGTATATAGGGCCTTTCCTTATTTTAATTTGGGTGCGGGGTTCCCCTTAATATCCATACAAGACCCAAAGGGCCTGGTAATGGACTGGGGGGTACCCATGCCGTTTGTCTCACTGATTTTCATCCATATTGCCATGACCCGACATGACATTAAACCCACAAGCAGTTTTAAATGAGATTTTTTCCTTTAAAAATGACATTTGGTGCAGGGACTGTTCTAAACACGGGAAACACGCGTCACTTTACAGGCATACTATAGACACCCCCCAGGTACGATATTTAAAGGAATATTTCACTTTTTTTTTTTTACTTTAAGCATCATTAAAATCACTGCTCCCGAAAAAACGGCCGTTTTTAAAAGTTTTTTTTGCATTGATACATGTCCCCTGGGGTAGGACCCGGGTCCCCAAACCATTTTTAGGACAATACCATGCAAATTAGCCTTTAAAATGAGCACTTTTGATTTCGAACGTTCGAGTCCCGTAGACGTCAATGGGGTTCTAACGTTCGTGCGAACTTTCGGTCCGTTCGCGGGTTCTGGTGCGAACCGAACCGGGGGGTGTTCGGCTCATCCCTAATCACTAGAGGGATCACCAGCAGGACGAAGGAATTCCCGGTTCCTCTATATAGATCTTTATATCACTAGAGGGATCACCAGCAGGAGGAAGGAGGTCCCGATTTCTCTATATAGATCTTTATATCACTAGAGGGGTCACCAGCAGGACGAAGGAGGTCCTGATTCCTCTATATAGATCTTTGGTTAAATCTCATTTAGAATATTGTGTCCAGTTCTGGAGACCTCACTGACAAAAATATATTTATAAGATCTAATGTCCAGAGACAAAAAACAAACAAAAAACTAAAAAAAAAACGTATATGTACAGTCTTGAGGAACGAAGGGAAATGGAAAACATGATGAAAACTTTTAAATACATTAACCAATTGCCGCCTGCCCACCGTCGAATGACGGAGGGATAGTGCAACTCTCATTCTGGGTGGATGTCATATCACATGGTAAAAGAGCCGCATTTGCGGCTTTTTAACCGTGTGATCGGCTATGTTCAATCACAGCCAGTCACACGTAAACACGGAAGTGCCAGTAATCGGCTTTCATCGCTTCACACTGACAGAGTGTGTGGCGAGGAGAGCCAATCAGCGGTATCAGCAGCAAGAGAGTTAATCAGGGCACTGATCATTAGTGCCTTGATTACAATAATGTTCCAGCAGTGACAGCAATCAGTGCCCACCAGTTCCAGCAATCAGTACCCACCAGTACCAGCAATCAGTGCCCACCAGTGCCACTAATCAGTGCCCATTAGTGCCACCAACAGTGCTGCCCATCAATGCCTATCAGTGTTGGCTATCCGTACCACCTATCAGTGCCCACCAGTGCCACCTATCAGTGCCCACCAGTGCCACTAATCAGTGCCCATGAGTGCCGCCTATCAGTGCTGCCCATCAATGCCCATCAGTTCCACCCATCAGTGCCCCTCAGTGCTGCCTATGCATGCCACCTATCAGAGCCCACTGGTGCTGCCTATCAGTGCCCACCAGTGCCACCCATTAGTGCCGCCTATCAGTGCTCATCAGTGTCACATATCAGTGCCACCTATCAGTGCCCATAAGTGCCTCCTCATCAGTGCTTAGAAGTGCCACCCCATCAGTGCAACCTATCAGTGCCCATCAGTGCAGCCTCATCAGCGCACATCAGTGAAGGAGAAAAAGTACTTATTTAAAACATTTGCTGACAGAAACTAAGAAAAACTATTTTTTTCAAAAATTTCGGTCTTTTTTTTTGTAAAAGATAAGCCCAACAGTGATTAAATATCACCAAAAGAAATCTCTATTTGTGTGAAGAAAATTATTAAAATTTCACATGGTTACAGTGCAGCATGACCACGCAATTGTCATTCAAAGTGTGACAGCGCTGAAAGCAGAGAAATTAACTGGGCAGGAACGGGATGAAAGTGTCCGGTATTGAGGTGGTTAAAGAAACCATGTCAAAAACTTACAAAGTTGCACAGAACAGTTTAGCACTTCAAATGCTTACTTGCAGAATTTTACTTTCTATCTTTTTTTTTTTTTTATTCAGTTGTAATGCGCCTGTGAATTTTCTTGCAAATTTGACTTGTTCAGGAAGATTAAATTTCCAAGCACAGCTCCCTCCCCCCTTGTGGGTCATAGCCTTTTCCTCTTCTGGGAGTGTCTACTCTCTGTGCTGGTCCAACTCCTCTGCCTTTGTGTAGGTGCTGGGGGAGGAGTGAAAGGGATAGCTATGGAGTGACAGCTCTGAGTCCTCTGGAGCTGTTAACATCCCATTCAAGATGGTGGCACCCAGCATCAGTCTCATGCTCCGTACACACGGTCGGACTTTGTTCGGACATTCCGACAACAAAATCCTAGGATTTTTTCCGACGGATGTTGGCTCAAACTTGTCTTGCATACACACGGTCGCACAAAGTTGTCGGAAAATCCGATCGTTCTAAACGCGGTGACGTAAAACACGTACGTCGGGACTATAAACGGGGCAGTGGCCAATAGCTTTCATCCCTTTATTTATTCTGAGCATGCGTGGCACTTTGTCCGTCGGATTTGTGTACACACGATCGGAATTTCCGACAACGGATTTTGTTGTCGGAAAATTTTATATCCTGCTCTCAAACTTCGTGGGTAGGAAAATGCGATGGAAAATGTGTGATGGAGCCTACACACGGTCGGAATTTCTGACAACAAGGTCCTATCACACATTTTCCGTCAGAAAACCTGACCGTGTGTACGGGGCATAAGGGTTTTTGGATGTCTACCCAAGGGAGGATTTTACAGGTATATAAGATACATAAAATATGTTAAATGCACATATTATCTTAGAGAAAGATTATTCAAATAAACAGCCTGGCAACAGATTTAATATAATGATTTGACTAAGGTTCAGGTATTTTCAATGTAAAGCTAAGATTAAGATCAAAAACATGGGAACACGAACTCAAACTAGCAGAAGGAAAGTTCTAAACTAGGGTTCCATTGTATCTTTTTACCAAAAGAGCAACACAGCTGGTAACAGAAAAATGGCAACTGACCCTCTGTAACCAAAACTAAGCCAGGTAATGTAAGATGGCTTCAGCTCTGCTCTCCACTGTAAGGAGAGGTCCTCCATATGCGTTTCACCCCCAGGTGAGCTCAATGATTAAACCCACTAGGGGACGAAACGCGTCTGAGGGACCTCTCTTGCATGTTGAGAGTAGAACTGAAACCATCTTGCATTATCTGGTATATATATATATATATATATATATATATATATATATATATATATATATATATATATACACACACACACAGTATCTCACAAAAGTGAGTACACCCCTCATGTTTTTGTAAATATTTTATGCTATCTTTTCATGTGACAACACTGAAGAAATGACACTTTGCTACAATGTAAAGTAGTGAGTGTACAGCTTGTATAACAGTGTAAAGGTGCTGTCCCCTCAAAATAACTCAACACACAGCTATTAATGTCTAAACCGCTGGCAACAAAAGTGAGTACACCCCTAAGTGAAAATGACCAAATTGGGCCCAATGAGCCTTTTTCCCTGCCCGGTGTCATGTGACTGGAAGCAAACAACTCTCTGAGGATTGGAAAAAAAAATTATTGCTCTACATAAAGATGGCCTAGGCTATAAGAAGATTGCCAAGACCCTGAAACTGAGCTTTAGCACGGTGGCCAAGACCATAAAGCTGTTTAACAGGGCAGGTTCCACTCAGGGCTTGCCATGGTCGACCAAAGAGGTTGAGTGCACATGCTCGGCGTCATATCCAAAGGTTGTCTTTGGGAAATAGAGGTTGAAGGGGTGGGGGGTCAGCCTGTCAGTGCTCAGACCATACGCCGCACACTGCATCAAATTGGTCTGCATGGCTGTTGTCCCAGAAGGAAGCCTCTTCTGACAATATTGCACAAGAAGGATATGGATTACTGCAACCATGTCCTGTGGTCTGATGAGACCAAGATAAACCTATTTGGTTCAGATGGTTTCAAGCGTGTGGCGGCAACCAGGTGAGGAATACAAAAACAAGTGTGCCTTGCCTACAGTCAAGCATGGTGGTGGGAGTGTCATGGTCTGGGGCTGCATGAGTGCTGCCGGCACTGGGGAGCTACAGTTCATTGAGGGAACCATAAATGCCAACATGTGATGTGACATACTGAAGCCGAGCATGATCCCCTCCCTTCAGAGACTGGGCGCAAGGCAGTTTTCTAACATAATAACCACCCCAAACACACCTCCAAGACGACCGCTGCTTTGCTAAAGAAGCTGAGAGTAAAGGTGATGGACTGGCCAAGCATGTCTCCAGACCTAAACCCCATTGAGCATCTGTGGGGCATCCTCAAAGGGAAGGTGGAGGAGCGCAAGGTCTCTAACATCCACCAGCTCCGTGATGTCGTCATGGAGGAGTGGAAGAGGACTCCAGTGGCAACCTGTGAAGCTCTGGTGAACTCCATGCCCAAGAGGGTTAAGGGAGTGCTGGAAAATAATTCTTAGGGGTGTACTCACTTTTGTTGCCAGTGGTTTAGACATTAATGGCTGTGTGTTGAGTTATTTTGAGGGGACAGAAAATTTACACTGTTATACAAGCTGTACACTCACTACTTTACATTGTAGCAAAGTGTCATTTCTTCAGTGTTGTCACATGAAAAGATAGAATAAAATATTTGCAAGAATGTGAGGGGTGTACTCACTTTTGTGACATAATGTGTGTGTATATATATATATATAAATATATATATATATATATATATATATATATATATATATATATACCCTGTTTCCCCGAAAATAAGACCTAGCGTGATTGTCGGTGATGACTGCAATATAAGCCCTACTCCCCAAATAAGCCCTATCCTGTTTCCCCGAAAATAAGCCCTACCCTGAAAAGAAGACCTACAAGGACTTTAACTAGGGATTATTTGGGGGGTAGGGCTTATATTGCAGCCATCACAGACAATCACGCTAGGTCTTATTTTCGGGGAAACAGGGTATATATATATATATATATATATATATATATATATATATATATATATATATATATATATATATATATATATAAATATAAATAAAATACATGTAAATAATAAATAACATATAAAGAAAGAATAATACAAAATAATACATAATACAATATAAACGAAATATTAAATTCAAATAAAAAATTAAGTACGTAAATGATAACACAGCTTTATACTGAGACTATAAGGATAATTAAAAAAAATAATAATACATGTAAATAATAAATAAAATAAAATGTAAATATACATTTAATAAAATAAAATGTAAAATGTAAATATAATATTATAATAAAATATGAATTAAATGATACATAAAATAAACAGAAATAATATGGTAAATGAAATATGAATAGCTTATGATAAAAGATGAATTAAATATTATATAAAATAAACAAAAATAATAAATAAAATAAGGGACAATGGCCCATTTCTGCTGTCAATCTTCTATTTTTCTATGATGACATGGAAGGCTTGAATTCTCTGGGTACCCAACTGTAATCCCTGCACTAGGCCTTCCAATGCCCTCTGTTCAAAACAACCTTATCCTTCCATTCCTCCACACAATCTGCGGTGTACTTGCATTTTTTTACATTTAACACCCCATGGAATAAGTAGGTCTGAGAATTTCTTAGGCCCCCAAAAAAAAAAAAAAAAAACTGCTGGAGGGTTTTCTGACTATAAAGTACATGATAATCTTGGAAAAGGAAAAGGATTTCTAAAAATCGGGGTGCGTTAATTGGAACTTGAGCTTTAAATCCAGTTGTAAGAATGTATAGACAGTAATTACACATTGAGGGGTTGTGGTGCAGGTCTGTTATCAGTGCGGAGCAGAAAACGTAGCCCGGCTCAGCCTCCACAAGCCACCGCCAGATAAAAGATTCTCTGCCTTTCTTACCTTGAAGCAGAGGTAGTCAGTGCTGTATTGCATATTTGTGTAAATATTTTAATCTGGCTTGAAAAGAAGCACGGCGCAGCATATAATTATGCTAAGTATCCCCATACACTTGTAGACCTTTAGTCGGAAACAAGGAATTAAACCAGAAATCCCACACATTTCCTTTTCACAGCTTACCCGCCAGGTGCGAGCGCGGAGCAGCGTTATATGTCAAGTATGTGTGTAAAAACAATCTGTTCCACCCCGCCTTTACCTCCCTGCAAAATAAAGATTTGCTTCCTTTGTGCCCATACATGTCATTAACATACCTGCCCATGGTAAAATTAAATTAGAATCCTAGTAGAACACCAGGCTTGGAAAAATATATATGTCAGTTTCTATCTATCTATCCACAGTGCCTTGAAAAAGTATTCATACCCCTTAAAATTTTCCACATTTTGTCATGTTACAACCAAAAACGTAAATGTATTTTATTGGGATTTTATGTGATAGACTAACACAAAGTGGCACATAATTGTGAAGTGGAAGGAAAATGATAAATGGTTTTCAACATTTTTTACAAATAAATATGTGAAAAGTGTGGGGTACATTTGTATGGCGCCCCCCTGAGTCAATACTTTGTAGAACCTCCTTTCACTGCAATTACAGCTGCAAGTCTTTTTGGGGATGTCTCTACCAGCATTTCCACATCTAGAGAGGGACATTTTTGCCCATTCTTCTTTGCAAAATATCTCAAGCTCTGTCAGATTGGATGGAAAGCGTCTGTGAACACCAATTTTCAAGTCTTGCCACAGATTCTCAATTGGATTTAGGTCTGGACTGTGACTGGGCCATTCTAACACATGAATATGCTTTGATCTAAACCATTCCATTGTAGCTCTGGCTGTATGTTTAGGGTCGTTGTCCTGCTGGAAGGTGAACCTCCGCCCCAGTCTCAAGTCTTTTGCCGACTCTAATAGGTTTTCTTCTAAGATTGCCCTGGATTTGGCTCCATCCATCTTCCCATCAACTCTGAACAGCTTCCCTGTCCCTGCTGAAGAAAGAGCATCCCCACAACATGCTGCCGCCACCATGTTTCACAGTGGGCATGGTGTGTTCAGGGTGATGTGCAGTGTTAGTTTTCCACCACACATAGCATTTTGCTTTTAGGCCAAAAAGTTCAATTTTGGTCTCATCTGACCAGAGCACCTTCTTCTACATGTTTGCTGTGTCCTCCACATGGCTTCTCGCAAACTGCAAACAGGACTTTTTATGGCTTTCTTTCAACAATGTCTTTCTTCTTGCCACTCTTCCATAAAGGGCAGATTTGTGGAGAACACGACTAATAGTTGTCCTGTGGACAGATTCTCCCATCTGAACTGTAGATCTCTGCAGCTCCTCCAGAGTTACCATGGACCTCTTGGCTGCTTCTCTGATTAATGCTCTCCTTGCCCGGCCTGTCAGTTTAGGTGGACGGCCATGTCTTGGTATTTAATCAACACTTTTTTTTTATTTTTTGCGCTACAAAAATAAAATGTGTTTTTCTTAGTTTCTGAAATAAAATTAAGTAATTTTTCTTTATAAATTTTTAACCAAAATTTATACTGCTACATTTGTTTGGTAAACATAACCCAAATGAGTATAAATAATATTTGGTCTGTGTGAAAGTTATAGAGTCTACAAGCTATGGTACCAATCAATGAAAATTGATCACAGCTGATGTACTAATAGCTTAACTCGTTTCTTGAGGCCTGATTCACACTTGTGCAGGTTGCAGTTTGCATATTGCAGGTGCATTTTGCGTTTTTTTTTCAATACACATCTTTAAACCATTGAAGTCTATGGAATCAAAAACCAGAAAAAAAAACCCTGGCCCTTCCCATGAAATGCACGGATGTGAATACATCCATAGGAAACCATGTTAAATGGACTGTAGTGTGTTTCTGCAAAACTGAAAATGCACTAAAAAATGCTTCGGTGTGAACCAGGCCCAAGGCCCTAACATGTCAAGACAGTACGAATATTCCCCAAAATATCCCTTTTTGGAAAGTAGACCATCATAGGTATTTACAGTAGTAAGGCATAGCAAGTTTTTGGATATTTTTTTCCACAATTCTTTGGAAAATGAAGAAATTAAATATAGATTTTTTTTTTATCCAAAAATCTCATATTAAGTTATTTTTTACACACTGCATAGGCATACTTGCAACTACACCCCAAAACGCATTCTGCTACTTCTGTCGATACCACATGTGTGAGACCTTTTCACAGCCTGGCCACATAGAGAGGTGCAACATCCAAGGAGCACCTTCAGCCATTATTTATTTTAAGACCAGGCTTTCTTCCAATACTTTTTGTTTACAAGTACAAACCAGTATTTTTGCTAGAAAATTACTTAGAACCCCCCAAACATTATTTATTTTTGTAGCAGAAGCCCTAGAAAATAAATTTTACACACGAACGTATAAACACACTTTATTGAATTTAAATGTACACAGAGACAATATAATATACATATTTTTGGTAAAATATGGTATTGTGCCGGGTAAATAGATACCAAACATGTCACTTTAAAATTGCGCACGCTTCTGAGATGGCGCCAAACTTCGGTATTTAAAAATCTCCATAGGCAACGCTTTAGAAGCCTTTATTGGTTACCAGTTTAGAGTTACACAGGAGGTCTGGTGCTACAATTATTGATCTTGCTCTGACATTCGTGGCGATACTTCATATGTGTGGTGCGATTGCTGTTTTACTTATACGTACAGGACCAATCTGTGCGTTCTCCTTTGCACGCAAGCACGGGGGGGGTGGGGGGGGTGCGGGGTGCTGGGCACTTTAATTTTTTTATTTATTTATTGATGGGACACTGGTACACTGACAGATATTTTTGTGCACTTGTACACTATGACAGATGTTGATCGTCCACCGGCAGACAGTGACAGATGTTGATGTCACAATGGAACACTATTGCACATGTTTTGTGAACTGGTACAGATGTTCATGGGGACACTGTGACATGTTTTGTGCACTGGTACAGATGTCCATGGGGACACTGTGACATGTTTTGTGCACTGGTACAGATGTTCATGGGGACACTGTGACATGTTTTGTGCACTGGTACAGATGTCCATGGGGACACTTGGACAGATGTTGATGGGACAGTGGTGCTTGGTGTACTTTGTGTGGGGATGGCTGCAGTCTGTGTAATCTGTGACAGCTCTGTGTGTAAAATCATCCCTTAGGCTGCATTCACACTGCAGCGTTTTGAATCGCAGGTAGATCTGCCACGGATCTGCCCACAATTTGACAGCGCCGAGGTGTGAATGACAAAACCCAGAACTCGCATTTGAGCTGCCATTCATTCGAATGACACCTCAACTCGCTGTGCGGATCTGCCACACTTGTCGCGCAATAAAACGTGCTGCAATCGCAGCAACCCGCTTCGCGGGGACGCATGCCGGCCAAAAATACTTAAGGAGCTACTTTGGGGCGACATGCATCCCGCAATGCGGGTTTCCATGATTGCAGCATGTTTTATCGTGCAACAAACGTGGCAGACCCACACAGCGAGTTGAGGTGTCATTCAAATGAATGGCATCTCAAATGCGAATTTCGCGTTTTGTCATTCACACCTCGGCGCTGTCGAATCGCAAGCAGATCCGCGGCAGATCTGCCCACGATTCGAAATGCTGTAGTGTGAATGCAGTCTTACAGAGAGAGCTGTCAGTACAGGCTGCTGTTTCCCCCACTCAACCCCTCCCCACACTGAAATGTCACTGAGCTCAGCGGGGAGAACTGTCACAGAGACACATGTCTCTGTTTTCATTGTGAAGGCTGTGATTGGACACAGCCATCATGTGATTGGGAGGGCCAATCACAGCACCCATATCCCGATCTGTGCTTGGCTGTGTCATAAGATCGCAGCCATCACAGGATCGCGCCGCAGCGCGGCCTCAAGGCCATGCACGGGCACTCATTCTCAGCTCAGAACGACAAAGCTCCCACCCCTCTGTTTATGTACAATGGGTGGGGTGGAAGGGGTTAAGGAAAATGGCTGCCGGGGTGCTGCATATGCTTTCACTTGTGACTACAGCAGACTGTCCACCAAATGCGATTGACTGTGTAATGTCAAGTAACTCCAGAATGTATGTCGATGTGACGTGACTGTAATGCCGTTTCCTGAATGCCACAAGTAAAGTGCAGCAAAACTACTTCTTGTGTGGACATTCCTTTACTTGAAGATACAAAGGTCTATGACTGGGAATAGGAAGAGATGTCGCAAACCTCACCCGGCCTGTGTGGTTAGCAGGTACAAGCAGCCTCAGCTTGATTTATCCAGACCGCAACTCCAACATGTTTTGCCCTGCCCTCAGGGCTTAATCATGGAGAGATCTAACCACTTGGGCTGGGTAAGGGGGGCGGTGGCCGGGCTATCTTCTTCTTATCTTTTCAGTATGCTTTGGGTCTGGACGGACCTTTCCTCGGCCTTCACCCTCACTAGCCAGCAACATCCAACTCATTGGACCTTATCAGCCTAAGCAGGGACCCTTAAGCATTTATCATGGGTCACTATGACTGGGAATGTCATGTGGAGGCCTATGGCAAGGAGCAGGGCACAAGATGATGGAGGCCTCGGCCTCAGCTGGAGGGACAGTGTTCTGGCAGGGCTGGAGCAAGGGTAAATGCCAACCACAAAGCCTCTCCTACATATCTATCTATCTGTCTTTCTGTCACTCTATATAGTACAATTAGGGACAGAGGTAAGTAAGCAAACAAGGGGTTCAGTGTACATATAGGAGCCTTATGAGGGATAATGTTAGGCTGCATTCACACCTAGTGATGCCCTATGCTCGAAAAAGGCACCAAAGTAGCTCCTGTACCCTTTTTTGGAGCTGGAGCTGACTAGCAAGTTTTTGAACAGTATGATTTTGCACATTTTATGGGCATTTTTTTAGAGCATTTGGGGTGCCATTAGGAATGAATGATACCCAAACACACATTTTAGCACGTTTTTGGTGCATTTCTGATATGCTCAGGTGTTAAGCCTAATGCTGCATACATACCACAGGACTTTTCGGCATCAAAGGTCCGACGGAACTAATCCGTCGGACAATTCAATCATGTGTGGGCTTCATCTGACTTTTTCTGTTTAAAAATCTGACGTACCTTAGAAATAGAAGAAGTTTCAAATCTTTCCGACGGACTTGATTCCTATCGAAAAATCCGTTTGTCTCTATGCTAGTCCGACGGACCAAAAACGACGCAAGGGCAGCTATTGGCTACTGGCTATGAACTTCCTTTTTCTAGTCCGGTCGTACATCATCACGTTCGAATGGATCGGACTTTGGTGTGATCGTGTGTAGGCAAGTCCGTTTTGTCGGAACTCCGTCAGAACTCCGTTGAAAAGTGTGTGTACACGGCATAAGGGTTTCAAGGAGGATTAATATGAACGCACGTATGAAAGATGGTGTTAGGGTTACAGGAATTATTAGGGTAAGAATTACCCATCCCTTAGAGGGATGGGTAATTTTAGGGTTTTAGGAAAAGCAGGGACCGGCCCAAATTTTGATCAATTTATGGCCATTCCCCTTCCAAAGAATTTGATTTAATGATCAACTTCTCTCGAACCAGCTTGTTCAAAAAATTTCCTTTGATCGTGCTACAGTGCTGAATACAATAACACAGGGAGGAATATTCCTCCATCCTTCTTGCTTGTGTTGATAGGGAAATCCGTTCAGTCCGCTGGCTGATCTATAAAAATGGATCCATGTTTGGCCAGAGAGGGATAGTGTTAGTGTTGGATTTGCAGTTAAGATTAGTTTAAAGGTTAGTGTGACAGTTACAAGGACAATGTCTGTCCTGATATTGGGATAAGTAAGTATCCAGGTAAAGATATTTTTAGAAGCTCTCTTTAAAATTGTCTGCAGTTTCAAAAACCGCAAGGTACAAAATGGCTTTTTGTCAGGGCTGGGCTCCTGCTATTTATTAGCAGCTATTTTCTTTCAGTGCACAGGGGCTGCTCAGCTGTCAGTTAATAACCAGCTACGCATTGTGTCCACAGTGACTCCCCTGGCTACCATTACATGCCTCATTAGTCCAGCCCACAGCCAGCCCCTTTTGGCTATTTATTTCCTCCTGGCCCTTTCATGGTCTACGATCTCCAGTGCGTTCCTGTCTGTGTTCCTGTGTATGACTTGCCCTGGCTGACATTTCTTCTGATTCCTGCTCCTGATTTTTTGACTCCTGAAAACGGTGACTTCTGGATCCTGGCTCATCTGATTACCCACTCTGGCTTACAAACCCTGGCTTCTGTTTTTGACTACATTCCTGAACTGTGTTTTTTTTGCTATTTCATTAAAGGTGTGATTTTAACTGCACTTTCTGTCTCTGCCTGGTATATGGTTCCTGACACTTGTATAGCTAATATATAACACATTTTAAATGAAAGTGAAATTTTCCTATACAATTAAAAAAACACAGTTTACCGCTGTTCCACTATAGTACGTATAGCATATAGACAAAGTGCTGCGTGGGCAAACCTTTTTTTTAATTGGTTAAACAAAAGAAACTTCTCCAGAATAACTCTGTTGAATTAATTCCTCCTTCCATTTAATCATCACATATACAGTATATGCTCTCTTTCCTAGAGCGGGGACATTTATACAATGTCCTCGTGGGTCGCCCTGGCCAGTCCCAACCCCTGTCACATTCATACCAGAAAAGTTAAAAGAGAGTAAAACTGGAGTTCTGGGGCAGTGAATTGTGAATCTATCTATCTATCTATCTATCTATCTATCTATCTATCTATCTATCTATCTATCTATCTATCTATCTATCTATCTATCTATCTATCTATCTATCTGTCCATGCACTTTAAAGCAAGGTCCACTTTTAGCTTTAGGGAACCTGCACCCACAGAGTATTCATACCCCTTGAAATTTTCCACATTTTGTCATGTTACAACCAAAAACATAATTGTATTTCATTGGGATTTTATATGTTAGACCAACACAAAGTGGCACATAGATGTGAAGTGGAAGGAAAATGATAAATGGTTTTCAAAATCATTTTTCAAATAAATATCTGAAAAGTGTGGGGGGGCATTTGTATTCATCCCCCCTGAGACAATACATTGTAGAACCGCCTTTCACTGCAATTAGAGCTGCAAGTCTTTTTGGGGATGTCTCTACCAGCTTTGCACATCTAGAGAGTGACATTTTTGCCCATTCTTTTTTGCAAAATAGCTCAAGCTCTGTCAGATTGGATGGAAAGCGTCTGTGAACAGCAATTTTCAAGTCTTGCCACAGATTCTCAATTGGATTTAGGTCTGGACTTTGACTGGGCCATTCTAACACATGAATATGCTTTGATCTAAACCATTCCATTGTAGCTCTGGCTGTATGTTTAGGGTTGTTGTCCTGCTGGAAGGTGAACCTCCACCCCAGTCTCAGGTCTTTTGCGGACTCTAACAGGTTTTCTTCTAAGATGGAGCCAAATACAGGGCAATCTTAGAAGAAAACCTGTTAGAATCTGCAAAAGACTTGAGACGGGGACTGGGACTGGGACTGGGGCAGCGGTTTACCTTTCATCAAGACAATGACCCTAAACTACAATGGAATGGTTTAGATCAAAGCATATTCATGTGTTAGAATGGCCCAGTCAAATTCCAGACCTAAATCCAACTAAGAATCTGTGAGTAGACTTGAAAATTGCTGTTCACAGACGCTCTCCATCCAATCTGACAGAGCTTGAGCTATTTTGAAAAACAAATGGGCAAAAATGTCCCTCTCTAGATGTGCAAAGCTGGTAGGGACATCCCCAAAAAGACTTGCAGCTGTAATTGCAGTGGAAGGTGGTTCTACAAAGTATTGACTCAGGGGGGCTGAATACAAATGTACACCACACTTATATATATATCACTTTGTAAAAGTGGTGGTGACAACATCACTGTGTTGTACAGAGTACAAAGCTGTGGAAGGAACTCAGTAGGCCACACCCTCTACAGGCTGCCTGCAGAAAGCGGGTGGAGGAGGGTGCGGAGACAAGACCAATCCCCCTGCACAAGAAGAGAGAGCGCAGCAGTGAGTGGTCTTTATTGCAGGAAACTCCAAAGTCTCACACTGGATTACTGCACAGATCTGGAATAAATACACCAAGTACACCAAGATTTAAATAAGAATACATATGAATCTTGTATTTACACAATATACAGTATCTCACAAAAGTGAGTACACCCCTCACATTTTTGTAAATATTTTATTATATCTTTTCATGTGACAACACTGAAGAAATGACACTTTGCTACAATGTAAAGTAGTGAGTGTACAGCTTGTATAACAGTGTACATTTGCTGTCCCCTCAAAATAACTCAACACACAGCCATTAATGTCTAAACCGCTGGCAACAAAAGTGAGTACACCCCTAAGTGAAAATGTCCAAATTGGGCCCAAAGTGTCAATATTTTGTGTGGCCACCATTATTTTCCAGCACTGCCTTAACCCTCTTGGGTATGGAGTTCTCCAGAGCTTCACAGGTTACCACTGGAGTCCTCTTCCACTCCTCCATGAGGACATCATGGAGCTGGTGGATGTTAGAGACCTTGCGCTCCTCCACCTTCAGTTTGAGGATGCCCCACAGATGCTCAATAGGGTTTAGGTCTGGAGACATCCTTGGCCAGTCCATCACCTTTACCCTCAGCTTTTTTAGAAAGGCAGTGGTCGTCTTGGAGATGTGTTTTGGGTCGTTACTCGTTATCATGTTGGAATACTGCCCTGCGGCCCAGTTTCCAAAGGGAAGGGATCATGCACTGTTTCAGTAGGAAAAAAGAGGCTTCCATCATATCAAATGGAAAGTACGGTGGTCCCATCCCTAATGTATTAGACCAAAGAAGAATACCCCCCTTATTGGGACTTTGACAGACCACCAACTCTAAAAATAAAAAAATAAAATATATATATATATATATTTATATATATATATATATATTTTTTTTTATATATATTTTTATTTTTAGAGTTGGTGGTCTGTCAAAGTCCCAATAAGGGGGTTATTCTTCTTTGGTCTAATACACTGTTTTATTATGTCACAGTACACGTTGGCATTCATGGTTCCCTCAATGAACTGTAGCTCCCCAGTGCCGGCAGCACTCATGCAGCCCCAGACCATGACACTCCCACCATCATGCTTAACTGTAGGCAAGACACACTTGTCTTTGTACTCCTCACCTGATTGCTGCCACACACGCTTGACACTATCTGAACCAAATAAGTTTATCTTGGTCTCAGATCACAGGACATGGTTCCAGTAATCCATGTCCTTAGTCTGCTTGTCTTCAGCAAACTGTTTGCAGGCTTTCTTCATCTTTAGAAGAGGCTTCCTTCTGGGACGACAGCCATGCAGACCAATTTGATGCAGTGTGCGGCGTATGGTGACGCTGAGCACGTGCACTCAACTTCTTTGGTCGACCATGGTGAGGCCTGTTCTGAGTGGAACCTGTCCTATTAAATCGCTGTATGGTCTTGGTCACCGTGCTGCAGATCAGTTTCAGGGTCTTGGCCATCTTATAGCCTAGGCCATGTAGAGCAACAATTGTTTTTTTTTTCAGATCCTCAGAGAGTTCTTTTGTTGCCAGGCAGTTTAGACATTAATGGCTGTGTGTTGAGTTATTTTGAGGGGACATCAAATTTACACTGTTATACAAGCTGTACACTCACTACTTTACATTGTAGCAAAGTGTAATTTCTTCAGTGTTGTCACATGAAAAGATATAATGAAATATTTAAACAAATGTGAGGGGTGTACTCACTTTTGTGAGATACTGTATGCTTCAAAGTCAGGCATGCATATGAAAGTACACGTACCGCCATGCTTGACGCAGCGTAACTGCGACGAAACAAACCTTATTTAATTATAGTTCTGCCAGTAAAGCTAATGTGACACATGTGTATGTTCAATATAATTTGTTTGACCCTTCTCTTGTAACCCCCGTTAATTAATTTTGGTAATTGTAATTTTTTTTTTAGAATTCATATTAACAAGAAATAATCATCGCCCCAGTCAGGCATTTTTTTTTCCCTCCCAAGAATTTGTACTTAAAAATAAACAAATGGCATTGGATACAAGGTACAATTATCTCATTAACGAGAAATGTCACACGAGACGCAGCTGCGCCTTCTAGAAGTCACTTTGTGGGAAAGAGCTGCCTGCGCGGTCCCCTGTGTCCTTCTATTCGTTTGAAATTTATGTATCGCGTTCAAATGGCAGTAATTATTCCGAAAGAGCTTGGCAAAGTCCTTTATGTCAAAGAGGATATAAGATCGGGAGGTGGAAGACTCAGGTAACGTGCTAACACCGGCTCTTGCACAGATACATTGGATCAGCTCCCCTGCCGAAAGAATCCAGACATGGGATGAATTTTGACAGCTTTAGGGCAACCCATTGACACAGGGAGCAACAGGAGAATTTTGTACATAACTATAAACCCTTCAAAGTAATAACTATCTGCCAGCGCGGTCTCTAGAACATCAGAGCAGACTTAATGGGGTTGATTTACAAAAACTGGAGACGGAAAAATCTGGTGCAGCTTTGCATAGAGTAGCCAATCAGCTTCTAACTTCAGCTTGTTCAATTATGCTTTGACAAAAAAAAACTGGGAGCTGATTGGTTTCTGTGCAGAGCTGCACCAGATTTTGCACTTTCCAGTTTTAGTAAATCAACCCTATTCTGTCTACATACCAGCAGCATTTTGTTTGAAAAAACTATTTACCGTTAGCCCGTATTTACTGAGAGAATTAGTATAAAGGGACTTTCAAGGTGGGTAGTCTTTTAAATAAATATACCCGTAAGGACATACATAAATAAATTGTTGCCCTTTATTTACATATTTTCCTGAAAAGAGCAATAAAACCCTTAATTGTCCCTAAAACCATCCAGATTAAATATAAAAATATATACCAACTCTGCAACATAAATCACACTACATTTGGTGTTTGTCACTGTTGGATCATTTCGGAAATTAATGGAGAAATGTATCCATCTCTTCAATAACGGGCTGCTTATGTATCATAAATCTCTATGGGGGACATTGCACAAAGGAGTACAGGATCATAGGGTCTCTGCATATGGAGGTCTTTTTGGTGTGATTCCCAATGACCATCTCAAGATATTATCTGTCTTTTCACCTTCCTGTATTCTGAGCTGATTTTTTTTTTCTGTTTTCCTGGGTGGGGGATTTCAGAGGCTAGGTGGCTTTATCGTAGTTACATAGTCAATCAGGTTGAAAAAAGACATGAGTCCATCCAGTTCAACCAAAAAAAAAAAAAAACATACAATCCCATATACACAATCCTTCACCCACAGTTGATCCAGAGGAAGGCAAAAAATCCCAGCAAAGCATAATCCAATTTGCTACAAAAATTTCTTCCTGATCCCCCGAGAGGCAATTGGATTTTCCCTGGGTCAACTTTACCTCTAAATATCAGTACCCAGTTATATTGTGTACGTTAAGAAAATAATCCAGGCCTTTTTTAAAGCAATCTACTGAGCTGGCCAGAACCACCTCTGGAGGGAGTCTATTCCACATTCACACAGCTCTTATTGTGAAGAAACCTTTCCGTATTTGAAGATGAAATCTTTATTCCTCTAGACGTAAAGAGTGCCCCCTTGTCCTCTGTGATGACCTTAACGTGAATAACTCAACACCAAGTTCACTATATGGACCACTTATGTATTTTTATACATGTTGATCATATCCCCCCTTAATCTCCTCTTCTCAAGAGAGAATAAATTCAGTTCCTCTAATATCTCCTCAAAACTGAGTTCTTCCATGCCTCTTATCAGCTTGGTTGCAATTTATTAGGAGAGGTATGTACTCTCTGAATTCGGTCTTTTAGCCAGTTTTCTATCCATTTACAAATTGATCTTTCCAAGCCTGTAGACCAGCCATTCTCAACCAGGGTTCCATGGAACCCTGGGGTTCCTCCAGAGTTTGCTAGGGGTTCCTTGAGCTGTGGCTGATGAACCACCTATTTGATGATGCCTACAGATTTTAAGGTTCAGCATCACTTAGACCCCTTTCACACTGGGGTGCTTTGCAGGCAATACAGTGCTAAATATAGCGCCTGCAAAGCGCCCTGAAATAGCCGCTGCGGTGTCTCCAGTGTGAAAGCCCGAAGGCTTTCACACTGGAGCAGTGCGCTTGCGGGACATTAAAAAAACTCATGCAAGCAGCATCTTTGGAGCGGTGAAGGAGCAGGGGTATACACCGCTCCTTCACCGCTCCTGCCCATTGAAATCAATGGGGCAGCGTGGATATACCGCCGGCAAAACGCCGCTGCAGCGGAGCTTTGCGGGCGGTTTTAACCCTTTATTAGCCGCTAGAGGGGGTTTAACCGTCCTGCTAGTGGCCGAATAGCGCCGCTAAAACGATGCTAAAGCGGCGCTAAAAATAGCACCGTTTTACCACCGGCGCCCGCACCGCCCCAGTGTGAAAGGGGCCTTAGCACAGTCAGCAGCATGACACCAAATATCTTTTTAGCTGTCTTTAAGGGTGGCATTCTGAACACCACTTTAAGGGGGGCATTCTTCCTATTGACCACCAATATAAGGGGCATTGTTCCTATTGAGCCCTGATGATTTGGTTTTAGTAAGGGTTCCCCGAGACATGAAAATTATTTTTGGGGTTCCTCTAGGGTTCAAAGGTTGAGAAAGCCTGCTCAGAAATCAGGTTTGTTTGACATCTTCTGTCTTTCATGAATCCATGCTGTCTGTTGCTTGAGCAACAGACAGCATGGATTCCAGCAAGAACAAATTTTTCCATCAAGAACTCATCTATGTGGTCTTTTATTAAACTCTCCAATATCTTCCCGACTATAGAAGTTAAACTAACATTTCTATAGTTACTTGGTAAAGACTTTGATTCCTTTTTAAATATAGGCACCACATTGGCTCTACACCAATCCAGTGGTACCATTCCTGTCATTAACGAGTCCCTAACAATTAGAAACAAAGGCTTTGAAATGACAGAGCTCAATTCTTTTAGGATCCGTGGGTGGATGCCATCTGGTCCAGGTGCTTTATCCACCTTTATTCTGTTTAAATATTTCTGGACCATATCACTTTTGAGCCATTGTGGATCATTTGGGGCTGTGTCAATACCATCCTCATTATGGACATGAGCTCCCCCATGCTCCTTTGTATACACAGAGCTGAAGAAAGAAATGATAGTGTTCCTTGGTTTTTATATTTTTTAATAGCTCTTTTCTTATTATTTCAAACTTTTTTAACTTTGGCCGTGAGCTACATAGGTTTTATTTTTAGCCTTTTAAACGTATTGCCCATGGGAATATGCTTTGCAGTGAGTTCACATACAGTCTTTTTGAAGAATTCCCATTTCTGTTCTGTGTTCATCGATGTTAATATTCTCTCCCAGTCAAAGTCCTGGAGAGCAGCCCTCATTCTTAGAGAATTTGCTGTCTTAAAGTGTTTTTATCTTTACCGTATGTTTTTGTTGCTTACAGTTAACATTAAATGAAATCATGTTATGGTCACTGCTACCCAGATGTTCTTTTATATGAGTATTAGTAGTAAGCTCTGCATGATTTGAGAACCGGGTCCAGCAGAGCGTCATTCCTAGTCGGGGCCTCAATAAACTAGACCATAACATTTTTTTGTAATAGGTTTATAAATTCGTGCCCTTTAACTGTCCCAGCAGTGCCATTACTCCAGTCAATTTCCGGGTAGTTAAAATCCCCCATTATTATCACTCTCCCAGCCCTTGCAGCCCTTTGCATCCGTGCAAAGAGCTCAGTCTCCACCTCCTCTTTAACACTGGGAGGTCTATAACAAACTCCAATGATAACCTTTGTAGTACGCACACCCATGTACAGTTCCACCCATAATGCTTCAGACTCATCACACTTTCCATCAACTAGGTCCTCTTTCACACTCCCTTTGAGATCACTTCTCCGATAGAAACAGACACCACCACCCCTCTGTTTTACCCTGTCTTTCTGAAAGAGAGCATAGCCAGAAACATTAATATCCCAGTCATGTGAAGAATGAAGCCAAGATTCAGCAATGCCAATTAAATCATGGTTCTGATGCAACATCATATTATATTAAACACAAACCCTCTGTTCCCCTGAAGAAGCCTTTGGGTGAAACACGTTGGGATCCTTTACTCGTCCACAGCAGTCTCTTGGATCATTTTCAACATCTCCCAAACTTTAATAACATGGGACAGTGTTGTTCTTTCACGATTACCCAGTTGGGTGGTGTTTGATTCAATACATCAAAGATATACAGCATATGGCTGGGATAAAACAGGTGGGGGTTTTGTTGCAAAACTGATAAAATTTTATTTTTTCTGTCTTTTTGTCCCATTATTTTCACCTGGGGAACCTGCCAGTAACATACACCCTGTCCTAAGGTGACAGCACTTACATACCCTACTGTATCTATAAAGAGAAGATGGGACAGGGCTATGATAACCCTCCTCTTCTCCATAGCATAGAGAGAAGGTGTTCTGTAGTCCTTAGAGAGAGAGGCAGAGAGCACAGGAAGTTATCATCTCATAAGATTTCCGGCAGGATCAACAATTATTTTTTGCATTCGTTGTACACACATACCAAAATAATTTCAGTGGTATATCTAACAAACCAAAGGTGACCAGATTAGAGAAGGTTTTTGTTAGGGGTTTACATTCCCTTTAACATCTTGCTGCCCATGTAACACATATGTGCAGCAGCAAAGAGGGTGGTTTTTAACACCCACATGCCACATAAACGTCTCCATGGGCATTAGAGGTTTCTGTGCTGAGATCACGATCACTATGCACTCCCAGCACAGTAACCGAGCTGTGAATCACAGATCTTGGTTTCTAGTAATGATCAGGAGCTGGTAAGACCAGCTCCTGATCATATGACCACTGTGACAGCCAACCACAGTGGTCACGTGAGCAGACAGACCTTCCTGCCCCTGGACGTACACAGTGCTCATGTGATCAGACTGACATTCCCTGTAATCTGGGACTGTAATCCTAGTTAAAAAGTTGTCAGAGCTGGGAGGAAAGGGGTTAAGGAGCTATGGCCTCCAGAGGTGGTTTCACACACAACACACTTCTGGAGGCAAGTGATAACTGGTCCCCTACTGTGCACTGTAGTTCCATCTACCAGACCCAATGTCGCTACAGGACACAGTGGTGAAGTTGGTGGATGGAACCACAGTGTGTGGTGAGACACATAGGTATCTAACACTCCCAGAAGCGTCAAATGTAGTGTGTTGTTTTTAGTCACCAATGACCAGCCATTTGTAGCATGTCCCAGCCATTTCCCCATTCCCAGTACACACAGCCAGGCGCACAGCACTTCCTTCATTCTTCAACTGGCTCAGAAAACAATCTAGGGGTTCTTTTTAGGTTTTTATTGGGAATAATGAACAGTGATAGGGAGTATGGAATAACCCAATACACTGCAAATGGAACAATTTAAGGACTCCTCAGATTCTGGCTGCACTTCACAACTCCTGGCTACACTTCACAAACTGAATATTACACAGGGTTCCTAATGCTGCTGGTGACTTGTATTTCCTCAAGAGTCAAAAGCCACACACAAACACTTTCCTTTAGCTTCGGGGGTCATCTACTCACTTAGCCACAGGAAGACCAGTTGCCTCCTGTCGATATCCACCAGGCTCTATCCAATGAGGTTGAGATGTATACTCACATCACCAAAGGACAGTTGGACTCTTTCCCACCAACTTCCTGCTGGCTCTCTCCAGTGAGCTTCCTCCTGAACCAACTTAATCCCTGGGTACGGATCTGCAAATAGGACCCCCAGATAAGCCTAGCTGGGACATCAGTGTCCTCCTCACAGCTCTCTCAAAGATCCTGCACCAGAAGGCAGAGCTCCTCCACAGGGGTCTCCTATTGCAGGACGGGACCCAGGAACAATGCATACTGCTGCCCAGGCCTCAGACTATTTAAGGGCTCTCTTACCACCTTCTGAGAATACCTCCCCAGGGATTGGCTATAGTTTCAAAAATATTCAGATTGCCTGTTCTGCTCTCCCTCTCACTATGCTTCCAGAACACTTTAGAAGACAGGGGGAAATAACAGAACAGCAGCTTGTGACACACTGAGCAGCCCTTAGGCAATCAGCCCCTGCTCCGCTCATTACTGTGGAACTAAACTAAATTTACTAAACAGCCTACTCTATACTAGCAGGGTGCTACACATTGCCGTGAAGCAAAAAACATCAAACCACTATAGCTCTCTATTAATACGGCTATTCAGGTAGGGGGAAACTTGACTCAATGGAATAAACAATTCAAAAAAAGCTATCTACCTAGAGAAGATGACAGAATCACACCTGTTATATGTATCAAAGTATGTTTTTGCACAGACGATGGAGTTACACTTTAAAATCTGGCATTAACACAATCATAGAATAAAACAGATTTCCTTTGTGCCTAAATATGAAGCAGTTTATTCATATGACAAAAAAAAAAAAAAAAACACAACAAACATGAATATCAATGTAATTCATTAAGCCTCGGGCGCTTCTATTATGAAAGTTGCAGCACCCCAGTGGAAACTCCATTCTCTCATTTCTTGGGATTACGCGCAAACGGCGCTGGGGATCAGCAGCTCTATCAGTGACAGATGGTGGTGTAAAGCGTTTCCTCCGGCGTTACGTGTAAGGAGTCTTGTGGGACTGCTTACCAAGCTCATTTCCGAGTCTTTTTATCACACATTCCATGTAGCTAATTCCACTAGTCATTCATTTTAAAATAAACTAATTTATTAAGCTAAATAACATGTTTTTGGATCATCTTCCCTATGTATCTACATAACCATCGCAAACTGGGTTTTATCACCAGAGCTAATGCTTAATACTACTGTGTATTGGGTTTTTTTTAAAGGAAAACTCCACTTTCGAAAAAAGATATACATTATCTCACAAAAGCGAGTACATCCCTCACATTTTTGTAAATATTTTATTCTATCTTTTCATGTGACAACACTGAAGAAATGACACTTTGCTACAATGTAAAGTAGTGAGTGCACAGCTTGCATAACAGTGTAAATTTTCTGTCCCCTTAAAATAACACAACACACAGCCATTCATGTCTAAACCGCTGGCAACAAAAGTGAGTACACCCCTAAGTGAAAATGTCCAAATTGGGTACAATTAGCCATTTTCCTTCCCCGGTGTCACGTGACTTGTTGGTGTTACAAGGTCTCTGTGAATGGGGAGCAGGTGTGTTAAATGTGGTGTTATTGCTCTCACTCTCTCATACTGGTCACTGGAAGTTCGACATGGCACCTCATGCCAAAGAACTCTCTGAGGATCTGAAAAAAAGAATTGTTGCTCTACATAAAGATGCCCTAGGCCAGTGATGGCGAACCTTGGCACCCCAGATGTTTTGTAACTACATTTCCCATAATGCTCAACTACACTGCAGAGTGCATGAGCTATATGGGAAATGTAGTTCCAAAACATCTGGGGTGCCAAGGTTCGCCATCACTGGCCTAGGCTATAAGAAGATTGCCAAGATCCTGAAACTGAGCTGCAGCATGGTGGCCAAGACCATACAGTGGTTTAACAGGACAGGTTCCACTCAGAAGAGGTCTCGCCATGGTCGACCAAAGAAGTTGAGTGCACGTGCTCAGCGTCATATCCAGAGGTTATCTTTGGGAAATAGACGTATGAGTGCTGCCAGCATTGCTGCAGAGGTTGAAGGGGGGGGGGGGTCAGCCTGTCAGTGCTCAGACCATACGCCACACACTGCATCAAATTGGTCTGCATGGCTGTCATCCCAGATGATGCACAAGAAAGCCCACAAACAGTTTGCTGAAGACAAGAAGACTAAGGGCATGGATTACTGGAACCATGTCCTGTGGTCTGATGAGACCAAGATAAACTTATTTGGTTCAGATAGTGTCAAGCGTGTGTGGCGGCAACCAGGTGAGGAGTACAAAGACAAGTGTGTCTTGCCTACAGTCAAGCATGGTGGTGGGAGTGTCATGGTCTGGGGCTGCATGAGTGCTGCCGGCACTGGGGAGCTACAGTTCATTGAGGGAACCATGAATGCCAACATGTACAAAGCAGAGCATGATCCCCTGCCTTCGGAGACTGGACTGCAGGGCAGTATTCCAACATAACGACCCCAAACACACCCAAAGACGACCACAGCCTTGCTAAAGAAGCTGAGGGTAAAGGTGATGGACTGGCCAAGCATGTCTCCAGACCTAAACCCTATTGAGCATCTGTGGGACATCCTCAAACGCAAGGTCTCTAACATCCACCAGCTCCGTGATGTTGTCATGGAGGAGTGGAAGAGGACTCCAGAGGCAACCTGTGAAGCTCTGGTGAACTCCATGCCCAAGAGGGTTAAGGCAGTGCTGGAAAATAATGGTGGCCACATAAAATATTGACACTTTGGGCCCAATTTGGACATTTTGGGCCCAATTTGGACTCACTTTTGTTGCCAGCCAACATTAATGACATTAATGGCTGTGTGTTGAGTTAGCAAATTATTATTATTATTATTATTATACGAGATTTATATAGCGCCAACAGTTTACTCAGCGCTTTACAATGTATAAGGGGGACAACACAATTACAGTACAGTTCAATACAAAAGGTACAGGAGGGCCCTGCTTGTAGAGCTTACATTCTAAAGGGAGGGGGTGGTGGTACAAAAGGTAATAGCTGCAAAGAATGATTTGATGGGGGTGGCTCAGGGACAGTTATGTGGGTGTGGGATAGGCTTCTCTGAATAAATGAGTTTTCAAGGATCTCCTAAAGGTGGACAGGGTAGGGGCTGATCGGACATACTGGGGCAGGGAATTCCAGAGGATGGGAGAGGCTCTGGAGAAGTCCTGAAGGCGAGCATGGGAGGAGGTAACAAGGGAGCTAGAGAGCAGGAGGTCCTGGGAGGAGCGGAGGGGGCGATTTGGGCGATATCTGCAGATGAGGTTGGTGATGTAGGTGGGGGCGATGTTGTGAATGGCCTTGTATGTTATGGTTAGCATTTTGAATTTTACACGGTGGGGTAGGGGAAGCCAGTGAAGGGATTGGCAGAGAGGAGCAGCAGTCACGGATCGATTAGTGAGGTGTATTAGTCTAGCAGCAGCATTCATAATAGACTGAAGGGGGGATAGCCTGCTTAAGGGTAGGCCATTAAGGAGAGAGTTGCAATAGTCGAGGCGGGAAATAATCAAGGAGTGAATAAGTTGTTTTGTAGTGTCATTAGTCAGGAAGGGTCGAATTTTGGAGATGTTGCGGAGGTTAAGGCGGCAGGATTTAGCCAGTGATTGGATATGGGGGCTGAAGGAGAGGTCAGAGTCAAGGATTACACCCAGAACTCTGGCATGTGTGGAGGGACCAATGGTTGTGTTGTTGATATTAATGGTGAAGTCACAGGAGGGGGACCGTGAAGGAGGAAATATAACAAGCTCAGTTTTAGAAAGATTAAGTTTGAGGAAGTGGTGTGACATCCATACCGATATGTCATTCAGCAAGTTTGAGATCCGTGAGGAGATAGTGGGGGTGAGTTGGGGAGTGGAGAGATAGATCTGTGTGTCATCGGCATAGAGATGGTATTGGAAGCCATGGGAGGTGATCAACTGGCCCAGGGAAGAGGTATAGAGTGAGAAAAGGAGAGGCCCAAGGACAGAGCCTTGGGGTACCCCAACAGAAAGAGGAAGGGGAGCGGAGGAGATGGAGTTGTAAGTGACGCTGAAAGTGCGCTGAGATAGGTAGGAGGAGAACCAGGATAATGCAGAATCACGGAGGCCAAGGGAGTGTAATTTGCTGAGGAGCAGCAGGTGGTCAACTGTGTCAAAGGCAGCAGAGAGGTCTAAAAGTATGAGTATGGAGTAGTGGCCATTGGTTTTGGCAGTTATTAGGTCATTGGTGATTTTTAGTAGGGCAGTTTCAGTCGAATGTTGTAGGCGGAAGCCAGACTGTAGGGGGTCGAGAAGGTTGTTGTCCGTGAGGTAGCGACTCATTTGGTCATGAACAAGGCGTTCGATGAGCTTGGAGGCAAACGGGAGAAGGGAGATAGGTCTTAAGTTATTCAAACAGGTGGGGTCTAGTGAGGGTTTTTTGAGTATGGGGGTAACCAGTGCATGTTTGAACGGGGAAGGAAAGGTGCCGGAGGAGAGGGAGAGGTTGAAGATGTGGGTTAGGGAGTTGAGGATAGAGTGGGAAGGTGGTCGCAGCAATTGAGAGGGGACAGGGTCCAGGGGACATGTAGTGAGGTGGGCCATGGAGAGGAGTTTATCAACTTCTCCTGTGGTAACAGGGCAAAAGGAGGAGAGTATTGAGTGTGGTGTTGGACTTGATATGTTGTGTAGGGGAGGAATTTTAATGCTGGATATCTCCTTGCGAATTGTGTTGATTTTGCTATTGAAGTGGTTGGCAATCTGTTGAGCGGTAAGCAAGTTGGTGGGAGGGGGCAGTGGGGGGTGAAGTAAGGAATTAAGGGTAGAAAAGAGTTGACGAGGTTTGGATGAGAGGGTTTTGATGAGAGTGTTGTAATAGGTTTGTTTAGCAGTGTGGAGGCAGGAGTTGTATTTGAGAAGGACAGATTTGTAGAGGGTAAAGTCTTGCAGGGATTTAGATTTACGCCATGCTCGCTCAAGAGCACGGCTGCGTCTCTTGAGACTTCTGGTGTCGTCTGTTTGCCAGGGTTGTGGCAGATGGGGCCTGGTTCTGCGTGTAGAAAGAGGAGCAAGTACGTCTAGGGAGGATGACAACGTGGTGTTGTAGATGGAAGTGGTTAGGTCTGGGCAGGACAGGGGTGCGATTTTGTCATAAAGGCCATCAGTAGCAGAGTGAAGAAGGGAAGGTTTGAGGTTGCGAAGGTTCCTGCGGGTAGTGGTTTGTGGGTTGGCAGCATGGGATATAGGAGACAAGGAGAGTGTGAAACGGATAAGGTTGTGATCAGAGAGAGGAAAGGGTGCGTTGGAGAGATTGCAGGGAGTGCAGCGATGGGAGAATACAAGGTCAAGAGTGTTGCCGTTGGAGTGAGTGGTGGTTTGTGTCCATTGTGTTAGGTTAAAAGAGGAGGTTAAGTTGAGTAGTTTAGAAGTGGTAGCATTATTAACATTGATTGGAATGTTAAAGTCACCTAGGATGATGGCAGGCACTTCAGATGAGAGAAAATAGGGTAGCCATGCAGAGAAGTCATCCAGAAAGCGTGACACTGGTCCAGGAGGCCGATAAATGACTGCGACCCTCAGACAAGCTGGAGAGAAAAGACGAATGCAGTGCATTTCGAAAGAGCAGGTGGAAAGAGAGGGAGGTGTGGGCAGTACCTGGAAGGTGCATTGTGGGGAGAGGAGAAGTCCGACACCACCTCCTTTTCGTCCACTGGGTCTGGTGGAGTGAGTCCAGAGAAGGCCACTGTGGGACAGTGCAGCTGGAGAGGTAGTATCAAATTCCTGGAGCCAGGTTTCAGTTATAGCAAATAGATCAAGGGATTTGGAGAGGAAAAGGTCATTGACAGAAACTAGTTTGTTAAAGACTGAGCGGGCATTCCAGAGGGCACATGAAAGAGGGGGGCCGACTTGTGGAATCAGGGGAATTGGGATGAGAAGGTTGCAGTTGCGACTACTGTTGGAGGAGGTAGATGGCCGATCTTGGCGTTGGAAATTGGGAGTGGGAGGGCCGGGGTTTGGTGCGATGTCCCCAGACATTAGGAGTAGTAGGAGGGTGAGAGTGGTAAGGCGGGAGTGGGATTTATAGGAGCGCAGATGCTGTGGTGGAATGGACGTGGTGATACTGTGTGGGCTTAGAATGAGCAGGAGGTGGTAAGTGGAGTAATATTGAGTGGGCAGAAGAGAGGGAGATATGTAAAGGTTGGGGGCTGGAGAGGGGGGGTAAAGTAATGAGAGTTTGAGGATGTACACTGTTATACAAGCTGTACACTCACTGCTTTACATTGTAGCAAAGTATCATTTCTTCAGCATTGTCACATGAAAAGATATAATAAAATATTTACAAAAATGTGAGGGGATTACTCACTTTTGTGAGACACTGTAAATATTTTAAAGTTAGACTGGGGCTTGTGTGTGTAGTGATATTAAAGGGGATCTGACCTCTTTAAACTGTGGCTAAAACAAAGAAAGCAAAGGGCAAATAAATAGTCATCAGTATGGCCTGTGGTCTCCCTTCAATTGATCTTTCCCCATTACTGACGTACTATGTGTAGTGCACCCCTTAAGGAGAAGCCACTGGTGAATTTTGGTCCTTATTCCCCCTTATTCTTTAGCACAGTGGTCATCAGCCCTGTCCTCAGAACCCACTAACAGGCCAGGTTTTATGTATTACCTTGGGGGGGATGCAGACTAGAATACTGCAATCACTGAGCAGCAAATGATATCACCTGTGATGTTTTTCAGTTATCTTGCAAACCTGGCCTGTTGGTGGGCCCTGAGGACAGGGTTGATGACCACTGCTTTAGCACTTGGAGCCGTCTACTCACATAGCCACAGGATGATCGGTTGCCTCCTGTTATCAACCAGGCACTTCCTAGTGCAGGAGATGTAGACTCAAACCACCATAGGACAGCTGGACTCTTTCCCACTAACTTCCTTTTGGCTGTTTCTTGAGAGTTTCTCCGGACCCAAATTGAACTTGCAAATAGGCCCCCCAGCTAAGCCTAATTGGGACCTCAATGTTTTTACAAAGACCTCCCTAGCACTCCAGCCCAACAGCAGAGCCCCTGCACAGGGGTCACCTCTAGCAGGACTGCACCCAGGAACTCTGCACATGCGGCCCCAGACTAATTAGGCATACCTCCCCATGGATTGGCTGAAGTCCTATATATATATTCAGGCTGCCTATTCTGTTCTTGCTCCCACTATATTTCTAGAATCCTCTAGAATACAGGGGAAGTTTTCAGAGCAGCAGCCCATGAAACACCAAGCAGCCCTAACCAATCAAGCCACTGATTTCAGAGGAGCTAGCTAAATTGACCTAATAGCCTACACTACACTAGGAGGGTGCTACACATGTCTCATTGTGAACTGTATCTATGCATTAAGGCGGCTATCTTGGTATAGGCAGGGCTTTGCTTCCTGATGTCCTCCAGCAAGGAAAACAGTGAGCAGCACAGTAGTGATGCAATCAAATCTCACTCCAAGTCTGGTAAGAATAGCAGTCAGAAGCAGCAAACACCTAGATCTCTTACTGCAGATATACAGATATGCGATTGAAAGGCACAGGAGTGTCTAGGCACCCTCACTAACCAGCCACCCACACTGCAAGAGTTAAATGCTTAGTTTTTAAGTCTTATGCCACGCACACACGAGCGGATTTTCCGTCAGAAAAATCTTGGATGTTTTTTCCGACGGAATTCCACTCAAGCTTGGCTTGCATACACACGGTCACACAAAAGTTCACTGAACTTTCGACTGTCAAGAACGCGGTGACGTATAACAACACGATGAGCCGAGAAAATGAAGTTCAATGCTTCCGAGCATGCATCGAATTGTTACCGAGCATGCGTAGGAATTTTGCGCGGCGGAATTGCTACACACGATCGGAATTTTCGTTGGGAACTTTTTCCAACCAAAAAATTGAGAACATGCTCTCATCTTTTGCTGGCTGGAATTCAGCCAGCAAAAGTCCGATGGAGCATACACACGGTCGCATTTTCCGACCAAAAGCTCTCATCGGTCTTTTGCTGGCCGAATTTCCGATCGTGTGTATGCAGCATAAGTGTAGAAAAATAATCTATAATACATTTCTTATTCCTTGCACCAGCAACCTTCCTCCACTCCTTGTGGCCAGATGCCTGAAGCCGCTTTTGTATGGCACTCTGGGTGGCGCTCTGATGTTATCTCATTCAGGGCTTGTTCACACCATTAACAGTGTAGAAATGAGTGCAAAAACCACGCGTTTCGCCGCATAAAAACACGTTGCCTTCTGCAAACATTAATTCCTAATGGTGCCCCCACGCATCTGAGAAACGTGCATGCGTTTGTGGTCACAGTTCCATTCAGTTTGGTGTAGGATGATTTTAAAAATTGCAGCTGCAGTCCTCTACCCCTAGACTTAATAAGTAATTAACTGCAGTGCGGGTGGCCCCACTGCAAGGGTAGTTTTTGTTTTAATCCTGTTCAGCTTTAAACATGAAGTTTCAATTTTATACATACTGTAAACCAATTCAGGAGAATCTGCTTACCTACCACTTATTTTATTTTAGCGCTTATTTACCATGCCTTCATGTCCTGCAAGCTGAATCCCTATAGTTGCCGGTATCCTCAGCCTAAATTTTGGTTTTGTGTGCAGTGTAGAGATGGATTAGAACTGGGGTTTCCTCCCATCTCTTGTCCCAATGTCAACGGTTACACCAAACAGGAATGTAGCAGAGATGTCGCCGCTCCCTACAGGAAGTTAGCGGCTCCTTGGATTTCTTTAAGGATCTTTATACTTTCAGTATTTTAAAGCAACAAAATATAGAGAAATGTAGATGTTGTTTAAGAGGTGTACTGAATAGTTTTCTTTCCCTTTTTTTCCCCCCACACATACACTTTCATTTATTTATTGTAAATACTAACCTGAAAAGGTGATAGGAAATCATTAGGGCAAATAAACAGAAGTTAAGGTTTGGATCAATCTTTTTGGTGCAGTGTTGTCATTAGAAATTATTGTGAGCTATAGTCCTGTTTTTCAGTTTCTCAATCTTTTCTTTTTTCGTCCTTCTCCTTAACCTGCTGCCAGTCTAAATATCAACTTAAACCCAGCAATGGACTCGGCTCTTTTATTGCTACTCTTCAGGAATAAAATTTGCAGCTGTTTGGATGAATAGTGGAGTTATAAAGTACAAAAGTTATCACCAACCACTGCAAAGATCTATGGTATTTCGTCTTATAGGCCTTATGCACAAAGGGTGTTTAGCTCTGGTTCATTGGATCCTGGTGTCATTACGCAAGCAGAAGGTCTGGGGCACTATCCTGCCACACTGCCGGAAGCCTGTAGGACTCCATGGCAGGCTGAAAGCTGCTGCGGTTGGACAGTGCACCGAGTGGTTCAAGTGGGAGTAGTATGTGCCCAGGGACTAATGCTTTTGCATTTTGGATATCCGTCCCTGGGTGCATGCTGCCCTACAAATTCATATCACACAATGCACCCCCCCAGCCACCTTCAGCTGCAGCCTCTCATAGAGTTTTACAGGCTTTCAGCAGCGGGTCTGGATGCTGCACATGTGCCTTTTACCTGCACCAAAATGCACTAAGACTAAATGCCCATGAAGCCTTATGCTGAATGTTGTTCATCATCATCATGCAAACTCACGTGTTGGTTCCGCATATGAAACATGGAACGCACCACACATGTGGGTTATTGGTGCGAACGTCAAAGAGCAATAATAGTAGCTCCAGATCTCCTGTGTAACTCGAAACTGGTAACCTCTAAAGGCTTTTAAAGTGGCGCCTATGGAGATTTTTAGTTACCATAGTTTGGTGTCGTTCCATGGGGCATACACAGTTTTAAAGTGTGACATGTTTGGTATCTATTTGCTTGACGTAACATCACCTTTTATATTTTATCAAACAATTGGGTATTATATTGTGTTTTGTGCATTTACATACTGAGCATATATTTAAACCACCCACCATTTTATTCTCTATGGCCTCTGCTTTAAAAAAAAAATCAAATATATATATGTGTCTTTGAATTCAGTCCTCTGTAGGTTGATAATCTTAATTTTCACCAAGCGATATGGCATCCTTTCCATATTTTTCCCCATTGAGATCTGATGTGTTTTCAAAGTGTTCCTTACAATTTTTTGAGAAGTGTATATATGTGTATATATATATATATATATATATATATACACAATTTATATATAATGTTTGGGGGTTCTAAGTAGTTTTCTAGCAAAAAAAAAAAACATGGATTTGGCAACAAAAAAATGTAAGGCCTCATGTACACTGCTGCTGGTAAATGGACGTTCAGAGGCAGTTGGATGCTTTTTTCAGCTGCCCCTGAACTCATCCAATGTTATCTTATGTGTACATGCACACAGGTTTGTTTAATGTCGTTTTTAGGCAGTTGCATTTAGCGGCTTTTCTCTGAAGGCAAAAAAATGAGTTCAGATGCCGAAGTTTCCGACGTTTCAGACACACAACGCCGCTAAATGCGGTACCAGCGTTTAGCCGCATTTTCATTTAGGGTTAGGGTTAGGATTAGGGTTTCCCATTAGGGTTGGGGGTTATGATTAGGGTTTTCCCCTTGAAGAACAAGTTAGGGTTAGGGTTTCCGGTTAGGGTTTCATATTAGGGTTAGGAGGTTAGGGTTTTCCCCTTGAAAAACAAGTTTAGGGTTAAAGTTTTGGTTAAAGTTTCTGGTTAGGGTTAGGATTAGGGTTTCCCATTAGGGTTAGGGGGTGAAGGTTGGGGTTAGGGTTTTCCCCTTGAAGAACAAGTTACAAGAACAAGAACAAGTTTAGCGTTATGCTAAGGGTTATGGTTTCCCGGTAGGGTTAGGGTTTCTGGTTAGGGTTTCCCATTAGTGTTAGGGGGTTATGGTTAGGGATTTCCCCTTGAAGAACAAGTTAGGGTTTCCGGTTAGGGTTAGGGCTTCCTATTAGGTTTAGGGGATTATGGTTAGGGTTTTCCCCTTGAAGAACAAGTTACAAGGACAAGAACAAGTTTAGCGTTATGGTAAGGGTTATGGTTTCCCGGTAGGGTTAGGGTTTCTGGTTAGGGTTAGGATTAGGGTTTCCCATTAGGGTTAGGGGGTGATGGTTAGGGTTTTCCCCTTGAAGAACAAGTTAGGGTTTCCGGTTAGGGTTAGGGTTTCCTATTAGGGTTAGGGGATTATGGTTAGGGTTTTCCCCTTGAAGAACAAGGTTAGGGTTAGGGTTTCTGGTTAGGGTTAGGATTAGGGTTTCCCATTAGGGTTAGGGGGTTATGGTTAGGGTTTTCCCCTTGAAGAACAAGTTAGGGTTTCCGGTTAGGGTTTCCTATTAGGGTTAGGGGTTATGGTTAGGGTTTTCCTCTTGAAGAACAAGGTTAGGATTAGGGTTTCCGGTTAGGGTTAGGATTAGGGTTAGGGTTTCTGGTCCTCGCACGCGATTTCCAACATCTTTCCAGCCTCATCAACAGCAAAGTCAGGAGCATTTCCTCACATATGCTCATTATGGGATCCATAGTAAAAACACCGAAATTGAGGTAGATACAAGTACACTGCTGCTCTCTCAGGTACTGCTACTCACTCTGGTCTCACAGAATGGCTGAAATAGTTAAATAATACTGTTTTTTGGGCTTTGGGAGGGTCCTATGATGTTATCTTAAATAAACGCTCCGAGACGTAAACGCGGCTAAACGCTGCTAAACGCGGCTAAATATGGAATGCAAACCTGGTAAAACGGGCGTTTTTAAATGCCGGTTTCAAGCTGTCAAAAAAATCGTTCTGAGGAGGTTACCTCAGTGTCCCGTGTACATTAAGCCTAAGAGATGTCCATCTCAACTTGGAAAGTTAGGTACCCATTACCAGCCATAGACACAATTTATGTATTCGTCATACTTTTTCTGCCATTCTAAATATGCAGCTTTTTAGATCAACATAATCCAATGTACAAAAATGTAGAAATTCACCTAGCATGAAATTCTTTGCAGCTGTACAAAGTGCGTCGAACAAACTTCCCAGCACGGTCCGCTGCCTTAGTGTAACACTTCATTATAGCTTAATGTCATGCCAGATTGGCACCATGATATCGAATCTGGATTAGGCAAGTGTGTTAAATTTGCATTAACGCTTGCCAGGACGTGTGATTACCAGGGGATAATTGCGCTGTTTGAGTGCTTTTAAGGCGAGTGACATATTGACGAAAATGAAACGGCGCTGTTTACTTTCTCATTATTTTGGCAACTTTCAATAATTTTGTGTTATTTTCGACCGGCCTTGACTTTTTATGAGTACGTGCAGCTGCCGCACAAAAAAAAAAAAAATATGCAAAGTTCACTTTTCTCTATCTTATTATCACATTGGGGGACTCGGGGTTCGCCGGCTGTTTGGCTCTGGCGCTGTTCTGTTGCTAAGTTTAAAGCTTTTTAAAGGGAGGGCTTTTTTAGCAGCTGAGCCATGGGGGGAAAAAATAAATATACGTTTGAAAAGTGGCCCAAGAACTTGCTAGCGATACTAATTACTAGACAGAGGAGTCTTGCCATATACGTTCCTGGCAGGTTATAATCACAAATTCATTGTGAAAGGGCTGTGAAATCTTACAAAGGTTAAATGATCCTAAATACTAGGAGCGCGCGCAGATACACCAGGTGAAAGTTTCAGAGAGTTCTAATAACTTTTAATGTGCGACTTCCATTTTGTTAGAGATGGTTGTAAAGGCCAAAGGTTTTTTACCTTCATGTGTTCTCTGCATTAAGGTAAAAAAAACCCTTTTGCATGCAGCACCCCTAGCCCCCCTTTACCCTTACCTGAGCCTCGATCCAGCAATGTGCACAAGAGCAGCAGCTCTCTCGGCTCTCTCCCTCCTCATTGGCTCAGAGGCAGCAGCAGGAACCATTGGCCAGTAAGAACCGAGTTTAGCACCACTCTGTGTGTCAACGGACACAAAGAGCGTGGCTTGGGACCAAGCACATAAGAGTGCCTCCATAGCAGCTTACTATGGGGTAGCACAGCTCGGGGGAGGAGCCACAAGTGGCGGCGGGGGAACCCGAGAAGAGGATAATCAGGGCTGCTTTGACCTCTTCCCCAGGTTTTCTGTTTCAGGGTGGCTCCTTTCTCTTGCAGCATCCTATGGAGCCACCCTTGCACGCAGGGTTGCATCTCGCTACACTGTGTGCATCCATAGAAACACACAGCCCCGTATCCTAGGACAGCATTTTCCAACCGGAGCATCATTTGGATTCCCTTGGGGACGCAGCTTGTTTTGGATCAGCAGCATGCCCTGCCTTGGTACAGGCCAGCTACCAATCCATAACAACCAATCAAGTGCCAGGACATGTGATGTTCCACCCAAGTCCTGATCCAAGTCAGGCTGTGGGCAGGGCTGCCTCCAGCTATCAAGAGAGGGCAGAGTGCACTTCCATTCAGACCCACTCCACCTCCCACCCTCTGCCATGGGCATAGCTCCCAACTGTCCCTAATTTCGAGGGACTGTCCCTGATTTGGAGCAATGTCCCTCTGTCCCTCTTCCCTCTTCATTTGTCCCTCGTTTTGGTCTGATCTATATGGTTGTATATTAAATGCAATTTTTATCTTTCAAAAAGTGTTTCCCAGTGCTAAACCTTTCTTCCAAATTCTAAATTGCTGCATTTGTACATTTTAAAAGCCAATATAAAGGAATAGTAGTGGTAAAAAAATGTCCTTGTGGATTGAATTAACCTTTTTTTTTGTTAATTCTTCTTTAAGGGGGTGTGGCAGGGGGCGTGTCCTATGCCTACATACGTTTGTTAGTAGGTGTCCCTCATTCCCATCTCAAAATGTTGAGAGGTATGCCATGGGGGGGTCTGATGTATGGGGGTTCTGATGCATTAGGAGACTCTGATGTATAGGGGGTGCAGGGGGGAGGGGAAGGGTGGGGCTTCTAATGTGATGAAAATATTCTATGATGGTAGGATATTACTAATATTATTATACGAGATTTATATAGCGCCAACAGTTTATTCAGCGCTTTACAATGTATAAGGGGGACAACACAATTACAGTACAATACAAAAGGTACAGGAGGGCCCGGCTCGTAGAGCTTACATTCTAAAGGGAGGGGGTGGTGGTACAAAAGGTAATAGCTGCAAAGAATGATTTGATGGGGGTGGCTCGGGGACAGTTATGTGGGTGTGGGATAGGCTTCCCTGAATAAATGAGTTTTCAAGGATCTCCTAAAGGTGGACAGGGTAGGGGCTGATCGGACATACTGGGGCAGGGAATTCCAGAGGATGGGAGAGGCTCTGGAGAAGTCCTGAAGGCGAGCATGGTGTGAGGGTTCTGACATAATGGGGGGCTCTGATGTATAGGGGGGATCCTGATGTATGGGAGTTCTGGTGCATTGGGGAACTCTGATGTATAGGGAGGGTCTCTGATTGGAAGGGTGGTCCTTCTGATGTGATGAGAAGATTCTTTGATGGTGGGGCACTGTTGATATGATTGGGGTGCAAGTGAAGGAGGTTTAGGGGGTTGTGACGGGGGGGGGTGGAACTCTGATATATAGGGGGGACCCTGATGTATAGGTGAAACTCTGATGTATAGGGGGGTATCCGATGGGAAGGGTGGGGCTTCTAATGTAATGACAATATTGTATGATGGTAGGATACTGCTGATGTGATGGTGTTAAGGTTCTGACATGATCAGGGGCTCTGATGTATAGGGGGGGACCCTGATATATGGGGGGTACTCTGATGTTTGGGGGACACTGTTGAATAGGAGGGCTTCTGATGTGATGAGAGGATTCTATGATGGTAGGATACTGATGTGATGGTGTGGGGGTTCTGACGTGATGTGGGGGCTCTTATGTTTAGAGGGGACCCTGATATACAGGGGTTACTCTGATGTTTGGGGGGACACTGATGTATAGGGGGGCTTCTGATGTGATGATGATGATGGTAGGACACTGCTAATGTGATCGGGGGTGGGGAATTCTGACATTATGGGGGAACTTTGATATATAGGGGGCTTCTGATGGGAAGGTTGGGGGCTTGTGTTCTTAATTATAATTACAATAATTAATTGATTATTAATAATAAATTGATAGATACCATCCATTTATACACAAGGAAATAAAATAAAATTTACCAGAAACATATAAAGTTTTTATAAGAAATACAGACAGACTGAGCAGGGTTTCCCCAGTGAAGTCACCTCTTGTCACATGATTCTGTGCAACCTACCTCCTATGCTCCAGTGTGTAAACATGCAGATTTGTGCAGTAATTCAGTGTGATCCACTTCTTATAATAAAGACCAGTCACTGCTGCTCTCTCTTTGTGCAGGGTGACTGGTCTTGTCTCCGCCCCCTCCGATCATTTTCTGCAGGCATCCTGTAGTGGGTGGGGCCTGTTGTGTTCCTCCCACAGCTCTGCTTTCCATACAGGCTAAGTAAAGCAAAGTGATAATGTCACTGCTACTTTTACAAGGCAATATCTGGTTTTGCAAATGTTTTTGGTGAATGTAAATTGGATTTATGCTCCCTTTGTTTATTGAGGTAATATGTTTAACCACTTGCCGACCAGTCGCCGCCATTATACTGCGGCAGGTCGGCACGATCCCGCGAACCGTCGTAGATATCCGTTTAAGCAGGATAGCAGGCGCCTGCTGCACAGCGGGGGTGCCGATGCTCGTAACCGGCAGTTGCGATGACCACCGGCCACGAGCGATCGCGGGCACGAGAGGCAGAACAGAGACGTGTGTGTGTAAACACACACTTCCCAGTTCTGTGAGGAGAGGAGAGAGAGAGAGATTGTGAGTTCCTACGAGCTGGGAACCACATCTCTCATCTCCTATGGTCAGTCCCCTCCTCCCACAGTTAGAAAACACCTCCCTAGGGAACACATTTAACCCCTTGATCGCCCCCTAGTGTTAACCCCTTCCCTGCCAGTGACATTTATACAGTAATCACTGCATTTTTATAGCACTGATCGCTGTATAATTGTCAATCGACTCAAAAATGTGTCAAAAGTGTCCGATGTGTCCGCCATAAGTCACGATAAAAATCACAGATCGCCGCCATTACTAGTAAAAAAAACTAGACGCTGTAGACGCTATAACTTTTGCGCAAAACAATCGATATAAGCTTTTTGTGATTTTTATTACCAAAAATATGTAGAAGAATACATATCGTCCTAAACTGAGGAAAAAAAAAGTTTTTTTTAAAAAAGAATTGGGGCTATTTATTACAGTGAAAAGTACAAAATATTGTGTGTTTTTTTTTTTTAAATTGTCGTTTTTTTTTGTTTATAGCGCAAAAAATAAAAAACGCAGAGGTGATCAAATACCACCAAAAGAAAGCTCTATTTGTGAGAAAAAAAGGACGTCAATTTTATTTTGGTGCAACGTCGCACGACCGCGCAATTGTCAGTTAAAGCAACGCAGTGTCAAATCACAAAAAATGGCCTGGTCATTGGGCAGCCAATTCTTCCGGGGCTAAAGTGGTTCAATGAAAATTTGTATGCTTGGACTTCAGCTTTAGTGTGCACAATGTTTATGCCAACATATTTGCATTCCTTATTGTTGGCTTTTTATTTTATAGCTGAGACAGTTCATTCAAATTCACCTCTTTTATTAGAAAGAAAGTGAAGTAGCCAGAACACAATTAGCATTTATGTCTGGCTGTATTTATTAAATTAATAAAGCAGACAGAAGTTTAATCATTTCAAATATAAAGGTTACTATTTTGATTTTCTATTTTTTTTTGTTGTTGTTTTAATGTAAGCAATTGCAGTACTGCCTTCTTGTCCCTAGATGTCACCATTGCAGATTATCCAAGTGGGAACCATCTGGTTGATTAGATTGATCCCCATTGGGAGATAGTTGGTGCTTTTAATGAAGAATGCTGAAGGCAATGCTTGCAATTAGTTGGCCTAAGGCTACTGCCCTTGGCAAGGTGACATTCCTACCCTCTATGGACAAAGTGAGGTGAAGTTTTAATTGTTCTTCCTTGCTAAGCCCCTAGACACCAATAAACATGAGTCTGAGCTTTCCTACTGTCCACGGAGCCATGAATAGGAATGGTATTGTAGATAGGTAGCTTAGCATCAGACGGAGGAGCTCAACACCAGTGGCAGAGGACATAATTTCAGAAATGTATGAGGACCTCTCGTGTGCTCCAAGATTAATAGTGTTTAAAAGTGGAGGCTATGGCATTTAATAATAATGTATGCTAAAAGCAATGCTTGCACTCAGTTGACCTAAAGCCACTGTCCTTGTCATTTTGACCCTCTTGGCCACTATGGACAAAGTGAGGTGAGATTTTTACTTTGCTTCTTTGTTAAACCCCTAGACGCCATGGAACGAGAGCCTGGATCTTCCTACTGTCCACAGTGCCTTGAATGGACATGGAATTATTGGTAGGTAGCTTAGGATCAGATGGAGGAGCTCAACACTGTTGGCAGAGGACATAATTTCAGAACTATATGAGGACCTCAAGTGTGTTATAAGAGTAATGCGCTTTAAAAGTGGAGGCTATGCTACTCAATAACAATTTGTATGCTAAAAGCAATGCTTGCACTCAGTTGATCCAAGGCCACTGTCCTTGTCATCATGACATCCTTGCCCTCTATGGACAAAGTGAGGTGAGATTTTTACTTTGTTTCCTTGCTAAACCCCTAGACACCATCGAAAGTAAGCCTGGGCTTTCTCATTGTCCACAGAGCCATGAATAGGCAGGCATGGTATTATAGGTGGGTAGCTTAGCATCCGATAGGCCTAGGGAGTGCCACATCAGTGGTAGAGGACATCATTTCGGAGATGTATGAGGACCTCTAGTGTGCTCTAAGAGTAATGCAGTTTAACAGTGGCATTCAATAACAACTTGTATGCTAAAGGTAATACTTGCACTTAGTTGACCTAAGGCCACTATCCTTGCCATTATGACATTCTTGCCCTCTATTGGCAAAGTGAAGTGAGATTTGTACTTTGCTTCCTTGCTAAACCACTAGACACCACGGAAAGTGAGTCTGAGCTTCCCAATTGTCCAAAGAGCCATGAATAGGAATATTATTGTAGATAGGTAGCTTAACATCAGATGAAGGAGCTCAACACCGGTGGTATAGGACATCATTTTAGAGATGTATGAGGACCTCTAGTGTGCACTAAGAGTAAAGCAGTTTAATAATGGAGGCTATGCCACTCAATAACATACGTACGTACGTTTAATGCTTGCACTAAGTTGACCTAAGGCTCCTGTCCTTGCCATTATGACATTCGTGGCCTCTATGAGCAAAGTGAGGTGAGATTTGTACTTTGGTTCTTTCCTAAACCTCTAGACACCATGGAAAGAGAGTGTACGTTTTCATACTGTCCACAGTGCCTTGAATGTACATGGAATTATAGGTAGGTGGTTCAGAAACAGATGGAGGAGCTCAACACTGTTGGTGAAGGACATAATTTTAAAGATATATGAGGACCTCTAGTGTGCACTAAGAATAATGCAGTTTAATAGACAAGGCTATGCTATTCATTAACAACGTGTATGCTAAAAGCAACGCTTGCAGTCAGTTGAGCTAAGGCTCCTGTCCTTGGCAAGGTAAAACTTTGGACCTCTATGAGTAGAGTGAGGTGAAATTGTTCCTTTGTTTTATTGCTAAACCTTTAGGAACCAAGGAAGGGGAGCCTGAACGTTCCCATTATCCACAGAGCCATGAAAAGGCATGGTATTTTAGATAGGTAGCTTAGCATCAGATAGATGAGCCCAAGACCGGTGGGAGAGGACATCATTTCAGAGCTGTACAAGGACCTCTAGTGTGCACTAAGAGTCAAGCAGTTTAATAGAGAAGCTTATGCCATTCAATAACAAATGGTATGCTAAAAGCAACGCTTCCACTCAGTTGACTGAAGCCCCCTGTCTTACCCTCTACATGCAGAGTGAGGTGCAATTTTTCCTTTGCTTTCTTTTTAAACCTCTAGGCCAGGGGTCTCAAAACCTTCTAAACAAAGGGCCAGTTTACTGCCCTTTAGACCTTAGGTGGGCCCTGACTGTGGCCCGTGGGAGTAGAAAATGATATCAATGAAAAGAATAGTGCCCCATCTTTGGTGTCAGTGGAGGGATAGTTCCCCACAGGGCTTTCTTTCTCATAGAACAGGTGCAGGAACTCTCCCTTTCCAATTTACCCCTTGTCTCTGCCCCTACCCACCTCCAAACACTGTTCCCCAAATATTATTTTGTGGTGTGGAATAGTGTCCCAAGGGCCAGATAAAGGCAAGCAAAAGGTCACATCCAGCCCACGGGACACAGACCGGGGACCGCTGTCCTAGGACAAGAAGCATGTTAAAAAAAAGCCTAAAAAAATAAAATGATTGCAACCACCACATCTAAGGACAGGTAAGCTACAATATATTACATTGTGTTCATGGTTTTTAGATATACTTTAACCCCTGCAGAATTTGTAATTTTAGTGATATTAGCGAATTCTAAGATCACTTACAGCCCTTATAAAAGCTTGTTGGACTATGAACAACCCCAGGCCTCTGAAGCCTGTAATTTGCATCCATCTTCACCTTGAAAACTACGACTCAGCTAAAACCGAACCAACAACTCTTTACTGAAGATGCCGTTGGTTCTTTTTTTTATTTTTTTTTTCCCCTTTTATGTAAAGCGTTAATTGTTTGTGTCACAACCATGTTAACATGTTGTAAGTGTCTTTATAATTGAATTTCTGGTATCTGCCTATCAATCCGTTTCCCCGCGGACTTCAGGCAAGGACAACGGAATAGCAAAACATACATTTCAATGGAACTCCCCATGCAAAACAGTTCAACACAAATAATCGCATTCTGCTATTTCCTGGCAGACTTCACCTGGGCTCCCGCACCCGCTGGGAGAGAAAATTGATGATTTTGGTAGAGCACTTTGAAGGTATTAGAAAACATATTTAAATCAGAGAGTCTGCAGCCTGCTTGGCGCTTCCAGGCTATTTTGTTTTAACAGCAAGGACAGAAAACCCTGAAACACAAACCGTACAAGATTTTATGATTTTCTATATACAAATAAATCAGCGACTCCGAGCCGAGCCCGCGAGTACTGGATGCTAGCAGGAACAATGCAAATTTCAAAAACCTAGAATATATGTTCTCTCCATCACTTAAAATGGAAATCTTTATACAGATGCCATTGTCTTAAGTGGGATATTATAGTGTTCAGTGTGATGGCAAGATATTTCCAAGCTTGGCACGGTGTATATAATGTGCAGCAAAATGACAATACATTCACATGGTTACCTGATGTCTACCATACATCATTCTTGGGGAACCTTTTTATTTAAATGCTAAAGCAAACGTACACTGCTGTCAAAGCTGAAAATTAGCCGCTTTAGTAGCAGCCTGTATATACTCCTTCCATTCCAGGTTATTGTTCAGTTTGTCAGTGGGAGAAATAGTACCCTGTTAATGGCGGATGAGTGCCCCATCAATGCTATCAGTGGAAGGAACAGTGCTCCACCATTGGTAATCACTGGGAGGAATAGTGTCTCATCATTGGCGTTAGTGAAAGGAATATAGTGCCTCGTCATTGGTGTTAATGGAAGGAATAGTGCTCAATCATAGGTATCAGTGGGAGGAATAGTGCCCTGTTAATGGCGGATGAGTGCCCCATCAATGCTATCAGTGGAAGGAATAGTGCTCCACCATTGGTAATCACTGGGAGGAATAGTGTCTCATCATTGGCGTTAGTGAAAGGAATATAGTGCCTCGTCATTGGTGTTAATGGAAGGAATAGTGCTCAATCATAGGTATCAGTGGGGGGAATAGTGATCCACCATTGATGTCAGTGGGAGGAATCATGTCCCATGTCCCGCTCCCATTATTGGTGTTATGTGGAAGGAATAGTGCCCCATCATTGGTGTCAGTGGGAGGAACAGTGCCCCATCGCTGGTGTTAGTGAAAGGAATAGTGCCCTATCATTGGTATCAGTGGGAGGAATGGTGATCCACCATTGGTATCAGTGGGAGGAATGGTGATCCACCATTGGTATCAGTGGGAGAAATAGTGCTCCATCATTGGTATCAGTGAGAGGAATAGTGATCCACCATTGTTATCAGTGGGACGAATAGTGCCCCATCATTGGTATCAGTGGGAGAAATAGTGCCACATCACTGAGATCAGTGGGAGGAATAGCGATCCACCATTGATCTCAGTGGGAGGAATCGTGTCCCATGTCCCACTCCCATTATTGGTGTTAGTGGAAGGAATAGCACCCCATCATTGGTATCAGTGGGAGAAATAGTGCTCCATCATTGGTATCAGTGTGAGGAATAGTGATCCACCATTGTTATCAGTGGGACGAATAGTGCCCCATCATTGGTATCAGTGGGAGAAATAGTGCCACATCACTGGTATCAGTGGGAGGAATAGCGATCCACCATTGAGGTCAGTGGGAGGAATTGTGTCCCATGTCCCACTCCCATTATTGGTGTTAGTGGAAGGAATAGCACCCCATCATTGGTGTCAGTGGGAGGAACAGTGCCCCATCGCTGGTGTTAGTGAAAGGAATAGTGCCCTATCATTGGTATCAGTGGGAGGAATAGTGCCCCATCATTGGTATCAGTGGGAGGAATAGTGCCACATAATTGGTATTAGTGGGAGGAATAGTGATCCACCATTGTTATCAGTGGGAGGAATAGTGCCCCATCATTGGTATCAGTGGTAGGAATAGTGCCACATCACTGGTATCAGTGGGAGGAATAGTGTGCCATCACAAAAAATGTTTTTGTTGTACCTCCCTGGAGTTTAGGCAGGGTTGCTCCTCACAAATTTACTTGCCAGGAGTAGTTATCCTGGTTGATTGATAGAGATCTATTGATTTTTCCCTAAGTTTGGCCTTGTTGCACTTTTCTCTTCTACCACTAGGTGGCTGGGTACTTGTTGGTACTAGCTACGAGAAGGGCAATGCAAGGTCAGGTTATGGGTATGTGGGGTATCTCAGCCAATGGGCAGGAGTTTTCCTGAATCCCTTCACCTGCTGGGAGAGCCTATATATTTGGGTGGAGTCAGGTGATCTAGGTTCTGTGCCACCTGGACGGCTGTCTGGGTGGACGTGTGTTGTACTGCCCGGGCTGCTAGGCCGGAGATGGGGCCTATCTCGGAAACATCTGGCTGCTAGGCTGTCTGAGAGCTTATCCAGATGCAAGAGAGCAGCGCAGGGTTGGGACTGCGGCTTGCAGTCCAGCCAGAAGTGACGGTTCTGCCGGCCGGAGAATCTGTCGTGGTCGGAGGTAAAGGGGAAGCTGACGCCAGTAAGAGACTGCCTAATTACCAAGGACCACAGTGAGTAGTAGAAGCAAGTACCAGAGCAGCATTCTCACCAACCGTGGACAGTGAAGAATCTGGAAACTTCAGTGGGTATCAAGCCAGGGACCCAGCCAGCAGAGGTGATGCTTGCAGAGCAGCCTTGTGTGTCTGGAGTGCCAAGCTGGGGACCCAGCAGAGAAGCGGGGGTGATGCTTGAGGAAGATACTACCGTGAAGATTGGAGGAGCTCAAGGGATTCAGTGAAAGTGAATCAGGGGGTCTAGTGAGAGACCGGGAGCTCAGTGGGCTGAAGAACTACAAGGAGCAATTGTAGTGAAAGTGAGAAAACTGTTACGTTTGTGTTAGGAACTGCTAAAGACTGTTGCCATAGGAGACAGCATTCCTTCACATGCTGATGTTGCGTCTTCCCGGATGCCTTTCCCTGCATGGCTGTCCTCCTATTGAAGTCTCAGGAGTCTGCCAATTAATCTTGCAACTACCTAAGGGTGTCCTGGCCCTAACCCTCTCTCCCCAAAAAAAAGTTTGTTAAGAGAAATAAACTTTCTTTTGCATCCAAGAAGTGTCTGGCACCCAATAACTTTAACTACTCTGTACCCACTATGCCTCACAATCCACCACATACAGAAGGATGTCAGCTATCTCTGGCCCTGGAGGTTCTCATTAGATCAAAGGAGGCCTGGGACCTTGCTACATTGTTCATAGGATATTTGCATTATGTTGCATGCACTACACTGTTTTTATTTTTTATGATTCATCTTGGCAAAGATATGCGTTATTGCTCTTGGCAGGCAGTACTGCCACCAAACGCAGCTTATTCAAGTGAATGGGTTCATGCTGCAACCGCACTATTCAAATCAATGGGTAGTGAGCTGAAGCAGGAGTCCTACCAGTGGTAGTATGGAGTCTGGTCACAAGCCTTGTTCAGCAGCAGCCAGGTAGACTGGTGCAGGGTCAGGATCAAGTTCAAGGTCAGAAACAGGCAGAAGTCGGTAATGTGCTGGCAGCGAGATACCAAGGCAGGAGGTGGAGACCTAGTCAGAAATCCAAGTTTGAGTTTGGTAACACAAGCGAGCAGCAGACATAACAGACAGGGGTGGCCCAAGAGAGATGTCAGACGTAGCATGGGTCAGAGACAAGGTTAGCAGACTTTCAGGAAACAGGAACGGCTGCCGGGCATCACGATCTGTGGATGCTTGCGCACGCCTACACGCACATGCTCCCAACCAACTCACATATGAGGATCTTTCTAAAATCTGACTACAGTGTATTACTTATTAAACTATTGATTGAACTTTCTGACTCTACCACAGTTGTAATGTTTTTTGTATGACATTAGAAGTGTACCTATTGATTTTACTTGTTGGCTGGAATTACCCTTTAATCACGAGGGAAATCTTTATGTATTATAAAATTGCTGAAACAGGGTCTTTTCAATCCATCTTTATTTAAGGCAGCCAGAGAAGAGAAGAGAAGAGAAGATGAGAAGAGAGAGGAGGGAAGGCGAGAGGGGTTGAAAGGGGGGAACAGAGAAGGTAGGTTGGAAAAGGAAAGGGCAGTAGAGAATATAGGAAGGCAGAGGAGAGAGGAGGCAAGGAGCGTGGAACGGGGAACAGGGTAAATGAGGAGAGTGAAAAGAGTAGGTGAGGAGAGTGAAGAGGGTAGGTGAAAAGAGGAGATAGGAGAAGGGAGAAAAGAATAGTCTAGGTCAGTGTTTCTCAACTCCAGTCCTCAAGGCGCCCCAACAGGTCATGTTTTCAGGATTTCCTTCAGATGAAACAGCTGTGGTAATTACTAAGGCAGTGAAACTGATCAAATCACCTGTGCAAAATAATGGCAAGCCTGAAAACCTGTTGGGGCGCCTTGAGGACTGGAGTTGAGAAACACTGACCTAGGTGAGGAAAGGGGGAACGACGGGAGGAGGGGTAGATGAGAATAGGAGAGAAGAAGGGAAGAGAGAGGAGGAGGAAGTTGAGAAGGGTGTAGAGAAGAGTGTAGGCAAAGGGGAGGAGGTAAGAGAGGAAAGGAGAAGAGGGTATGTGGAAAGAACAGATAATAGAGGAAGGGAGATGAAGCGGAGCAGGATGTAGAGAAGAGGTAAGGTGAGCAGAGGAGAGAGAAGGGGAGGAGAAGGGTGTGGAGAAGAGGGTAGACGAGGAGAGGAGAGGGAAGGGAGGGAGGAGGGTATAGAGAAAAGAGTAGGAAAGGAGAGAGAGAAAAGGCAAGGAGAAGGGCGTGGAGAAGAGAACAGAAGAGAGTAAGGCAGGAGAGAGAGAAGGGAGAAGGATGTAGAGAAGAGTGTAGGTGAGCAGAGGATAGAGAAGGTGAGGAGAAGGGTGTGGAGAAGAGGGAAAGTGAGAAGAAGGGGGTAGGTGAGGGAAGAGGAGAAGGGTGTAGTGAAAAGAGTAGGAGAGGAGAGAAGAGAAGAAAAGTAAGGAGAGGGGTGTGGAGAAGAAGGTAGGTGAGAAGAGAAGAAAACAGAACAGTAAGGCAGGAGAGAAGGGAGAAGGATGTAGAGAAGCGGGTAGGTGAGGAGAAGGGTGTAGAGAAAAGGAGAAGGGTGTATAGAGGAGAGTAGGTGAGTTGAGGAGAGAAGAAAAAAGAGGAAAAGTGAGGAGAAGGGCATGGAGAAGAGGGTATGTGAAAAGAGAAGAGAGTAAATTAGGGGAGAGAAAGCAGAAGAAGAGGAGAAGGGTGTTGAGATGAGGGTAGGTGAGGAGAGGAGAGTAAGGCAGGAGAGAGAAGGGAGAAGGAGAAGAGAAGGATGTAGAGAAGTGGGGTGAAGAGAGTGGAACAAAGAAAAAAGGGTAAGGGAGAAGAGAGTAGGCGAGAGGAGGGTAAGGTAAGGAGAAAAGTATAGAGTAGACAATGAGGGGGCAGCAGAGAAAAAAAGGGTAGGTGAGGGCAGGACATGAAAAAGGACAGGATATATTGTTAATTAATAGGCTTTATTTTCTGTGATGTCACTGCTGTCTAGCTATTCCATTGGCTGAATTTCCGCTTTTCTGCAATGTCAGACAGGTTAGGTACACAAGCAGATAAGTATCTCTTCACATTTTAATTTTTCCGTCTAAAACTTTAGATAAGCCTTTCTTCTCCTGCGAGTTGGATTACTTATCCTTGTATATCTGATGTAGATGGATGAGATGAGAATTAGAGCCAAAAATGAATAAAAAAAAAAAACCCTTTTGATACGCATTCAGTAGAAATGTACAATGGGACAGCCAGAACAGACTATTATGTTTCGCAGGAGCTTCGTGCAGATGTGATATAAATAGGAATTGAAAGAACATTAGTAACCTGCAATAGTTTTCTCCAAATTTGAATTAAAATGGTGCATGTTCAATTAGCGTACAGCTGACAACTGTCGTGGATTCTGCTCTTCTTGACCTTGCAGGAAAACCATCCTTCCCTTATGAAATTACTGGGCTTTGACAAGTTGGATCGATAGAAGCACTGTGCACTTGATAGCTGGTTACCATCTGGCTGAAAGGAAGCAGGTGCCTCATTATACAAATCTAGTACACCAGATCTCTAGACACTAGGAAATATCTTCAAAGGTTCTTAAAAGGGAAGAGCAGCTTGAAGAGTTTGGATTTCAAACAAATGTTTTGGCGTTACTATTTGGTGATGCGCACGTTATAGTAGACGTAGCTTTAAAAAAATCACACCCCACCATAATCTCTTAAAATGTATAATAGAAGCAGGGGGCAAAATAGTACTTACTTTGTTTGGAGAGCTAGCGGTCATTTGACCAAACGCCAGGTTACATGATCCATAATCAGGAGTAAAAATTATATATATTGTCAAAAGTATTGGGACACCTGCCTTTACGTGCACGTGAACTTTAAAGTGGTTGTACACCCTGTAAAGGAAATTTGTAAGTTCTGTATATAATTGTATTTTATTTTGTATGTATTGCACACTGCCCTCACTGTGCACACGGCACTAATAATGTTTTCGTTACATGTTTGCATTCTTTCGAGTCCTGATTAGAATTAGCCTGCCTATGTTACGCCCCTTGTTACCATAAACAAGTGTAATGTTAATGTGATCCCTACATAATCATGTGTATAAAAACCTTCAATTGCGTCATAATAAAGCAGAACAGTTTTTTGGAAAGATGCGGAGTGTATCTTTTGTGTCTGTTCCCTACTGCAGTAGTTATTAATAATTTGGAACCACTAATCAATATGAGGATAGGAGTTGCCTATCTATAAATTTGCATGTCAGGATGGCGAGCTTTGCCTAGGAAGAGATTTACAGGTGACCCTAAGAATCCGAAACGAGGCGCTTGAGGCGATCCGGGAATTTCTGATAATCAGCTGGCTGAGGTAAGCCTTTTGCTTACAGTTGAGTTATCAGACTTCCTTGATCGGTAAGGCATTTTCGGGACACACCACTTTTACCTACAGGTAAGCCTATAATAAGGCTTACCTGTAGGAACTGGAAATATCTCCTAAACCTGCACGGCTTAGGAGATATTTGCCACATACACTTGCGCTGATGTCATTGGCGCATGCGCACTGCAGAAAGGGCATGATTGTGCCCTATCTTCAGCAGCGTGCCATGACCGTCGGCTCCCGCGCGCATGCGTGGGAATGGCGTCACGCGATTCCGGCCAGTTACAGAGCCGGAGTCCACGGGCCAGGAATGAAGAGGGGTAAAGAAGTGAGGACATCGGGGACAACGCGGGCTTTGTTTGCAGGTAAGTGGCACATGCATACTAGCCCATTATGCTTTTACTTTGCAGGTAACAAAAGAGAAAGTAAAACCCATCAGGGTTTACTTCCTCTTCAATGGCATCCCAATCTTAGGCCGTAGGGTTCAATATTGAGTTGGCCTACCCTTATATATATAATGTATATACACACACTATTGCCAAAAGTATTGGGACACCTGCCTTTACACGCACATGAAATTTAATGGCATCCCAGTCTTAGTCCGTAGGGTTCAATATGGAGTTGGCCCACCCTTTGCAGCTATAACAGCTTCAACTCTTCTGGGAAGGCCGTCCACAAGAATTAGGAGTGTGTCTATTGGAATGTTTGATCATTCTTCCAGAAGCGCATTTGTGAGGTCGGGTAGGATGTTGGATGAGAAGGCCTGGCTCACAGTCTGGCAGTCTCCGCTCTAATTCATCCCAAAGGTGTTCTATCGGGTTGAGATCAGGACTCATCCTTGTCTTTATGGACCTTGCTTTGTGCACTGGTCCAAATCATTTGGTGGAGGGGGGATTATCATGTGGAGTTTTTTTTCAGGGGTTGGGCTTGGACCCTTAGTTCCAGTGAAGGGAACTCTTAGGGCGTCAGCATACCAAGACATTTTGCTTCCAACTTTGTGGGAACAGTTTGGGGATGGCCCCTTCCTGTTCCAAACATGACTGCACACCAGTTCACAAAGCAAGGCCCATAAAGACATGGATGAGTTTGCGGTGGAGGAACTTGAATGGCCTGCACAGAGTCCTGACCTCAACCCGATAGAACAGCTTTGGGATGAATTAGAGCGGAGACTGTGAGCCAGGCCTTCTCGTCCAACATCAGTGCCTGACCTCACAAATGCGCTTCTGGAAGAATGGTCAAACATTCCCATAGACACACTCCTAAACCTTGTGGACAGCCTTCCCAGAAGAGTTGAAGCTGTTATATCGGCAAGGGGTGGTCCAAAGCAATATTGAACCCTACCGACTAAAACTGGGATGCCATTAAAGTTCATGTGCGTGTAAAGGCATATTTGACAATATTGTGTGTGTGTATATATATATATATATATATATATATACATATGTATATATGTATATATATATATATATATATATATATATATATATATATATATATATATAATTGTCAAAAGTATTGGGACACTGCCTTTACATGTCCGTGAACTTTAAAGTGGTTGTAAACCCTGTAAAGGAAATTTGTAAGTTCTGTATATAATTGTATTCTATTTTATATGTATTGCACACTGCCCTCTTTTTTTTTCTGAGTATTAATATTTTACATTCTCATATTCTCATTATCATTCAGCAGGTGTAGCCTCCCTTTCACGTGATTTCCAATTTCACATTACTTCCTTCTGAAAATTGCCTTCTTTTTTAGAAGGCTCAGTAGCACAAGCTGACATTTATACACACCAGCCAGAGCAGTGATTCCTCCCTTTCTCTGTGGCACCCATGGTTTTCAATCTCTACCCAAGCATAATGGACAGCTACCTGTGTTGTATTTTTAGATAGCTTGTAGTGCTCTGTGAATCCATTATGAGATAAAAAATGCACTCTTATATGGAAGTTTGTGTCATGTCATAATCTGATTGGCTATGCGAAAGGGATTAAAGCAATAAATTGCAACCATTTGAATCTTACCAGGGAAGGAAAAATTTCATGATTCATTTCTGCGATTTCACACATATTAGTCTAATAAATAGATCTAAAAGGTGGGCTACTAGGCTGGGGCTCAACTTTCTTCGGGGGGGGGGGCATCCCGCGGCCCCCCCAGCCAGCCACCAACCCCTTTCCCCCCAGCCAGCCAGCCAACCAACCCTCCCTTTTTGAAGCCAATTAGAGCCTCAGACTCTAATCATGTGCGTCAAACAAAAAAAACATTGTAATTCATGCATCCGGGGCCTTGCATGTAGATTAGGGGGGCAGCGCCCATGCGCCTTGCATGAGCGGCTGCCACTGCTACTAGGGATAAGTAGAGTTTTTTTTACTTTCCGAAATTTAAGGAAAAAAAATTGCAGTTTTGCTTATTAGGTGGCTTTGACGTGCCCTCTTTAGGGCACACTTTTTGTATTTGGGATTGTGTGTTTAGTGTGGTTTTGTTTATTTAATACAAATGTGTTTGTTTTATTTTTTTTGTCCCTTTTTTAGTATATTTGTGTGCTTTTTAAGTACTGTTGTACTGCTGCTAGAAATTGTTTATTTTATTTATTTATTTTTTTTCTTGCTGTAAAACAGTAAATAAATAACATATTGAGGCTAATGAGGGGTCCACAACTCCTCCAGGATAGTTAAAAGAAGCTTGCCTAACCATCAGGGCCCATATACACCAGTGCGTGGTGATGTATGTAAAGAAAAAAAAAACAATTAATTCTTTGCGCCAGCAAATGAAATATAAATAAGGACTACTATATCCACTACACAATCTAGATGTAAAAAAGCTACTTCAAGAAAAGTGGGTGCACTGTCCCTTTAAAATTCAAAAGTGCCAATGTGCATACAATAAATTTATATAATATAGTAATACCATGCCATGGGAAGGTACTAATAGTGTAAGCTCAGGGCATCCAATCCACATAAAAAAAATAAAACGTGTAGTTGTGCTGTTAAATAGCACCTAAAAGTGGCAAAAGACACAAGCTTTAAAAGCGTGCTGTGATGATGTCACATTTGGCCCCACCCAACGTGTTTCACTGTAAACAGCGTCTTCGGGGGATAGAGGCACACAACTTTTTTTGCTCTATTCACTTTTATAATGTATGTAAAGTGTATTGGTGCCATTGGTTGTGAATAGAGATGATTGAGTTTGGTTTGAACTTGGTCTGAACCCAGTTTGGCAGAACCTGTCTCATGATCACACCCCTTTCCGGCCCAATCAGTTGCACCTGGGGCATTCCCTTCCCCCAGTTGCACGCACACAGAGGGGTGGGGATGACATCACTAACCTTATATAGCCATATATATTAAGTCAGGGTCATTGACTATGTGGCAGGGAATTCCCCAGGCACTGCTGGGCTGGAGGGAATGGGATCATGTGACAGCTTCCTATGGGTTCTGCCAAAGCTGAACCAAGCTCATTCCTGATTGTGAATGGCACCTTCCCAATGCAGCCTACCACATTAGCAGTAACGAACTACCCAAAATTGGCATGAAAGCGATTTTTATTTCATTGTGGCGTGTTAAGTAGCCCATTCATGTGAATCAGCTGCCCTAATGCAACACACACACACGTGCATTTAAGGCTCCACAACAAGCCACCCTGGTGTAAATGGGCCTCCAGAAGTCAAGAAATAAACAAGTTGTTTACACCCTTAAAAACAACCTTCATTTTGATTTTTCTTGTTCAAATTTTTTATAGAAGGTAAAAAACAAGAAATCACAACAAATTATATCAGAATGAGATCTTTCCCCTGGATATGGGGGGGTAATCATAGTGTAGTAACACAATGATGAGTTAGGGACGCACCCATTTTGTAACAAAACATACCAAATATAACAGCATAGCAAAAAAAAAAGAAAAAACAACAGAGGACCATAAAACGTGGGTCAGCTAAAGAATGTGCAGGGGGCTATGTTCAGGTGGGGTCCGGGAACCAAATTGGTTCTTTAGGACCATGGTTATTTGCTGAGGATTCCAGGAGGAGTCGTGGTTTGCAAAAAAGCAGATATGTGAGGGTCCTTCTGCCGGGTAAAGGTTAAGTTGCGTGGTGTAACCTCAAGAGTTCAGGGATCGTAACTCATGGGGTTTGTAATTAGACAGAAATGCTTAACATCAACTTGAAGAGCAGTTAAGTCAGTTAGAATGGTGAATTTTACATCCAGGAGAAAGGAGCTAAAGAGAGGGGGGATAAGAGAGGAAGGGAGGAAGTGGAAAAGGGGGAGTAGAGAAAGAGGGAGAAGGCAGCTCAGAAGGAGTTGATGTGGGACTAAAGGTTCACCGGGAAAAGGGGAGAGGAGGTGAGGATCTAGTCTCAATAAGTAAATGAAATGGTAAATGTGGTTATTCAGGGTAGCATTAAAGCATCGTCAAAGTCAGTGGGCAAAAAAATGGTCGATCCAAGATTTCCAAAGGAGTTCAAATTTTTTGAGCTTGTCCAGGAGAACAGCTTCTATTTTGGCATGAATCATGGCTCTGGTAACTCTATTTTTTGTTTCCAGGACAGTTAGGTGTGGGGTTTGGGGTTTTCCAGGCCTTCACGATGGCTTGATTTGCAGCGGTCATAATCTGCAGGAGTAATTTGAACTGAAGATAAGTTACATCGGGAGGCTTCTTATTAAGTAAGGCTAAGGTTGGGTCAGGGGCTATGGCTTTACCAGTAAGGGTGGAAAGGATATGGAAGATGTCCGTCCAATATGATTGGACTAGCGGACAGCTCCACCAGATATAGAGATGCATGCCATTGTCCAAACAGCCTCGGAAACAAGCAGGGGAGTATGACTGTAAATATTTGGTAATCCGGGAGGGCACCAGGTACCAGCGCATTAGTACTTTGTAAATCGTTTCGGAGGCTGCTCTTTCTACTTACAATTGTTAGGCCCACCACTACACACATCCCTACATTACGTGAAAAAATGGGAATCCCATTTGGGCCTCCAATTGGACACCACCGACTGGTCCAATACTTGGGCCACCACAAAGTGAGGCCGAGTTTGTGGTGGCCCAAATATTGGACCAGTCGGTGGTGTCCAATTGGAGGCCCAAATGGGATTCACATTTTTTCACGTAATGTAGGGATGTGTGTAGTGGTGGGTCTAACAATTGTAAGTAGAAAGAGGATGTTAATCTCCGTGCATAGAGATCTTTTTTACAAATGCGTTCAAAGTTGGTCATGTCGGGTAGAGAGGAGTCTGTGCGTAAGCATGGAGAGAAAAAGTGTCTAAGTTGGAGATAGCGAAAGATTTCGGAATCAGGAATTTCGTATGTTTCACTAAGAGTTGGAAATGTTTTAAAGCTGTCAGAGGTTGTGAATTTGTGAGCCCGGATTAAGTTGGCTGCCGACCATCGATTAAAAGATGAAGGGGACGTCCATGGTAAAAAGCTTTCGCAAATAAGATAGAAGAGGGTTGGGTGGAGATTGGAGTCTAAACTTGGTTTTGAGATTATCCCATATTCGCAGGGAGTGACAGGTGATCGGGTTCTTCACTGTCTTGCGGTCGCTAGGGCGAAGCCACAGTAAGTTGGCCACGGAAAGGGGATCGCACACCACCGATTCCACTGCTACCCAGAGTGGTGTTTCGTGGGAGGCGTGGTATTTTGGTAGATAGGCTATTTGGGCCGCCTGGTAGTCTTTGGTGAGGTGTGGTAGACCTAGGCCGCCTTGCAGTTTGGGTAAATACATAATAGATCTCGCTACCCGAGGTCTGGTCTTGTCCCAGACATAGGCGAGGACTCTGCGTTGTAGTATTCGAAGGAAGTGAGATGGCACTTGAATTGGTCTTCATTTTGATTTTTGTAATCCATTTTGCCAAAATTACAAATTTTCACCAAAATCACCCAATTTTTGCTGAGATTTCAGGGAAATTAAAACTCTCCATTTCACTCATCCCTAATAACTATGAAAGGAAGCTGGAACCGCCACTATTCTTTTACAGGTTCTGAAATCTAAAGCCAAGACGTACTTTTTTTTAACGTACAACGGTAGATGTCGCACATGCAGACGGCAGCAGATGGGACTCGCAGTCTGCCTCGCTGGCTTAGAGCTGACAGCTGACTTTGGAAGGCTTGTGGTTTTGCAGCACTTCACTGCTCAGTCATGCTCACCATAAAATCTGCTTTTGTTTGTTCCACTCTCTGTCCACAGCGTTCCGTCATCTAAACAGACTTGTATTGGAGTGGCTCCCAAATGACACTCGTGTATGACACACGATGCTTCCAGAAAGAAATCTGCAGGTGCCTCACTTATGTTGTGCATTTTGTTATTTAAGCATGGAGGGGAAACTCCAATTTTTACAACATTTTCTCCAATCAACCAGATATATTTGCCAAAATTACTTTAAAATGGACTGTTCCCAGGGTGGTGTATACCATAAGAAGACCATGGGTCGGTGGCTAAGGCAGTAGGGTTAGAAGGGGAAAGCAATACGCCTTAAAATGTACAAATTATAAAAACTTTTTTCGTAGGGGAAAGAGGGTGCAGGGGACGTCGAAAGAAGTCAGAAGGCTCATAACATTTAACAAAGCATATCATCTTAGCTTTCACTTGTTTGGTATTCCATGCAGCTAAAAAGTGTATCTGCATTTAAAGTAGACCCAATGCTGCCACTATTAGCGTATAAAAACTGTATATTTTTTTGTTTGTTTGTTTGTTTTTTAACCCCTTTGTGTCTAGGGGTAAAACAAATCTAAATGCCTAATGCCCCATACACACGATCAGAAAGTCCGCCAGCAATAGTCCGATGAGAGCTTTTGGTCAGAAATTCCGACCCTGTGTATGCTCCATCGGACTTTTGCTGGCAGAATTCCAGCCAGCAAAAGATTGAGAGCATGTTCTCTATTTTTCGGTCGGAAAAAGTTCCTATCTGAAAATGCGTTCGTCTGTATGCAATTCGGACGCGCAAAAAAATCATGCATGCTCGGAAACAATTTGACGCATGCTCGGAAGCATTGAACTTCATTTTCTCGGCTCGTCGTAGTGTTGTACGTCACCGCGTTCTTGACGGTCGAAAGTTCAGAGAACTTTTGTGTGACTGTGTGTATACAAGGCAAGCTTGAGCGGAATCCCGTTGGAAAAACCATCCAAGTTTTTTCTGATGGAAATTCCGCTCGTGTGTACGGGGCATTAGCATCATTTTGCAACTTTGACAAGTGTTAGTAAAACTGTACATATCATCACAACTACTTTGTGCATCCAGGTGGATGTAAACTGTGTTTTTTTGTTTTTTTTTTCAGGATAAATTGGGCTTTCATTTGGAGGTAAATGGTAATGGATATCTCCTGATTTTTTTTTATATTATTTTCAATGGAAAACTGGCCCAAAATAGTAATATATATATATATATATATATATATATATATATATATATATATATATATATATATTTAAATTTAGCTGTATATTTTTTGCTACTACCATAACCTACCACCAAAGAACAACCCAAATTACATTCTCCTGCTCCTGACGATCGTAGTGATACCACATGTGTATGTTAGTTGTTGTGTGTACCCGTAGTACAGCATTTTGCTTTTCTTTTATTCCTATCTAAGACACACTGACACTAATGCCGCGTACACACAATCGTTTTTCTCGTCGGAAAAAGATATGACGGCTTTTCTGACGGGATTCCGCTCAAGTTTGCCTTGCATACACACGGTCACGCAAAAGTTCGCTGATTTTACGACCGCCAAGAACGCGGTGACGTACAACACTACGATGAGCCGAAAAAATGAAGTTCAGTGCTTCCGAGCATGCGTAGGGATTTTGCGCGTCGGTATTGCCACAGACGATCTCATTTTCGGATAGGAACTTTTCCCGACCGAAAAATTGAGAGCATGCTCTCAATCTTTTGCTGGCTGGAATTCCGCCAGCAAAAGACCGATGGAGCATACACATGGTCGCATTTTCCGATGAAAAACTCTCGGTCTTTTGCGGGCCGAAATTCCGATCGTGTGTACGTGGCATTACTGACTAATTTAAAAAAAAAAAAACTGTCAAAAAATAAATAAATGCTGACCCTGACCTTTTGACCATGACCTTGGACCCTGACCTTGACCCAAACACTAACGCTGGCAATGACCTAGATCAAACCTTGATCTAGGTATTTTTTTGTATTTTATTTATTTATTTATTTATTTTTTAATATTAATAATTTAGATTTTTAATATTAATATTATTATTATGTATTTATTTTTCTTTACACACACTTTTTTTTTTCTCTGCAAGGAGAGAGAGATATTAAGTATCTCTCTCCTCCATTCACAGAGAAAAGAAAACACGAGGGCGGGGTTCACAGTGACTGATTACTGTGATAGGCAATCAGAGGCTATCACAGCGATCAGGTGACCCGGAAGTACAGATCATTAGTACAGAGCACAGGGCTTCCACTGAGACCCCGGCTCCCAGCACAAAGGGAGAGCTGCAAAAAAGGGAGATCCACAAAAAAAAGCACAGACCTGTGGGGCCGCATATTTGTGTATGGTCAGCGTGAAGGGGTTAAATAATATAAAACAAGGGGCCAATGGTAAGGTTGCCACCTGTCCGGGATTCACCCGGACAGTTCGGGTTTTGAATCCTGTGTTCGGGTTTTAGACCACCTGAAACCCGGACACATTATTCAGACCAGGCTATGGATTCCCAGCAGGGTTGCTGGCTGCAGTTGTCTAAGCTGAGAGTGTCTATTACACTCTCTTTCACACTGCCCAAAGCCAACACTAACAATATTAACAATCCACGCCCCCCCCCCCCACACTGACAGGAGAGGGGAAAGGGCTCGATCTGCTCCTCTTCCTCCCACCCCTACCCCTCTGTGTCTAACCACATTCCAATTCCCGGCGCTGTGCCTCAGAAAAGGAAAGTGGGGGTGGGAAATTTGAATCCCAGCAGTTGCAGATACATCTGGATGAGAGGTGCTGGCTGCCAAGGGGTGAGTGAGCTCACCATCCATCCCTGTCTGTGGCTGAAGTCTTCCCCCTTCTCTCTCCTGCCTCTGAGTGAGTACTCTAAGGTAAATCAGGGTTCTCAGAGCACCCCTTACATCAGAGTTCCCATTTACACCAGAGGCCACAGTGTTCCCCCTTACATCAGAGTCCTCTCCGTACATCGGAGCTCTCAGTGTACGCCCTTAAATAAGGGTTCCAAGAGAATCCCTTATGTCGGAGTCCCCAGAGTTCTCCCTTACATCAGAGTCTGCAGGGTGCAGCCTTATGCCCCGTACACACGGTCGGATTTTCCGATGGAAAATGTCCGATCGGAGCGTGTTGTCGGAAATTCCGACCGTGTGTGGGCTCCATCACACATTTTCCATCGGATTTTCCGACACACAAAGTTTGAGAGCAGGATATAAAATTTTCCGACAACAAAATCCGTTGTCGGAAATTCCGATCGTGTGTACACAAATCCGACGCACAAAGTGTCACGCATGCTCAGAATAAATAAAGAGATGAAAGCTTTTGGCCACTGCCCCGTTTATAGTCCCGACGTACGTGTTTTACGCGTTTAGAACGATCGGATTTTCTGACAACTTTGTGTGACCGTGTGTATGCAAGACAAGTTTGAGCCAACATCCGTCGGAAAAAATCCTAGGATTTTGTTGTCGGAATGTCCGAACAAAGTCCGACCGTGTGTACGGGGCATTAGAGTATATCGAAACTCTGCTAGTTCAGATATAAAGAGGGAACTCTGCGGATTCCGATGTGATTAACTTTATATGATTGGAAATGTTATTTAATCGAAAAATATATGTATAGTTTTTACTGTAAAAGAAATTGCTGTGCTCCGCTAAAGTGTTCGGGTTATGTTGTACATTACATAGTCCTGACAAAGGTGTTCATTGTCTTAACAGTTGCTGATCTTAATGAAGTCAGATGAAATGATATCCTTTTTGTGTGCATAAAAGCATAAGTAATGTAAACACTTTTTTTTTTTAAATGATCCTTTGTCCTGAGGTTTATTTGTGTCTGTGAAGCTGGCAGTTGTAGTACAGTAGTTAAGAATATTTTGTGGGTACAAGGACCAGTATATGTGTGCAGTATATAGAGCGACTAGGTACAGATTCTGTTTAATGATCCCCCTTTAAGCCCCTCCCACTGTTAGCAAAATTTGCCTACGCATACCATCCTCCTTGGCATGCACAGCACGCCTCAGAGCCTATTTTTTTATTCTATCCTAGGGTGCACAAGGTCTTTCATAATCCTTGTCATACCCATATTTTGGGCTTTTTGGCTCCTACTGAGCCCTTTGACTGCTCCTCAGCATCTTTCTTGGGTTTAGAAGCCCTGGGCTTTTAACATGACTCTGGTCTCTAAAAAACTCCCAATGGAAGGTTTCTATAAGAGTCCTTTCACACTGGGGCGGGGGCGTTGTCGGCGGTAAAGTGCTGCTATTGTAAGCGGCGCTTTACCGTCGGTATGCAGCCGCTAGCGGGGCGGTTTTACCCCCCCTGCTAGCGGCCGAAAAAGGGTTAAAACCACCGCAAAGCGCCTCTGCAGAGGCGCTTTGCCGGCGGTATAGCCGCGCCATCCCATTGATTTCAATGGGCAGGAGCGGTGAAGGAGCGGTATACACTCCGCTCCTTCACCGCTCTGAAGATGCTGCTGGCAGGACTTTTTTTACCGTCCTGCCAGCGCATCGCTCCAGTGTGAAAGCCCTCGGGGCTTTCACACTGGAGACACAGCAGCGGCACTTTCGGGTCGGTTTGCAGGCGCTATTATTAGTGCAATAGCGCCTGCAAACTGCCCCAGTGTGAAAGGACCCTAAGGCCCCTTTCACACTGGGGTGGTGGGGGCGTCGGCGGTACAACAGCGCTATTTTTAGCGCTGCTGTACTGTCGTTCTTGCAGCGGTATTCGGCCGCTAGCGGTGCGGTTTTACCCCCCGCTGGCGGCCGAAAAAAAATCCCTCGTACAGCGCGGCTATAGCCGCGGTATTGCCGCGGTATAGCCGCGCTGTCCCATTGATTTCAATGGGCAGGAGCGGGGAAGGAGCGGTGAATACACCGCTCCTTCCCCGCTCCAAAAAAGCGGTTTGCAGGACTTTTCTCACCGCCCTGCCTGCGCACCGCTTCAGTGTGAAAGCCCTCGGGCTTTCACACTGAACAAACAGCGGAGGCTGTTTAGGAGCGGTTTTCAGGCGGTATTTTTAGCGCAATACCGCCTGGAAACCTCTCCAGTGTGAAAGGGGTCTAAAAGTAGAGGTCACATACTCAACTCTCTGGTGGCTTGTGTCTCCCACCTTCCCTTCATTCCAGTGCTACAGCCTCCATGAGAATCTTTGGCATTCAACATTCTGGGAATGTCAGAAGCCTACAGTATGTCTCCTGTCGAGTGTCATAGTTCCTTTCTCTGATGCCTACAGTACGTCGCTATAGGACACAACAGTGATGTAGCGATCATGAGGATAGAGCCACTGTACACGGTGGGCAACATCGTGTATCGAAAGTGATAAATGCCAAACAGCCTTATGGAGCCTGTGGCACTGGAATGGAGTGAAGGTAGGAGACAAAAGCCACCAGAGATGTGGGTAAAAGATCTGCAGTTTCCAAAATGCTAATAGCCCACATCTCGGTCATACCAAAAGAGGGCAAAGACCCCTCATCAGTCGCGAACTACAGGCCAATATCCCTATTGAATGTAGACATCAAAATGTATGCAAAAATTCTTGCAAATAGATTACTTCCCTTAATACCAAACCTCGTATCCCTAGACCAGGTAGGGTTTGTCCCGGGCAGGGAAGCCCGAGACAACGTAATACGCACGCTAAACCTACATCACTGGATTTCGGCTACTAAAACCCAAGGTTTTCTCCTCTCCCTGGACGCCGAGAAGGCGTTTGACAGGGTGGCCTGGGACTATATGCACGAAGCTCTTTCGGCGATTGGGATCGGAGATCGCATGCTATCCTCTATCATGGCACTATATTCTGGTCCCACCGCTGCAGTTAGAGTCAACGGCCTCCTGTCAGACGCCTTCTCGGTCAAGAATGGCACACGCCAGGGCTGCCCTTTATCACCAATTCTCTATATCCTCACCTTAGAGCCCTTCCTCAACAAACTAAGAAACAACCCTGATATCCGTGGCATTACAGTGAAAGGGAGAGAATACAAGGTAGCGGCATTCGCCGACGATATCCTACTGTCACTACAAGCACCCCGGGTTTCTCTCCCAAACCTGTTACATGAAATCGATCTCTTTAGTAAAATTTCCAATTTAAAAATCAATCATACAAAATCACAAGCCCTGAATATCTCGCTCCCCCCCCAAGAAGTAACAAGTTGTCAAGATTCCTTCCCGTTTCAATGGCAAAAAAACGCCCTTACTTACTTAGGAATACAAATCCCACCCCTATTATCAAATCTATACGCAATGAATTTCCAGGGAGCTCTACTTAAAGCCCAAAATCTCCTCAAAGAATGGAAGATGTTAAATGTTTCTTGGTTCAGAAGAGCAGCCCTGATTAAGATGCTTATCCTGCCACGCCTGCTATACCTCATACAAACAATACCAATAGCTCTACCATCTAGCTTCTTTACAACATACCAAAAAATCTGCTCAACATTTTTATGGAGAGACTCTCCCCCTCGCATTAAATACTCTAGACTCACCTTACCTAAATCCAGGGGTGGAATTGGACTTCCAGATCTGGGCAAATACTATAGCGCAAGCCACCTCACGAGGGTGGCGGATTGGAATATCCACGCCCTCAAGAAATCCTGGATTCCCCTGGAAAACGCCGTGGCACATCTTCCCATACATTTACTCCCATGGCTTTCCCCTAAACACTGGCCGCAACCGATAACGACTCACCCCCTAATCTATCCGTCCCTACTTGCATTTAGAAAGGCCTCATTAAAGGGGAACTGGGCCTCAATTCCGGGTCCCTTAACCACATTAAGAGGAAACCCCGACTTCCTTCCAGGCTCCCATAATAATTTCCTACAGAAAGAATGGCCATATGATGACGTTCTAGTTATGCACTTTTACCAAGACGGGAAAATCATACCTCTTGAAAAACTCATGGATTTATCCAAAACTTCAACATTTTCCTTTTGGACTTATAGGCAAATCAGACATTTCCTGGAATCTCACATCAATCAAACTCAAGAGCTTAAACACCTCACTCAGTTTGAAACCCTATGTCACCGTAAAACTCCACAAAGACATCTCATTTCCCTCCTGTATTCACTACTTAATGACCCCTTAACACCTAATACTCCACCCTCTCAGAACTCTTGGAATAGGGATCTCCCGACACCTTTAACTAGTGAGGAATGGAAAACGGTCCATGAGTACATACATAAGGGCTCATTGAATGTCACTACACAAGAGAATGGATATAAGATAGCTACCAGATGGTATAGAACCCCCTCAAGACTCCACAAATTTAAATCCTCTATCACCAACATCTGTTGGCGATGCGGAGCGGAAGTGGGCACTATGCTACATATATGGTGGGATTGCGCAATTATCCAACCTTTTTGGAAGGAGGTTCATAATTTAATAGCACAAATCACCACATTCACTCTGGATTTTACCACAGCCCAATATCTTCTGCATCACACTTCATTATCCAAGCGTAACTACTTTAAATCCCTAGCAATGCATCTGGTGAATGCTGCCAGACTATGTGTCCCAAAACACTGGCAATCGACATCTGCACCATCAATCAGTGAATGGTTTGCAAGAATCTCCAAAACGAAAGACATGGAAGAGCTTATCCATGTTTCTCAGGACAGGACGCAGAAATTCACGACTACATGGTCTTGTTGGATACACTTCACGACCACCGAGGGATATCGTCAATATCTGCCAAGAGTGTCCATACAAACATAATCGCGTACAATCAGGAGGGCACTCCTGTGGGTGCCTTTCCTGCAGAGTCTGGAGGGGCGGTTCCGGTCACTCCCTGGAGTCGTCCCCCACTAGTTTCTCTTATCTCAGCTCCAATCATCACTCTTCCTATTCCCTTTTTTTCTTTCTTTCTTACACACCCTACTTTTTTTTTCCCCCCTTTCCCCCTACCCCTTCTACCCTTTCTTTTCACCTTCCCCCCTCTCCTCCCTTTATTTGACTATTCTATCTTCCCTCCCCTTGATTAGCAACACCTACACAGTTGTCTAACGTATAGTAGGCCCTAAGATGAAAGCACCCTCTCGTCACTTCTGAAACCTCGAGACACTCAATATTTGTGCCCGGTGGGGCCACGACACCCCCTAACTCCTTTCCCGGGACCGGCACGGTGCCCGACTCTCTCCCTTGTACTCACCAAGAGACGATGTGAGTGGAGAGAGTCCCGTACTGAATAACAGCACCCTATCAAGAGGTTTCAGGTTTTTATCTCCAGCATTACTAAAAACCCTTCTCCAGATCAGCCTCCTGTTAGCATTTTGTTGGACTATGCATGCACCTAATGTTGTTTGCTCTTTACACCACGAGATGATTGTGCAAGTTGCTATGTACGATTTCTGTATGCGTTATATATTTTATATACAATAAAATCTTTATGGAAAAAAAAAAAAAAAAAGATCTGCAGTTGGGAATATTTTTGGAGATCTGACAGGGTCTCTTTTTTTTTTTTTTTTTATCTTTCATTTTGGAAAGAGTAGGGAGGGTAAAAAGCGTCGTTTTTTTTTTTTTTTGTTCATTTCCATCTGTATGTTATCAGGGAGATTTTCCTTCACTTCCTTTCCTGTACACTCTATGCAAAGCGAGAGGATATATGTTCACGATGCGCAGTATCCCCTCTTAGATTTAGTTATCACGGGAACAAGTGTCCCTATTGGAAGATTTCATCTTTATTCCTGTTCTGGTTGTAGGTCAAAATTTAGTATTGACCCTCACTTTCATTTCCTATGACATTGGTGATCAGAACAATTGAAGAGGGGGAATCTCCCTAGTGAGGACACAGTTTTACCACTTCAATACTGTGCCATAGCCAAAAGAAGGCTACAGCAGGGCTCTATTATTCTGGGGGGGTGTTCATAGATGTCCTCCCAGAACATGCCTCCCGTGCACCCCCTGGGGCACGCATTGGGTGTGCTCTGTAATCGCAATGTCCTTCAGCCACAGATGATCAAAGATCCAAGTAAAGAGCCAATCACAGAGACCCTTTACCATGTGATCAGCTGTGTTCAATCACAGCTGATCACATGTAAACAAACTTGTTGGTTATCGGCATTCCTTTCCTCACGTGCTGTCACAGTGTGAGGAGAGGAGAGCCGGTAACCAGCAAGTCTGACGGCGCACATTTACACTGATAATCAGGGCATTGATCTTCAGTGCCCTAATTATCAGTGCAGCCCCAACAGTGCCAATGAGTGACCATCAGTGCACATCAGTGCACCTTCATCAGTGCACATCAGTGCAGCCTCATCAGTGCACATTGGTGCAGCTTCATCAGTGCACATTGGTGCAGCTCCATCAGTGCACATTGGTGCACCTTCATCAGTGCACATCAGCGCAGCCTCATCAGTGCACATTGGTGCAGCTTCATCAGTGCACATTGGTGCAGCTCCATTAGTGCACATCGGTGCAGCCTCATCAGTGTACATTGGTGTAGCTTCATCAGTGCAGCCTCATCAGTGCAGCATTACCAGTGCACATCGGTGCAGCTTCATCAGTGCACATCGGTGCAGCCTCATTAGTGCACATCAGTGCAGCTTCATCAGTGCACATCAGTGCAGCCTCACCAGTGCACATCGGTGCAGCTTCATCAGTGCACATCATTGCAGTCTCATCCGCGCACATCAGTGAAGAAGAAATATTACTAATTTGCAAAATGTTATAACAAAAACTATGAAAAATGTTTTGGTTTTTTTCAAAATTTTCTGTCTTTTTTTTGTTTGTTTAGCAAAAAATAGAAAAAACAGTGGAGATTAAATACCACCAAAAGAAAGCTCTATCTCTCTCAAAAAAATGATGAAAATGTCATACAGGTACAGTGCTGTATGACCGCGCAATTGTCATTCAAAGTACGACAGTGCTGAAAGCTTAAAACTGGCCCGGGCAGGAAGGGTGTGAAAGTGCCTGGTATTGAAGTGGTTAATGAATCTTTGATATAGTGCTAACAATACCTAGAACACTACAGCCTTAAAAAAAAAAAAAAAACAGCTTACTTATCACAAGCCTAATTAACATTTATACAATTATAAACATTCATATGCAATTTTGTGGTTGTTGGTAATGAGAAAAAAGGAAGAAATTGGTAACTGCGGTGGTATAATGAAAAGTAGAAATTAATTAGGGGCTAATAAAGAACATCTTAAATAAGGTAAATTATCCATGCTAGTGTTGTTAACACTAAAATTAAGAAAATTAAAATGTGTGAATGTGCATCAAGCATGTAAGGCCCGGAGCGAGAGGAATAAAATGGAAAGGATAGTGAAGAGCCGCCATGACAGGGTGATAAGGGTTAGCAACTATGGGGTTAAGGAAGTGCAGGTAGATAAATGGGGGAGAGTTTGTATTGACCAGGAGCAACAGGATGGGGAGGGGAGTGGTAGTTGATTTAAGTTGGAGGTGGGGTCTCCCAGGCATCAGTGGAGGGACAGGTGACAAAGCAGGCAGTTTCCACGCTGCTGCTTGTCACATCCACAGAGAAGATGGCCGACGCTGACAGGATCCTGGCCCAGCTGCGGGCAGCTGCTGCATCCAAGGGGCCTGAGTGGCTGCAAATCCAGGTAGCAGCCCTGTTGGAGGACCAGGCCTCCAGGTCGGCTGTGGGTGAGACTTATTCAAGGCGGCGTTTTCCCTGGCATTTTTTGGGGCATTTCACATTAGCAAGCTGGTCAGCCCATCTCGGAAGGTCCCGGGGGGAATATTGGTGCAGAATGTGCTTTGTAGTGGGGACCGGTTGCAAGTCTTGCTGTGCAGGTCAAAGACAGACCAGGCGGGCAGGGGAGTGTGGGTGCAACTGTTTACACTGCCAGGTTCCCCAGTGTGTCCGGTGAGGGTGGTGCAGGAGTTTATAGATATGCGCCCGGTCGTGGAGGGGCCGTTTCTGATACATGGGGATGGGTCTCTGTTGTCCAAGTTTAAGTTCATAACCATCTTCGGGAAGGGTCTTAGGGCAGCGGGCTTGGAAGAAAAACAGTATGCCTCACACTCCTTTCGTATCGGGGCGGCCACGGAGGCCTGCTCGGTGCGGGCTGGACGAGGCGGCTAATAGGCGAATTGGTAGATGGGACTCCCAAGAGATTTCGTTCCTACATTCGCCCACATTTGTTGGTTGATTAATCATTGGGAATCAAGAGGGGGGGGGGGGTGTCCTATGGATGACTGGTGTATAGTGTGGTTCTTTTCATGTTGGGTGAGTATTCCTGGGAGAGATTGGTTTTATCCAATAGTTTTGTTCTTTTCTTTCAGATGGAGAGCATTTACGCCTCATCTGGATCATGGGCCACGCCTATGTTTTTTGGGGGGCCAGGCGAGGGGATGTTAGGCCAGATGGCAGGCAGCTAAGTATTTTTCAGGAGGGAGGCGTGTGTCCTCTGGTTCGGGGTACCAGGTGTGATGTGGAGCAGGGTTGTGCCTGAGGCGCATCGTTTTGCACGCCTTGACAGGCCACCTGACATTTTAGAGCTTCATGTCGGTGGGAACGATCTGGAGGTTGGTTCCGGTAAGGAACTCATTATGGTCATCAAATTCGATTTCCTGCGGCTCCGTACAGCCTTCCCCAATATGATGGTCTTGTGGTCCGACATGGTGGCTTGGACGACTTGGCGCATGGCGAGGTCGGTTGCCAGACTCAACAAAACTCTCATAAAAGTCAATAAAGTGGTGGGGCGATTTGTTATTCGGAATGGGGGAATGGTCATCCGCCATTTGGAATTGGAGTCGGATACCAGGCTGTACCTGAGAGGGAATGGAGTCCATGTATCTGCGGTGGGAATAGATTTATGGCTCCTGGGGTTACAGGATGGAATTCAACGTGGATTGCAGGTGTGGAGGGGCCTGCAAGGGTAAGGTGTCAACCTTTTGGGTTGGTCTTTTGACGGTGTAAGAAAATACTTTAGAGATGGAGGTGTTGGGGACTCATCGGTGGTATGTGCCCCTCTGGTGTATTCCAGTTAAACAGGTTAGCTGGAATATGGTAATGGTTTCATTGTGGGTAGTGGGTTGTCTCTGAGCTGGTGTGTCACGGGTGGAGGCCTATTATGGTAAAAGGGCCCACAGTGTATAAGTGGAATAGTATTGGAATTTTGAAAAAAAAAAAAAAAATCACAATATTTTTTTACTTTCTGCTATAAAACATATACAATAATTAAAAAAAAATGTACAAAATCAAATTTCTTCATACATTTAGGCCAATATGTATTCTGCTGCATGTTTTTGGTAAAAAATACCAATAAGTGTATATTGATTGGTTTACGCGCACATTATAGTGTCTACAAACTATGGGATACAGTATATACTGGAATTTTTATTTATTTTATTTTTTATAATAATAATGGCGGTGATCAGCGGCTGCGATATTGCAAGCGTGCAATTGGACACTAACTTACACTTTGTGGGAACCAGTGACACTAATACAGTGATCAGTGCTTAAAATATGCACTGTCACTGTACTAATAACACTGGCTGGGAAGGGGTTAAACATCTATCGCAATCCCAAGGGTTAGCTGTGTGCCTAGCCAGTGTTTGTGAGTACACTGTGTGCTGCTTTTTCTAGGGGAAGATTCTCTGCTCGACGATCAACTGGTGGCAATGGACATTGCTGTGAATAATCACAGCAGAAGCAGCGTGCGTCCCCTGCAGGCGGAAGTGCGGTATCACGTATATATATATATATATATATATATATATATATATATATATATATATATATATATATATATATATAATACAGGAGGTGTGCAGAATTAAAACAAAAAAAAGCCCATGGTTGCTATAAAATAAGGTCTGTACCTAAGTACAAATGTATGAACACATGGGAAGAATCTTTGGCTCCTTGTTATGTCTCCTGCAGTGTAAAAGTAGAGTTTTCCTTTAAACAGATTTCTTTTCCCGGGCACAGTCCCACGGACACGTTGTTCAGTTAGCGATTCATCCGGCGGCTCTCATATTACAATACAGCCTCTGATCTATTACTTCCATGTTTCTTGTTTATCTGTCTGAATGAAGGATCTTTTGGAGTTGAAACTAGTCCCCAAGGAAGATGGCAAAATAATAGAACCTTCTAGAAAAATAAAAACAAATCTCTTTATTCGAGCGCCGACAAAACTCTTTCCCCCTGCAGCAGTATCCTAGGCAGCCTGGCACTGCAATGACTTTCTGATGTTTTTTTTTATTTTTTTCTGATTTTACGTTTTTTTTTTGTTTTTTTTTGTTTTTTCGTGTGTGTGTTATATAACTGGGGAAACAAATTGGTTTTCCGAATAGAGCTCAACAAAGTAAATAAGTGGACCAGAGGGTACCTAAAGAGATTCAAAATGAAATAAATAGTGGAAACGGATTGGCATTTGAATTGCTTATTAGAATGTAAAGGGGAGAAAAAAAAACACAGCAGCGGAAACTGAGTGGAGATGCTGGCAAAAATAAATTCAGCTGTAGAGTTGAATAAGTTGAGAATAAATCAACAATAAGGATAGATTGTTCACTGAAAGAAATGGACTATTCAAGGTATAAGCATATGATCCAGTGTGAAAAAAAAAAATATATAGATAGATAGACCTATATATAGATAGATCTATCTATATATAGATATATCTATATATATATATATATAGATAGATAGATCTATCTATCTATCTATCTATCTATCTATCTATCTATCTATCTATCTATCTATCTATCTATCTATCTATCTATCTATCTATCTATCTATCTATCTATCTATATATATATATATATATATATATATATATATATATATATATCTCTATATCTATATCTATATATCTATATCTATATCTATATATATATATATATAGATCTATATCTGTATATATATATGTAGCAATAACTCTCGGTGGAGCTGCTGGTTTAAGCGGGCTGTTACCTTCACTCTCGACACCCCTGTTTCACCGGCACCGGGTCTAGGGTTCCGTTGGATTTACCTCTGGACGATAAAAGCACCAACACTTGAGTACGTTTTCAATGCTTTATTCAACCAAGTAACGAAGGAAGTAGCAGGAAAGAGGCAGGAGGGAAGCTGCAGGGAAGCTCAAATACCTTTCTTTAGGACTCCTGAGAACGTCCTTTAAAGTTGAATATTGTAATCGGATGCAATCCCCTTGTGGGACACAATCTTTGCTCGCCTGGATAGGCCTCTCTCACTTGCCTAGCAGCCAGTACGTAGCACGAACAAAAGTCTCTGCCACAGACTTGCTTGAAATAAATCAGTACAATCCTCTGCCACAGGATGTATTAAATTTTGCGGTGAATGTCAGACACAGTACTTGGACCTCTAAGCCAACCCGGCAGTACTATGCTGTAGAACTACTTTGGGATACATCCTCCAACCGAGTCACCAGGCCCCTCTCCAGACCAGCACTCTGCATGATCCTTCCATGACGGGTCCTCCCTTGGGATCTTCTCGGTTGTCCAGCTTCTTCACTCTGGATAGACAGCTCAGGACCATTCCTCGGCTGCTGTGGTAGGTCCCAGACAGGCTTCTGGGCCCACCCACACGCCGTAGTGGCGCGGGCCTCCGGAACGGAGAACCACAAGGTAGCACTCTAACGCATACCTGTTGGCCAGGAGGGCCAGCAGGTGGCTGTAAAAAAAACCCCAAAACATGGCGTCTGTCCCATAAATACCCTCTCCCAGAATGCAACCCAGAGGACCACCTCCACCGAGTTGTCTCCGGGACAGAGGAGCACCCTTACGCTTCGACACGTTGCCTTTTCAACACTAGCCAATGGTAACAGCGACACCCACCGGCTCAGCCAAGCTGGAACAGAGGCAAATCTAACTCCCCTAACAAGCAATTTACTAAATTTACCTATCAGTTGGTAGATCATATATATATATTCCTTTTTTTACATAGATTTGTGAACATATGTGTGTGTGTGTATATATATATATATATATATATATATATATATAATGCACAAATAATCCACTTTATTTATTATTATTATTTTAACATATTAAAAAAATAAATAAATAAAAAAAATCAGTTATGCACCAAAGACTGATTTACAATTTCACACAAAGAGTAACATAGTTGAGCAACTCTTTCTATAGATGTCCATCAATAGGTTTGCCTTCGAAGGAGATAGATGGAGTGCATCATAAAGCTCAACGCGTTTCGTGAATCAGTGGTTCACTTCCTCAGGAGTTGATGCTACTGCGTGACAGGGTGTCGATCACCTACCATGGTTTTATTAACTGTTGATCCTGCCAGTAGACCCATTACCTTTCCACTTCCTGTAATAGGGTAACAGTGCTGTTAATTCTGCTGTGAAAACGTATGGGAGCTTGTCACCCTGTGGACAGGGTAGTCGAAGATGTGCAGTATCTCACAAAAGTGAGTACACCCCTCACATTTTTGTAAATATTTTATTCTATCTTTTCATGTGACAACACTGAAGAAATGACACTTTGCTACAATGTAATGTAGTGAGTGTACAGCTTGTATAACAGTGTAAATTTGCTGTCCCCTCAAAATAACTCAACACACAGCCATTAATGTCTAAACCGCAGGCAACAAAAGTGAGTACACCCCTAAGTGAAAATGTCCAAATTGGGCCCAAAGTGTCAATATTTTGTGTGGCCACCATTATTTTCCAGCACTGCCTTAACCCCCTTGGGTATTGAGTTCTCCAGAGCTTCACAGGTTGCCACTGGAGTCCTCTTCCACTCCTCCATGACCACATCACGGAGCTGGTGGATGTCAGAGACCTTGCGCTCCTCCACCTTCCGTTTGAGGATGCCCCACAGATGCTCAATAGGGTTTAGGTCTGGAGACATGCTTGGCCAGTCCATCACCTTTCCCCTTAGCTTCTTTAGCAAGGCAGTGGTCATCTTGGAGGTGTGTTTGGGGTCGTTATCATGTTGGAATACTGCCCTGTGGCCCAGTCTCTGAAGGGAGGGGATCATGCTCTGCTTCAACATGTTGGCATTCATGGTTCCCTTATTGAACTGTAGCTCCCCAGTGCCGGCAGCACTCATTCAGCCCCAGACCATGACACTCCCACCACCATGCTTAACTGTAGGCAAGACACACTTGTCTTTGTACTCCTCACCTGGTTGCCGCCACACACTCTTGACACCATCTGAACCAAATAAGTTTATCTTGGTCTCATCAGACCACAGGACATAGTTCCAGTAATCCATATCCTTAGTCTGCTTGTCTTCAGCAAACTATTTGCAGGCTTTTTGCAGGCTTTCTTGTACATCATCTTTAGAAGAGGCCTCCTTCTGGGACAACAGCCATGCAGACCAATTTGATGCAGTGTGTGGTGTATGGTCTGAGCCCTGACAGGCTGACCCCCCCACCCCTTCAACCTCTACAGCAATGCTGTCAGCACTCATACATCTATTTCCCAAAGACAACCTCTGGATATTACGCTGAGCACGTGCACTCAACTTCTTTAGTCGACCATGGTGAGGTCTGTTCTAAGTGGAACCTGTCCTGTTAAACCTCTGTATGGTCTTGGCCACCGTTCTGCATCTCAGTTTTGAGGTCTTGACAATCTTCTTATAGCCTAGGCCATCTTTATGTAGAGCAACAATTCTTTTCTTCAGATCCTCAGAGAGTTCTTTGCCATGAGGTGCCATGTTGAACTTCCAGTGACAAGTATGAGAGAGTGAGAGCGATAACACCAAATTTAACACACATGCTTCCCATTCACACCTGAGACCTTGTAACACTAACAAGTCACATGACACTAAGGAGGGAAAATGGCTAATTGGGCCCAATTTGGACATTTTCACTTAGGGGTGTACTCACTTTTGTTGCCAGCAGTTTAGACATTAATGGCTGTGTGTTGAGTTATTTTGAGGGGACAGCAAATTTACACTGTTATACAAGCTGTACACTCACTACTTTACATTGTAGCAAAGTGTCATTTCTTCAGTGTTGTCACATGAAAAGAGTAAAATATTTAAAAAAATGTGAGGGGTGTACTCACTTTTGTGAGATGCTGTAAATGTGGTTATAAATGGACTTTAATTGAGAGAAAAACAAGTTAAAGCTCAAAGTAAGCTAACACTTTTTTATTGTTTTTATTTTTTTTTTTAATATACAAGATTACAAAAAGAAATCCCAGAGTAGCAGGCAATAAGTGAAGTTTCAGCACTATGTGCTTTTTTCTTTTGCAGAAAATGTTTAAACCATATGAATAAAAGCTGATCATTCTAAGCATCCCCAGCAGTGTTGTATGAGTTTTCTTAACATTTTCTCTGGAGAGGAAGTGTACTAATAACAGATAGACTGGCAGGATCAGCAGTTAATAAATCTGTGTTTCAGGAGAAACAAAACAACTGTCAAAGCTTTTTAAGAGGATGCCTCATATACAGGGCTGCTGATAAGGCAGTACAGACACAGGCCGCATCAGTTCAAAAGGGGGGCCCAGGCACCTGTCCAGCAGAAGGGCCGGCTCTATTGTCTTTTTGCCAATATTTGTGGCTACTCCTTTTTCTCTCTCTGGCTGCGCTGCAGGGGGATCGGTATCTGCAACCCCATGACCCTACTGTCTGGGCCCCCCCCCCCTTCCCTGCAGCACTGCCAGCTTCCCTCCTCTCCTTCCGGCTGCTTCTGCCGGGGATACTTTCAGAATGGAGAGTGGGGGGAGATAAATATGCCCTATTTACTGGCCCCTTCCTTTCCTGAATGAACATAAAGAGAGATCAGTACTGATCACTCCTGTGTCCATTCATCACTGAATCATAATAAACGGTGTTTACTATGCTTCAGTTTGTGAATGAACATGAAGCCTCAGAGTGCTTCCTAATCATTCATCTCCAGCGTAGCTAAGGCTGCAGAGAAAGGGACTGAGGAATCTCTATCCTCACTCCATTTCTCAGTCTCAAATATGGGACACAAGCGATTAGTTTAGACCCCTGATAGTTTATCAAGGGCAGAGGCCCTTTCAAGTAGGCTATACGGGGCCCCATAATTTCTAACAGCAGCCCTGCTCATATATGTCGTTTTTTAATTATGTTTACAGTTCCATTTTAAGTCCCGCAGGGCTTGGAATGCAGAAAATGAAAAGTGGTGACTTGCATTGCCATGCACAAACAGACCATACACTTACCAGGGAACCACATCACACTTAGGTTTCAGCACACCATAATGCACAGATAAGGAATATTTTACAATTAAAAAAAAAAAAATTATAATTTTTTTTTTGTAAACATTCAAAATTAATAGGCTCACTGCACATGCCTTAACGCACCACAATTGTATGAACTAGCCCTATGCAATATATATTTTTTCCACAGTTGTTTTGCAAATTAAGGTACATTGTAACATTGTTCCTTTTTTTTGTTAATGTCTGTTAAATTTAAAGTTAATTGCTTTGGGGGGAAAAAATCATAGCACAGTTGACCTGGGAGGAAGGGTGTATAAATCAGCCTAGTGATACCTTGGTCCATTACACCTTATCCATCTGTATTGCTCAAATTGACCATTGATAGTACAAAGGCATAAAATCGTTTTTTTTTTATTGTTGTTCCCCTTAGGGCAGGGGTGTCAAACTCAATTTCATTGCAGGCTGCATCAGCAGTATAGTTGCCCCTGGTTGTATCTGGGGTTTGCTATGCACAGAGTGCAGGGTTTGTGAGGGTGTTACATACAGAGTACAGGGTTCAGGAGTTTGTTACGTACAGAGTGCAGATTTCAGGATTAAGCTGTTTACAGAGTGCAGAGTTCAGGATTAAGCTGTCTGCAGAGTGCAGAGTACAAGAGTGCTTATAAACAGACTGCCGGGTTCAGGGGGTGCGCTATGTACAGAGTGCCATTCCAGGGGTGCCCTATTCACAAAGTGCAGAGTTCAGGGGTACACTATGTGCAGAGTTCAGTAGTGTGTTGTGTACAGAGTGTAGAGTTCAGGGGTGCACTATGTATGGAATGCATGGTTCAGATGTGTGTTACATACACAATGTAGAGTTCAGGGGTTCACTATGTACAAAATGCAGTGCTTATAAACAGACTGCCGGGTTCAGGGGTGCACTATGTACAGAGTGCCATTCCAGGGGTTCCCTATTCACAAAGTGCAGAGTTCAGGGGTGCACTATGTGCAGAGTTCAGTAGTGTGTTGCGTACAGAGTGTAGAGTTCAGGGGTGCGCTATGTACAGAATGCATGGTTCAGATGTGTGTTACATACACAATGTAGCGTTCAGGGGTGCACTATGTACATAATGCATGGTTCAGGAGTGTGTTTCGTACACAATGTAGCGTTCAGGGGTGCACTATGTACATAATGCATGGTTCAGGAGTGTGTTTCGTACACAATGTAGCGTTCAGGGGTGCACTATTTACAGAGTGCAGAGCTTAGGAGTGCGCTACGTACAGAGTGCAGGGATCAGGAGTGCATTACAAACAGAGTGCAGAGTTTAGGGGTGTGTTGTATACAGAGTGAAGGGTTTAGGGGTGCTCTATGAACAGTGTGCAACCCCAGTTCCCCCTCTTCCCCAAAGCTTCCTCACATCTTTCTTTCCTACCTTGCCCGGTAGTAGTAGCTCCCAGTGTAGGCGACTCTTAAGGGAGGAATCGGTCTCTCTCTCAGATTATGGAGATCTGTCCCTGCCATGGGTGTGTGCAGGGATCTGTCAGTTGTGGGAGCCACTGAGAGCAAAGCTGTTCCTTGTAAACAGAAGGCTTCTGTGTTCACAGTGGGGAGCCGGAGGTGACAGAATAGAGTTTTACCACATTCTGGGTGCAAGGGCCACATGACTAGGCCTGGGTGGCCATATTCAGCCCGTTAGCCTTGTGTTTGACATATGTGGCTTAATGGATAAGGATTGATTTTTTTTGTGTCCCCCATTGGAGAAAATTGGACCTCTCTTTTAGGCCTGGTCCACACCTATGCATTTTTTTAGTGCATTTTCAGTTCAGTGCATAGGTGTGTGAACCAAGCCTGAAGGGTTATTTTTGGCCTTCCTCTGAACCAACTCCAGGTTTGGGTTCCTGATCATGCAGGTTGTTCATTCAGTTATTTTTTTTTTTTTTTATCGGTTGATCTTGGTACTGTATATCGCTGTATATCTTGGTACCATTTCATATACAGCTATTGTACATATTCAGCAAAACCAAATTAGATGAGCCTGGATTCAGTGAACAGTCTAAATATGCTCATCCTCCCTGAAGGTCACTAGTGCAGACCAATACACAAGGCCAGAGCCATAATAATTGGCGCTTCTTTTATGAAGCACCAACTTTGAACCCTGCTTAATGCGCTGGTCTCTGTCCCGAGGACACACTGAGCCATGCACATTACTTGTTCACGCTTCACGTGGCTCCCCGCAATGTTTTCAAGTAGCAGTAAGCGCCGCGTTTAAACGTGCGGCCTACTTGATTTAGAGGCTCACTAATGAGCTAATGAATCTTGTTTCTGCACCGGTCAACTTGTAAAGCCTGCTGAAGAATCAGAATAAATATTATAGAGCATCTCTGATTGTACCCTTCAGTCCTTCACACATGCATCATCAGGAGGACCCTGTTATAGGGGATTCCGGCCAAAAGCATATTATCTTCCTTCAATGCATAAGAGACAAAATTAGCGTACTGCAGTGCATTTGGTGTTCAGTACATGGTAATATTGAACTAGAGGAAGAATTGCACATCAAGGATGTGTTTGTTTACTATAAGCAGCCTTGGAACTGTCCCTGGTTGCCACCACATATGGCTCTGACCCACGTGATCATCTCCGATCTATGTTCTACACCTCACCCACCAATGACAAACAAAACATACAATCGTTGTGGATCATTTAGGATAGCATGAAAACCTGAATCCTACTGCAACCTTTGACTTTTAAATGTTGGGACTCTGCCCTAAGCAGTAGTGTCCATAGCCTAAATTTAGTGGGGCTAGGCCAGTGATGGCGAACCTTGGCACCCCAGCTGTTTTGGAACTACATTTCCCATGATGCTCATGCACCCTGCAGTGTGGTTGAGCATCTTGGGAAATGTAGTTCCAAAACATCTGGGGGGCCAAGGTTCTCCATCAGTGAGTGGGCTAGGCTGTAGTCAGCCTGAGCAGGAATGGGTATAGTTCTGCTTTCGTTGGTTCTCCCCATAGATCAGTTTTTCAGACTGCGGCTGGGAAGTGTCCCTCACCAAAAAAAAAAGATTTATAAAGAACGCGGTCCACATCCGTGTACGATAAAGTGCAGTGCTATTTTTAGTCCATTCAACAAGGCTTCAGCAGGAATTTAACAGGGATTCTGTTTGTTATGTTGTGTTTATATATGCTAATAAAGATTTTAGAGCATTTTTTAGTGAAAACAGTGATTTGATAAACATTGGCCCAACTATTGCAGTGCCTAAAAAAATCAACTATTTCTGGGATTGTACTGAGTGTCAGTGTGACCCCTAGTGCAATCCTTCTAGGTCAGTCTGACTTAGGAGGATAGTACTGGGGGACATTCTGACACGGGAGGGATTATATTGGGGGTCAGACTGACCTGGGGGGATTATGCTAGGAGTACAGACTGCCCTGGGGGGATTATACCAGGGAGACAGCCTGACCTGGGGGGATTATATTGGGTGACAGTCTGACCTGTGGAGATTATATTGCGGGGACAAAGTGACCTGGGAGGGATTAAGCTAGGAGGACAGACTGACCTGGGGGGATTATGCTAGGAGGACAGACTGACCGGGGGGGGATTATACCGGGGAGTCAGACTGACCTGGGGGGTTTATATTGGGTGACAGTCTGAGCTGTGGGGATTATATTAGGGCACAGACTGACCTGGGAGGGATTATATTGGGGGGACAAACTGACCTGGGGGGATTATGCTAGGAGGAGAGACTGACCTGGGGGGGATTATACGTGGGTACAGACTGACCTGGGAGGGATTATATTCGGGGGACAAACTGATCTGGGGGGATTATGCTAGGAGGACAGACTGACCTGGGGGGGATTATATTGGGGGTCAGATTGACCTGGGAGGGATTATATTGGGGGGACAGGCTGACCTGGGGGGATTATGCTAGGAGGACAGACCGACCTGGGGGGATTATACGTGGGTACAGACTGACCTGGGAGGGATTATATTGGGGGTCAGACTGACCTGGGAGGGATTATATTGTGGGGACAGACTGCCCTGGGGGGATTATACCGGGTAGACAGTGAGACCTGTGGGGATTATATTGAGGGACAAACTAACCTGGGAGGAATTATATTGGGGGGACAGACTGACCTGGGGAGGTTATACTAGGGGGACAGACTGACCTGGGTAATTGCACTGGAGGACAGACTGACCTGGGGGGTTATATTGGGGGACAGACTGACCTGGGAGGGATTATATTGGGGGGACAGACTGAGCTGGGAGGGATTATATTGGGGGGACAGACTGACTGGGGGGGTTATATTGGGGGACAGACTGCCCTGGGGGGGATTATACCGGGTAGACAGATTGACCTGGGGGGTAGATATTGGGTGACAAACAGACCTGTGGGGATTATATTGAGGGACAGACTGACCTGGGAGGGATTATATTGGGGGTACAAACTGACCTGGGGAGGTTATACTATGGGGACAGACTGACCTGGGTAATTGCACTGGAGGACAGACTGACTGGGGGGGTTATATTGGGGGACAGACTGACCTGGGAGGGATTATATTGGGGGGACAGACTGACCTGGGAGGGATTATATTGGGGGGACAGACTGACCTGGGAGGGATTATATTGGGGGGACAGACTGACCTGGGAGGGATTATATTGGGGGGGACAGACTGACCTGGGGAATTACACAGGAGGACAGACTGACCGGGGGGGGGGGGGTTATAGTGGGGCACAGACTGACCTGCGGGGATTATACTGGGGAACAGACTGATCTAGAAGGGATTATATTGGGGGGGGGGGGACAGACTAACCTAGGGGGATTATACTGGAGGAAAGACTGACCTGAGGGGATTATACTGGGGGACAGACTGGCCTAGGGGGGATTATATTGGGGGACAGATTGACCTGGGGGCATTATATTGAGGGACAGATTGACCTGGAGAAGTGGAAGGATTATACCAGGGGACAGACTGACTTGGGGGGGGGGGTTAAACTGGGGGAACAGAGTGACCTTGTTTTATTTAACCATGACCCTTAAGCCCCTCCCACGGCTCACACAATTTAAGTGTGTTATTGCTAAGAATTACAGGCCTACATTATAAAACACCAAATTTCTGTGCAAAATATTTTAACCGCTTTGAGACGCAAAAATCTCACATAACCATACCGCCAGGGAGGTTAAAGGCAAGCAAACATGCTGGTGAGTTTCAAGGCCATAGTATGTGTATGTTTGCTTGTGGGACTATTGAATACGTGATGTGCTGCGTCAATTGTTGGTGCTAAAAAAAAAAATAATAATATTAATAATAAGTGGTCAAAAATGATTAAAAGTGATCAAATGAGAGCCCACACTTGCTTTGACTGCTCATGCAATCAGAAAGTCAAAATAAATGAATGATCAAACTGAAGCATGGGGGGGGGGGGGTGGAATGTTGCTTTACACCTGTGCCAGCACAGCCGCCCTGCTTTACTCCCCTCATTCTATATCGTTGCTTGCCTAGTTCGGAATCAGCACCATAAGTCATAGATGACCTGTTTGCAAGTAAGGCACAGGGCTCGCACTCCAATAATGGATATTGATTGCTTCCTGACGATGATTTGAAGGGCGGCAGATAGTGATCAGACCCCGCTACACCTCTGGGAACCTTCACCCCGGAGCTGTACAAATTGAACTTGATTGAAATCTTGATTTTTTTATTTTTTTTTATTTTTTCTTTTCCCTGACACAGATTTGGCCCATTCTGTTTTTTATTTTACTTTTTTTTTTTTTTTGTGTGTGCCGGTGATTGCTCACCTGGAAGCAGCTCTGTAATTTTACAGCTAAGAGCTGTGTTTAAAGGACTTGGAGTAGGCACAATCAGCGCGTCTGCTCTCGGCTCATGTTGCCGAGTGGCATGCGGGCGCAGCTTAAAGGGAAAGTCATCATCAGAAGGTTGCAAAAGCCTGTTTATCTTTAATTGCAGTCTAAGGCAGCATCTTGTGTGGTTTACTATTACACGATGGAGACAGTTTGGCTGAGGTTCTTCATTACCCTGCCAGCTGCTAGTGCTTTGTTTCTTTATTTTTTTCTTTTCTTTTTTTTTTTTTTAAAGGTTCATGCGCTCTTGTAGTTAATTATTTATAAATATATTCTAGTAAACCCATTGAAAAGATTGTTCGTTTACAATGATCGGTAGGTCCAGAGATACAGACAGCTGCAAGTCTTCGTTTTTCCTGCAAAAATTTTGGCCTTGCTCGTTCCCATCTCTCGATTCTCCCTCCTGTCAAAAGAAAATCTCATTATAGGGTCATTAAGGTCCAAGTAAAAAAAAAAAAAAAAAAGGAATGCCCCCAAAACAGTATTTTAAAGGAAAAGCAGTGTAGAGTAGGATTCTAGGTAAATTCAGTTACCTCCGCTGTGATCAGAGGAGCATGGGGTTGATTAATTAGGGCTGCTCAGTGTTTCACAGGCTGCTGCTCTGTTGCTTCCCCCTGTCTTCTAGATCAGGGGTCTCCAAACATTCTAAACAAAAGGCCAGTTTACTGTCCTTCAAACTTTAGGGGCTACAGACTGTGGCCATTGGGAGTAGAAACTGTCCTGGCATCAGTGGGAGTAAACAAGGCATCTTTGGTATTAGGTGAAGGAATAGCACCCCCCCCCCCCCCCCCATCTTTGGTGTCCGAGGGAGGAATAATGCCCCATTGTTGGTGTCAGAAGGAGGAATAGTGTCCCATTGTTGGTGTCAGATGGCAGAATAGTGCCCCATCATTGGTATCAGTTGGAGAAATAGTGCCCCATCATTGGTGTAAGAGGGAGGAATAGCGAATGGTGTCAGTGGGAGGAATAGTGCCCATCGTTGTTGTCAGTGGGAAGAATAGTGCTCCATCATTGGTATCAGATTGAGGAATAATGCCCCATCTTTGGTGTCAGTGGAAGGAATAGTGCCCCATTGTTGGTGTCAGTGGGGAGAATAGTGCCCCATTGTTGGTGTCAGATGGAGGAATATATCAAAAAACGCAGTGTAGCGCTGGACTGGTGATAAAGTGAACATATATGTTATAAACACACGTAAATTATTATATTGTGACCTACAATTAATAAGTCATAAAATTGTGAAAATCAATAAGTGCATAAAATAGTGAAAATCAATAAGTGGAGGAATAGTGCCTCATCTTTTGTGTCCATGGGAGGAATAGTGCCCCATCATTGGTGTCAGTGGGAGAAATATTGCCCCATCATTTGTGTCAGTGGGAGGAATAGTGCCCCATCGTTGGTGTCAGATTGAGGAATAATGCCTCATCTTTGGTGTCAGTGGGAGGAATAGTGCCCCATCGTTAGTGTCAGTGGGAGGAATAGTGCCCCATCATTGGTGTCATTGGGAGGAATAGTGCCCCATCTTAAGGTGTCAGTGGGAGGAATAGTGTCCCACCATTGGTGTCAGTGGGAGGAATATTGCACCGTCTTTGGTATCAGTTAGCGGAATAGTGCCCCATCATTAGCGTCAGTGTGAGAAAGAGTGTCCCATTGTTGGTGTCAGTGGGAGAAATAGTGCCCCATCATTGGTGTAAGAGGGATGAATAGTGCCATATCGTTGATGTCAATGGGAGAAATAGTTTCCCATGTTGATGTCAGTAGCGGGAATTATGCCCCATTGTTGGTGTGAGTGGAATAAATAGTGTCTTGTATGAGTCGGAGGAATAGTGCCCCAAGGGCCAGATAAAGGCAAGCAAAGGGCTGCATCTGGCCCCTGGGCCACAGTTTGGAAACCACTATTCTGGAGCATTCTAGAACCATAGTGGGAGGAAGAACAGGGCATGCAGCTTGAATAATTATGGGACTCCAACAAATCCCTAGGGAGGTGCGTCCAGTGGGTGGTGAGAGAGCCCATAAATAGTCTGAGGTCTGAGCAGCAAGCTGTAGTGATCCTCGGTCCAGTCCTGCAGGAGAGCCATGATGCGGGATCCTAGAAGTCTTCAGGATCTAGGCTTAGCTGGGGGACCTATTTGCAAATCAGAGTCTGGGGATCAAGTCAGGTCTGGAGAAGCTCACCAGAGAGAGGCAGGAGGAAGTTAGTGGGAAAGAGTCCAGCTGCCCTATGAGGGGTGTGAGTCTACATCTCCCTCACTTGTAAGAACCTGGTGGGTATCAGCAAGAGGCAATCAATGATCCTGTGACCATGTGAGTAAATGACCCCAGTGCTGAAGAGTAGTAACTGCGTGACATTCATTTTTGTGCAGCACAGCCAGAAGTTGGGGAGTCCTCAAGTTGTTCCGTTTTACAGTTTACCGGGGTATCCCATACTCCATATTTCTATCCAAGTTCATTGTTCCCAATAAAAAAACCTCAAACGAGACCCCTAGACTGTTCATTGTAGCCAGTGGAAGAGTGCAGAAAATGCACTGTGCCTAGTTGTGTGTGCTCCAAAAGACCAAATTCACCAGCAGCTCCTTAGGGAGTGCTCTACAGCAGATAATGCAGCAATGCTTACCTTCATTCTGGAGCTGTGCCCTGCAGTACTTCTCTTCTGCCACAAGATGCCCTTAGTCTTTTGGCCTGAATGATTCCTTATGACCAGTGATGAGCTCAGGCGTTTTTTGGATCCTAGTCTGAAATCAAAGGAGTTATTCTGCCAGGAAGCTGTCGCTGCACAACGCCGGCCATAAGCAGTCATCGCATTCCCAGCTCCACAGACGCACGTATACAAGGGTTGCCCTGCATAGATTGTGTATTGCTGCAGAGAGCGGCAATGGCGCACATCCTCAATTAAGATGATGGGAAGAAGAAGATAAGGATGTGCTCTAATGCTTAGCATGGTCAGTTCCAAAAAAGAACGCAGGGGGACTGGCAGGATCACCATGTATTTCATACAAAGTAAGTACCGTAATACAAAGAGAACAGGATACTTTTTAATACAAGTACATGGTACAGCAGTCACAAATTGGGGGTAAGAAATGTTGGGGTAGGGTTTGTTTTATTTTGTTTTTTTCAATAACAAACATGTTATACTTACCTCCACTGTGCAGTTCGTTTTGCACAGAGTGGCCCCGATTCTCCTGTTCTGGGGTCCCTTGGCGGCTGTCGCGGCTCCTCCCCGCAATAGCTAAATTCCCTCTGGGAAGCTCTATCCCGAGGGGATTACCTTGCGGTCGCGCTCCCTGTCATACACGCTGCGTCCATAGACACTCGGTCCAATCCCCCTGGCGGGCCACGTCATTGGATGTGATTGACAGCAGCGCGAGCCAATGGATGCGCTACTATCAATCTCTCCTATCTATCCAATTAACGGCCAGACTCAGTGGAGAAGAGGATGCCGGGGGATGCGCACAGCAGGTGAACAGGCTCAGGTAAGTAAACGGGTGGGGGGGCCGTCTTTGCCAGGTGTTTTTTCACCTTAATGCATAGGATGCATTAAGGTGAAAAAACACGAACCTTACAACCCCTTTAAGGACTGAGCCTCTTTCTGAGATTTGTTGTTTACAAGTTAAAAACTGTTTTTTTGCTAGAAAATTACTTAGAACCCCCGAACATTATACTTTTTTTTTTCTAACACCCTAGAGAATAAAATGGCGGTCATTGTAATACTTTCTGTCACACCGTATTTGCACAGCGGTCTTACAAGCGCACTATTTTTTGGAAAAAATACACTTTTTTTTAATTGAAAAATAAGACAACAGTAAAGTTTGCCCAATTTTTTTTTTTATATTGTGAAAGATAATGTTACGCTGAGTAAATTGATACCCAACATGTCACGCTTCAAAATTGCGCCCGCTCGTGGAATGGCGACAAACTTTTACCTATAAAAATCTCCTCAGGCGACATTTAAAAAATTCTACAGGTTGCATGTATTGCGATACAGAGGAGGTCTAGGGCTAGAATTATTGCACTCGCTCTACCGATCGCGGCGATACCTCACATGTGTGGTTTGAACACCGTTTTCATATGCGGGTTCGCTTCTGCACACGAGCTCGGCTGGACGGGGCGCGTTTAAAATTTTTTTATTCTTTTCTTATTTATTTTGTCACTTTTTTTCCTATTAAAAGGAATGTAAACATCCCTTGTAATAGAAAAAAAGCATGACAGGTCCTCTTAAATATGAGATCCGGGGTCAAAAAGACCTCACATCTCATATTTACACTAAAATGCAATTTAAAAAAAATAAATTGTCTTTTAAATGTTTTTTTTTTTTTTTAAATGGCCCTTTAAAAGCTATGGGCGGAAGTGACGTTTTGACGTCGCTTCTGCAATGTTATGGAGACGGGTGGGGGCCATCTTCCCCTCACTGGTCTCTATGTCAAGCAAGGGGAAACCTCAGATTGCCTCCACCTCTGCCAATGGCTCCGGTAAGCGGCGGAGGGCATCGGAGCGTGGCGGGAGGGAGGGGGGGGCCCTCTCCCACCGCAGATAAAGGTGATGTCGCAGCAAATCTGCCGCAGAGACCACTCTTATCGGAAAGCGGACCGCCGGGCGAAGAAGAGGATACCGGAGTTATGGCAGCTAGATGCTGCCATATCAACGATATTCCTCTTCAAACTTAGGACTTATATCGGCGTGCGGCGGACGGCGGTCTGTAAGTGGTTAAAGCATGACATGTTAGGTATCTATTTATTCGGCATAACATCATCTTTCACATTATACAAAAAAATTTGGGCTAACATTGGTGTTTTTTTTTTTTATTCATGAAACAGTTTAAAAATAAATAAATAAATAAATTGCTGCGCAAATACCGTGTGACATAAAAAGTTGCGATGACCACCATTTTATTCCGTAGGATGTCTGCTAAAACAATATATATTATGTTTGAGGGTTCTGAGTAATTTTCTAGCAAAAAAAAATTATGATTTTTAAATGTAGGAGAGAAGTGTCAGAATTGGCCTGGGTGGCAAGGGGTTAATTACTATAAGGAAGTAATATACAAATAATTATTATATTTAGTTTTTAAGATAATTTACTATATTTTCAAAATCTGTACTCAAGTAAGTGGCTTGAAGGACAAATTACTGAAGTTTGAAGTTCTAACTTCCAACCAGTAATTTCACAGTAAATAGATAAATAATACATTGTTAGTACATTTTCAACAGAACCAGTTTCTCCCTCTTAACTGTGTGAGAAAAACAGAGATTGTAGGTAAACCTTATACCCATAAACACATGTTATTTCCTTGTAGTTAAGAGGGCTGAGCTGGAAGGGAGCATGTGTCTAAAAGACACTGCAGTGAGAGGCGTGCCTCCACTGCAGCATTGTTATTGGATAGCTTGGGCTAATGGTACTCTACCATTGGTCCAAGACTCCAAGCTGTCCATTGAGCTCAATGCCTCTGGCAAGAGGTGAGGAGAGGCACTGTGAGCTCATCCTCTCAGTCTGCTGCAAACAGGGTGTGTCAGCTTGTATTTAACCACCTCAATACTGGGCACTTTCACCCCCTTCCTGCCCAAGCCATTTTTCAGTTTTCAGCACTGTTGCACTTTGAATGACAATTGCGCGGTCATGCAACACTGTACCCAAATGAAATTTTTATCATTTTTTTTCCCCCACAAATAGAGCTTTCTTTTGGTGGTATTTTATCACCTCTGCGTTTTTTATTTATTGCGCTATAAACAAAAGGAGAGGGACAAGTTTGAAAAAACACAATATTTTTTACTTTTTGCTATAATAAATATCCAATTTTTTTTTTTTTTAAACAAATTTTTTCCTCAGTTTAGGCCGATATGTATTCTTCTACATATTTTTGGTAAAAAAAAAAATCGCAATAAGCGTATATTGATTGGTTTGCGCAAAAGTTATAATGTCTACAAAATAGGGGATAGATTTATAGCATTTTTATTATTTATTTATTTATTTTTACTAGCAATGGCGGCGATCTGCGATTTTTATTGTGACTGCAATATTGCGGCGGACATATCGGACACTTTTGACACATTTTTGCGACCATTCACATTTATACAGCGATCCGTACTATAAAAATGCACTGATTACTGTGTAAATGTGACTTGCAGGGAAGGGGTTAACAGTAGAGGGTGATCCAGGGCTTAAATGTGTGTCCTAGGGAGGTGATTCTAACTGTGGGGGAGGGGACTGACTGGGGGAGGTGACCGATCGGTGTCACTATGTATAAGGGACACACCATTGGTCTCCTCTCCTCTGACAGGACGTGGATCTGTGTGTTTACACACACAGATCCTCGGTCCTGCTCTGTTACCCGGCAATCGCGGGTGCCCGGCAGACATCGCGGCTGCCGGGCACGCGCATCGGGTCCCGAGCGACGCGGCGGCCACACGCGCGCGCCCCCTAGTGGCGCAGCAGGGCGATCACGTCATATGACGTCCGCCCAGAACGAGAGCTGCCTCGTCCCGCAGTCATATGACAGTGGGCGGGCAGCTAGTGGTTAAACTGGCCTCTCTGTATGTAGCTTCTGACAGACTGCACAAGGAGCCCCGTATCTCCGAAACCATAGGTCGTAGGGACCCCAATTTTTTTTACCAGTGGTCTGGACTTAGACCGTCGAGCTACGACCCTTGAAGCTCGATTTTTTTTTTTTTTTTAAGGTTTACAGCGGGTGAGGCCCTGATGGTAACCAGCTTCTAACTTCAGCTTGTTCACTTAAGCTTTGACAATAAAACCTGGAATCTGATTGGTTCCTATTAGAGCTGCACAATTAATAGTCAAGAATTGTTATCACGATTTTTTCCCCCGTTGCGATCTTGACAAAAGTGTTTCACGATTCTATCTATGAAACTAATTCTCTCTGCTCTTCTGAAGTCAAAAGAAAGGACGAAAAAAAATGGGCAGTCTGCCAAGAATCACAACATTCTTTAGCAGTGAAACTTAAGTATAAACATTGTAACAATTTGTCAATGGAATAGACTTCAGTGTGTAAATGAGGAAAGTTTAACCACCTAAACGCTAAACATTTTTCTGACATTTGTTGGTTTCAAGTTACAATCTTTTTTTTTTTTTTTTGCTAGAAAATTACTTAGAACCCCCAAACATTATATATATATATTTTTTAGTAGAGACCCTAGAGAATAAAATGGTGGTTGTTGCAATATTTTATGTCACATTGTATTTGCGCAGTGGTCTTTCAAATGCAATTTTTTGGAAAAAATTACTTTAATGAATTAAAAAAAAAAAAAAAAACCACTAACCAGTAAAGTTAGCCCAATTTTTTTTGTATAATGTGAAAGATTTTACGTCAAGAGAATCGTGATCTTTTTATTCTAAGCAAACAAATCGCCATTCTCATTTTTGCCAGAATCGTGCAGCTCTAGTTTCTATGCACAGCTGCACCAGATTTTGCACTCTCCAGTTTTAGTAAATCATCCCCCGTGCCAGATCCTTGTGAGAACCGCACAGGCACCAGTGTTAATTTAGTCGACTAAAATGACTAAAACATGTTAGTCGACTAAATGAATACTATTTTAGTCGACTAAAATACGACTAAAACTAAAACAATTGAGATTATTAAAATACGACTAAAACTAAAAAGCCATTTTAGTCCTAAAACTAAAATGAGACTAAAACTAAAATGCCATTTTAGTCAAAAGACTATGGACTAAAACTAAATTGCAATTACTGAAATGTACTGGAGATTTAGTCGACTAAATACGACTATAACTAAAACAATTGCAAAAGACTAAAATGGGACTAAAACTAAAATGCCATTTTAGTCCTAAGACTTAAATTAACACTGACAGGCACACCAACAACAGGATTTGCATGATTGTACCAGCATTATCAGTCCAGGGAGTAGATGGTGATCCTGGACGATCGCTGATTAAAGATGGTTCCATCCTTCTGGAAAGTAAAGCAGGTGAAGGCTTTATCAGGGAGAGGTAATAAGTACCTGGAAGTATTATCGTTACCATAGGCGTGCGCACAGGGTGTGCCAGGTGTGCCCAGGCACACCCTAATCACCCTGTAATGCACAGATTCTCTCTACTGCCCTGGGCCCCCCCTTCCCCCTACAGTGCTGCCGGCTTCCCTCCTCTCCTCTCCTCTCCTCTCCTCTCCTCTCCCACCGGCTGCTGCTACGGGCACACACAGGTGGATGTTTTAGGATGAGTGGGGAAGGGGCCGGTAAATATATGATTTACCGGCCCCTTCCCTTTCTGAGTGAACACAGTGAGTGATCGGTAGCGTGTGTTTGAGCTTTGGGGTGCACACCCTAATCCAATAGACTGCGCACACCTATGACCGTTACACATTACTTGGCATGCATGCATTTAATATAAGAAAATAGAAGTGAGGCTAGGTCCACTTTAAGAAAACGATCGTAAAGATGACCTACAAAATAGGAATATGTAGACCTGACGGCTGTGTATTCCCTTTTGCTTTCTGCGTGAAAAAAGTGTTGTTTCCTAATTTCCCTCGAGATCTGCTGATCATTGCTTTGTTCTAATTAACTATTTATGGGGGAAGTCAACGGCTATTTTCCAAGTGGAATCTAGAATTAACCCAGAAACTTTATTTCTGAAGCTCCACCATTATATCCCCCCCCCCCCCCCCCCCTACACACTTCTAAGCCATTCTTTCCATGATCCCTTCTGTGTAGACAGATGTTTATCATTCTGATTCTTCTGTGTGCTTTTCTTCAGTCTTATCTCATTTATATTCAGTATTTATGTCTTTATTTATTTATTACAGGCATTTATACAGCGCTGACAATTTCTGTTGATCTCTGCAGATAAACACAGGATCAATGCAAGGGCACATAGAAAACAAATTTTGCTTTTGGCTTGTTTATTCAGCAATAACTTTGTCATTACTTAAAGATAACAAATTATATATATATATATATTACACAAGGGGTCTTCAAAAAGTTTCTACACTTTTTTATATTTAATACAGTTAGAAAACGTGTGGACACTTTTTAACCACCTCAATACAGGGCGGTTACACCCCATTCCTGCCCAGGCCATTTTTCAGCTTTCAGCGCTGTCACACTTTGAATGACAATTGCGCAGTCATTCTACACTGTACCCATGTGAAATTTTTATCATTTTCTTCACACAAATAGAGCTTTATTTTGGTGGTATTTTATCACTCCTGAGTTTTTTATTTTTTCCTAAAAAAAAAAAAAAAGACGAAAACTTTTGAAAAAAATAAAAGTTTTTCTTCGTTTCTGTCAGTAAATTTTGTAAATAAGTAATTTTTTTGCTTCACTGATGGGCGCTGATGAGGCGGCACTTATGGGCACTGATGAGGAGGCATGAATATGCCGCACTTATGGGCACTGATAGGTGGCACTGATATGTTGCACTGATGAGCACTGATAGGTGGCACTGATGGGTGGCACTGGTGGGCACTGGGCACAGATAGGCGGCACTGGTGGGCACAAATAGGCAGCACTGGTGGGCACAAATAGGCAGCACTGGTGGGCACTAATGGGTGGCATTGAGGGGCAGCAGTGTTGGGCATTGATGGGCAGCACTGATAGCCAGCACTGACTGGCATCACTAATGGCCACTGATTGCTGGCACTTGTGGGCACAGATTGGTGGCAATTGTGGGCACTGATTGGCACTGATTGCTGGCAGTGGTGGGTAATCATTGCTGGCACTGGTGGGCACTTAATTGTAATCAGGGCACTGATGATCAGTGCCCTGATTACATACCTACATTAGCTGTCCCCTGTGAGGAGATGCCGCTGATTGGCTCTCCCCCTTACACTCTGTGTTTACATGTGACCGGCTGTGATTGGACACAGCCGATCACATGGTTAAAGATCCGCAGCTCTTTACACAGATCAGGGTCACGCCGTGTCCTAGCAACACGCCACGGCTGCAATCGCCACGCTGTGCGCACCCAGGAGGCGCGCGAGAGCGGTCGTTCTGAGAGGGCGTCATATGACGTCCACCCAGAACGAGAGCCGCATCGTCCAGCCGTCATTTGGCAAGTGGTTTAAGAACCCTCGTATATACAGTGTATATATATATATATACCATATTACCAAAAGTATTGGGACACCTGCCTTTGCACGCCCAAAATATTTCTGTACAACTCCCACATTAAGTGTGTGATTGTTTTTAGAAGTACTACAATAATATGGAATAATACTTTGGAAAATGGAAGTATATATATTTTGTATATGTATAGAGTATTGATGAAACAATGGTTTATAATGGATATATTAGGTGAGACTTGTATTTAAAGAGATTGTATGAAAAACTGTGAGAATCTATGGAAAAACTTAATAACATTATAATAATCATAAAAAAATAATAATAACACAACCAAAAAAAATTACACTTTTCTTTAACGTTAAAGAGATTGTATGAAAAATTGTGAGAATCTATGGAAAAACTAAATAACATAAGAATCATAAAAAATAATAATAATAACACAACCAAAAAAAAATTACACTTTTCTTTAACGTTGATCAGTGTTAGTTAAAAACAGAATTAGATAACAAGCATACATTTTATTGTATATTTTAGCCCATTTAAAATTATATTTTCTGGCACAAAGCATTACAAAGTCATTCAGAAATGAAATAAATACTTTTTTTTTCAGTATTCACTTTTTTATGCAACACTAAAAAAAGTGAATATAAACATCAAAAAGTTAAATATTAATGGATAGAAAAATAGAAAAAAAAAGAAAAAAGAAATAAAAAATGAAAATAAAATCAGAAGAAAATAATTGTTAAGCAAAAATGGTGACAAATGAGTTAATTATGGTTGATTAGATTAAAAATATGGATTTTAAAAAGAGTTACAAATTTTATTTAAAGTCTACCTTTTGCAAAAAAATAAAATAAATGCACATATATTTGCAGGCAAAAAAGTGTGCATTTATTATTAGTTTGGAAATGAGCCTGCAAAGCATTGCAGCCAAGCTTAGTGGATGGCAGGTGCAATGTACAGTTTTTTTTCTGTATTTTTTTACGCGTCATGTTGCTTTACTTGACATTGTATACAGATTGAAGCTTACCCTAATAAAACAATAGATAAAAAGATAACAATGTATTTCTTCATCACACATCTGACCAATGATTTTAAACACTGGATCAGAAGGTCTGTTTTTTTTTACCAGCAGCAGCTTTTACAGCTGATTTATTTACACAGCAACCCCCGGCTGTCAAAATGACAGCCGGGAATTGCCAGAACGTGGAAAGGGTGGGTGGGGAATCCTCGGTAGGGCAAACAGACAAGACATACTACACACGTCCTGTGTACTTCAATTATGTTTTTTTTGGGGGGGGGGGGCATCTGTAACACAGCCAGTGATCACAACAACTGGTTAAGGTGTCTATACTTATACTCACCCAGGATTCACACATTTGAATTAACTGGAAAATATGTAAATCCAGGCTAAAAGTTGTGTTCCAAGTGTACTTGCTGATAACTACCACACGCATTATCTCTGCAAACTAATACTCCATGCTGACACATTGCATGTCTTTATCCTTTCATATACTGTATGGTTTTTACTGCCAATTAATTAATTCCATGAGTAACAGGGAAAAATAGTATTTAGGAAAAACCTGACATTTTGTCATGTATCTAGAGCTGACATCTATTAAAAGGTAAGATCAGTGGGGATCCAGTAAGCAGCCATCCTGGGAGACGATATAAAATGAAATAGGACAGTGTATATGTAACTGTAGCCTAGAAGCCATTAGCACAAATGTATCATAAGTTAATGAGGGCAATCATTATCTGCATCTTTTATAATGAGCTTTACCGTACATCCTGCCGCTCAGCCAGTGATCACTTCAATTTAACTCCAGAACTTTTATTCATTTGCTGAAATACTTTTAGCTTGTGGTACTTTTAGAAAGCAATCTTATCAACTTTAAAATAAATGATCAAAAATATATATTATTCACATTTTTTTTTAAATTTAATAGAATAAAATAATAGAAAATAATTTAATAAATTATATAATTTTAATAAATATAAAAAAAAGTTATTACAAATAAAATAAGTAATTTAATACAATAACATAATAAAAATAATAATTTAATAAAATATATAATTTTAATAAAAATATGTATAATTTTACTAAAAATATATAAAAAGGTTATTAAAAAATAAAATATGTAATTTAACACAATTAAATAATTTAATAAAATTATTGAATATATTAGCACTTAAAGCACAGATGAATACATATCACACACATATTCATTATATATATCTATATATATCTATATCTATCTATCTATATATATATATATATATATATATATATATATATATATATATATATATATATATATATAATATATATATATATTTATATATATATATAGGTAGATCTATCTATCTATCTATCTATCTATCTATCTATCTATCTATCTATCTATCTATCTATCTATCTATCTATCTATCTATCTATCTAGATATATATCTAGATATATATCTATATCCATCTATATATTTATCTATATATATCTATCTATATATATATATATATATATATATATATATATAGATAGATAGATAGATAGATAGATAGATAGATAGATAGATAGATAGATAGATAGATAGATAGATAGATATTTTTTAATAAAACTATTACAAAAAGGCTATAAAAAAATACAATAAAATAATGTAAAATGATAAAATATATACTTTTAATGAAAATGTTAGAAATCAAAACACAAATGAACACACGTGCATAGGATCTAGTGCCAAAATATTTGCAAAGTAACAGACCGTTAGATTTTAGAAAAGGTCTTTTACAATGGATGGCTTGATGGATGGTTTTCTGGAATTTGCTATTTTATTGTACATTATTTGTGTCATGATAGCAATTGATTAAATATACTGGGCTAGGGTTTCATCTGGGCACCAGATAAAGCTATAAAAGTTACTAAAACATACTATACAGTGGATGTATATATGTTTATGTGTATATATATCTATATATATAGATATATATATATATCTATATATATATATCTATATATATAAATATCTATATAGATATATAGATATATACATATATATGAAAATATTAAAAACAGTTATTAAAAATAAAATATGTAATTTAATACAATAAAATTATTTAAAAAAATAAAATAATTTAATAAAATATATAATTTTAATGAAAATATTAGAAGATAAAACAGCCTTCCAGTTTGGGTCCTGGAGCCCAGAGACTTTGTATGAACTTAGGAGGGATAAAACCTCCAATCCTGGGTCAGCATTTTGTGGACAACTAGCACCCTTATTGGGCAGGTGTCCCCTGCCTTTGTGAGTTAGGCACTGGCAATAGAGTTCAGGGCTTCATTCTGGGAGACAAGGCAGCTCCACCTAGTCGATGGTGGGAGCCAGTGCAGCTGAGTGCAGCCAGAGACGGTCTATGTGTGCACTAGGGTGTGTGTTTGAGAATTGCCTGCAGAATGGAGCCAGAGTGAATGCACCGTTACCTGTGTGACTGGGAGCCTCTGCACTTTTTAGGGAAGAACCAGAAAAAACAAGCAGCTCCTATGGTGGTAGCACTACAACTGGACATCGGAAGGCATCGGAGGTCCATTCTGGCCTCAATATCAAAATTTAACGCCTCCAGTCATGGTTTTCTTTGTGTTGACAGTGCAATCTACATTCTAGCTCAGGGGTCTCCAAACTATGGCCCTCCAGTTGTTCAGGAACTACATTTCCCATCATGCCTAGTCATGTCTGTTAATGTCAGAGTTTTACAATGCCTCATGGGTAATGTAGTTCAACAACAGCTGGAGAGCTGTAGTTTGGAGATCCCTGTTCTAGCTTAAGGAAATAAATTCCAGGATAGACCACATACTTCTTTATTTAAAGTGTATATATTGCCCACACTTTTTTTTTATTTGGTTTGATTAAGGAAGGTCTAAAAAATATTTTTATTATCAGTGAAAATGCTGCTTCTTGCTCTCCCACCACAGTGGTCTTTGCTGGCAGAGCAGAGTAACAGCCACACCCTCCTTTACTAGCAACCTGTCAGTTGCGGGTATGGAGATCGAGATGCTAAGAGGGCTCCCCTTGCGGCTAAGTGCAGCGCGCCCCTGGATTCGGGAACAGGGAGCGCGGTGCTCAAAGAAGCATGGTTTGCCAGGTGCTTGCTTGCAGTCGGATGAGCTTGGTCACTGAGGGATGACTGTAGCAGGCTGAGCTGAACTTGCCGTGTTTGGGAAGTGGAGGAAACAGGAGCCAGGCCGGAGGTCATACACGGATAAGTCAGTCCAGAGCATAAACAGGGGCGAGCCAAGGTCATACACACAGAAGACAGGAACAGATGCAAGCCGAAGATCAAACCGGGTGATCAGGAACAGAAGCGGGGTCCAGATGCAAGCTGAAGGTCAAAACCGGGAGATCAGGAAGCAAGGTCATGGCAAGCCGAGTGAGCAACAGGTAATCACAGTTTAGGAAACGGGGTCACAAGGCACATAGGGACGCTGAGATAATCCAGCAATGTCCTGTTGTCAATGGCTGGCTTAAATAGGGCCGTTGGCGCCAGCGTCTATCACGCCACTTGCGCGCCGTCGCGCACACGCAGTATTGCGCATGCGTGTGCGCCGATGCACGCTGATGTGCGTAGTGCGCTCCTGCACGTCTCAGAACCCTCTGTGAGCGTCCATGTAGGTTCTGGGCAACATTGCCAGTTCTGTGACAGCCATGTCCTTGACACAACCTCACAAAGATTTGTTCTGCAGGTAAGAGAAGGGGGGGCGTGTCTGACCAGGGCTGTTACTGAGAGCTGATTACTGAGTGCACTGGGTCTTCTCGGGTGTCTCATGGACATCTTAGTCCCACGTAGACAATCTTCCAACTGCTGTAACAGGAAAGTCTGGGTAAGACTCGAAAAATGGAAGTTGCCCCAGTTGTGACTTCAACTGGGCTTTAGAAACAAAGTTTCTAAAACATGAATACATAATAATAATGAAATGTTTCTCCTGTGAGCTCACCGAGCGCCAGCTCTGTGGGGGAGGCGGGGCAGTGACCCCTCCGAAAATTAGTGTGGGACAATTTTTCCTAAAATTGATAGAAGCAAACTGCAACCAGGGAAGACTTTCCTTGTTCTTTGTGGTCCCTACAACTGTGTGAACAGACTTCTTCTGCCTTTGAATTCACTACATCTACATTTTTTTTTACTCAGTGGCTTGTCACTCTGCAGTTTTCAGCATACGGGATGATAGTCTTGCAGAGAAGCCCATCATTAGAGCAATCATCATATATATGCCCTATGTAATGTATACCGCAAGTCATTAGGGACCTCTGGAGATCAGCGACTGCCTGGAACAGAGAGAAGCTGCCTATTTCAGGGCGTTGGGCATTCATTTCGCTGATTGATACAGCGATTTCTCCCAGGGTCACCAGGAGCGGTAATGATATTGGCTTCTCAGCAAGTACACTGTAATCCAGAGTTGAAAAATGGGGTTGTATTAATGAGATGTCACACAACATGTGCAAAGAAAAAAAAAAAAAAGACAGAGCCAGTGGCAAGTCTATCACCATTAAATACGTTATTGGCAAGGGCTAGGCTTTCAGATCAAATCTACAAGAACTAGGTTAACCTCTTCACGGCTGCCGGGACCTAGGATTGTACTACTCTTAAAGGGAATGTGTAGTGGCTTTGTACAGAACTGCTTTAATTATAAGGGTCAGAACTAAAATATATCTGACATATTCATAATACGCATTCTTTTCTGGAGTCTAGCTTAAGGCTCCTTTTTCACAAATTCATCTCCATCTACAGCACAGGCTGTTTACAGGCTCTGTAGCTAAAGCTTCAGTTTATGCACAGAGGTTTATGCAGTGACCCATCCAATCAAGTCCTCTATTTAGTAAAGATTAGACTGACATTTCAATCAAACAAAGCCAGCCATAAGGCAGACATCCACTCCTATGCATAGTGCTCTGGGAATCCTTTGACGATCAACGCAGAGCTCTGTACAGAGGGAAAGATCTCTCTGTTTCTTATCCCTGCAAAGCATTGCGTCCGCAGGACCCGCTGATTGGCTCCCGCTGTGTCCAATCACAGTGGGAGTGGGGCTCCAGCGGCGGGCGCGTGCGCCCAGAGCCGAAAAAAGAAAATCATGTACAGGTACGTGATTTTGCACTTAAGGGCCGCCCTGCCGCAGTATATGTACGTGGGGCAGTCCTTAAAGCAGAACTTCGGTCATTTTTTCTTTCCGTCTTTTAAATCTTCTGCCCTTGTTGTTGTTGTTTTAACTTTGGATAGTAAAACCTTTTTTTTCCTGCCAGTAAATACCTTATACAGCCCACTTCCTCTTTCTTGTCTAGTAAAAAGCCTAGGCTTAGGACTGTGCACAGCTCTCTCTCACTCTTGTGAGAGTTTGCCAGAAAGGGAGGGGGGATGAGTCATAAGAGGGCCAATGAGAGCTGCAGAGCTGGAGGTGTGCCTCTGTGTAAATACAGGAAGTGAACAGGCAGCAGCTTCAGCTGCCCACAGTTAAAATGGTTGCAGCCAGACTCAGCGGAGGGAGATTTCTGCAGCATATTTGGCAAGTACTGAATCACAGTATATATAAAATAATATGCAAAGCGATTGGAGGGAAGCTTCAGAATGGCAAAGATGTTTTTATTACAAATTATGTGATCAGACTGAAGTTCCTCTTTAAGCGGTTAAAGTAGCGCAGTGCTAAATAGCAAATAATGCCCTGGTCATGAAGGGGGTAAAACCTTCCGGAGTGGTTAATTTTTTTATATGTCACCAGCATACCAAGAAAATATAAGGGTCCAGAGCAGTGGGAGAACTATCAGGGTTGCAAAGGTTGTCTTGCCTCCGGGCCCTGGTGTTCTGCCACTGTGGGGTTTCCCAGCCTCCTCTTGCTGTCCCTCCCCTGCTATTGACAGCACTGGTCTGGCATCTCTTGGAATTTACAGGCTGGTTCTCCTGTCCTAAGGACGGGAGAAATCAGTCTGTTTTTTCAGTAACTGAGAGTCCTGGTGGAGTCCTTCCTGCAACTCGCTCCTCTTCCTGCCAATGAGGATGCAGGGGAAGGAGCAAATCGGGCGGCCGTGGTTGTGTGAGCGTTCGCATTATGTAGTGTCAGCAAGCAGAGGGGGGGGGGGGGATCACCCGCAGGAGCTGACTGGGGACGCTCTCCCTCTTAGTCATTGCCTTTTTGTAAAAAAAAAAAAAAAAATTTAATTGGGGGGGGGCACATGGTGGGGCACAGCATAATGTTGGGGGGGGGGTCAGGGCCCCCTCTGGCCTTCCCTAGGGACGCCATTGCTTACCTTAGGGAGCCAATGACGAGGTGGTGCTGGATCTTTGGTAGGGCTACTGGAAGCTTAAAGAGGCTGTTGCTGCCACTCCGCCCCCCCCTCCACCTGCTGCCCCTTGCTCCAGCTTGCAGAGGGAAGTGCCGGGCCTGTTGCTTCTCCTCCCGGCCAAACAGGAAGTGGGTCCTGAGACCCGCTTGGCCAGGAGTCTTAATGCCCTGTACACACGGTCGGATTTTCCAACGGAAAATGTGTGATAGGACCTTGTTGTTGGAAATTCCGACCGTGTGTGGGCTCCATCACACATTTTTCAATCGGAATTTCCGACACACAAGGTTTGAGAACTTGCTATAAAATTTTCCGGCAACAAAATCCATTGTCGGAAATTCCGATCGTGTGTACACAAATCCGACGCACAAAGTGCCACGCATGCTCAGAATAAATTAAGAGATGAAAGCTATTGGCTACTGCCCCGTTCATAGTCCCGACGTACGTGTTTTATGTCACCGAATTCAGAACGATCGGATTTTCCGACAACTTTGTGTGACCGTGTGTACACAAAACAAGTTTGAGCCAACATCAGTCGGAAAAAATCCATGGATATTGTTGTCGGAATGTCTGATCAATGTCCGACCGTGTGTACGGGGCATAAGACTCCCTGGCCAAACGGGTCTCAGGACCCCCCGCTTCCTGATTGGCCCGGGAGGAGAAGCAGGAAGACATTAGCAAATATTAATTTGCTAATGTCACACAACTGGGTGGGCTCGGGGTAGAGCTGCACGATTCTGGGCAAAATAAGAATCACGGTTTTTTTGCTTAGAATAAAAAGATCACGATTCTCACAACGTAAAATCTTTCACATTTTACAAAAAAAAAAAAAAAAAAAGAGGGCTAACTTTACTGGTTAGATTTTTTTTTTTAATTCATTAAAGTAATTTGTTCCAAAAAATTTGCATTTGAAAGACCGCTGCGCAAATGCAGTGTGACATAAAATACTGCGACAACCACTATTTTATTCTCCAGGCACTCTACTAAAAAAATATATATATTTGGGGATTCTAAGTAATTTTCTAGCAAAAAAAAAATGATTTTAACTTGAAACCAACAAATGTTAGAAAAAGGTTTAGTGTTTAAGTGGTTAAACTTTTTTCACTTACACAGGAAGTCTATTCCATTGACAAATTGTTACAATGTTTATACTTAAGTTCAACTGATAAAGAATGTTTTGTTTCTTGGCAGACTGCCCAGTTTTTCTCTTCCTTTCTTTTGAGGGCTGTGGCTTCAGAAGAGCAGAGAGAATTCTTTGCATAGAAAGAATTGTGAAACACTTTAGTCAAGATCACGATAACCATTCTTGACGATTAATCACAATAACGATTCTTGACGATTAATTGTGCAGCTCTAGCTCGGGGCGCCTTGCTCTGCACCCCGAGCCCACCCTTTTTTAAATCCAATTAGAGCCTCCGACTCTAATCATGTGCTAAAAAAAAACAAAAAAAACCCATTGAAATCCATGCGTCCGGCGCCCTGCATGTAGATTAGAGGGGTGGTGCCCCTAATGGAGTGGCAGCCACTGCTGATTGGCCACCAGGGTTCAATTTATTTTGCACATGACCATTGCTGTCTGAAGTGCCCTATTGCGCATTGTGCCTTTGGACTTACCTGGGACACCATGGAGTGTGCAGTAACTTGTAATAAAGCGTGTTAAGGAATCATATAAGCATAGCTTCCAACTGTCTCTGATTCTGAGGGACTGTCCCTGATTTGGAGCAATGTCCCTCTGTCCCTCTTTCCTCCTCATTTGTCCCTCATTTTGGTCTGATCTATATAATTGTAAATAAAATGCACTTTTTATCTTTCAAAAAGCATTTCACAGTGCTTAACCTTTCATCCAATTTCTAAATTGCTGCATTTTTAAATGTCAAGAGCCAATATAAAGCAGTTATAGTGGTAGAAAAAAAGCACTTGTGGGTCTATTTTTTTTTTTTTTTGTATAATTCTCCTTTAACCACTTCAGCCCTGGAGGGTTTCACCCCCTTCCTGACCAGAGCATTTTTTGTGATCCGGCACTGCGTTATTTTAAATGACAATTGCACGGTCGTGCGACGCTGTACCCAAATAAAATTGACGTCCTTTTTTGCCCACAAATAGAGCTTTCTTTTCGTGGTATTTGATCACCTCTGCGGTTTTTATGTATCTAAATAAACAAAACAAAAAACTGACAATTTTGAAAAAAAAAAAACAATATTTTTTACCTTCTGTTATAAATCATATCCAATAAAAAAAAAAATGTAAAAAAAAATAATTTCTTCATCAATTTAGGCCAATATGTATTCTGCTACGTTTTTGGTAAAAAAAAATCCCAATAAGCGTATATTGATTGGTTTGCGCAAACGTTATCGCATCTACAAACTATGGGATAGATTTATGGACTTTGAATTTCTTTTTTATAGTTTTTACTAGTAATGGCGGAGATTTTTTGTGGGACTGCGACATTGCAGCAGACAGATCTGACACTAAGTGACACTTTTTGGGGACCAGTGACACCAATACAGTGATCAGTGCTAAAAAAAAAAAAAAAATGCACTGTCATTGTATAAAATGACACTGGCAGGGAAGGGGTTAACATCAAGGGCTATTAAAGGGTTAAGCGTGCTCCTAGGCCAGTGATGGCGAACCTTGGCACCCCAGATGTTTTGGAACTACATTTCCCATGATGCTCTGCAGTGTAGTTGAGCATCATGGGAAATGTAGTTCCAAAACATCTGGGGTGCCAAGGTTCGCCATCACTGCCCTAGGGGGTGCTTGCTAACTGTGTGGGGGAATGGTTTGACTGGGGGAAGAGAGAGATCTTGTGTTCCTGCTTAGCAGGAACACAAGATCTCCCTCTTCCCCACTGACAGAAAGGCGATCTGCCTTGTTTACATAGGCAGACTGACGTACTGCCTCTCTACGAGCGATTGCCGGGTTCCCAGCAGACATCGTGTCCGTGGGACTCGCTAACTGGCTCGCAGGGTCACGGGGGGGGGGGAGCAGGTCGCAAGGGGGGGGCGCACGCACGCCCCAGACCCTGAAGAAGCGAACAATGTACAGTTACGTTGTTTCGCGCAGCCGGGCTGCCCTGCCGCAGTATATGTGCGGTGGATACTCCGGAAGCAATTAAGGTGGCATAGCAGGGGGTGTCTTAGGCCTACATACCTTTGGTAATAGGTGTCCCTCGTTCCTATTTCAAAAAGTTGGGAGGAATGTATAGGTGTGTTGTGGAGCATTGTGGATTACTTTTAATTGCGCCCCAATGTGCTTCTACAGTGCACCAGATGGGAATGCCCTGTGGCTTTTGTACATGGAGGTGTTCAAAATGAATAGGCTGCCTGACGCGACCCGCTTGAATGACCAAAAACCTGTGCGTTGTGGTGTGAATGGGCCCTTAATAAAATAAAGGATAACCAAACGGGTTCATCCTTCACCTTTATTGCCTCTGTAACTGCTCCATAGAGGCTTTATGCCGACAGGCAAGTGAGCAGGCCTCAATCTCTAAGATACAATTACTTCGACAATCTAATCCCTCCCACTTATTACTGCAAGCCTGGTCGTGATGATAAGGAGCCCTGCTAAGATTTAGCCGACGTCTCCTATCTCTGCATTATCAGCCTTATCATATCGCACCTTCATTCCGCATTGTGCTTATTTGATGTCACGTCGTTGGAAAAAAATATATATTCTGGCAGGTTTAGTACAAAGGCAATTACAAGCACGTTTTACACAAGCCGATATAAAGCAGACCTGCGAAGAAAAACGAAGGCGAATGGCGTCACAGGCGGATGATGAGCCCTAGGTGCCGGAGCGTTCTAATCTTCATGGGTGGCGCCAGCTTTGGAGAACATTTTCCTGGACAGTTTGGAATTATTCTTGATTTGCATGGAACTATTATTATAAATAATTATAATATATATGCAGTATATACTATACAATATTATATATACCCTGTATATATATATATATACGTATATATACAGTATCTCACAAAAGTAAGTACACCCCTCACATTTTTGTAAATATTTTATTCTATCTTTTCATGTGACAACACTGAAGAAATGACACTTGTCTACAATGTAATGTAGTGAGTGTACAGCTTGTATGACAGTGTAAATTTTCTGTTCCCTCAAAATAACTCAACACACAGCCATTAATGTCTAAACCGCTGGCAACAAAAGTGAGTACACCCCTAAGTGAAAATGTCCAAATTGGGCCCAGAGTGTAAATATTTTGTGTGGCCACCATTATATTCCAGCACTGCCTTAACCCTCTTGGGTATGGAGATCACCAGAGCTTCACAGGTTGCCACTGGAGTCCTCTTCCCCTCCTCCATGATGACATCACAGAGCTGGTGGATGTTAGAGACCTTGCGCTCCTCCACCTTCTCTTTGAGGATGTCCCACAGATGCTCAATAGGGTTTAGGTCTGGAGGCATGCTTGGCCAGTCCATCACCTTTACCCTCAGCTTCTTTAGCAAGGCAGTGGTCACATTGAAAGTATGTTTGGGGTCGTTATCATGTTGGAATACTGCCCTGCGGCCCAGTCTCTGAAGGGAGGGGATCATGCTCTGCTTCAGTATGTCACAGTACATGTTGGCATTCATGGTTCCCTCATTGAACTGTAGCTCCCCAGTTCCGGCAGCACTCATGCAGCCCCAGACCATGACACTCCCACCACCATGCTTGACTGTAGGCAAGACACACTTGTCTTTGTACTCCTCACCTGGTTGCCGCCACACACGCTTGACACCATCTGAACCAGATAAGTTTATCTTGATCTCATCAGACCACAGGACATGGTTCCAGTAATCCATGCCCTTAGTCTGCTTGTCTTCAGCAAACTGTTTGTGGGCTTTCTTGTGCATCATCTTTAGAAGAGGCTTCCTTCTGGGTTGACAGCCATGCAGACCAATTTGATGCAGTGTGTGGCGTATGGTCTGAGCACTGACAGACTGACCCCCCCACCCCTTCAACCTCTGCAGCAATGCTGGCAGCACTCATATGTCTATTTCCCAAAGACAACCTCTGGATATGACGCTGAGCACGTGCACTCAACTTCTTTGGTGGACCATGGCCAGGCCTGTTCTGAGTGGAACCTGTCCTGTTAAACTGCTGTATGGTCTTGGCCACCGTGCTACAGCTCAGTTTCAGGGTCTTGGCAATCTTCTTATAGCCTAGGCCATCTTTATGTAGAGCAACAATTCTTTCTTTTCAGATCCTCAGAGAGTTCTTTGCCATGAAGTGCCATGTTGAACTTCCAGTGACCAGTATGAGAGAGTGAAAGCAATAATACCAAATTTAACACACCTGCTCCCCATTCACACTTGAGACCTTGTAACACTAGCAAGTCACATGATATCGGGGAGGGAAAATGGCTAATTGGGCCCAATTTGGACATTTTCACTTAGGGGTGTACTCACTCTTGTTGCCACTGATTTTGACATTAATGGCTGTGTGTTGAGTTAGGGGGGACAGAAAATTTACACTGTTATACAAGCTGTACACTCACTACTTTACATTGGAGCAATGTGTCATTTCTTCAGTGTTGTCGCATGAAAAGATAGAATAAAATATTTACATAAATGTGAGGGGTGTACTCACTTTTGTGAGATACTGTGAATATTATATACACTCACCAGCCACTTTATTAGGTGAACCTGTTCAGTTGCTTGGTAACACAAATTGCTAATCAGCCAATCACATGGCAGCAACTCAATGTATTTAAGCATCTAGATGTGGTGAAGACGACTTGCTGAAGTTCAAACCGAGCATTAGAATGGGGAAGAAAGGGGATTTAAGTGACTTTGAACGTGGCATGGTTGTTGGTGCCAAACGGGCTGGTCTGAGTATTTCAAAAATTGCTGATCTACTGGGATTTTCACACACAACCATCTCTTGGATTTACAGAGAATGGTCCGAAAAAGATAAAAATATCCAGTGAGCGGCAGTTGTGTGGAGGAAAAATGCCTTGTTGATATCAGAGGTCAGAGGAGAATGGGCAGACTGGTTCCAGATGATTGAAAGGCAACAGTAACTCAAATTACCACTTGTTACATCCAAGGTATGCAGAATACCATCTCTGAATACACAACACATCAAACCTTGAAGCAGATGGGCTACAGCAGCAGAAAATCACACCGGGTGCCACTCCTGTCAGCTAAGAACAGGAAACGGAGGCCACAATTCGCACAGGATCACCAAAACTGGACAATAGAAGATTGGAGAAAACATTGCCTGGTCTGATGAGTCTTGATTTCATCTGCAACATTCAGATGGTGGGGTCAGAATTTGGTGTAAACAACATGAAATCATGGATCCATCCTGCCTTGTATCACCGGTTCAGGCTGGTGGTGGTGGTGTAATGGTGTAGGGGATGTTTTCTTGGCACACTTTGGGCCCCTTGGTACCAATTGAGCATTGTTTAATGTCCACGGCCTACCTGAGTATTGTTGCTGACCATGTCCATCCCTTTATGACTACGGTGTCCCCATCTTCTGATGGCTCCTTCCAGCAGGATAATGCACCATGTCACAAAGCTCCAATCATCTCACCACTGGACAATGAGGTCCCTGTACTCCAATGGTCTCCACACTCACCAGATCTCAATCCAATAGAGCACCTTTGGGATGTGGTGGAACAGGACATTGTCATCATGGATGTGCAGCCGACAATTCTGCAGCAACTGTGTGATGATATCATGTCACTATGGAGCAAAATCTCTGAGGAATGTTTCCAACACCTTGTTGAGTTTATGGCACCAAGAATGAAGGCAAAAGGGGGTCCAACCCGGTACTAGCAAGGGGTACCTAATAAAATGGCCGGTGAGTGTGAGTATGTATGTATGTGTGTGTGTATATATATATATATATATATATATATATATATATATATATATACTGATAATACTAATTCCAATATAGACCCTAGCAATGAACGTCTCCTATTTGATCTCCTTTGGTCTCTTAAATACACCAATATAAACAGCAAACGATCAGCCTTTATGGCCCGATTCACACCTGAGCGTTTTGTAGCTCGAAGCTCCAAAATGCTGGAGGAAAAAAAAAAAAATCAATTATTCTCTGTGGATTTGGTTCACATCTCCACTCCATGTCACCTGAAGCTGAAAAAAAAAAAAAAATAATTATGGTCTACCTTTGTAGCTTGATTTGGGCCGATTGGTGCATTTTTTTAAGGGTTCTTTCCACCATAGAAATGCAATAAAACTCAAAATTTGCATGTTTTTCAGCATTTTTCTGCTCAAATTCAGTAATCGAGTTAAAAATGAATATTAATAATAAAAAATAAAAATAATAATAAATAAATAAACTCCTAACCCTAGCAAAAAAAAAATAAAATAAATGGATAAAAGTGGATGAAAAAACTGAATAACATAGCAAAAAATGATGAAATGTATATTTTTCTCTATTGGTTAATTTAAAAATGGCAAAGCTCAAAAACGCTTTAATAAAAACACTGTACAAAAAATTTGCAAAAATGTGCATAATAACACAAGACAAAATGCTTGAAAAAGCACAACACTTAAGTGAGAATGCTGCCTGAGCCCTGGTTCACATTGCAGCGATTTGGCATGCGAGTTGACATGTCAACTCGCATGCCAAATCGGCGGCTATTGCCGGCAAAGACCCCGTCCGAATCAGAGTAATGCCCCGTACACACGGTCGGATTTTCCGACGGAAAATGTGTGATAGGACCTTGTTGTCAGAAATTCCGACCGTGTGTGGGCTCCATCACACATTTTCCATCAGATTTTCCGACACACAAAGTTGGAGAGCAGGAGATAAAATTTTCCGACAACAAAATCCGTTGTCGGAAATTCCGATCGCGTGTACACAAATCCGACGGACAAAGTGCCACGCATGCTCAGAATAAATAAAGAGATGAAAGCTATTGGCCACTGCCCCGTTTATAATCCCGACGTACGTGTTTTACGTCACCGCGTTTAAAACGATCGGATTTTCCGACAACTTTGTGTGACCGTGTGTATGCAAGACAAGTTTGAGCCAACATCCGTCGGAAAAAATACTGGGATTTTGTTGTCGGAATGTCCGAACAAAGTCCGACCGTGTGTACGGGGCATAACGCTGCATTTGCAGCGCTACACCGATTCCCAAAAGTATTTTCTGTACTACTTTTGGTGACTTTGGGGTGCAATTTTTAATAGACATCTGTGCAGAAACCCGGGACTGACATGCGGGAATGAAAATGTGCGAGTTCAGCTGAACTAATACAATTTCATTCCCACTGTCAGTGTGAACCTGGCCTAAAGCTTGACTTTGGGCACACAAACCTTTATTGAAATGTCTTTATAAATAGCCACGAAGGGTGTAAACTTCCACTTTGTGAGCATCAGATGTTTTTATAAACCCAGATATTACCTTGTAAAATTAGCAGTGACATCATCAGTGTGCTGCCCATAGCCTGTGTAGAGAGCAGAGCTCAAGGAGGAACCAGAAGGCTTCGTTTTTGAGCGTTTATCTGCTCAAATGAAATAATTAAATAAAAATAAATAATAATAAATAAATAATAAAATAAATAAATAATAATTAATAGTAAATAATAATAATAATTATTATTATTGTTATTATTATTATTATTATTATTATTATTATTATTATTATTATTATAATAAAAAAAAACTATAAATAAATTAATAAACCCCTAACCCCTGAACCCTAACAAAATAAATAAATAATAATAGTGGATGAAAAAGCTGAAAAAAGCAACAAATGATGAAACAGCTATATAAGAACACTGTAGAAAAACGTGCAAAAATGTGCATAAAAACACATGACAAAATGCTTGAAAAAAAAGCTAAAAAATTGGACACTCAGGTGTTAATGCAGCCTAAAGCTAAACTTCAGGCACACAAACCTCTATTTACATTTCTTACTCAATAGCCACGAAGAATATAAACTTTCAATTTGTGAGCATCAGACGTTTTTAACAAACCCAGATATAACCTTGTTAAAAGTAGCAGTGACATCATCACTGTACCTGCACAGTGACATCATACATAGCCTATGCAGAAAGCAGAGCTGTAGAAGGGACCCAGAAGGCTTCTCCCACTACTAGCTGCCTGTGTTCCGTCAGAATCGGTGACCCGTCAGATTAGGTGACATTCTGTCAGCTGCGCATGCGTTCCACCGCTACCAGGTTTGCTAATCTGACAGAACACCTGCAGTCAGAAGAAGTGGCAGCGGACATCTTACTACACCCAGCTACGTGTTGAATTTCAGAGTCATTTTAGCAATGAACTGAGCGTTTATATATAAAAATAGTATGTTGACATCTGTGATGGTGTTTTGATGTTAAATGTTGACACCAGCAGTAGGAAGGTGGCGGAGGCCATCTTAGTACACCACGCACTACTCAGTGCTAAAACTTTAGGCTTTCAAATTTCAACATCGAAACAGCATCACAGATGTCAAAATACTATATTTATTTATATCTGCTCAGTTTATTGCTAAAATTACTGTGCAATTCAAGATGTAGCTGGGTGTAGTAAGATGTCCGCTGCCTTCTTCTGACTGTAGGTGTTCTGTCAGATTAGCAACCCTGGTAGCGGTGGACGCATGCGCAGATGATGGAACGTCGTTTCCGTTACCTAATCTGACGGGTCGCTTATTCTGACGGAACACAGGCAGAAAACTACAAGAGGGGGGTGGAGACATGACCAGTCACCCTGCACAAGGAGAGAAAAGTTGCTGCCAACTGACTGGATGGAACTGATTAAGGACCACATCCCTAATACATGATTTGAAATGCAAGTTCCTCAAAGGTGGGACTTTAACAGACCATAATGATTAGTCTCATAAAATTACAAATTTAGTAATACAAAGAATGGTAGTGCACAATACAAAAAATGGAATAAAACCAATCACATGTTGGAAATAACAGCAAAGGACAAATAACTGGAATAACCCAATTCCACTGTCAGGGAGACAGAGAAAGTCCAACGCATTTCAACAATTGAGGTAGAAGTCTTCTTCAGGGACAATAGGCTGAAGAGTTCCAGATATGTACATTTAATCCCATGTGTTGTTGTCAGGGCTGGGCTCAGCCCTTCCTTCTCTGAGCTGGCCGCTCAGCTGTCAGCTAATTGCCAGCTCCTATCTCTCTCCACATTTACTCAGCTGTTGATGATATCCTGCTCGTCAGTCCTGCCTACTTAAGCCGTGCAGTCCAGAGGAGCGCTGCCTTCACCTTAGTCACATCACAAGTAGCTATCTCCTCCGTTCCTGTTTAAAAACTGGCTTTGCTGACATCCCTTCTGGCTCCAGATCCTGCTTGCTGTTCCACTACTTTGATCCCTGACTTCTTGCTTGGCTGACTATCTGTTCCGGTTACTGAACTTTGGCTATGTTTTGACTACGGTTGTTCTTTTTACTTTTATTATTAAACAAGTGTGATTTAACTGTACATCTGTCTCGGTCTGATTTCATGGTTTCTGACAGTTGTATGTTTCAACCAAGAGAGATCATAGCTCAAAGAATAAGAAGGAAATGAAGCGCCAGAGCAACGCCATGAAGCCAAAACAGAATGAAGATGGAAAATGTCCAACTGTACCCTCGTGTCAGGATGTACCCACCTCAGAGGGGGCTGGAGCAATGGGAGAGACCAAGCCACAAAATGTCTATGTCTCGGATGTTTTGACTAAGTCTTCAGCCCATTCACCCTGAAGAAGACTTCTACCTCAATTGTGGAAACGCGTTGGACTTTCTCTGTCTGCCTGACAGCGGAATTGGGTTATTTGTCCTTTGCTGTTATTTCCACCATGTGTTTGGTTTTATTCCATTTTTTGTATTGTTTACTACCATTTTTTGTATTGATACATTTGTAATTTTATGGGACTAATCACTGTTTATGGTCCTTTAAAGTCCCACCTTTGAGGAACTTGCTTTTCACTGCACAAGGAGAGAGAGCAGCAGTGAGCGGTCTATATTACAGAAAGTCAAAATCTAACACTGGATTAATGCACAGATCTGTTAGAAATACACCACAAAGAGCACCACGATTCAAGAAAGAATGTACATGATGAATGGATTTAGGCAATATTTGATTATTCTGGAGATCATGCTAGGTAGCAACATACATTGAAATAGTAAAATCACATTTTTATTCCAAATTATACATAAAATATATGTATTTTTTAAATGTGTTAAAATAGCATGTGACTAAATAAATGTATGAAATAAATCTGATGAAATAAATGTTCAAATATTACTAATGCCACCATTAACTGTATATGCTACTCCATAAGCCACCATCTCAAAAATTTCATAAATCAAAGTTATTATTATTAATATACAGGATGTATATTATTATACAGGATTTATATAGTGTCAACAGTTTGCACAGCACTTTACAATATAAAGGGACACAATACAGCAACAATACAATTTAATACAAAAAGGTTAGGAAGGCTTTAGTAACAAATCCATGGGTGTTGTATACAGTGTATTTATTATACCATGGGACGGAGAAGACTCTCAGCACATCTCTCAGACTGCAAGGTCTGCTTTATCAGGGGGAATAGAAGTATGTATCAAATAAATATTTAAAAATGTAACAGCTTGAACTGCTAAGAAAACAAGCGCAAGGTCAGCCAAGGACAAGGCCAGTCACCATGACCGTAGTTACTCCGACATTGCACTGAAGTACTCGGATATCAACATTAAGGTTGCAATGCATTGGAGTTTATAGAGAACTGTCCCCTTTGGTCAATCAAAAAGGATAAATTGGTCATACAGTAATACCTTGGAATACGAGCATAATTTGTTCCAGAAGCATGCTTGTAATTCAAAGCACTCGTATATCAAAGCGAGTTTCCGCATAAGAAATAATGGACACTCAGATAATTTGTTCTACAACCACTGCTGGTGTATCCAGTACTGTATGTGGCCAGAGGTGCAGGGGCGCTGGTGTATGCAGTAATGTATGTGGCCAGAGGTGCGCGGGGGGGCTGGTGTATGCAGTACTTTATGTGGCCAGAGGTGCAGGGGCGCTGGTGTATGCAGCACTGTATGTGGCCAGAGGTGCGGGGTTGCTGGTGTATGCAGTACTGTATGTGGCTAGAGTTGCAGGGGCGCTGGTGTATACAGTACTGTATGTGGCCAGAGTTGCAGGAGCGCTGGTGTATGCAGTACTGTATGTGGCCAGAGGTGCGAGGGCGCTGGTGTATGCAGTACTGTATGTAGCCAGAGGTGCGGGGGTGCTGGTGTATGCAGTACTGTATGTGGCAAGAGGTGCGGGGTTGCTGGTGTATGCAGTACTGTATATGGCCAAAGTTACGGGGGGCGCTGGTGTATGCAGTACTGTATGTGGCCAGAGGTGCGGGGGCACTAGTGTATGCAGTACTGTATGTGGCCAGAGGTGTGGGGGCGCTGGTGTATACAGTACTGTATGTGGCCAGAGTTGCAGGGGCGCTGGTGTATGCAGTACTGTATGTGGCCAGAGTTGCAGGGGCGCTGGTGTATGCAGTACTGTATGTGGCCAGAGGTGTGGGGGCGCTGGTGTATACAGTACTGTATGTGGCCAGAGTTGCAGGGGCGCTGGTGTATGCAGTACTGTATGTGGCCAGAGGTGTGGGGGTGCTGGTGTATACAGTATTGTATGTGGCCAGAGTTGCAGGGGCGCTGGTGTATGCAGTATTATATGTGGCAAGAGGTGCGGGGGTGCTGGTGTATGCAGTACTGTATGTGGCCAAAGTTGCGGGGGCGCTGGTGTATGCAGTACTGTATGTGGCCAGAGTTGCAGGGGCGCTGGTGTATGCAGTACTGTATGTGGCCAGAGGTGTGGGGGCGCTGGTGTATACAGTACTGTATGTGGCTAGAGTTGCAGGGGCGCTGGTGTATGCAGCACTGTATGTGGCCAGAGGTGTGGGGGTGCTGGTGTATACAGTATTGTATGTGGCCAGAGTTGCAGGGGCGCTGGTGTATGCAGTACTGTATGTGGCCAGAGGTGTGGGGGCGCTGGTGTATACAGTACTGTGTGTGGCCAGAGTTGCAGGGGCGCTGGTGTATGCAGTACTGTACTGCTCGTTTTGCGACACAGCGCTCGCCAATCAAGTCAGGATCTTTACCGCTCGTATACCGCGTTACTCGAAAACTGAGGTATCATTCTATATGGAAGGAGAGATTCCAGAGTAACTTTCTGATTACAGCAAAGGGTAAGCTGAGTGTTCCTTTCAAGTGATACTAAACAGAGAAGTGTTATTACTATAATTCATTCACATAAATCATACAGTATATATCATGCCACTGTATTTTGTGTGGTCACATGATCTTTCCCTGTTCTTTGGCATTTGCAGGGAAGGATCCTCGGGAGGGGCTTTTGTTACTCTGCTGCTGTATGCTCCCTACAGGGTGAGTCTGTGCCTGGCCAGCCCTGATTGGTGCTGTGACGGTCACATGACTAAAAAAACTGTTTCTGGAAAAAATTCAAATCAAAGAACAAATCAAATTAAACTAAAAATATTAAAAACTTTTAAAGGGGTTGTAAAGGCAAAAAGGTTTGTTTTTTTTATCTTAATGCATTCTATGCATTAACCACTTCTGGACCAAGCCTATTTCTGACACTTGTTTTACAAGTTAAAATCAGTACTTTTTGCTAAAAATTTACTTATTCAATATTTCTTTATTGAGATTTTACATATACAAGTAAGTTGAACATTAGTTTGTTACAAACAGAGGTTCGGTCTAGAGCATAAGTCACTTTGATTTAACTAGGCAACCAACTTAAGTATATATAGATCTTGAATAAATCAGGGGCAGTTATGCCCAGTACCTCTGCTTCTAGGGATTTAACTCTAGATGGGAGGGGGGGAGGTGGAGGGGGGGCATAAATTGAGGATCAGAGGGGGTGAAGAGGGGGGGGGGTGAGAAGGGAGGGTACACCAGCATAAACAGGTACAGAGTATCAAGACAGGATAGGTCAGAAATAATTCACAGTATTACTTTACATTTCGGGTGATTCAACCATTGTGACCGTTTTATACATTTTTCCATCTGCATATTTTGCTTGGCTACTTGTTTCTCCATTAAGCATTGTATATTAAGATCAGTAATGATATTGGCTATGGAGGGGGTTTCTGAGGTTTTCCACAATCCGGTGATTTTCAGTTTAGCTGCGAGCAATAAGTGTATTATGATGTATCTAGTGTTTAGTGGGAATTTCTCTATCCCGACGTGAAGTAGAGCTAGGGTAGGGCAGGGGGCAGTGGATTTTCCTGAGATGGAGGATATCGTTACGAATATTTGTCTCCAGAATGAGCTAAGGGATTTGCAATACCAGAGGATGTGGGCAATGGTACCTGTGCTGCCACATGTCCTCCAGCAGCTAGGTGGACTTCCTGGGTATTTTTTTTGAGAGATGATAGGGTGTTAGATACCATCTTTGGAGGGTTTTTTGGTATGATTCCCAGTGGTTGGAGCAATGGAAGGCTGCATATGTTGTTCTAAAAGCTTGTTGCCACATGTTAGGGGTAATGTGTTCGTTCAGTTCGTCAGCCCATTTGGTTAGAGTAGCAATTTGTGAGTAAGGGCGGTCTTCACTCAGGAGAGCATAGAATAGAGCTATACCTTTTTTGGGATACGGGGAGCATGGAAAAAATTAATAAATGGGTTCGGGGATCATGGCTGTCGAGGGAAGTTTGGAGGATTTAAGAAAGTGAGAGATCCTCATATACAGTTGCAATAAAAAGTATGCAAACCCTTTTAGAATTATATGGATTTCTGCACAAATTGGTCATAAAATGTGATCTGATCTTCATCTAAGTAACAACAATAGACAATCACAGTCTGCTTAATCTTATAACACACAAAGAATTAAATGTTACCATGTTTTTACTGAACACACCATGTAAACATTCACAGTGCAGGTGGAAAAAGTATGTGAACCCCTACTAATGAGATCTCCAAGAGCTAATTGGAGTGAGGTGTCAGCCAACTGGAGTCCAATCAATGAGATGAGATTGGAGGTGTTGGTTACAGTTGCCCTGCCCTATACAAAACACACACCAGTTCTGGGTTTGCTTTTCACAAGAAGCATTGCCTGATGTGAATGATGCCTCACACAAAAGAGCTCTCAGAAGACCTACAATTAAGAATTGTTGACTTGCATAAAGCTGGAAAGGGTTATAAAAGTATCTTCAAAAGCCTTGATGTTCATCAGTCCACGGTAAGACAAATTGTCTATAAATGGAGAAAGTTCAGCACTGCTGCTACTCTCCCTAAGAGTGGGCGTCCTGTAAAGATGACTGCAAGAGCACAGCGCAGACTGCTCAATAAGGTGAAGAAGAATCCTAGAGTGTCAGCTAAAGACTTACAAAAGACTCTGGCATATGCTAACATCCCTGTTAGTGAATCTACGATACGTAAAACACTAAACAAGAATGGATTTCATGGGAGGATACCACAGAGGAAGCCACTGCTGTCCAAAAAAAACATTGCTGCACGTTTACAGTTTGCACAAGAGCACCTGGATGTTCCACAGCAGTATTCTGTGGACAGATGAAACCAAAGTTGAGTTGTTTGGAAGAAACAAAGAAATGTGTGGAGAAAAAGAGGCACAGCACACCAACATCAAAACCTCATCCCAACTGTGAAGTATGGTGGTGGGGGCATCATGGTTTGGGGCTGCTTTGCTGTGTCAGGGCCTGGAGAAATTGCTATCATCGAAGGAAAAATCAATTCCCAAGTTTATCAAGACATTTTGCAGGAGAACTTAAGGCCATCTGTCCACCAGCTGGAGCTCAACAGAAGATGGGTGTTGCAACAGGACAACAACCCAAAGCATAGAAGTAAATCAACAACAGAATGGCTTAAAGTGGATGCAAACCCGAATTTTTTTTTAAAGCATACTGTAGAGTATAAGATTTCCTATCATTTGAGCCCAGTCTTGCCACACAGAGTTAATCCATCTCTGAGCAATCCTCTTTTATTGTTCAGTGAGAAAATTCTTGACAAACTGAGAAAAACGTTGTCAAATACTCCCCCTCACTGTGAGTGACAGGTGATTTACATATCTCGTGCACTAGCCTAAGACACAGGCGTTATTTTTTAATTCCCTCCCCCACTCATTTCTTCAGCAGCTCTGCAAGGATTGGCTGTTCCACACCTCACCATGATTTGGCATGCTGAAGTCATGTGGTTACTTTCCTGTCTTTTCACTGGATGTTAGAGATCATAGCAGAAGTTCAGTGTTAGAAACACAGGAGAAAATGCATATTGACAAGGGGAGTGTAGAGGTGGGCGGGGAGTCTACTGACATCACGACTCCACCCACCGAGCTCCAGACAACAGACCCGCCCACAGAATCTGCAGTTTTTCGGATCAAATAACAGACAGAGGGGAGACATTTAACAGGTAAAGATACATGCAGGAGGCATATATATCCTTATAGATAACCCCTATGGCAGTAGTTTAGAAAGGATGACATTGGGTTTACATCCACTTTAAACAGAAGAAAATACGCGTTCTGGAGTGGCACAGTCAGAGTCCTGACCTCAACCCGATTGAGATGCTGTGGCATGACCTCAAGAAAGCTTTTCACAGCAGACATCCCAAGAATATTGCTGAACTGAAACAGTTCTGTAAAGAGGAATGGTCAAGAATTACTCCTGACCGTTGTGCACGTCTGATCTGCAACTACAGGAAACGTTTGGTTGAAGTTAATGCTGCCAAAGGAGGTTCAACCAGTTATTAAATCCAAGGGTTCACATACTTTTTCCACCTGCACTGTGAATGTTTACATGGTGTGTTCAATAAAAACATGGTAACATTTAATTCTTTGTGTGTTATTAGTTTAAGCAGACTGTGATTGTCTAGTGTGACTTAGATGAAGATCAGATCACATTTTATGACCAATTTGTGCAGAAATCCATATTATTCCAAAAGGGTTCACATACTTTTTATTGCAACTGTATGTGTAAGATTCTGAGTTTGGGAGTTTGAATTCTCTTTGCAGATTTTCAAAAGTTTTTAGGGATAGCCCACTGAAGAGGTTGAGTATATTTGTGATGCCAGAAGCGCACCAGTGGGAGACCTTGAGGTCGGGTATTTGTTTGGATAGCGCACTAATAGGGATCAGTAAAGAGTGGGTAGGGCTATTACTAACTTGCAAGGATTGGAGTTTCTTCCAAGTTTGTAGGGAGGCAAAATTTGATTTATTTTGGGTGGAGGACATCCTGCTATGGTGAGAAGAAGTGTGTCTGTCAGGCGTTTGTGTGAGGAGGTTGAAGTTTCCATGGTTGACTAGATTTTTTCAGGTGTTGGGTGCCACCAGTAGTACATTTGGTCTAATGCCACGTACACAGGAGCGGACTTTACGGCAGACTTTGCCCAGCGGACTTTTCAACGGACTTTACGACGGACTTTCTGAATGAACGGACTTGCCTACACACAATCCACCAAAGTCCCTCGAATTCGTATGTGATGACGTACAACCGGACTAAAATAAGGAAGTTCATAGCCAGTAGCCAATAGCTGCCCTAGCGTCGGTTTTTGTCCGTCGAACTAGCATACAGACGAGCAGACTTTTCGACCGGACTCGAGTTCGACGGATTGATTTAAAACATGTTTCAAATCTAAGTCCGTCCAACTTTTGAGAAAACAAAGTCAGCTGGAGCCCACACACGATCGAATTGTCCAACGAAATCCCGTCCACCGGGCAAAGTCTGCTGTAAAGTCCGATCGTGTGTACGCGGCATAAGACTGAGGCATGGTATTAATTACTAATGTGGGGTAGACCAGCTCCTCCACTGTTGTGCAGTCTGGTTAGTATATATTTGGCACATCTAGGTGGCCCAGAGTCCCATATAAATTGTGTTAAGTGTTTCTGAATTGATGTGAAGAAGGTTTGGGGGATGGGAACTATCAGGGTGCGGAATAGGTACAGAAATTTAGGCAGTACTATAATTTTGAAGGAGGCTATCCTGCCTAATTTAGAAAGTCCCCCTACACTCAGCGAGCGCAAAAGATGGGGGAATTGAGGAAGAAATGCATTGTAGTTTAGATCGATCATTTGGTTGAGAGTGGGGGCCAGTTGGATTCCCAAGTAAGGTATGGAGTTGGAAGCCCATGTATATGGTAAGTTAGTCCTGAGTTGGGTTTCCAACTGCGTGGGAATATATAAGGGCATGTAGGTACCAATCAGGTTTCATTTTTAAATTTCCCAAAAAATGAGACAACGAATCTGATAGTTGCCCACGGTGCATCCTTAGTCCATGAGGCTGCCGCAGGCACATTCGAATAATGAGGTGTCTATGACACTTTATTCACATGGGCACTCCACATTTTCTGTCATGATCAGGGCAAGATTTCTGCAAAGTCAACAAAAGACTCGGCCTAAGAGGTGGCCAACAAAAAACGTCATGTCAGCCTGCTAATTCACTGATGGCATCCCTGAGGTGGGTATGAGATTCTATGGTTATATGTACTGAGTGGATTGGAGTGTACTGGGATGAATGGTTAAGTCCCCACTTTGTACATTACGCTGTACTTGACATACTCCATGCTGCTCCACTCTGTATGCTGTGCAGTATGGTACATTCTCTTCACACTGTCACTCTGAAAGCTGTGCTCTGTATTATATACTTAGTATAGTTAATCAGTACAGTATTGTCATATTAGCAAAAATATAATATGTACCACTGGCACTACCAAATGTAAAATATATGGAGCCCTGAAAAGTTCTGGCGTCAGGTGGAGTGAACAATGCATCATCATTGGTATTAAGAGGCGTAATAGTGCCACTTCATTGGTATCCATGAGAGGAATAGTGCCCCATCATTTATGTCAGTTGGAAAAATAATGCCCCATTATTGGTGTCCATTGGAGGAATAGTGCCCCATCACTGGTGTTCATTGGAGGAATAGTGTCCCATCATTGGTGTCAGTGGAAGGAATAGTGTTCCATCATTGGTGTCAGTGGAAGGAATAGTGTTCCATCATTGGTGTCAGTGGAAGGAATAGTGTCCCATCATTGGTGTCAGTGGAAGGAATAGTGTTCCATCATTGGTGTCAGTGGAAGGAATAGTGTCCCATCATTGGTGTCAGTGGGAGCAATAGTGCCCCATAATTGGTGTCAGTGGAAGGAACAGTGCCCCATCATTGGTGTCAGTGGAAGGAATAGTGTCCCATCATTGGTGTCAGTGGGAGGAATAGTGTCCCATCATTGGTGTCATTGGGAGGAATAGTGCATCATAATTGGTGTCAGTGGAAGGAATAGTGTCCCATCATTGGTGTCAGTGGAAGGAATAGTGTCCCATCATTGGTGTCAGTGGGAGGAATAGTGCCCAATAATTGGTGTCACTGGGAGGAATAGTGCCCCATCATTGGTGTCAGTGGGAGGAATAGTGCCTCATCATTGGTGTCAGTGGGAGCAATAGTGCCCCATAATTGGTGTCAGTGGAAGGAACAGTGCCCCATCATTGGTGTCAGTGGAAGGAATAGTGTCCCATCATTGGTGTCAGTGGGAGGAATAGTGTCCCATCATTGGTGTCATTGGGAGGAATAGTGCATCATAATTGGTGTCAGTGGAAGGAATAGTGTCCCATCATTGGTGTCAGTGGAAGGAATAGTGTCCCATCATTGGTGTCAGTGGGAGGAATAGTGCCCAATAATTGGTGTCACTGGGAGGAATAGTGCCCCATCATTGGTGTCAGTGGGAGGAATAGTGCCTCATCATTGGTGTCAGTGGAAGGAATAGTGCCCCATCATTGGTGTCAGTGGAAGGAATAGTGCCCATTGTCCATGTCAGTGGTAGGAACTATGCCCCACCGTTGCTGATAGTGGAGGGGAATAATGCCCCAAGGGTCGGGTATTAGCAAGCAAAGGGCCGCAGTCTGGAGACCACTGACATATAATATGTATAATATAGGATAGTATGTATAGTTTCCAAGCTGTTGCTACATTTTGGTAACTAATGACTATAATTGTGATAATTGTAAAGTCCTCACTGGCAAATGTGAACTTGATAAATTAGAGTTATCGAACCCAGGGAGGACCGGGATAAATTAATGAGTATCAGGACAATGAAGTGTGAGAGATGTAGTAATTATGGTTTCACAGTCCACGGTAATGCCGCATTTAACAAAAAAAGGCAGTTGAGAGCAAAGAGACACAAGTAATAATATTGTGAGATAATTAGTGTTAATTAAGCAAAAATAGTGATCTTTGTTCGTCCTGTTCAATGATTGTTTTCCCTTTCTTTTTTTTTTTTCACTCTGCCATTTATTTATCTTTTTTACAACATTTTTAAATTGTACTGGTCGTCATCTTGCAGCATTAATGCAAAACCTAGTTGTAGCCATTCCCTGTCTATAACAATTGGAAACAAATGGGAAAAAAGGACCAATCAATTTTCATCTTTCTTTTTTATAGAAAAACCTGATTTCTGGATGGGAGAGATAACCTGATTTCTTTAAAACCCAGCTCCAGGCAAAAAAAAACAATCCCCTCTTTCCTCTCTTTCACTACCCTACAGCTCAGTGGCCTCCAACTGGTTCCCATGGGCCGGAGTCGGAGATAAGCCTTTGCTCTTGCTTTTATCCAGTCCTCGGGGGACTAGTTCCACTGCTAAGACTTGTCATCCCACTGGACACCAACAGTGGGGCATAATTGTGGTTTCTGACAACAATGATGGGGCACACCCCCTCCCATTAATGCCAACTATGAGCCACTAATCTCCAACTAACACCAATGATGGGGCGCTATTCCTCCAACTAATATCAATTATGGAGTGCTATCCCTCCAACCAATATCAATGATGGGGTACTATCCCTCCAACTAATATCAACGATGGGGTGCTATCCCTCCAACTAATATCAATTATGGGGTGCTATCCCTCCAACCAATATCAATGATGGGGTACTATCCCTCCAACTAATATCAACGATGGGGTACTATCCCTCCAACTGATATCAATGATGAGGCACTATTCCTCCAGCTAATAATGATGGGGCACTATTCCTTCAACTTTAAAATCATTGATGGGGTACTGTTTCTCCAACTAATATCAATGATTGGGCACTATTCCTCCAACTGGTATCAATAATGGGGCAGTATTCATCCAACTAATGTCAATGATGGGGTAGTATCCCCCCAACTAATACCATGGATGGGACACTGCCCCTCCAACTAATAGCAATGATGGGGCGCTATCCCTCCAACTAATACCAATGATGGGGTGCTATCCCTCCAACTAATATCAATGATGGGGCGCTATCCCTCCAACTAATATCAATGATGGGGCGCTATCCCTCCAACTAATAATGATGGGGCACTATTCCTTTAACTTTAAAATCAATGATGGGGTACTGTTTCTCCAACTAATATCAATGATGGGGCACTATTTCTCCAACTGATATCACTAATGGGGCACTATTCATCCAACTAGTGTTACCGATGGGGTAGTATCCCCCCAACTAATACCATGGATGGGACACTACCCCTCCAACTAATAGCAATGATGGGGCGCTATCCCTCCAACTAATATCAATCATGGGGCGCTATCCTTACAACTAATATCAACGATGGGGCACTATTCCTCCATTCATCCAACTAATACCAATGATGGGGTGCTATTCCTCCTCCTTTTGGCCACAGCCGCTATGTAATTGTTTTACTCCCACTGATCACCAAGCTTAAGGCATTGTTGGCTTCAAATGATGCTTCTACTCCCACTGGCTGCCCCCCTCCCCTCCCCAAATCTGAAGGACATAAACTGGCCCTGTGTTTACAAAGTTCGGAGACCCTTGTTATTGCTGATCTCTGGAATGAAAAATAACTAGTAAAAAACTCTTGTTCTGTTTTCTTCTGGTGGACTCCTTCTTTGGGTGTCCACTTCCTGCATGATATGGATATTTCCTCTTCGCTGTCAAGTGGCGAGTCCTATCATGATCCGGAAGAGGAGTGATGTCATCATAAGGGGACAATAAGGTACTTTGATGGTGAGGGATAACCCATAGCTCCCAACTGTCTCTGATTTCGAGGGACTGTCCCTGATTTGGAGCAATGTCCCTCTTTCCCCCTCATTTGTCCCTCATTTTGGTCTGATCTATATAGTTGTATATAAAATGCACTTTTTATCTTTCAAAAAGTGTTTCTCAGTGCTAAACCTTTCATCCAAATTATAAATTGCTGCATTTGTAAATTTTATAAGCCAATATAAAGGAATAGTAGTGGTAAAAAAAAAGTTCCTTGTGGATTTAATTAACCTTTTTTTTGCGTTAATTCTCCTTTAAGGGGGTGTGGCGGGGGCGTGTCCTATGCCTACATACATTTGCTATTAGGTGTCCCTCATTCCCATCTCAGAATGTTGGGAGGTACTGTATGGATAACCTTCAAATCTGGATTGACCGTCCCCCTAATCACCTAAGCCCCCCATCTGTGTCCCCCACAGGAATTGGCACTGGCGGGGGACACAGATGGGGGGGCTTAGGTGATTACATCTTTCTTCTCCAGGTAAGACAGAAAGCTGGTGCAAGTATATACCCATTATGGGTTTCCCACATAAAGGAAGGGCAGAGTTCCACCAGCCCTAACTTACATATTAGTCCAGCAGTCTCCTGGTGTGTTCTGCTCTGAAATAACACCCCCCTCCCTCCTTTTTTTTTATGGCCTCTGCTCAATGGAGCCACACCCACAAGGAGCTTAACCATTCCACCATTATTCTACTATTCTTCTAAATCAGCCTATCACAACCTTTTGAACACAGAGGAACCCTTGAAATAACTTTCTGGTCTCAGAGAACCCCTGCTAAAAATGACTATGTCTTCAACTCATGATACATTAGTGTGATGGTCAGTGGGGAGAATAGTCCTTACACTTGTGGTCACTGGGAAGAATTACCTTCTTATAGAATGCTAAAAAAGATTGATGGTGTCAATGGAAAGTTATCGGAGAGGCAGAAATTGCTCATTGCTCAAGGAACCCCTAGCAACCTCTAGAGGAACCCTTGGCTTTCATGGAACCCCCGGTTGATAAACCCGGTTCTAAATGATTTGCAGACCTGAACCTTACAGAAGGAAGAAAAACAACCTAAATAGATTTTTGTTTTGCTTTTTTCTAGCTATACACCTATTATTTTTAATTATATTATTTTGTCGATAGTAAATCAAATATTCAACATCGAAGCAAGCCCTGCCCGAAAAGATGAAAATAGAGGAAGTCAGGCAGTATTTTTCTCTTCCATCACGAATCTCGGTGACATGTGGAGCTGACATCTGAGGTCGGCCTGTGCAATCAGGTCACCTCCTCGGCACAGTGTGACACGGTGATTGCATGACCAGCCAAGTCTTGGACGAGGGGCTTTGTTATTACCTCTGCCTCTTGACATGAGACTCACATCACAAGTTAATAGCAATTACTGTTTCTTGGATGCAGACCTGATGTCCAACAACTCTGAAATGTTCGGCAGAGAATGCCAGGTCATTGATGTCTCACTGAGAGCTCGTTTGTGAGCGAGCGGGCTGGACAGAGAGCGTGCCAAGTCCTACAATGTCGTGGCAGACGCTGGACTCGAGATTGTTTTGTTTTCAGATGTGTCTAATGCTTATTCTGGGCTACTTTCAAAGCAGACCGATGATTAATATTTAGGAAAATAATAGACTGTTTTGAAGCCCTGTTGTGTACACCTGACTAATGCTGGCTGCTAATGCAGATCCTTTGTTTTCAACAGAAAAAAAAATCCAACCACCGGGGGCCGAGTAATGCTCTGCCCAAAAATGACATTTCCGTTTTTAGCTGGGCATCGGAGCTGGATTATTCTATTGCTCTCGAAAATTCAGCTCATCGGTGTCTCTGTCTCTGCACACAAGACAGTAACCAAGGTGTCATGGTTTTGCAGTTGGGTTGCCAACAGAATAATATTAGAAGCTGGAATGGCACATCCAAAATGACATGGTAAAATATCATGAAACAGGCCAACAGGTTTCGGGGGATTAAGGCGTCCCCTTCTTTAGGGCATATTACAGATAGTTGGCAGCAATCCACTGGCTGGTGTTCCATGTGGTGCTGACGTGGATTTCCATTTTTGGAATACATTGTTTTATGTGAGTAGGCTGAATTTATATGAATCAATACTGGCAATCAAAAGACTATTCAAATTCGGTGCCACCACAATCACCACATAAAAACTTAGTAACACCTCACCCCAAAGGCAGGATAGCAGCTTCAGAGGCAAGGGGCGGGCTAGTATTTTACCTCAGTGCTGAGTCCATCGCTAAAATTGGGGGACCGAGAAAGGATATTGGATGCCAGAGGCCAGGGGTGGGCTAGCAATTACTAAACCTTTTTGGATGATCTGTATACCACAGTTACAAGATAAACTGCACAGTTTCTCCAGTGCTGAGAATTCAGGTAGGAGGAGATTTCCACTACAGCCTGTATACACGCCCAGATGTGTGATGTCAATATCATGTGACCTGGCTATCTCTGAGAACAAGTAAACGTTCTCTCCAGCATAAAAGACACAACTGAGCATGTGCAGTTCGGCTACCCTGCCTGTGTTAGCTGGCCTTCCCCAAATAGACAGTGCAGGAGGGGGGGGATCTATGCATACAGGATAAAACAGCTTTTTTTACACAATGCAGAGGATTAACCCCATTAAGTTCCACAGTGAGTATAACAAGCATGCTATGCTGCATATACAGACTGATTTTACGGTTGTGGGTTTAGTAACACTTTAACCTCAGTGCTGAGTCCATGGCTAAAATTGGGGACCGAGAAAGGATATTTGGTCGCCAGTCACTTTTGTCTTTTTAAAGTTTTATTGCAGAATAGTTAAGGAGGTGAGGATTAAGGGTCCCAGATACCATAGCAGATGGCTTACAGACTTCTCCAGATCAATGTCCAGCTTCAGTATCAGAACCCTTAAGCCAACACTGTAAGCACATTCCCAAATTTCAATGTATCCTCCAAGCGAGTCACCAGGCCCATCTGAGAGACTAGCCTTCTTCTTGGCTCTCTCCACAAAGGGGCCTCCCCTCAATGTTCTCCCCGGCACAGCTTCCTCCAAACACTGGGTAGGACAGCTTCTGGACCACTTCAGCATATTTTAGACCCCAAGCAGGCTGTTGGGCCTAACAGCAGAGCTCCATCCAACAGCACCTCCCTAGGCCTTAGCCCTGAGAAAGCACAAGAGTACGTGGCATGTCCCAAATATTTATATCCTCCCCCAGCATGCATCAGTGGCAGAAACCTCCTACTGGATTGGCTGAAGGAACTATAAATACTCAAACTCAAATACTCAAATAGTACACCCTTGGGATGAATTAGTGCGGAGACTGCGAGCCAGGCCTTCTTATCCAACATCAGTGCCTGACCTCACAAATGTGCTCCTGGAAGAATGGTCAAACATTCCCATAGACACACTCCTAACCCTTGTGGACAGCCTTCTCAGAAGAGTTGAAGCTCTTATAGCTGCAAAGGGTGGACCAACACCATATTGAACCCTACAGACTAAGACTGGGATGCCATTAAAGTTCATGTGCATGTAAAGGCAGGCGTCCCAATACTTTTGGCAATATACTGTGTGTGTGTGTGTGTGTGTGTGTGTGTGTGTGTGTGTGTGTGTGTGTGTGTGTGTGTGTGTGTGTGTCACACACACACACACACACACACACACACACACTGATCAGCTATAACATTATTACCACTGACAGGTAAAGGGAATATCTCGTTACAATGGCATCTGATAATTGATGGGATATATTAGGCAGCAAGTGAACACGTTGTCCATGAAGTTGATGTGGTGAAAACAGAAAAAAAATGGGCATCTCAGTTTGTTGTATATGGGGCTGTGAAGCCCATGGTGACTATGTCCACAGCCAAAAGCTCCTACAATGGTCACATGAACATCAGAACTGGACTACAGAGCAATGGAAGAAGGTGGCGTGGTCTGACGCATCCCGTTTTCTTTTACATCGTGCAGATGGCCAGGTGCGTGTGCGTCACTTACCTGGGGAAGAGATGGCACCAGGAATAAGAAGGTATAAGAAGGTAAGTCGGCAGAGGCAGTGTGTTGCTTTGGGCAATGTTCTGCTGGGAAACCTTGGGTCCTGCCATTCATGTGGATGTTACTTTGGTGTCCATGCCTCAATGGGTCATCTAACATCCTCAAGGTCTCTAACATCCACCAGCTCCGTGATGTCGTCACGGAGGAGTGGAAGGGGACTCCAGTGGCAACCTTTGAAGCTCTGGTGAAGTCCATGCCCAAGAGGGATAAGGCAGTGCTGGAAAATAATGGTGGCCACACAAAATATTGACACTTTGGGCCTAATTTGGATATTTATACTTAGGGGTGTACTCACTTTTCTTGCCAGCGGTTTAGACATTAATGGCTGTGTGTTGAGTTATTTTGAGAGGACAGCAAATTTACACTGTTATACAAGCTGTACACTCACTACTTTACATTTAAAGGTAAGTACCCCCCCCCCCCCCCCCCGGTAAAAAAGAGACTTTAAGGGCAAACTTTTTGAAAAAAGACAAATATTTAGAAAAATAGAAAATGTATTAAATAAAAACCCTGTCATAAACAAACATGACAGTGAGGCATAGAGTAATATACAATATTCATGTGTAGCATATGAGCAAAACAACACAACAAGTCTCCTGTAACCTAACGCGTTTCGGGATATTCAAGATAAATCCCTTCTTTGGGGGGGGCATGGAGGAGACAATAAGTGGAAATGCTCTGAAAAAGAAAAAGAAAAGAAAATCTAGACTTACAGAAAGAAGAAAGACAATGTCGAACACGTAAGACATCATGGCTGTAAAAAACGTACATACCGGTGCTATTGCATGAAATAAAATATTAAACTTAGATGGTTAGAGATGGTACCAAATGGGTGTAGAGACATCTATCCTCTTCCTTGGTAAGAGGACTCACTTTGTTCTCAGGGACCCTTGTGAGGGATCTTTCAAGGCTTTTTGCTTGAGTAACCATCTTCCCTACATACATATATTATATATATTTATATATATATATATATATATATATATATATATATATATATATATATATATATATATATATATATATATATATATATATATATATATATATATATATATATTTATATATATATATATATTTATATATATATATATACCGTATATATATATATATATATACCGTATATATATATATATATATATATATATATATATATATATATATATACATACATATATTATATACTATATATATAAAGATATATATATATATATATCTATATATATATATATATATCTTTATATATATATATATATATATCTTTATATATATATATATATATATATATATATATGTAATGAACTCAGCAGTCCTTTTAAATATTTCAGCATCCGTTTTCACAAATTTAATGGCGCGGTGCCGTCGTTTGCCGGTCCCTCTATTTTTTTTTTCCTCCATAACTCATTCCCGTGACTTGAACATAGGCCAGGCCCGCCGCAGATAGCTGAAGAGTTTGTAAATGGCTCTCAGCAGCAGCTGCGCGGTAAAAGAGAGCCGCCGTCAAAGCCTGCCTAACCGTTCCCCATATTTCCCTATAAACGCGGCTTTATTACTTGCAGATTGCAGTAGCTGCTGATAATAGCATTGCCCTCTTCCTGTGTCAATTGATGCTTACACTGACACCGAGTGGTAACATGAAGATTATGGGTTTGTTGCAGCAGTAAATGGACTTTTAAGCCGGGGGTAGTGTTCTATAACCACTTTGTGTATTTTAAGATGCCGTCACCTAATCATTGTAAAAATAAAAATGCGTGTTTAGGAAAATATACCATTGCCCGCGGTGTGTCTGGAATATGTTTGAAGGGGGATCGATGCCCAATGTGAAACGTTGTTTTAACTCCCCTACCTCTCAGCGCTCGCTTTGTATTCGTATTTATTAATGGAATCGGAAACATTCTATGTCATTCGTACTTTTAATAGTTTGCATCAGTCAGAGCTCCCCCGAGGAGCTTGCAATCAAATGTTACTGGCCAGAAGTTTTGGGACGTTAAAGCGGAACTACACCTGAGCGCCACAAACCAAAAACGCGATTGAATTCATTTTTTAATAATGAGCAAACTCCCCCATCTATCCATGTCTCCATGCTTAGGACCAAAGCAGTTTTCAAGGCCTCTTAGAAAATAGCGCCTGTAAAGTGCCTGAAAACTGCCCCCCATTCTCTGCAATGGGCGCTTTCACACTGGGGCGGGGCGCTTGCGGGAAGCAGCACCTTTGGGGTGGTTTGGGAACGCTGTACAGAGCGCTCCCAAAATGACCCTGCCCATTGCAATAAATGGGCAGTGCTTCCAAAAAGTGCGCCTGAAAAGCGCCACAACACTGGAGTTTTTATGCCCTTCTTTGGGATTAAAAACGCCCGCTAGCGGCTGAAAAGCGTTGCAAAAGAGCCGCTAAAACGAGCAGTGTGAAAGCAGCCTTATTTTGTTGAGAAACCACTTTGGAAAAACATCCCCCCCCCCCCCCAGCATTTCTGGAAGTAGTCATCTTGGGAAGGGAAGACGATTCATGTAGCATTTACTTCCTGGAATCCATCTACCCTTAGCTCAGATGTTTTATCCAGGGTTGCCACCTGTCCGGGATTCACCCGGACAGTCCGGGTTTTTAATCATGTGTCCGGGTTTCAGTCCACTTGAAATGGAGTAACCAAGATAGTCACACACAAATCTGTTGCCATCCGGGAGCTGCGGGCGGCTGTCTGGGAGCAAGTTCGGCATCACTGGGGGGGGGCAGGGTGATGATGTCAGCAAAAGCAATTCGGCCACACCCACATTTTTCTGCAGCTTACTATGTGCACTGCATTACTCAGTGTTCGGGTTTGGCTTAAAGAAAAGGTGGCGACCATAGTTCTATCAGCGTACCGTTACCCATCAGAATAGGTAACGGAAGTGATGTTCCCTCACTACACCGCGACGGCCATCTTGGTACACCCCGCACTCGTCCGCATTAAGCCTGCAGTCAAAAGTGGCAAGCGGACATCTTTTTACACCCAGCCAAGTCTGGCATTTCACACTTATTTTTACACGTAAACTGAGCTTATATAGTAAAATACAGGATTTAGAAATCCGTGACACTGTTTTGATGTTGAATTTTAAAAGCAGAGGCAAGCCTGCTGATCTCACAGGTTTACTAATATGACAGAACACCGCTACTTTTAAATTTCAACATCAAAAGAGTCTGACGGATTTCTAAATCCTGTATTTCAGTATATAAGCTCAGTTTACTTGCAAAAATAAATGTGAGATGCAAGACTTGGGTGGGTGTAAAAAGATGTCCTCTGCTGCCTCCTGGCTGCAGGCTCACTGTGGATGAATGCGGGGTGTAGCAAGATAGCGACCGCTGCGTCATGACGGAACGTCACTCCTGTTACCTATTCTGATGGGTAGCGGTATTCTGACAGGGCACAGCCATACAGGCAGGAGGGTGTACTTCAGTGGCGGCTGGTGGGTTCTTCTTTTGGGGGGTGGCAAACAAACAAACCCCCCCCCCCCCCGTGGTGTGGCACGGCATTGAAATACCCCCTCCCGCGCGGGTGGTCCATCACTTACCCGCTTGTGTGACGGGGCTGTGGTGTCCTCTCCTGGAGTGCGGGCAGCGGCCGGGGCGGCTCCGGTGTCCGCTTCTCCAGCTTCCTCCACCGTCTTCTCCTCCGCCAAAGCGCTAGGCATCCAATAGGATCGCCTGACGCTTTGGCCAATCGGGAAACAGGTATCACAGACCTGTCTCCTGATTGGGAGGAACTTTAGTTTGATAACAAAAATAAATTTTCTATGGTCACACAACTGGATGGCCTCTGCGCTCTGAGGCCACCCTTTTTTGAAGCCTATTAGATCCTCTGGCTCTAATCAGGTGCTTCAAAAAACACCCAGCCACATTGGAATCCATGGTCCAGTGTCACTAATATGTAGATCAAGGGGGGCGGACGCATGGATAGGGGAGGCGGTGCCCGTGCGTCCTCTATGGACGGGCCGCCACTAGTGTGCTTAGCTGAGAAAACCCCTCATCCCCTCCTGAAGACTCCTGTGATGTATGACAGAATTTTGGCCTAGGCCAGAAACCAGGAAGTAGCTGGAGAAATGTAAAAAAAAAACAAGTTTAAAATAAATATGCAGCTTCTCTACCTTTTTAATCCATGCCTATGTTTAAGCTGGTTCCTGTACCAGAGTGGCTCCTTTCTTTTGCAACATCCTATGGAGCCAGCCTTGCATACTGGGAGTAGAGCTGTGTTTCGCTACACTGTGTGCATCAATAGAAACACAGAGCCCCATAGCCTAGGATGACAAGGCACTCCCCTGCTAATTTCTCCACCTCCCATCTCCAAGCTGGCAGACTGAACTGTCCACTGCTAAAACATAACTAAACTCTCTCAATCAAACTTACCTGATTTAAAACCCATATGCTGCTAGCATTAGTATATAGATAGGAAAGTATATCATATTTATTTATTTTTTATTTTTATTTATTTATTTTTTTACATTTCTTCACTTGCTTCCTGCGTGGTACTGTAGTTCTGGGAGGGCGTCCATAGATGTCCACCCAGAACCCTGCCCACAGCTGATCACAGATCGGGGTAAAGGGGCAATCACAGTGGGCCTTTACCATGTGATCAGCTGTGTCCAATCACAGCGGATCACCTGTAAACAGATTTGCTGGTTATCCGCACTCCTTTCCTCACACAGTGTGTCTGTGTGAGGAAAAGACTGCTGATAACCAGCAAGGCTGTCAGCAAACTATTTACCGTATATACTCGAGTATAAGCCGAGTTTTGCAGCGCATTTTTTTGTGCTGAAAATGCCCCCCTCGGCTTATACTTGAGTCAAGCACTTTTCTGCAGCAGAGAATGACATTTTCGAACCGACTTTGGGGCCCCGTATCTCGGGGCCACTTGGTGCTAGGAACCCCAAATTTGGTGTGCAAAAACAGTGGAACTAGCACTATAACATATCTAATAGGGGGTCCCTAGCTCCAAGTGGCCCCGAGATACGGGGCCCCAAAGTCGGTTCAGAAAATGTCATTCTCTGCTGCAGAAAAGGGCTTGACATTTTCCCAACCGACTTTGGGGCCCCGTATCTCGGAGCCACTTGGTGCTAGGAACCCCTATTGGTTATGTTGTGGTGCTAGTTCCATTGGGTTTGCACAACAAATTTGGCGTTCTTAGCACTAAGTGGCCCCGAGATACGGGGCCCCAAATTCGGTCAACTGTGTCCATCTGCAGCAATGTCATTTCGGAACCCTTTGGGTCCAGAGACCCCAAATTTTGGCTGCAGCTAGGGGGCATCTAAGAACCCTTAACTACCAAGTTTGAAGTTCGGAGGACCTATGGCTGAAAATGGGCACATTGAGGCTGCAAATGGGCATTGTTGACCCTCTTTTCCACTTACAGTAGCTGCGCATTTCTCACCCTCGTCTTATACTCGAGACAATACGTTTTCCCAGTTTTGTGTGGTAAAATTAGGTGCCTCAGCTTATATTCGGGTCGGCTTATACTCGAGTATTTACGGTACACTGATAATCAGGGCACTGATAAACATTGCCCTGATTATTAGTGCAGCCCCATCAGTGCCAATCAGTGCAGCTGATCAGTGTAGCCTCATCAGTGCCCATCAGTGCCGCCTTATCAGTGCAGCCTCACCAGTGCCTATCAGTGCACATCACTGTCACCTCACCAGTGCCCATCAGTTTAGCCTCATCAGTGCCCATCAGTGCCGCCTCATCAGTGCCCATCAGTATAGCCTCATCATTGCCCATCAGTGTAGCCTCATCAATGCCCATCAGTGCAGCCTTATCAGCGATGCCTTATCAGTGCAGCCTCATCAGTGCCTATCAATACACATCACTGTCACCTCACCAGTGCCCATCAGTGTAGCCTCATCAGTGCCCTTAAGTACTGCCTCATCAGTGATGCCTTATCAGTGCAGCCTCATTAGTGCCTATCCATGCACATCACTGTCACCTCATCAGTGCCCATCACTGCCGCCTTATCAGTGACACCTTATCAGTGCCTATCAGTGCCGCCTTATCAGTGCCCATCAGTGCCACCTTATCAGTGACACCTTATCAGTGCAGCCTCATCAGTGCCTATCAATACAGATCACTGTCACCTCATCAGTGCCCATCAGTGTAGCCTCATCAGTGCCCACCAGTGCCGCCTTATCAGTGTAGCCTTAACTGCGTTCCCCCACGTTCACTCTGAAAAAAAGCCCTGCTAATGCTACAGAGTGTTCACCTCCACCTGCTTCCTATTTTAACGAATTTAAGTGGCGTTGATTGCCGGTTGGGAAGCCGAATGGAAGAAGCGGAGTCCTCCATGACGCACAGGGAGGACCGCTGCCACTTTGGTCTACGAAGACTGCGCCATCGAGCCCCGTTCTAAAAGATATACCCAGCCCAGACCACCTCCTTTATTATTTTTCCTCCTCCGCACATTGAAATGCGGAGGGTTGGTTCACACAGGAGCTCGTTGAACTCCATTGTTCCCTCCGAGCCACTTCAGAAGCGCGCACAACTACGAGAAGAAGGAGTACTTATGAGAGTGGATTAAAGGCGATGCTAGCTGAAGTTGCCAATGTAAAGAGATGTCATTCAGTAAGACTGAGCTTCATTCCCTCACTTAGACATTTTGAGTTCTCATTCCCGAGTCTCGGGTCACGCCGAGAGCGATGGTAGCTTTTTTTTTTTCTTTCTACTTTTTTTTTCTTCATTTCGCCTCTTGAGCGGTAAGCGGTGATGGAGAGCAGACAGGCGGAGGCTGTGGGAATACGTGGGGAAAGAGGCTGAGAGCTCACAGGTTAAGTGATTTGCTCCTGTTTGCCGAAAAGTAGATTCACTTTAAATGGAGCCGCTAAATAAATACACCAATCAAAGGAGCCTATGAAGTGGCCAGACGTCTCTTTATTACACGCTGAAGAGCCCAAGTGCTGCCATGGTCATGCAAGCACTTGTCAACCGGGGCCCCTCTTTGACTTCAGATCAGTCCGTCCCCATCCCCCATCTTTGCCTCTATTTGGTCTATAATACAAATCTGTATGGATAAATGTACTGTTTAAACAGATTATATAAAATTAAAGCGGAGTTCCACACAAAAAATGGAACTTCCGCTTTTCGGAAACCCCCCCCTCCCTCCGGAGACACATTTGGCACTTTTCGGGGGGGAGGGGGGTGCAGATACCTGTATAATACAGGTATTTGCACCCACTTCCGGGCATAGACTCCCGCGGGGGGGCTACGCCACTTTCTGTCCCCCCCCCCGCCGCTGTCTGCTGGGAGACACACAGGTCCCAGAGACAGCAGGGACCATTCGGATTGCGCAGCGTGACTCGCGCAGTAGGGAACCAGGAAGTGAGGCCGCAAGGCTTCACTTCCTGATTCCCTTACTGAAGATGGCGGCGGCAGCACCTGAGGACGGAGGGAAGGTTCGGCTTCGGGTGCCGACATTGCGGGCGCCCTGGACAGGTAAGTGTCCTTATTTTAAAAGTCAGCAGCTGTAGTATTTGTAGCTGCTGACTTTAAAAAAAAAAAAAATTTGGCGGACCTCCGCTTTAAGGACTTAGGGCCCATTCACTAGACATGTGCGATTCGGTCTGTAACAAATGGATTTTCGCACGAATTTGTTAGTATTCGAACATCCGAATAGCTGAAAGAACCAAAATACGAAAATTTACGAAAATTCCGGATAAGCAAAATAACGAACACGCGAAAATACGAACTTACAAACGGACAAACTTACGAAAATACGGAACTCCGAAACAGTAAGAGAAAGAAAAATGACATCTATAATGAATGATTTACATTTCGTATTTTCAATCCTTTGTCTGTTCGTAATTTCGTTTCTTCGTCTGTTCGTAATTTTGTTTCTTCGTGTTCTCGAATCGTTCTTTTGAATGGACAGTATAAGTGTATCTTAATATGTATATTCGTAATTTCTTATGTTCGTAATTTCGTGTTCTCGTCCTTTTTCGAATGGGCAGTGTATTAGTGAGTGATGTATCTTACTTAATATCTTTAGCCAATCAGCTTATCCCTTTTGTGTCGGAGTCACACGGCATTCCTGAATCTTTTTAGATTCAGTTGAGGAGGAGACTCAGGTCTGGTGACTGAGGGAGTGGACTGGAGTAAGTACAGGAGGACTTATTAGAAAAGCAAGCATTGGATTATTATTCTTTATTTCCTACGAAAGTACGAATCAACGAAAAAGGCAAATCTCACAAAAGTAACAATTACTAAATTACGAGTAGTGTACCGAATAAATGAAAATTATTATTAACTAAAATTACGAATTTTGAATCAAAGAAAATTAGAATAACGGAATTACGAATCATTTCGTATCAAAGAAAATATAACTGTTACGAAAATACGAACGAGTCCGAATATAAAAAACGTGCGTCTTACCAGATTACGAACCTTTGCAAATCAACGGAAACGTAAAGAAACAAAACTAAACTCATTTTTTTTGTTGTGCACATGTCTACCATTCACACCTGAGCGTTTGTTAACCACTTAAGCCCCGGATCATTTTGCTGGCCAAAGACCAGAGCACTTTTTTGCGATTCGGCACTGCGTCGCTTTAACTGACAATTGCGTGGTCGTGCGATGTGGCTCCCAAACAAAATTGATGTCCTTTTTTCCCCACAAATAGAGCTTTCTTTTGGTGGTATTTCATCACCTCTGCGGTTTTTGTTTTTTGCGCTATAACCAAAAATAAAGCGACAATTTTGAAAAAAACGCATTATTTTTTAATTTTTGCTATAATAAATATCCCCAAAAAATATATAAAAAAAACATTTTTTTCCTTCTACATATTCTTCTACATATTTTTGGTAAAAAAAAATCGCAATAAACGTTTATTGATTGGTTTGCGCAAAAGTTATAGCGTCTACAAAATAGGGGTTACTTTTATGCCATTTTTATTAATTTTATTTTTTTACTAGTAATGGCTGCGATCAGTGATTTTTATCTTGACTGCGACATTATAGCGGACACATCAGACAATTTTGACACGTTTTTGGCACCATTGTAATTTTTACAGCGATCGGTGCCATACAATTGCATTGATCACTGTAAAAATGACACTGGCAGTGAAGGGGTTAACCACTAGGGGGCTAGGGAGGGGTTAAGCGTGTCCTGGGGAGTGTTTCTAACTGTTAGGGGGATGGGCTACGAATGACACTTCACTGATCATAGCTCTCGGTCACAGGGAGCTGTGATCAGTGTCAGTGTCATTAGGCAGAATGGGGGGATGCTTGTTTACATTAGCATCTCCCCGTTCTTCAGCTCTGTGAGACGATTGCGGGTATCCCCACGGCGATCGAGTCCGCGGGTCCCGCAATCCGACTCACGGAGCTCCCGGCAGGGTCGCGTGCACTCCGCCGGCGGCGCGCACGTGGCCACGCGGCGGCAAATTCATAGGGACGTACCTGTACTCTCATTTGCCTAGCCGTGCCATTCTGCTGACTTAAATGTACATGCGGCGGTCGGCAAGTGGTTAAAAGAACAGAAAACGCTCCTCTCAAAAGTTCCAAAACGCCCAACAAGAAAATTCCCATTCATTTAAATGGCCCCTGTTCACATCGGAGCGTTTCTGTCGCCTGAAGCCAAATGCTTGAAGCTCAAGAAGCTTCTTTTTAGTCAGGTTACAGACGTTTTTTCTGCTTTTTACATTGGTGACCTTTTGACCTGTACAAAAACGCAAGAAAAAACGCCAGAATAACGCCCGAAAACGATACTCTTCAGGAGTGAATGCAGCCTAAAAAAAATTAAATTATTTATTTTAAATAATATTTCCAGCCAGCAGGTGGGGCTTTAGAATTTATTTTCAAATGTTTCCCAGGCAAATATTAGCTGCTTTGTTTAAAAAAAAAAAAAAAAAAGCTACTTTCCTAAGTTTAGGATATCTTCACTTTTATAGAAATAAATATGCAATAACTGATGAAAAAAAAAATAATATAGCATATACAATTGCTACACAAGCCATGCTGTAATTTAACCACTTCCCGACCGCCTACCACAGATGTATTGCGGAAGGTTGGCTCTATTGCACGAAATAGCGTACCCATACGTCATTTCCTGCAATAGACACTGGGGGGCGCACACGCTGATTGGACAAAGGAGGGGCCCATCAGCAGGTCCGTATGTAAATAAACAAGGCAGATCGCCATTCTTACAGGACAGAAGATAGATCTTGTGTTCCTGCTAGGCAGGAACACCGATCTCTGTCTTCATCCAGTCAGACCATCCCCCACACAGTTAGCAAGCACGCCCTAGGGACACACTCACCCCTTTTATCGCCCCCTGCTGTTAACCCCTTCCCTGCCAGTGTCATTAGTACAGTGACAGTGCATAATTTTTAGCACTGATCACTGTAATGCCCCGTACACACGGTCGGACATTGATCGGACATTCCGACAACAAAATCCATGGATTTTTTCCGACGGATGTTGGCTCAAACTTGTCTTGCATACACACGGTCACACAAAGTTGTCGGAAAATCCGATCATTCTGAACGTGGTGATGTAAAACACGTACGTCGGGACTATAAACGGGGCAGTGGCCAATAGCTTTCATCTCTTTATTTATTCTGAGCATGCGTGGCACTTTGTGCGTCGGATTTGCGTACACACGATCGGAATTTCCGACAACGGATTTTGTTGTCGGAAAATTTTATAGCCTGCTCTCAAACTTTTTTTTTTTGGAAAATCTCTATGGAAAATGTGTGATGGAGCCCACACACGGTCGGAATTTCCGACAACAAGCTCCTATCACACATTTTTCATCGGAAAATCTGAGCGTGTGTACGGGGCATAACAATGTTACTGGTTCCCAAAAAAGTGTCAAAAGTGTCAGTGACAGATTTGATCTCCGCAATGTCGCAGTCCAGCTAAAAAACGCTGACCGCTGCCATTACTAGTAAAAAAAAAAAAAAAACTAAAAATAAAAATGCCATAAAAATATCCCAACTTCTGCGCAAACCAATCAAATTTACATTTATTGGGTTTTTTTTGTTTTAAAAAAACATGTATCAGAATACATATTGGCCTAAATTGATGAAGAAATTCGATTTTTTTTTTAATTCATTGGATATGTTTTATAGCAGAAAGTAAAATTTTTTTATTTTTTTTTCACAATTGTGGCTCTTTTGTTGTTTATAGCGCAAAAAATAAAAACTGCAGAGGTGATCAAATACCACCAAGAGAAAGCTCTACTTGTGGGAGAAAAAGGACATCAATGTTGTTTGGGTGCAACGTCGCATGACCGCGCAATTGTCAGTTAAAGTAACGCAGTGCAATATCGCAAAAAATGGCCTGGTCATTAGGGGGTAAAACCTTCCGGGGCTGGAGTGGTTAAAGAGTAACTCCACTTTTGTTAAGAAAAAAACATTCCCTTCTGAGTTATCTTTGTACATTGCAAGGATTTTAACTGCTTGCCGACCGTATACTGTATATATATATATATATATATACCGTATATATATATGGCAAATCGGCTCTGCTGCGCAGGATCATGTACCTAGTGCGTGATCCTGCACTTCCGGGTGTGGGGCGTGTGCGCCGCTGGCGGCCCCTCCCGCTGTGATTAGACCGCTACCATCTGTCGATGATTCGGTATACAGGCAGACCGGCAGTCTTCTTAGTAAACAAGGCAGATCGCCGTTCTGTCACTACAGAAGGCATGGATCTCCGCTAAGCAGGAACATCGATCCATGCCTTCTCCTAGTACAAGCACCTCTCCCTCAGTAGTAAAGTACTGGTCAGGCACACATTTAACAATTTGATTGCCCTTGATGTTTAACCCTTTCCCAGCCAGTGTCATTAGTACAGTGACAGTGCATATTTTTTAGCACTGATCACTGTATTAGTGTCACTGGTCCCCAAAAAGTGTTAAAAGTGTCAGTTAGTGTCCGGCTGTCCACCACAATATTGCAAAGTCGCTGATCACTGCCATTACTAGTGAAAAAAAAAAATATCCAATAGTTTGTAGACGCTATAACTTTCGCGCAAACCAATCAATATGCGCTTATTGGGATTTTTTTTACCAAAAATATGTAGCAGAATACATATTGGCCTAAATTGATGAAGAAATTTGATTTTTTTTTTTCCAATTTCTTATCGGAAATGTTTTATAGCAGAAAGTAAAAGTGATTGTTTTTTTTTTTAATTCTCTGTGTTTTTTTTTTTGTTTATAGCGCAAAAAAAAAAAATCCAGCGGTGAAAAGAAAGCTCTATTTGTGGGGAAAAAAAGAACATCAATTTTATTTGGGTACAGTGTTTGTCAGTTAAATTAACGCTGTGCCGTATCGCAAAAAAAAAAAAAAAAAAATGCCTGGTCATGAAAGGGGGGGGGGGGGTAGTAAATCTTCCGGAGGTCAAATGGTTAACAAACTTTGTTGCAGATTCCTACCTTTTGTTGTTCTGAAGAAATCACTGTTTGTATCTATGTGCACCTGTGCTAAGTGAGTTTAATGGGAGTGGTTTCATAATTACCAACCAGCTGCTGCACCTGCAGGACTCTAATGAGGAAAGTGGCAGGGTCTGCATCCCTTTAGGTGTGATTTTTTTTATTGGGAGTATCTCATCAAAAAATGACATTTTTGTTGCAGTGGAGGCCAAAAATCTGACTTTTATCTTTGTGCAGACTTCTGGGAAAATCAGTGAGCCAATCACACAAGCAGGAAATGACGTTTCTAGGGTTGGGGGGTCTGACGTTCCCGGTTGCCATATTGCATTGCATTTTACAGAAAATACAGAGCTGCAGATTGAAAAGGAAAGGCCATTTTTAATAACATTCACTTACAATACGACTTGTGTCACTATAGTATACGCTATATTATTTTTTCTTTTTATTTGCTACTTTTTTCCCGTGAAAGTGGAGTTACCCTTTAATGTTTTTAAAAATGACTTCCCCTTTTCAGTCTGAAGTTGCTGTTATTTTTTTTTTTTTTTGCAAAATTCAATGTACAATGGAAACCCGGAGGCATTCTGTACATTGCAGCTTAACCATAATCTGATGGCTGCATTCATTTTGTATTTTAGGATTTCACTTGGTGATCTGGTCAGTAGGTCTGTTGTTTTTCAAAAGAACAAGCTCTCCTGCAGAATGTATCAGTTACGGGGGATGAGACAAACCATTTAACACTAGCAAGGGTGCTTACAATCATCAGCTTCTATTTATTTTTTTATAAAACCTTTGTCCCCAAAAGAAAAAAACAAAAAAAAAAACAAAACAGCTTATAAAGTATTAGCTGGAGTGCAGCTTTAGTTTGTTAGTGTATTTAAATCTGCGAGTCTGTCTAACACTCCCCTCCCTGCAGACTGACAATGCTGCTGTCCACTTATCTAGAGTGGGGGGAGGGGCACATTAATACACGAAGGGTGTTACTGGCCAGATCACCAGGTGAAAACGGAGAGAAAAACACCAAAAAAAAAAAAAAAAAAAGAAAACGAATGCAGCCACTACATCTAAGGATTGGTAAGCTGCAATATATTACATTTTTTTTGTTTTAGGTTCAATACCGCTTACAATGTGTGGCTGTTCTCCACAGAAAGTTCTCTCTGCCACTAGATGTCACCAGTGTTGTAGATAGCCATTTAACCCACTTCCTCTGAGCTCAGGCTGTCATGGACCCGCCCCCTGGGGGTGCATCACCACGCTGACTTATGCTTAGAGAAATACAACTACATGGGGAGCCATTCAGTGCAGGAGAAAATAGCACCCATCACTGGAGAAGAGGAAGGATAATGTGTATGTATGTATATAGTGTGTGTATGTGAGTATATATATATATACATATATATATATACATATATATATATATATATATATATATATATATATATATATATATATATATATATATATATATACACACACACACACACATATATATATATATATATATATATATATATATATATATATATATATATATATATATATATATACACACACACATATATATATATATATATATACACACACACATATATATATATATATATATATAATATTTATTTATTTTAACCACTTCCCGCCCGCCCTATAGCGGATTGACGTCCGGGAAGTGGTTTTGTTATCCTGACTGGGCGTCATATGACGTCCAGCAGGATAACATGCCGCAGCGCGCCCCCGGGGGCGCGCATCACGGCGATCGGTGGAGCGGTGTGTCAGTCTGACACACCGCTACACTGATCTTGGTAAAAAGCCTCAAAAAGCCTCTTTACCACGTGATCAGCCGTGTCCAATCACGGCTGATCACGCTGTCAATAGGAAGAGCCGTTGATCGGCTCTTCCTCACTCGCGTCTGACAGACGCAAGTAGAGGAGAGCCGATCGGCGGCTCTCCTGGCAGGGGGGGTCTGCGCTGACTGTTTATCAGCGCAGCCCCCCCCGCAGATCACCCCACTGGACTACCAGGGATGCCACTAGGACCACCAGGGAAGGGGCAACGTGGATGGCCAGGTATGTACCCCATGGCCATCCACATGTGCCCAATCTGTGCCAATCAGTGCCCACAAATGGGCACTGATTGGCACTATTATGCCAATGTTTATGCCCAGCAATGCCTAGCAATGCCCAGCAATGCTATATCAGTGCCACCAGTCATTGCCCATCTGTGCCACCAGTCATTGCCCATCGGTGCCACCTGTCAGTGCCCATCTGTGCCCATCTGTGCCCATCAGTGCCCACCTATCAGTGCCCATCAGTGCCACACATCAGTGCCACACATAAGTACCCATCAGTGCCACCCATATATGCCAATCAATGCCACCTACAAGTGCCCATCAGTGCCGCCTATGTGTGCCCATCGGTGCCACCTATGAGTGCCCATCGGTGCCGCATACCAGAGCCACCTATCAGTGCCCATCAGTGCCACCTATCAGTGCCCATCAGTGCCGCCTATCAGTGCCCATCATCAGTGCCCGTTAGTGCCACCTCATCAGTGCCACCTCATTGGTGCCACCTCATCGGTGCCCATCAGTGCCGCCGTATCAGTGCCCATCAGTGCAGCTATATCAGTGCCCATTATTGAAGGAGAAAGCGTACTTATTTACAAAAAAATTTAACAGAAACAAAGAAAAACTTGTTTTTTTTCGAAATTTTCGGTCTTTTTTAATTTGTTGCGCAAAAAATAAAAACCGCAGAGGTGATCAAATACCACCAAAAGAAAGCTCTATTTGTGGGAACAAAATGATAAAAAAATTGTTTGGGTACAGTGTAGCATGACCGCGCAATTGTCATTCAAATTGCAACAGCGCTGAAAGGTGAAAATTGGGCTAGGCGGGAAGGTGTCTAAGTGCCTGGTATTGAAGTGGTTAATTATTCATTTATTTTTATATTTTATTTTATTATGGGGGGTGGCTTTAAAACAATCTAAGGATTAACATTAGCTACTTTCCTACTGCAACAGATGTGAGCACAAAAAAAAAAAAAAAATAACCTACATTTGTATTCTTTTTTGTTTTCTTCTTAACCACTTCAGCCCCAGAAGGATTTTCCCCCTTCCTGACCAAGCCCTTTTTTGCGATACGGCACTGCGTCGCTTTTACTGACAATTGCACGGTCGTGCGACGCTGTACCCAAACAAAATTGACGCCCTTTTTTTCCCCACAAATAGAGCTTTCTTTTGGTGGTATTTGATCACCTCTGCGGTTTTTATTTTTTGCGCTATAAACAAAAAAATAGTGAACATAAAAAAAGCATTATTTTTTACTTTTTGCTATAATAAATATTCAAAAAAATATTAAAAAAATAAAAATTCTTCCTCAGTTTAGGCCGATATGTATTCGACATATCTTTGGTAAAAAATAAATCGCAATAAGCGTATATTGATTGGTTTGAACAAAAGTTATCACGTCTACAAAATACGGGGACTGTGACATTGCGGCGGACAGATCAGACTCCTTCGACACTATTTTGGGACCATTGATATTTATACAGCGATCAGTGCTATAAGAATGCACTGATTACTGTGTAAATATCACTGGAAGGGAAGGGGCTAAACACTAGGGGGGCGATCAAGGGGTCAAGTGTGTTTCCTGGGTGTGTTCTAACTGTAGGGGGGATGGGCTCACTAGAACATGACAGAGATCACTGGGAGCAGTAGATCCCTGTCATGTTGCTAGGCAGAACAGGGAAATGCCTTGTTTACATCTGCCTCTCCCTGTCACAATCGCGGGCCACCGGCGGGCATCGGGTCTTCCGCAGCACGCGCCTGCTAGCCACTGATGACACAGCGACGTACGGGTACGCTGTTTTGCACACCCGTGCCACTTTGCCAATGTATATCGGCGTCAGCCAGTCGGCAAGTGGTTAAAAAGTTTTTATGCAAAGAAAAACAAAGCCTTGAAAAGTATTTTTTCTTCCACTTTATAATGCAAATGCGCCATTGCTCACAGTGTGTTTCTAGTACCCCGTGATGCAAAATGATTTAACCATGTGTGTTATCATAGAGTAGGTCACGGTTATAACGTGACCTTATTTGCATATCATTTGCATCTCATTTTCAGAAACATCTGTTACACAATTGGGGGTGAGAGGGAGGTGGGCGTTAAAACTAGGACAAATCTATTAAAACGGATTTATGCATGGAAGCCGCATATTCCATATTGGAGCAATTTTGGCAAGGGAAGGTGGTAATGATTGACCCATTAAGCTTCTGAAAGTGTGTTAACATAATGTCTTCATCACACTGAGGGGCATTTGTTCTGTATTACCATCACGTGGAATAGATTTTTGAGCCTTTGCTACAAGACCTGTGCAAGAGGAATTGCAGATAATTACAATTGGGATCCTGAGATTTTAAATTTTTTTTTTTTGTGGATCATAATTGGTCAGATGACTTATGAAGAATGTTAGGTGGTCAGACATTTGCCTGGGGTTGAACGATCCAGTTTAACAAGTGACTAGTGGATCACTTATGATCTGAGCCACCCATGAATGACCATAATTAATATTGTGATCCATTTTCTCAGGCTGGATTATTGGTCATGTGCCAGCTAGAGTTAAACTGGTTAAAAATGTTGTAAGAAGAAAAGTAAGACTGAAAAGGGTGATGTTACATAACTTCCAGAACCACCAGGATTACTGTCAGGACTTCCAGAATCCCTGCAAGTACTTCCAATGGTATTGCAGTATCTCTGCCAGGACTTCCAAAATCCCTGCCAGTACTTCCAATGGTACTTGCAGTATCTCTGCCAGGACTTCCAGAATCCCTGCCAGTATTTCCAATGGTACTTGCAGAGTCTCTGCCAGGACTACCAGAATCCCTGCCAGTACTTCCAATGGTACTTGCAGAGTCTCTGCCAGGACTACCAGAATCCCTGCCAGTACTTCCAATGGTACTTGCAGAGTCTTTGCCAGGACTACCAGAATCCCTGCCAGTACTTCCAATGGTACTTGCAGAATCTCTGCTAGGGCTTCCAGAATCTCTACTGGTACTTCCAATAGTACTCACAGAATCCCTGCAAGTACTTCCAGAATCCCTGCCAGTACTTCCAATGGTACTTGCAGTATCTCTGCCAGGACTTCCAGAATCCCTGCCAGTACTTCCAATGGTACTTGAAGAGTCTCTGCCAGGACTACCATAATCCCTGCCAGTACTTCCAATGGTACTTGCAGAGTCTCTGCCAGGACTACCAGAATCCCTGCCAGTACTTCCAATGGTACTTGCAGTATCTCTGCCAGGACTTCCAGAATCCCTGCCAGTACTTCCAATGGTACTTGCAGAGTCTCTGCCAGGACTACCAGAATCCCTGCCAGTACTTCCAATGGTACTTGCAGAATCTCTGCCAGGGCTTCCAGAATCTCTACTGGTACTTCCAATAGTACTCACAGAATCCCTGCAAGTACTTCCAGAATCCCTATCAGTAATTCCAATGGTACTCCCAGAATCCAAACCAGTACTTCCAATGGTACTCACAGAATTCAAGCCAGTACTTCCAATGGTACTCACAGAATCCCTGCCAAGACTTCCAGAATTCCTATCAGTAATTCCAATGGTACTCCCAGAATCCCAGCCAGTACTTCTAGAATCCTTATGAGTAATTCCAATGGAACTCACAGAATCCAAGCCAGTACTTCCAATGGTACTTGCAGATTCCCTGCCAAGACTTCCAGAATCCATTCCAGTACATCCAATGGGCCTCCCGGAATTCCTGCCAGTATTTCCAATGTACTTTCAGAATCCCTGCCAGGACTTGAACTCCTTCTAGTACTTACAATGGTCCTCACATGTACTCTGCCTGTACTTCCAATGGCACTCACAGAATGCCTGCCAGAACTTCCAGAGCTCTGTAACATGATGTTGGGCATGTATTCGGACCCTCTTTCCTAGCAGAAACGCTAGAAAAGAGCTATTATACTTACCTGTTGCCTTGCCCGTAGCATTGACTAGTGTGCTGTTTTCCTTGTCTGTTAATGACCTCTACCTTGGCCTGAACACCTTCTTTCTGCTGCCTACAACAACCTCTGCCTTAACCTGACTACTGTCTGCTTCCTGCCTGCCATGATCTCCTCCTCAACTTGACTATTGTCTTGTTGATCTCTTAGTGTACAGCCTCCATACCAATGCCTTCCTGTCCCTGCTCACTCCTTGGTGGGGTGTTCCTGAAGGACACTACCTAGTGCCAGCCCGCAGCAAAAGAGCTGTAGGCGCCACTGGTGCTCCCAGCCTATGTCCACCATCCGGAGCTCTGGTGAAGACCAGCTGGTGCTTAGATTCCATGCCTCGGGTGAGCCCTTGTCACCTACTAGGGGGTGTTGTCCTAACAGATGTCTGTACCTGAAAAAACTGGGATAATCAAGACAGTGACAGTGTTGTAATTGCTCTTGAGCGAGGAGGCAGCTGCCTTCTGAAGTGTCTCTTGAACCCTTACAAACATTGGAGAAGCATGTTGCTCTGCAGGGAGACACTGTATGATGGCAGCTTTACAAATTGGAAAGTTTTTTTTTCTTTTTTTGTCTGGACATGAGGTCCATTTTTTCCCTCTAGAAGGGGAGTTTGATGCTTAATTAGGGCCAGACATGTTTGGATCTACTTTAACCTTTTTATTATTGCTGTGAGTTATTTGCCTAAAGTTTTTACATGGTGGAAATGCCTATTATGCAACTAAAGCTGTCTGTGGCCAGCTTGAAACCTACCTGCAGTCTTGACTCTCACTGTGTGTACAATTAAATACACCCCTAAATGTCAAAAGCTAGAATTCTGTTATTGATATTGATATTGATACCCAAAGAATTTTCAGAATCCAGCACTTTTAGATTTGTCAAATCCCTGCTCCCCCACTACACTCAATGGTTCGCTCTGTCAGCCACTGCATTCTGTAGTAACTTTGGCTTGTGGGAAGAACCATAGAGCACAGTGGGGGGATCAGAGATCTGATACACTTGAAAGTGTCAGATTTCTAAGACTTTCAGGAAGCTGCAGTAATATAAATAGACAGCGGGAGAGATCAGTATTGCCTATTTCCTTTGCAGGATGTACTTTTTCAATAGCTTTATTTCTAGTGCCAGAGCCAAGAACTTCTGGTAGATACATGTACATTAGCACATATACAGATCTATATGTCGTAAAATGGAAATCATGGACTACGGAGGAGATAAGAAGTACAGACAGATGGGCTCAAAAGCGCTTGGATGCTACAGAAGGATAACCGTTAAAGCGGAACAAAATGTAACAAAGCGGTCGCATTCAAGGCATGCTGTAAGGCTGCATTCACACTTCAGCGTTTTGAATCGCGGCCAGATTTGCCACCATTCTGCCAGCGATTTGAAGGCATCGATGAGTGAATGACAAATTGCAGGACTCACATTTGAGATGCCATTCATTTGAATGACACCTAAATTCACGTTGCGGGTCTGCCGTGATTGTAGAGCGATAAATCGCGCTGCAATCGTGGCAACCCGAATCGCGTGAAACATGTCGCCCAAAATATGTTCAGGAGCTACTTTTGGGCGACATGCTTCATTCCTTCCTGATCCCCTGAGAGGCAATAGGATATTCCCTGGATCAACTTTATCTATAAATGTTAGTACCCAGCAGTGGTGTCGCTAGGGGGTGGCTATTGGGGCTATAGCCCCGAATCTGGGGCCCATAGCCCCAAGTCTCTGCAGGTGTCCCCAAGGGGAGGGGAGGCCCTCTGGGAACCCTGATGCAAGTAGGAGGCTCTCTGGGGACCTTGATTTTAAGGGGGAGGCTCTCTGGGGACCCTAATGTAAGGGGGGCTCTCTGGGAACCCTGATGTAAGTGGGGGGCTCTCTGGGGATATATACACACACACACATATATTACTGTATATACATGTGTATGCCCGCCCAAGCGTATGACTTTCTTTACTACACTTCTGTGGGCTCAAGCCCCAGATCTTTTGTAGACCTAGCAACGCCCCTGGTACCCAGTTATATTATGTACATTTAGGAAAGAATCCAGGCAATCTACGGAGCTGGACAGAGCCAGCTCTGAAGGGAGTCTTTTCCACATTTTCACAGCTCTTACTGTGAAGAAAACTTTCCGTATTTGGAAATTAAATCTCTTTTCACCTAGGGCAGGGATCTCCAAACTACGGCCCTCCAGCTGTTGCGGAACTACAGGTCCCATGAGGCATTGTAAAACTGACATTCACAGACATGACTAGGGATGATGGGAATTGTAGTTCCTGAACAACTTGAGGGCCATAGTTTGGAGACCCCTGCTCTAGACGTAAAGAATGCCCCCTTGTTCTCTGCGATGACCTTAAATTGAATAACTCAACACTAAGTTCACTATATGGACCCCTTATGTATTTATACATGGTGATCATATCCCCCCTAAATCTCCTCTTCTCAAGAGAGAATAAATTCAGTTCCTCTAATCTTTCCTCATAGCTGATCTCCTCCATGCCTCTTATCAGTTTGGTTGCCCTTCTCTGCACTTTCTCCAGTTCCCCGATATCCTTTTTGAGAACTGGTGCCCAAAACTGAACTGCATATTCCAGATGAGGTCTTACTAATGATTTGTACAGAGGGGCAAAATGATATCTCTCTCTCTGGAGTCCATACCTCTCTTAATACAAGAAAGGACTTTGTTCGCTTTGGAAACCGCAGCTTGGCATTGCATGCTATTATTCAGCTTATGATCTACCAAAACCCCCAGATCCTTCTCCACTATGGATTCCCCCAGTTGTACTCCCTCTAGTATGTATGATGCATGAATATTCTTAGCCCCCAAGTGCCTAACTTTACATTTATCAACATCAAACCTCATTTGCCAAATTAGACAGTGCATTGAGGTCGGCTTGTGAGTTGGAGACATTTATTGGAGACCTTATTCTACTGCATAAAAACAATAAAAACAATCAAATTCTGCTCCACTGGCTACAGAGCCAAAAGCTAAATTTACTGAACTTCTATTAGCAGCCTAAATAAGAGGGTGCTACAAGTAGACCAGTAGAACTTTGTTAGAACGTTCATGGGGAAAATTGTTCATCAGAGCATTTATCTTGCCATCGAGGAGTCAACTAATTGTCTTTGAAATACTGTCCAGACCTGCTACTTAAATGGAATCCCAGACATAATAACAGGTTTCTGATATGCTCTAGCTAGGCACAGTATATTTGACAAAAACTTGCCATCTTGCTCCTTCAAATTTTCTCATCAATTGGAACCTTCTAATCAATACAAAATTAAATGGATGTTCGAAAAACGGAACCTTTGAAATAAAAATTCTACTGGTGCGTGGCCAGCTTAAAGCCGCCTACACGTGATCGGATTTTCCGACAGGAAATGTGTGATGACAGGCTGTTGGTGGAAAATCCGACCGTTTGTACGCTCCATCGGACAACTGTTGTCAGATTTTCCACGGACAAATTTTGGATGGCAGGTTTTTAAATTTTCCGTGGACAAATGTCTGTTGTCGGATTTTTCCGAGCGTGTGTACACAAGTCCGTCGGACAAAAGTCCAAAGTACAAACATGCATGCTCGGAAGCAAGGACGAGCCAGAAGCGGTCGGTCTTGTAAACTAGCGTTCGTAATGGAGAATTAACATTCGTGACGCTGCAAATTATAAATTCTGGAAATGCAGCGCACAATTCTCTTCTTCTTTAATAGGATAATAATGAAGCTGCTTTGCTGGTGATACTGATGGAGTTATTGCAAACAAATTTCCAAAGGTTTTTTTTTTCTAATGATATCAAGAATAATATTATTATGATTTTTTTGGGGGGGCAAGTTACCACAACACCATTATCCCGTAGTTTTTAAGATCAAAGATACAACTATGTTGGTGTCTCTTGTTAATTTTACATTCTATTTTTTTAAATGTAACTGCCGACTCCCAAACTGTCATTTGAAGTAAAACACATAGCCAAGTATTATTCTACACAATTTTTTTTATTGTGCATTAAAAAAAGAAAACAAATAAAATTAGACATGCTATCTGCCAATAGAACTTAACCAAAAAGTGCATTCTATGCATCCAAAGATATAGAAAATATACCAAATCAAATCATTATTATTCAACCAAAAAATTAAATAAAAGCCTCATGCATGTGTCCTGCTTCTTAATATAGGTGGGTCACCAATGCCAAGAGTTGGTGAAAGCAGGGGTCCGTCATCCGGAGATAATTCCGAAAATCATCCGGAATATTCTCCTGGAGCTCCCGCAGCAAAGGCATATGACATAATTGGTCACCATTAATAAAGCAACCAATTTTTGATCCAAGAACTCCTCCTCTTCCTGTTCCTGGACTGGACTTGGGTCAAAGCAATAACTCCAAGGCCAATAATAAATAACACGTTATCTCCTCCGATTTTGCAATATCTCTGGTTGACGAACGGCCGTACAGAAACGAACTGAAAAGCATGAAAATGAAAAGCGCGAAATGAAAAGAACGAATCAACACTCACCAAACTTCTACTAACACGAGATTAGCAGAAGGAGCCCAAAAGGTGGCGCTAAAGAGCTGAAAAAACACGTAGTACGTCCTTACGTTCGTGTTTGTTGGCTGACAATTCCTTGCCATTTGTATGCAAGACAAAATCCAGGCACATGCCTTCGGACAAAAGACCGAGGTTTTGTCTGCGGAAAATCAGATCGTGTGTACGAGGCTTTACTCTGACATATTCTAGTATCTACACAACACACCAACATTATACACTATTATTAACACCCAGACAGTCCCTGCATTGAAATTATCCTCACTGACATGAATAGTTTTTTTTAGAATTTTTACAGTTCATTGTACGGCAATGTTTACCAGATGGCGTTTGCTGCTACTCATTTCTGCCCTCCCAACACCCTGGTCGCCCAGACATTTAACAACCCCCCCCCCCACTAAAGAGCAATTCCTGACCAATCCAAGAGACTCCACTGGTTATATTGTTTCCTTACAGCACAGTCACTGCCATACATTTGCTTAATGTAAAGAGAAGGCGCCACAGATTGCCTGTCACGTTATTTAGGTTGATGGATTCTGTATGAGGGAGAATGTAATATGACGCTCCCTATTATCACATGGACCTTCTTTACAAGTTCAGCAGCCTGGAAGAGAGTATAAATATTGCTTAAAGGGAATGTGTCAGCTTATCGAAAAAGAGATATTCGTTGTCACATGAAAATAAATGGAATAAATCCATGTCTAATTGGTATGTACACATGTAGGGCGCTTGCAGCAAAAAGATAAGGCTGCTGCATGTACATGTGTCTCAATGAATGCATTGCTGTTGGTTGGGGGATTTTTCAGTGTAAATGAAATAGAAAAAAAAATGGCAGCTGCTCAATCAATTTTAAGCTAGCATGGTAGGGGCCCAAGGGAAGAAGTCATTCGCTAAACAGGGCCAATCCTACAAAACTGACTGTATATTTTCAATAAGTGTGTAGCCCTATTTTGTGGGGGAGAATTGACCCTCACTAAACAAGTATATTGGGCTGAAACCTGTAGGTAAATAAGAGAACCAGACCCTTCGCTAAGTAGAAGATTGGGTTTGATAATAAAGTTGGCAGAGCCTCCACCCAGGACAGGGCCTCTGTGAACCAGGGGGGGGGGGGGGTTCCCTATCTGGCAAATTAACCAGTAATCTAAACAAAGTAATTGGGAGCGGAAGAGCTACTGCAAACGGCATATAAGATTAACCCCTATAGCCCCGGAAGAATTTACCCCCTTCCTGACCGGGTCATTTTTAGCGATACGGCCCTACGTCACTTTAACCACTTGCCGACCAGCCGCCTTCATTATACTGCAGCAGGCCGGCACGATCCCGCGAGCCGTCGTAGCTATACGTCGGCTCCTTTAAAGGGGTTGTAAAGGTATACATTTTTTCACCTTAATGCATTCTATGCATTAAGGTGAAAAAACATCTGACAATACCGGCCCCCCCAGCCCCTCCGTTTTACTTACCTGACCCCTCGCGAGTCCCGCGGTCGCCCCCGACATCCTCTTCGCCGCTTAGCCTGGCCTTTGATTGGCTAGAGTGGATGGATTGAAAGAAGCGCAGCCATTGGCGCGCGCTGCTGTCAATCACATCCAATGACGCGGCGCGCTGGGGGGCGGGGCCGAGTGATACAGTGAGCGGCCATGGCCGCCGGCTGTTTCACGGGAGTGCGCCCGCAAGCACTCAACACCATGCGAGGGAGCTTGCATGAAAGTGTTGAGTCCTTGCGGGGGAGAGCCGAGACAGCCGCCGAGGGACCCCAGAAGACCAGGTTCAGGACCACTCTATGCAAAACGAGCTGCACAGTGGAGGTAAGTATAACATGTTTGTTATTTTTTTTTAAAAAAAACAAACTTTAGTGATCCTTTAAGTGGGATAACAGGCGCGCGCACGCGCGTCGCCAGAGGCATGCGCGCGTGGCCGGGGGTGCCCATGCTTGTGATGCACGAGCGATCGCAGGCACGAGAGGCAGAAAAGGCACATGTATGTTTAAACACACAAATCCATGTTCTGTTCTGAGAGGAGATGCAGATCGGGAGTTCCTAATAGCTAGGAACCACGATCTGTCATCTCCTATAGTCAGTCCCCTCCCCCCTACAGTCAGGGAACACAGTTAACCCCTTAATCGCCCCCAGTGTTAACCCCTTTCCTGCCAGTCAATTTATACAGTAATCAGTGCATTTTTTAGCACTGATCACGGTATAATTGCCAATGGTCCCAAAAATGTGTCAAAAGTGTCCGATGTGTCCGCCATAATGTCGCAGCCATGATAAAAATCGCAGATCGCCGCCATTACTAGTAAAAAAAAATAATAAAAACGCCATAAATCTTTCCCATAGTTTGTAGACGCTATAATGTTTGCGAAAACCAATCAATATGCGCTTATTGTGATTTTTATTAACAAAAATATGTAGAAGAATACATATCGGCCTAAACTGAGAAAAAAAATTGCTTTTTTAATAAAAAAATTGGAGATATTTATTATAGCAAAAAGTACAAAATATTGTGTTTTTTTTAAAAACCACAGCGGTGATCAAATACCACCAAAAGAAAGCTCTATTTGTGGGAAAAAAAGGACGTCAATTTTGTTTGGGTACAGCGTCGCACGACCGCGCAATTGTCAGTTAAAGTGACGCAGTGCCATATCGCAAAAAGTGCTCTGGTCATTGAGCAGCCAAATCTTCCCGGAGCTGAAGTGGTTGCAATACAATTGTCCGGTCATGCGGCGCTGTACCCAAACATTTGATTTGATTTGATGACCTCTGCGGTTTTTATTTTTTTGCGCTATAAACATAAAAAGAGCGACAATTTTGGGAAAAAAAACAATATTTTTTACTTTTTGCTGTAATAAATATCCCCAAAAATGTTCTTTTTAAAAATCTAATTTCTTCATCAGTTTTGGTCAATATATATTCTTCTACATATTTTTGGTAATAAAAATCGCAATAAGCATATATTGATTGGCTTGCACAAAAGTTATAGTGTCTACAAACTATGGGAAAGATTTATGGCATTTTTATTATTATTAATATTTTTTTCACTAGTAATGGCGGTGATCTGCGATTTTTATCGGGATTGCAACATTGCGGCAGACAGATTGGACACTTTTGACACATTTTTGGGACCATTGACAATTATACAGCGATCAGTGCTATAAAAATGCACTGATTACTGTGTAAATGTCACTGGCAGGGAAGGGGTTAACACTAGAGGGCGATCAAGGGGTTACACCTCAGTGTGTGTTCTAACTGTAGGGGAAGGAACTGACTAGAGGAGAAGACAGATCGTTGTTCCTAGATAGTAGGAACACACGATCTGTCTCTCCTCTCCTCACAGAACTCGTCCCCATTCTGGCTCTCGTGCCCGCGATCGCGTGTGGCTGGCGATCATCACGACCGCCGGCCACGCGCATTGGTTCCCTCGCAGTGCGGCGTGCGCGCCTGCTATCTCTGCTTAAAGGGCCCACGTCCAGCTACAACGGCTCGCGGGAACGTGCCGACCTGCTGCAGTATAATGGCGGCGGCTAGTCGGCAAGTGGTTAACCATAAGTACAGTGGGGGAAATAATTATTTGATTCCCTGCAGATTTTCTAAGCTTGCCCACTTACAAATAAATGAAGGGTCTATAATTTTTATCATAGGTGTATTTTAAATAATAGAGACGGAATATCAACCAAAAATCCAGAAAAAAAAAAACACACGATACAAATGCTATAAATTGAGTTTCAGTTCAGTGAGTAAAATAAGGATTTGATCTCCTACCAACCAACAATAATTCTGGCCCCCACAGACTGGCAGGAGCTGTCAAAGGACATCAGGGACAAGATTGTAGACCTGCACAAGGCTGGAATGGGCTACAAGATCATCAGCAAGAAGCTTGGTGAGAAGGAGACAGCTGTTGGAGCGATTATTCGCAAATGGAAGAAATACAAAATAACCATCAATCGTCCCTCGGTCTGGAGCTCCATGCAAGAAGCACATTAAGGTCATGGAGTGTCCAAACCTTAATCCTATAGAAAATGTATGGAGGGAGCTGAAACTTCGAGTCGCTGAGCAACAGCCAGGAAACCTTAAGGATTTAGAGATCTGTGAAGAAGAGTGGACCAAAATCCCTCCTGAGATGTGTACAAACCTGGTCACCAACTACAAGAAACGTCTTACCTCTGTGATTGCCAACAAGGGTTTCTCTACTAAGTACTAAGTCATGTTTTGCTTGGGGATCAAATGCTTATTTTACTCACCGAACTGCAACTCAGTTTATAACATTGATCTCACGTGTTCTGGATTTTTGGTTGATATTCTGTCTCTATCATTTAAAATATGCCTATGATAAAAAAAAAGTGGGCAAACTTACAAAATCTGCAGGGAATCAAATAATTATTTTCCCCACTGTATATAGATGCACACCAGTATAGAAATAATATAAGCTTTATATAAGAGGTTATTAACAGTAAATACAGCCAATGTACAAAGAGGTATTGTCAGCAAAGGGCTTGATCGTAGTCCTGGTAGAGTTGTGCACATATATTCAAGTACTGTATATCTAATAATTAATAGAGCTACCTCCAGATGAATGTTGCAGCAAAGTTTGTCTTTGTGTTGGAGACCGGAAGACAAGATTAGCGGTCATGGAAAGATCCTCCAACTGTTGTCCAACCAGCCTGGAACGGAGCTTCTCACTGACAGGAAATCAGCCTATCTACTCTGCACTTTAGCCCCTAGTAGTTTTTAATCTGTCATTCAGCTGAACCTCTGACAAACAGATGTGGTCATCGGATGCCTAACCTAGCTATGCTGGTTATTGAGTCCTAAGCTAAACCTAGCAGCAGAAGGGACAGGGATAACTAAGATAACATATTGCTGCATGGTAGAGATTTACTAAAACTGGTGCACTCAGATTCTGTTGCATCTGTGCATGGTAGCCAATCAGCTTCTGACTTCAGCTTGTTCAATTAAGCTTTGGCAATAAAACCTGGAAGCTGACTGGTTTCTGTGCAGAAATACATCAGATTTTGCACTTTGCGCTTTTAGTAAATAACCCCAATACTGCAATAAACAGGTTCACGGTTTACCTTCTAATGGCTGGAAGTTGACCACTACACACATACAGTAGCACAGACCTAACTATCTGGTACTGTGCATGTAAGGTAATAACAATAGGACAGAGACTTGTCTGTCACTGGGATTCAGAAATACACTCAAGAAGTTATGGGTAGCTGCAGATAAACTATTAAAACACAGAACTATTTGCATAATAGTCTCTCCTTCTGATCTGGGTAAAAATACAGCAGCAGTAGCACCCCCTATGTGTATAAAGCCATGTGACTCATTTCCCTGTCCCTCTCTTCTCTTCCTCCTTCTGAGGTTTTCAAGGCCCCTCCCTGAGACAGGAAATATTAAAGCGGAGTTCCACCCATTTATAAGTCAAGCAGCTACAAAAAGTGTAGCTGCTGACTTTTAATAATCAGACACTCACCTGTCCCACAGGTCCGGTGATGCGGGCACACAAAGCCTTGCTCCTCTCCCCCTCCTTTCTGCGGCGCCGGCATGCTAATGCCGCGTACACGCGATCGGACATTGATCGGACATTCCAACAACAAAATCCATTATGGTCACACGAATGTTGTTAGAAATTCCGAACGTCAAGAACGCGGTGATGTACAACACGTACGACGAGCCGAGAAAAATGAAGTTCAATAGCCAGTGCGGCTCTTCTGCTTGATTCCGAGCATGCGTGGAACTTTGTGCGTCGGAATTGTGTACACACGATCGGAATTTCCAACAACGGATTTTGTTGTCGGAAAATTTGAGATCCAGATCTCAAATTTTGTTTGTTTGAAATTTCGATGGAAAATGTCCGATGGAGCCTACACACGGACGGAATTTCCGACAACAAGCTCCCATCGAACATTTGTTGTCGGAAATTCCGATCGTGTGTATGCGGCATTACTGGGGGCTGCACTTCGCTCTGTGAATGGCCGGGCAATCTTCTGGGACCTGTGACGTGTCCCAGAAGATTGCAGGGAGGGAGGGGGGATTGGTGAACTTCCTTCCGGCGCCGCGGTGCCAGGGGAGGAAGTGGGAGCTGAGTGCCTGTAAAAACTTGGTACCCGCCCCCCCCCCCCCCAAAAAAAATGACTTGCTAAATGGGGCATGTCAGGGGGTCACCAGCACTTAAAGCGGAAGTTCAATTTTTGGGTGGAACTCCGCTTTAATACATAATTATACTTAACACTGTGATATTAGCAGGTAACAGTAGAGGGCAGCAGATCCCTACAAGTGCTTAGTGTGTTTTGTTTACTCTTCTAAAGTTAAGTGTAATTTAAATAAAGCATATCCAAAACCAAGGACAAAAATTTGAAGCTGATGTCACAAAAATGTCATTAAAATATATTCCTCAATAGTTAAATTAGACTTATTAACCTAGAAGAGCCCCTAAATTAATCTTCAGGTCATTCATTCATGAGGTCAGTAGGAAAAATGCAACCCTTACAGTGGTGGTCAGAGTGTCACCCTTACAGACAGCTAAAATGATAGATTGGCTATTTTGCTGGTTTTGCCAAGTAGTGTTGACCCTGGAATTATGCAGGCACCATCAGATGGGAGGTCAATCAGCCACAGCACAAGGAACCCTTAGCAACCTTAAATTGGTAGCCACCAGTAGACCCAAATGAAAGAGAGAGCACTCAATTGATTAAAAATCCAAATTTATTATAACATTATAGTAAAAATAATTTTAAAATCAAATATCGAATTTAAAACAGGTCATTTCATATATGTACGTATGATATTGTCTCAAACAGGTGTGGCCTATATGAACACAAAATAATCTGTAGGTATGCCCATAGATATGGTGGACTTTGTGGCTGGTATTTAGAGAAGGTCTTTCATATTAGGGCTCCACAGGAGATCAAAGTACCGAGGGATCGCTAAGCGTTTCGCTTACAGCTTCCTCAGGGGAGCCTATTGGTACAGAGAATTATATATACATATTCAAAAATGAGTTATACATCATCATCAAAAACAGGGTATATTGTATGTGTTCCACATGGGACAATAGAATTAAAAAATGACAGTATTTATATTTGTGACATATATTGAGTGCTCATAAATACTTACCCAGATTACAATTGGGAAACATGGAATGCCCAGCCCAACGCCACAAGGAGAAACGGAAGGACAGTACACAGATAGCCCCAGAGCAAGAGTGAATCAAACGTATTTCAGCCAAATAAGGGAGCTTGCCATAAGGTAAAAGCATACACTTGGCAAATGAATAATGTATGTATAAATGTCCGTTGTATATGTTAGGTCGAGGTAAGGGATACAGCCACTATTGCTTCATAAGCATGTAACAAGGAATGGATAGGTATATATTCATCTTTTACTTCTATGTCTACATAAATGGTTATATTTGTGTATCTACCATACATAAAGTTTGTCCAAAAAAGCATGTCCAGAAAGCAGGGCCTGGAGAGATGTCAGATGACTAGCTGCTTTAAGTGGTACTAACCCCCCCACCATGTTTTTTCTTTTACCAGTATTGCTCAAAGAACATAATCACCCACACAAAAAAAATCCATAGTTTTTCTCTCCACGATCTGTTTGGGCGACATAACTAGGGTCCTGTGCCATCATCTTGGTCCTCTTCAGCTGGCTGCCTCTTCTGGGTTCAAGCAGCCAGCTGGCCACTCCATGTCCTTGGTGCTGCAGCCACCAGGGAGATATGGCATGTGTATACCAGGAGGCTACAAGACCAGGGACACATCATTCTGGCCCCCTGGGAGATATGACTTGTGTCCCTGGTCTTGTAGCCTCCTGGGATACTCATCATTCAGGCCTCCTGGGAGATATGACTTAAGTATCTCAGGAGGCTACAAGACCAGGGACACATAATTCTGGCCTCCTGAAAGTTATGATTTTAGTGTCCCAGGAGGCTACAAGACCAAGGACACATCATTCTGGTCTCCTGGGAGATGTGACCTGAGTATCCCAGGAGGCTACAAGACCAGGGACACATCATTCTGGCCTCCTGGGAGAGGTGACTTGAGTATCCCAGGAGGCTACAAGACCAGGGACACATCATTCTGGCCTCCTGGGAGATGTGACCTAAGTATCCCAGGAGGCTACAAGACCAGGGACACATCATTCTGGCCTCCTGGGAGATGTGACTTAAGTATCCCAGGAGGCTACAAGACCAGGGACAGAGGGGGTGGGGTCAGAACAAAAAAAAAACACATTTGTGATGGGGGGCTAGGTTTTAAAAAGAACAAACTCCATGTTTGGAGTTACGTTTTGCTTTAATCTCAGTTCTCATTAGCATATGATTGGAATTTGTGTTGATCACAAAAGGGGAATGCATCACCAAAAAATTGCCAATTTACATAAAGCTCGTCAGGCCCAATCCCATTGACTACACGAAGACACACACACACACACACACACACACACACACACTGATAAGGCACACCATTGGGTACAAAATAAAAATATATAAAAATGGCTTCAGCTTGGTCTCCGTCATTTTGTTGTAATCCAGGACTTGAGCCTGATGAGCTTTTATGTAAGCCAGCACCTGGTAGCAGCAATAGCCCGTCGGAGCAACATTACAGGGAGTTTCGAGAGGTGCTGTTTTAGTTCTCCTTCTGGATGATTAACCAAAAATTTACCGGTTCACTAAAGATACTTGTCCAATAACCTAACTGTAATGCCGCGTACATACAAGCGGACTTTTCGACCGGACTAGTCCGACGGACCGAGTCCGGCGGACAATTTGACCATGTGTGGGCTTCATCGGACCTTCAGCGGACGTTTTGTGTCGAAAATCTGACGGAATTTAGATTTGGAACATGTTTCAAATCTTTCCGACGGACTCGAGTCCGGTCGAAAAGTCCGCTCGTCTGGATGCTAGTCTGACGGACGAAAACCAACGCTAGGGCAGCTATTGGCTACTGGCTATCAACTTCCTTATTTTAGTCCGGTCGTACGTCATAATGTACGAATCCATCGGACTTTGGTGTGATCGTGTGTAGGCAAGTCCGTTTGTTCGGAAAGTCCATCAGAAGTCCGTCAGATAGACCGTCGGACCAGTCCGGTTGAACAGTCCGCTCGCGTGTACGCGGCATCAGTCATGGGTATTTCCCCTTTCCTCCAGGTATATATGGTTGCATGGATTTCCCCAGTCTTTGTAACCATACCCGAATGTGTCTATCCTTTTTCCTCCACAATCTCATGCTGATGGACTGCAAGAGCTTGTGCAGCAGCAGAGCAGAGTAGCCCATATCATGTTGGGTGCTACTTTTTTTTTTTTACCATTCTACGATCTACTCTGCGATTTCTGCTCATGTGCCTGGCAGTATGGAGACATCGGACATTGTATATATTTTTCTAATTTATTTACACAAACAGCAAAAGTGTTTCTTAAACTGCACTAGGCGTACGTGAGCGCCATTTTCAATACAGGCCGCAGTTTATTGGCTAATGAGTATTTTTTTTCTACTGTTTATGCTAAGGCAGAATCAAACCAACAGATGTCACTGCTGATTGATAATTATGTCGTTTCTAGCTAAATTTGTCTACATTACATTGTTTGCACTGTGTTGAATGGGATCTGTCACCAAGAAAAAAAGCTCTTGCATGTCATGCAGCAGATCACTCGTTAGCTAAAGTTCCGTGTTTTTGCCCAGTCTGTCAGCATTCGGATTAACGCTCCTACGTCGAACTAAATTTACTCAGGACGCGGAATAATTATCTGCAGTGTCCACGGCTCAGTATGTCTCTGCTGTAGATTTGGAGAAAGGCAACCAGAATTCACAGATTTTCACTGATTGTTCCAGAGCAGAAACTTTGTATCTAATGAAGAATTTATTGCATGCCAAGAACTCTTTTCCTAATGATAAATACGATTTAGGCCTCATTCACATCTTTGTGTTTTTAACGCATGCGTTGTAAAAGCAAAACAAAGGATGCGTAAGATGCAGTGTTATTCAGGAAGGATGCTCAGGTCTATGCGGTGCAATGCAGTGAGGTGCATTTGAAAAAGTGAGGCACGTCCATTTTTCTGTGCATTTTATATGACGTCCAGTAGACCAATGAAAATACATGTAAATGACTTAAACAAATGCACCATAATACAGACAAAAGCGGATAGATGTGAACTTGGCCTTGAAGCCATGTGTTTTACTTTCCCTGTATCTTTCTTTTTTCATCTTCATTAAAAAACCCTTTCACGCCTGAGGCTAGGTTTCTACTATTTGCGACCCCAAAGTCACGCGATTTGACAGAGCGACTTTGCAATGCGGTTTTTGACTGGTGAGAACCATGGGAGAACAAGATGCACCGAAGTCGGAACAAAGTAGTACAAAAAAACTTTTTTTGGAGTCGCTGCGACTTGAATCGCACCAATTATAACTGGGACCATCGAAATGCATGGATTTTGACTTGTTATGCGACTTCACATGTGTCAAGTCGCACAACAACTCGCAGTAGTGGAAACAAAGCCTAAGCCTATTTCTGACATTTGTTGCTTACAAGCTAAAATCTGTATTTTTTGCTAGAAAATTACTTAGGACCCCCATACATTATATATATATATATATATATATATATATATATATATATATATATATATATATATTAGCAGAGACCCTAGGGAATACAATAGTGATCATTGCAATATTTTATGTCACACAGTATTTGCGCAGCGGTTTTTAAGACACATTTTTTTGGGGAAAAAGATGCTTTCATGAATTTAAAAAAAAACTAAACCATAAAGTTAGCCCAACTTTTTTGTATAATGTTAAAGATGATGTTACGCCGAGTAAATAGAAACGTAACATGTCATGCTTTGAAATTGCACACACTGGTGGAATGGCGACAAACTACGGTACCTTTTTACCTAAATTGAACGGTTATCAGGTTAGAGTTGAAGAGGAAGTCTCATGCTAGAATTATTGCTCTCGCTCTGATGATCGCGGCGTTACCTCCCATGTGTGATTTGAATACCGTATTCATTTGCGGGCGCGACTTGCGTATGCCTTTTTACGTTGTCACTTTAAAAAAAAAAAAATTCTGATCACTTTTATTGCTGTCACAAGGAATGTAAACATCCCTTGTGACAGTAATAGGTAGTGACAGGTACTCTTTATGGATAGATTGGGGGTCTAATCCCTCCTTTGCGCCAAAAACGGCGATTCTGAATACTGTTATTTTCTTTTAAATCAGCGCCATTGGCAGCCGAGTAGACTGGAAATGACGTTGTGATGTCGCTTCCGGGATTTTACATCGGACACGCGATCGGAGCCAAATCCGGCTTCGTACGGGTCTCAGCCTAGCCGGCGGACGTGCTGACTGGTGGCTCCGGTCTCCCGGTGGGACAGGAGGCCCGGGATAAAGCGGCGGAAGGCAGCCAGAGGGGGGGAGACCCTCTCCCGCTCCTTTAGGATAACAGCCAGGAGGCTTTTAGCCACTTTGGTTGTAATCACTAAAGAGCCTGCTCTAAAAAACGGTACTGGGCAGGCATCACCCAGGTATAACCCCTTCAAGCCTGAATGCAAATTTGCGTACGGTCAGCGTGAAGGGGGTTAACATGCTAATTACATTTTTCAACACCTTAAAATGTTTGTTACCTACATTATTTTAGACTTTGTGATGTTATTAATGGGTCTCTGTGTTTCTCTTTGTAATGGAGGTAGATGATGGCTGGTAGGAGGGGTCAGCAGGGAGCTGTACATGGCAAACATCACAGCACCCTGTCTCAGTACTCTTCTTCAGAGCCCTGATGCAGCAAGCAGTGGGCTGGCTCTTGGGAGGAGCTACACAAATATAAAAATGCCTGGATGGTAGGGTGTCAGTCTGGAGGCGTGGGCATTCCTAGGCAGGCTGTATTTGCATGCAGACCACTCTAGGTAACGCCCACATGTGGTGCTGAGCCTCAACGATTGACAGCACTGAAATCCTATGAGGAATAGGGGTGGGCCAGGGACAGTCAGGCAGCGAGGGAAAGGCTAGATGATGCTGGACATCCTCATGCCAGGAAATGCTTAACAATTCCTGTTTTCTCTGGAATAAACTGCTTCACTTCTTCAGTGCTCTGAGCTGGAAGAGCTGAGTAACAGCCACACCCCATGCCCCTCAACTTACTGCAGAAGAGGAGAGGGGTGTGTCTGGCCAGGCCTAGTGTTGAGATCTCATCACTGAGAGCACTGGGTCCAACTCTGATATTTTTTTTTTTTTTAAGTCCATTAAGAGATACAAGTCTCACCCCTCTGTGTTTTTGGCATTATGTACTACCTGCTTACAAAAGACATGATGGTTAGAGTGTGGTTATATGGAGGTTGGCCTTCAGTGTTTCCTTTTTTTTATTTACTAGTATCTCGACCTCCAAGCCAACTCGGTAGTGGGTGACAGTCTGCTGCACAAGTGGCCACAGTGAGCAGCTGGTGCACCCCTAACGTAGAATAGCCTTCTGGTCATACCAGAACTTGCCCTGTAGTTCTCACTTTCCCTCTCTTTCGATGTGTGGGTGGTGGCCGATGACTAGACTCCTTTTCCACCCTCCTGGTTGTGCGACACCACCCCCTCAATCCCAGAGGTAGCTAGATGCTGGGCATCATTTTTCCAGGGCCCAACAGCCAGGTGACATCACTGATAACTCTCTAATCCCATCTACTGTGATACCCAAATAACTGCACACCGAGGCCTCACATAGCTGCACTTCTTTACTGCCGAATATGAAATGGTGATACAGCCAATACAGAAAAGTAAAAACAAAAGGTTGGGACTTTGTATGACACAAGGCGTATAGAACCAAGTGCGTAAAGAAACCAAGAAGCCAATATGGGTCTTGGACCCCAACACAGTTCAACATAAAATTTTCCTTCAAATACTGCCATAAGTCCCTTTAAGGCTGGTGATGCATCGCTGTGCCTATCTCCAGGGAACCCCCACCAAGGGGATGGAGGTATTAAAGTCACTCCTCTTAAGTGCTGATTTCTCTGTGCCCCCACCAAGATTCTCCCACTATATTTATGGGATTCTGCCAGGAAGGAAGTGAAATCATCCTCCTTCCTGGAAGGATTTCAAAAAGTAACAATCTTAAGATGGCCACGAGGTGGACTCAACCTCAACCTGCTTACAAACTTTTTCAGACAGTGCCAGAACAGGCTCCTCCAGCACCGGGACAGGCTCTTCCAAGAGTTGCCCCCTCCCCAAATGTTAACTCATGACAGTGCTTTGGCACTCCAGTTCTCCACCGCTCAGTGTTGGCATGGAGAGTGCACTGCACATGCACGTCTATTCGCTTGCTTTCTAGCAGCTGAGGTTGGGTGGGCGGTTGCACATGCATATCTTTCATGTTGGCTATGGATGGATGGGGTGAGGGAGAAAGAGAGTGGACGCGTTGGAGCATAGCCTGACAGCAGTAGCTATCAGGACAGACAGAAAGCTGTGGTCCAGTAGAAGTTAGGCCACAGTCTGCTAGTTGCCCACCACCATTCTGGAGCGTGCATGCGGTGGGGGGTTTGACATGTGCCCCCCCATGAAGGCACTGCACCCGGGGTGACTGTCCCTCCTGCCACCCCACAGCCCCTCGTCCCAGCCATGGTTTCAGAATTACGGAAATCATGTGTCCATTAATAGACTTCAAGAAAAATATTTAATGGTAAATACTAAAATTCCTTTTTTTTTTTTAATCCAGACCTTCATAAATAAAAACATATACATTTACATACACATATACAAAACCAATGTGCATTCCTTTCCAAAAAAAAGGATAGGATTGTGGTTATATCTGTCTCCCCAACAGAAAAGGAGAAATTACCACGTTTTTTGAGGTGACTGGAGCCCAGAAGCCCTTTAACACGGCTCGGAGGACAGGAGGTGATGGGATTATCACACTGGACTAGGTGGTTTATCTTTTCACACCACTCCAGATATGTGACTCACCCTCCTCTAGTAACATGTACTTAATCCTCCAGACAGCAAATCTCTTTTTGATTTGATTGATTGAAGTCCTGGGACACTACAGTATTTGCAGAATCCTTTGCTGACATTGCGGAGCTGCAGTGTACACAGACATATCTGCTAAGCTTTCTCACAGAGGAATGATGGCAGGCCTTGTGCTTCATATCAACTGCAAATTGCTTTAACCCTTGTGTGGGGCCCCCGGCTCGCGGGCTGCAAGGCCCTGATGGCATCAGTCAAGTCAATCTCATTCGAGTAGGGAACACTAGAGACATGATTCTTCTCTCAGCATAGGGGCTTGAATTAGTGATTTTAAGGGTGACCTCTGTTTTATTAAGGAAAGAACAATTTTCTCCAGGTGAACTATACACTGTATGCTGTGTAGCACCCTCCTAGACAGGGCTTTTTTTCAGCAGGAACTAGGGGGAACTCCACCACATCAGGTGGCTCGGGTCTTCTGCTCCCTGCTCACCACTATCACTTGGTAACACTGAAGCCCAGCTTCTGCATTTACAAGTGATAGCTTATCTCCCAGTAGCTCCCACAGGTCAGATCCCCTGCACAGATCCCACTGAGTGCCAGACAGGGACAAGGGAGATACAGAACAGGTGCCCAGGGTTCAGTGCAGTCATGGGCAGGAGAGGGTGCGTGGTAGGCTGCACCCTCTGTGGTCTCCATTTTTTCCCTGGTGACCAGTTGTTGATGCTCCTACTGCATGAACTCCCTTGCAAGTGACTATAGTATAGTATAGTATGCAGGGAGGTACTACAGCCGGATAGGTGCTTCAGCTTAATATTGCAACAAAGGTAAGAAATATGACAGATGGTGGAGCTTTTAAGGAGGGGGGAGAAGATGAGGGCAGTGGAGGGAGGGGTTGTATGCAGAGGGAAGAGCTACTATTTGATGCCATTTGGCAGGTATGTGTGTGGCGAGCATGGTTGAGTTCCTGCACCTATTCTCTGAGAAAAAAAGCCCTGCTCCTAGATAGGCAGCTACGTAAATTCTTTTTTTTCTGCTCTTTTGTAATCAGCGGAGCAGCTGCTGATTGTTTGGACTGATCGGGGTCTCACAGGCTGCAGACTTGATTGCTTCTTTCTGCCTCCTGGAAGGTTCCAGAACATAGGAGTGGAACAGGTCAAATGAGTAGCCTGAATATTTATGGGTCTCAGCCAATCTCTGGGGAGGTGTGCCAAGTAAGTGATTGCACTGCACACAAATAGTCTGGGGTCTGGAGATGTCTTGTTCTTGTCCAGGAGGAGAAGTTCCCAGCCTGAAGGGCTGCTGCCCTTCCGGGCCACCCAGCTGAAGTTTGTACCTGTGCTGGGGGGGGGGGGGGGGGGCTGTTCTACTGTTTTCCAATATTTTTATTCAAGATTTTACAAAAGATAGAGTTTTACATGTTCTGTTTGAGGTATAAGAACCAATAACAAGACGTTTATACAAAATAACCGTACAAAAATAAAAAGAACAAAATGAAAGAGATAGGGAGGTTACACGACAGATAATTCCATATGAGTATTAATTCTTTATGGCGTTTCATGTATAGCTTGAGGAGTCTCAGGAGGAGAATTCTCACTCCCAAGCTCCCCAACCTAGTGCAACCTGTATATGATCCTCCTATAACAGCTTTAGGGCTTCGGGGCTGTTCTACTGATAGAAAAAAAAATACTTGTGGGGGATTTCACTGAGGATCTGGTCTGGAAGACTCACTAAGGAAATGTCTGACTGATACTGGTAGGAGGTATCCAAGTATACAGGGACATTGTGAGTACAGTATAGTGACTGTTACTGCTGTTATACCTAGCATATCAATACTATTGTTTGCCTGGCCTGGGACATTACTGAAGGCACCTTGGTGTTGTCCATTTTTTTTGCCTTTGCTGGAGGAACTGAACTGAGAAGTAGTATTACAATGAGGAGCGTCCTCAATTTATTGCTCTTGGAGTATCCCACAGCTCCCTATACCCAATCCAAGTTATTCAGCAAAAAAATTCCAAAAAGGCAACCTCTAGACCAGTGATGGGGAACCTTGTCACCCCAGATGTTTTGGAACAACATTTCCCATGATGCTCATGTGCAGTGTAGCTGAGCATCATGGGAAATGTAGTTCCAAAACATCTGGGGTGCCGAGGTTCACCATCACTGGCCTAGACTGTTCATTGAGCCAGAAGAGTGACTGTTGCGGTGTATCTGGCTGCTACTACCCTAATCTGGGAAAAGAACCTGAAGCAAACCAGCGACCCCTTATTGGGGTGTGCGCTACAGTTGCAAGGATTGTGAGAGTTCCTGAATATCCTGAAGTAATTTTGTAAGTTTCTTCCTGTTCTTTCTCAAACTGATTTCTGGATGGCAGGGTCTGCTTTCTTTATAACCCTTTGTTGCTATAGCTGTAATGAGAAAAGCTGCAGTGTTTGTATCACTTTCAGGCTGGAGTCACATCTATGCTTTTTGGCCCATGATGGGTTTTCTTTTGAATAGAAGCGCATCAAAATGTATGGTAATGCGCATCAACCTTTTTTTTAACCTACATTGTATTTGACGTCATCACATGTCATAGTACACATCAGTGCACGCTGACATCAATCATGGTGACGTAGCAATGCATGCCTTAACCACTTGCCGACTGGCTCACGGACGTATACGTCGGCAAAGTGGCTCGCTCCCGGGAAACGCCATACCCGTACGTCGGCTCCTGCTGCACAGTGGGGTATCCGATAACGCGTGGCCAGCAGGCGCGATCGCCCACCGGGCCACCAGCGATCGCGGGCACGAGAACCAGAATGGAGATTTGTGTGTGTAAACACACAAATCCCCATTCTGTCAGGAGAGGAGAGACAGATTGTGTGTTCCTACTAAGTAGGAACAGCGATCTGGCTCCTCCTCTTGTCAGTTCCATCCCCTCACAGTTAGAAACACACCTAGGGAACATATTTAACCCCTTGATCACCCCCTAGTGTTAACCCCTTCCCTGCCAGTGACATTTACACATTTTTATAGCACTAATCACTGTATAAATGTCAATGGTCCCAAAAATGTGTCAAAAGTGTCCGATGTGTCCGCTGCAACGTCGCAGTCCCGCAAAAAATCGCAGATCACCGCCATTACTAGAAAAAAAAAATAAAGTAAAAAATATTGTGTTTTTTTCAAAATTGTCGCTCTTTTTTTGTTTATAGCGCAAAAAATTAGGTGATCAAATACCACCAAAAGAAAGCTCTATTTGTGGGGGAAAAAAGGACGTCAATTTTGTTTGGGTACAACTTTGCACGACCGCGCAATTGTCAGTTAAAGTGACGCAGTGCTGTATCGCAAAAAATGGTCCGGTCATTAAGGGGGTAAATCCTTAATCCTTCCAGTCCTTAAGTGGTTAAAGAGGTTGTATACCACTGGCCTTTTTTTTTTCCTGCAAGGTAATGTCATAATGTGCTAATATGCATCGCATACTAGCACATTATGTGAAACTTACCTTAAAACGAAGCTGTTTCAGTGCCGCAATGTCAGCACTGCAGATGCTTCCATCTTCACCCAACTTGCTTCCGGGTTCCTGGGCTCCGGCTCTCTGACTGGCCAAAGCCGCGATGACGTCATGGCAGAGGGCTCGGAAGGAACGGCGTGGGTCACTGGCTGCATGTAATGTAAATGTCTCCTAAACGGTGCACGTTTAGGAAATACACTACCTATAGGTAAGCCTTATTATAGGGTTACCTATAGGTAAATGTCAGGTATAGAAGTTTACTTCCTCTTTAACGCAAGTGTTGAGGTGCGTTTTGATGCGTTTCCATTGATTTTAAGCAAAGATGTGAATACGGCCCCATTCACATCCTGGAGGGAGCCCACCCCTCCGTAAAGGCACAGGGACGCATGTGACGCCCAGCAAGAGCACAATGGCAGCTGAAGGCATCCAGTGCGTCCTTGCACCTAATTCAACCAACAGTACAAAAAAGTGGCAACCACCCCAACCTATAACTAGCCTTTGCATCAAAGTGCACATGGAAAGGCAAATCACAAACAAACAAAAGATTTCCCAGTACATTTTCCAGCTAGCCAGCAAAACAACCAAATTGACAATGTATAACTATTCACATTAAAAACAGAGGGTTTTTTTGAACACATTAGCAAATACAGTATGTGCCTAAGCCATAGTGCCTATGCCAAGGTATGTGCTCATGTGGTACACATATTAGTCCTGTCAATTTAGGAAGGTGCTCCAAATGACGACTCGTTATGTGTATAAAAGACACCTGTCCACAGAATTTCTTTCTTCGATTCAAACCTCACCCTCATGGGAAAGACCAAAGAGCCGTCAAAGGACCTTGTAGACCTGCACACGGCTGGAATGGGCTACAAGACCATCAACAAGAAGCTTGGAAACAACTGTTGGAGGGATTATTAGCAAATGGAAGAAATACAAAATAACCATCAATCGCCCTCTGGCTGGAGCTCCATGTAAGATTTCATCTCATGGGGTAAGGATGATCATGAGAAAAGTGAGGGATCAGCCCAGATCTACACGGGAGGAGCTTATGAATGATCTCAAGGCAGTTGGGACCACAGTCACCAAACAAACCATTGGTAACACAATACGCCGCCATGGTTTGAAATCCTGCAGCACCTGCAAGGTCCCCCTCATGAAGGCACATGTACAGGCCAATCTGAAGTTTGCCAATGAACATCTAAATGATTCAGAGAAGGATTGGGAGAAAGTGCTGTGATCAGATTAGACCAAAATTGAGCTCTTTTCCATTAACTCGACTCACCATGTTTGGAGAAAGAAAAATGCTGACTGTGACCCTAAGAACACCATCCCTACAGTCAAGCACGGAGGTGGAAACATTATGCTTTGGGGCTGTTTCTTTGCTAAAGGTACAGGCCAACTTTCCCGCTTTGAAGGGCCAATGGACAGGGCCATGTATTGTAAAATCTTGGATGAGAACCTTCTTCCCTCAGCCAGAACACTGAAGATGGGTCGTGGATGAGTCATCCAACATGACAATGACCCAAAACATACCACCAAGGCAACAAAGGAGTGACTCAAGAAGAAGCACGTGAAGGTCATGGAGTGGCCTAGCCAGTCTCCAGACCTTAATCCTATAGAAATTTTATGGAGGGAGCTGACACTTCGAGTTGCCAAGCGACAGCCAACAAACCTTAAGGATTTAGAGAAGATCTTTAAAGAAGAGTGGACCAAAATCCCTCCTGAGATGTGTGCAAACCTGGTCACCAACTACAAGAAACGTCTTACCTCTGTGCTTGCCAACAAGGGTTTCTCCATCAAGTCATGTTTTGCTTGGGGGTCAAATATTCTTTTTTATTCACTGAACTGCAACTCAATGTATAACATTTGTATCATGTTTTTGTTTTGAATTTGTGGTTGATATTCTGTCTCTATCATTTAAAATACACCTATGATAAAAATTATAGACCCTTCATTTCTTTGTAAGTGGGCAAACTTACAAAATTTGCAGGGGATCAAATAATTATTTTCTTCACTGTATTTGCAAATGCGTGAAAACAAAACCCTCTGTTTTTAATGTGAATTGTTAGGCAGGGCCAATTTGGTTGTTTTGCCTGCTGGCTGGTAAGTGTGCTAGGAAAACTTTTGTTTGTTTGTGATGTCCATAGCCCATTACTGCCACATAAAGTCATTGATGCCCTGCCACTGGATGACTTTGGGACCCTGTAAGAACCCCACCAATGGACATTTTCGTTGGCCAATGGGAAGCATCCATGTCACCAGGGAGTGATGTGGACACTAAACAAGGACCAACCCACAAAAATGAAAATAGCACAGCTCAACTGCCCCCTAAACCTGTATCAGTCGGATCAGCATGTGATTAGCCTGGTACCAGAGAGACAGGATCGGCTTGCCACGCTCTAGTAAACGTCAACAAAATGACAGCTGTCTGCACACATAAATGTTAATAAAATGAGTAAAAGATGGCTTCAGCTCCCACTCTCCACCTGTAGAGAACGCCTCAGGCACGTTTCTCCCTTTTCAGCGCTGAATCATAGAGGCCCCCTAATATTAAGCCCCAAATAGGACGAAACACATCTGATGAGTACCCTACAGTTGGAGAGCAGGAGCTGAAGCCATCTTTAACTCATTTTATTCACATTCATGCAACATGAAGTCGATGCCTGTGTGCAGATGGTCGCCATTTGTTTGGAGGACCATCCCATGCTGTAATACAGAGGAAAGGATCATGTGAACGCAGATTCAGGTAAGTAAATAGAGCTTTTGCATAGGTTTCTGTTAAATGGGGAAGGGGGAGCTTTTTTCCCATCCTGCCTAGATCAAAAGATTAAAAGGTCAGTGTACCCAAAACTGAAGCTGTGTTTGTGACCGGTACTCTTCTTGTATTCTATATAGAGAAAATACATTAAAACACAGAAGTATTAAACATCACGTAAGCTATGCATGATAATGTTCCCTCTTTATATCCAAAGTTAGGAAGCAACATAATAGACCTATATTATTGCTTCTCTCAACTCAACATTAGAACTATTTAAAATATTTTTCAGTTGTAAAAACATCTTAACACACTGTGGGTATAATAATAAATAAATGTCTTTATTTTCATGTTCAATGAAAAAAAGAAAAAATGAGAACAATGTCCTTGTTACTCCTGACCCCAGCACAAAATTTGATCAGAATTGTAGCCAGCTATGGCACCAGACAATCCTGCAATACAGTGTGATGGGGTCAGGAGTAACAAGGACGTTGCTTTCAGATGTTTTTATTGAACGTGAAAATAAATATTATTTGTTTTTGTTTTTATGCATACAGCATGTTAAGATGTTTTGACAAGTTTTACATGCTTATCCATTATCAATAATTTTAGTGAGTTGAGGTAAGAGGATGCAATGGTACACTTTATGGACAAATGTCTTCAGTGAAGGGGGCTGTTAATGCTACAGTATACAAAGACAATTTTGACAGTTGTACATTTCCAACCTTGTGGTTACAAGTTGGTGAAGGCCGTTTTCTGTCCTAGCATGATTTTCCATCTGTGTACAAAGGAGGCGTCATAAAAACATGGTTTGATGAGTTTGGTGTGGAAGAATTAAAGTTGCCTGTACAGAGCCCTGATCTCAACCCTACTAAATACAAGCTAAGTAAATTGATACAAACAAACCCCAAACTTTTGTGGTAATCCTATCCTAAAGAGTGGAGCAGCCATTTATACCTACAAAGGAAGGGGGTTGTGGGAGGGTGCAGTGTGGTGCGACGGCAATAACACACACTCAGTCCAGATGCAAATGAAAGAACCTGTATTGATTGTATTTTGTCAAAGTAAAACCGTTCACAACAAGCCCGATGGAAGGAAGCCCAACCGAGAACACTCACGGAGGAACAGCAGGGTGAAGCGGAGCAGGTAACAGTTGAGCTGACAGCTTCTGTCTTGAGGGGCAGATCCAAGCCCAAGTGGGGAAGTTTCCAGGAGGAGTGGCAGGTCCCCATACTTTCCCTACTCGTCTGGAGCCTTCCTGTTACGTACAGTCTGGGAGAGCCTGATGAGTAGAGGGAGACCTCTCGTACAACCCCGGCTCAAGGACCACTGGAGTTGCAACAGTGGCCGCAAAAGCACGGTGAGGTAGGAGCGCCTGCAATGTCCTCCGTTGGTAGTGGTAGTGGCAGCTGATGAGTAGCAGGATCAGACTGGATTGCTGAGCAGAAGAAGGTAGCAGGAACAGCGGATGTAGGTATAATGTGGATGCAGGACAGCAGATGCAGGTAAGCTGTAGATGCAGGACGGCAGTATTGGAACTACACAGGCTGGAAGCAGAAAGACTGGAGCAGAGTCAGACAAGCCAGGTCATACACGGAGGATCAGTCTATCATAAACAGCAGGCAAAGAATGGTCAGAGTTTAAGCTGGGTTTGGCAACAGGAAATCAGGCAGACAGGCAGGAATAATCAGGGTCAAGGCAAGTCAAAGATCAGTACTGGAGACAGCAACATGGTCAGAAAGCCGGGTCAAATACTGGATCAGATACAGGCACAGGATCAGAACACAGGGTGTTGCTGCAGATCAGACAGCAGCTGCACTAGTGCTGTCTTTATATAAGCCATTATATTGGCTTTATATAGGCCATTTGGCGGCAGCATTAATGGCTAACGTGTGCTCGTATTTTCGCGCATGTGCATATGCGTTCATCTGTTAGCTCTAATGTGCATTTGCCTGTTGGCGCTAATGTGCGTTCGCCTGTTAGCGCTAATGTTCCTGTGCATAGGCTTTAGCCTATGTCCGACAAAACGGGCACCTGCTAATGCACGTCTGCACATGCCATGTCCCTGACACTTCCCCAACAGCTAAAATGGTCTCTGACAGACAAGTGACCTGCCTCTCCACATGCTAAATGCATGCCAAACCCAGGAGCCAAATTCTTAAATAGACTCTACCTGACCCAAAATGACCACCAGAGGCACATGGGCTGTCGAACCTAATAACTGCCCCATGACCCAGGAATCCACAGAAAAACCATGTTGTTCCTGACTTCTTCTCCCTCTGCACTGCCGCTGCCCTTGAGCACCACCTGAAGTGGAAAAAAAATAGACTGCTCCTGCCTACAGGGGTGCTCCATATTAATGGCCATAGTTTTGGAATTGAAAGACCAACAAGCTCATATGGGTGTGATGGTCAGATGATGGCCCTATGTCCACAATTTTTTCCTATATGGCCTATTTGTTTGAGGCCTCATTTCATGATTAAATAGAGGCATTTTTGGGCAACTAGAGTTCATCATCCATGTGCTCCATAGTAACGTAATTATTACTATATGCATTTTACTTTTAGGGTCCCCTAATAAATTCTGCTCCTCATTCAATTTCTATTGTAAATGAAAGTGCTAAAATAGCAAAATCTTTTTTCACTTTAGTTATGGATAACTAAATATATCTCTGAAATATATTAGTGCATGTGATGTATTTTAATTCTTTATACTTTTTTGGCATCTAACAAAACACTTGAAAACTGCTCTTTTGACCCTGACATTTTCTCTAGGTAACACAAAATGTATGGTAAACAAGAAATCAGTTTTTATTTTTAATACGTTTCACCGCACCTAATAACTTTCATACTAGGACTTGTAAACATGTTTTTTGAAGAATTTGACATTGTATTACTTAAAAGCTGCCAAGTACCAAGTAGCTTCACAGTGAGACACTAGAAAAGTAAAGATTTTTGGGAATGTAGAAGCAAAAAGCTAAATTATTCAAGCTGTGGGAGCCTCCCACGTAAATACTGCAGAGTAAAGTCAAACTCTGGGCAACCTGTAGCTCATCAAGCTGTGGAGGCACTACATTTCCTAGTATGTTCTGCCAGATGGGCCTAATTCAGACATAATTGGGCAATAAGGTAAGGTGACCAGATTTTTAAAATGAAATCCGGGGACATTTTTTTTTTTTTTTACTAGTAATGACAGCAATCGACGACTCTTTGCCCGTCGCCGCCGCCGCCCCGCCTCACAGCCTGTCAAGTCTAAAGCCCCATGCACACTATCAGATTTTCTGCTGATTCTTTCCTTCAGATTTACCAAAACCATATACTATGAGGTCAAACCTTAGGAGTTTCAATTTATATGCAATCATGCAGGCCCTTGCACTACATGGTTTTGGTAAATCTGAAGACAAAAATCAGCAGAAAATCTGATAGTGTGTATGGGGCTTTACTCTTCGGGACCCGGCTACTACTGGGTGGGGAGCAGAGGAAGATCACTCCACCAGGGAAGGCAAGGAGATAAGCAGGCAGGCGGCTGGCCGGGGCTTGAGCCAAGGCAGAAGAACATGCGAGTGAAGCTGAATGGGCATGCGCCCGAAACTGAAGAAATAGTCCCTCCGCACCGACCAGCACATGATCATCAGAAAGGGGCACAGATAATGGAAAAAAATAAACCCCCATAAGCTAGTAGGAGCGGCAGAGGAGGGGGGGGGCCCTGTTCAAATCCAATCCAGGGACAAAACTGGGGACAGACTTGGTCTGGGGACAGTGTCCTCAATCCGGGGACTGTCCCCAGAAACCGGGGATGTCTGGTCACCCTACAACAAGGAGACAATCTATGTGGTAAAGACTGTCACAGAGTTTGATGGACCTGCTGTATCACCAGGGACTGCAGGCAACTAAGAGCATGCAAGCACTAGAGTTGTGTAAGTCCTCAGACATATGGTCAGAACCGGGTCCAGGTTCCAGACACGTGAACAGAGGATTCACAATAGCAGTGATAACAGATCAATGATCAGGATGTTCACAGATAAATCAAAAGCATGGACAAGGAGGCAGAAGTCAAAGTCAGAAGGAGCCTTATCCAGGGCACAAGCAAACAGACTAAACTGTTAGGCCGGCCATCCAGCAGTAACCGGCTGAGGTTCGAACCGTTAATGGGCAGGCTGAATGTACCAAGTTAATCTATGAACTTGGGTACAACCAGCCTGTTCCTGAGAACTTGGGTACAACCAGCCTGCCGATTTCGCTTCCGATTATCACGAGCAGCTGCTATAGCCGCTAGCGATATTCACTGTCTTCTCTCCGCGGGGACAGCTCACCCTGCCCGCCCCCACCCTCCCCCACCCTCCCACTGGGAGAAGACAATTGCCGATTCTGCTGTCAGCACTGTTGATGGAGGGAATCATGCAAGTTTATTTTTTCTGCAACCCATGGTTGCAGGAAAGAAATTTGCATCATGTATGGCCAGCCTTAACCAGGCACAGTATAAATGCCCAGCAGTCCAATTGGTACTTTCCTGATTAAGGCAGGTGTGCATGTAAATTGCAGTACTGAGAAACAACTAGCAGATGCCAAAGGCTTGATTCTGATTATTACACAAATAGTACTTCCAAGGAATTCTGTAGGTAGGCGGGGTGTGTTACTGTTCAATATAGCCATGGCCACTGCGTTTTGGTCAACAACTTTTTAAGGCCTTAACTGTGGTCAAAATCTGAGTGAGGAACTGGAACAGTGATGTCATCATGCGTGTCCTGGTTCTAAAGGAGGGGAAGTATTTCAAAGAATTCAGACATTGTTGGGCCATAAGAAGACAGTGTATGTGGTGAAGACCGTCAGAGTTTTGTTGCCCCACTGTGTCACCAGGGACTACAGACAACTGAGAGGTGGTGAAAAATGCTAGCATTGTGTAAGTCCTACAACACATGGTCCGAATGAACAACAGTCAGTAGCAGGATAACAGGCTGTTGGACAGAATATGCAAAGGTGATCTTAACTGGGTCCAGTTTCCAGACAGGTGAACAAAGGATTCACAATAGCAATGATAACAGGTGAATGATCAGGATATTTACAGATATATCCAAAGCATGGACAAGCAGACAGAATTCAAAGTCAGAGTGAGCTTTATCAAGGGCACAAACAAACAGACTGAACTGTTAATCAGGCACAGTATAAATGCCAAGCAGTCTATTTAGGTGCTTTCCTGATTAAGGCAGGTGTGTATGTGCATTTCAGTACTGAGAAACAACTAGCAGTTGCCAAAGGCTTGAATCTGATAACATATTACCCAAACAGTACTTGCAAGGAATTCTGTATGATGTAGAAATTAAAAACGATACAGTGAGGGAAAAAGGTATTTGATCCCCTGCTGATTTTGTATGTTTGCCCACTGACAAAGAAATGATCAGTCTATAATTTTAATGGTTGGTTTATTTTAACAGTGAGAGACAGAATAACAACAAAAATATCCAGAAAAATGCATTTAAAAAAAGTTATAAATTGATTTGCCTTTTTTATGAGTGAAATAAGTATTTGACCCCTTCGCAAAACATGACTTAGTACTTGGAGGAGAAACCCTTGTTGGCAATCAGAGGTCAGATGTTTCTTATAGTTGGCCAGCAGGTTTGCACACATCTCAAGAGGCATTTTGTCCCACTCGTCCTTGCAGATCCTCTCCAAGCCATTAAGGTTCCGAGGCTGGCGTTTGGTAACTAGAACCCTCAGCTCCCTCCACATATTTTCTATGGGATTAAGGTCTTGCGACTGGCTGGGCCACTCCAGGACCTTAATGTGCTTCTTCTTGAGCCACTCCTTTGTTGCCTTGGCCGTGTGTTTTGGGTCATTGTCATGCTGAAATACCCATACATGACCCAATTTAATACCCTGGCTGAGGGAAGGAGGTACTTACCCAAGATTTGACGGTACATGGCCCCATCCATCGTCCCTGCGGTGAGGTGGTTCTGTCCCCCTAGCACAAAAAACCCCAAAGCATAATGTTTCCACCTCCCTGTTTGATAGTGGGGATGGTGTTCTTGAGGTCATAGGCAGCATTTCTCCTCCTCCAAACATGGCGAGTTGAGTTGATGCCAAAGAGCTCGATTTTGGTCTCACTTTTACCCAGTTCTCCTCTGAATCATTCAGAAGTTTATTACCAAATTTCAGATGGTCCTGTACATGGGCTTTCTTGAGCAGGGGGGCCTTGCGGGCGCTGCAGGATTTCAGTCCTTCACGGGGTAGTGTGTTACCAATTGTTTTCTTGGTGACTATGGTCCCAGCTGCCTTGAGATCATTGACAAGATTCTGGGCTGATTCCTCACCGTTCTCATGATCATTGAAACTCCACGAGGTGAGATCTTGCATTGAGCCCCAGACCGAGGGAGATTGACAGTTATTTTGTGTTTCCTCCATTTGCGAATAATCGCACCAACTGTTGTCACCCTCTCACCAAGCTGCTTGGCGATGGTCTTGTAACCTATTCCAGCCTTCTGTAGGTCTACAATCTTGTCCCTGACATCCTTGGGCAGCTCTTTGGTCTTGGCTATGGTGGGGAGATTTGAATCTGATTGATTGATTGCTTCTGTGGACAGGTGTCTTTTATACAGGTAACAAGCTGAGATTAGGAGCACTCCCTTTAATCTCAGCTCTTTACCTGTATAGAAGACACCTGGGAGCCAGAAATCTTGCTGATCGATAGGGGATCAAATACTTATTTCACTCATTAACATGCAAATCAATTTATACCTTTTTTTGAAATGCGTTTTTTCTGGATATTTTTGAGGTCATTCTGTCTCTTGGTGTTAAAATAAACCTACCATTAAAATTATAGACTGATCATTTCTTTGTCAGTGGGCAAACGCACAAAATCAGCACGGGATCAAATACTTTTTTCCCTCACAGTATCATATATGGAGAGCTATTTTGGGAAATAAGTACAGGGTTGGTGGTTTGTGTTACTGTCCAAAATAGCCATGACCATTGAATTTTGCTCATCAACTTTTAAGGTTTTACCTGTGTCAAAATCTGAGTAAGGAACTGGGACAGTGATGTCCTAGTTCTAAAAGAGGGGCAGTATATTGAAGGACAAGCCCTTCATGACTGTAGAATTTTAGGTAGATGCAAAATGGTATAATCTATTCTATTCTGCGAAATGCTAAAACACTTACCCATATGTTTCCTCTAAGTATCCTACCTACATCTTCATCTTCAAAGCCTAACTTCAGCCCCAGTCAGGTAAAAAATTGTCGGAAGTTCTAACTCTCCCTTACTCTAATAATATTGTGTATTTGTTGGTGTTCCCTGGAAGTGAGGGGAAATTTTTCCAACAAACTAACAGAGGCTCTATCCTCCCCGGTTCTACCCAAAACAAGCTATGTTTTGGTTGTAGTCTAGCTTCATGCTTTTTACTCACCATAATTTAACCCTCTTCAATGACTACATTCTTCCTGCATGTGAGTGGAGGAGTAGCCCAACCAGAACAGCCTTTATTTCAAATTTTTAGTAGGAAAAAAAGCTCATTGATCAAGATGTTATCTCTCATTGATATCGGCACTGAAGAACTGCTTATGTCATTTTTATAGCTATGTAAGGGTCCACGAAAAGAGCTTGGCAAGATACACTATCTTGCCAAAAGTATTGTGACACCTGCCTTCACATGCACATGAACTTTAATGGCATGCCAGTCTTAGCCCGTAGGGTTCAATATTTAGTTGGCTCGCCCTTTGCAGCTATAACAGCTTCCACTCTTCATGGAAGGCTACTCACAAGGTTTAGGAGTGTGTCTATGGGAATGTTTTACCATTCTTCCAGAAGCGCATTTGTGAGGATAGGCACTGATGTTGGACAAGAAGGCCTGGTGCGCAGTCTCTGCTCTAATTCATCCCAAAGGTGTTCTATGGAGTTGAGGTCAGGACTTTGTGCAGGCCAGTCAAGTTCCTCTACTCCATACTCCCTCATTCATGACCTTATGGACCTTGCTTTGTGCACTGGTGTGCAGTCATGTTGGAACAGGAAGGGGCCATCACCAAACTGTTCCCACAAAGTTGGGAGCATGAAATTGTCCAAAATGTCTTGGTAGACATTTCCCTTCATTTCCCTTCACTGGAACTAGGGGGTTAAGTCCAACCCCTGAAAAACAACCCCACACCATAATCCCCCCATCACCAAATTTTACAGTTGGCACAATGCAGTCAGGCAAGTACCGTTCTCCTGGCAACCGCCAAACCCAGACATGTCCATCCGATTTCCAGACAGAGGAGCATAATTTGTCACTCCAGCAAACACGTCTCCACTGCTCTAGAGTCCAGTGGCAGTGTGCTTTAAACCACTGCATCAGATGCTTTGCATTGCGCTTGGTGATGTAAGACTTGGATGCAGCTGCTCAGTCATGGAAACCCATTCCATGAAGCTCTCCATGCACTGTTGTGCTAATCTGAAGGCCACATAAAGTTTGGAGGTCTGCAGCTATTGACTCTGCAGACAGTTGGTGACTTCCGCGCACTGTGCGCTTCAGCATGCGCTGACCCCGCTCTATCATTTTACATGGCCTACCACTTTGTGGCTGAGTTGCTTTTGCCTTCCAGTTGCTTCCACTTTGTTATAATACCACTAGCAGTTGACTGTGGAAATTTCATAGATGGAATTATTGCACAGGTACTACGCTTGAATTCACTGAGCTCCTGAGAGCAACCCATTCTTTCACAAAGGTTTGTAGAAGCAGTCTGCATGCCTAGGTGCTTGATTTTATGCCACTGTGGCCATGGAGGTGATTGGAACATCTAAATCTAATGATTTGGAGGGGTGTCTCAATACTTTTGGCAATATAGTGTATATAATAAATGGTACCTGATCGTGTAACCTATCACATACATTCATGCAGCTGCATTGCTTTTGTTGCAAAGTTCCATGGTTCAAGTTGGTATTCCCTTCTAAAGTTCACTAAGAGTAAATACATCAGTTTAAAATCTAAAGCCATCACATGTAAGAAAGCTGGCATAGAAGCTCACAAAACCAGAATGTGTTTAGCCTCTGGGATCTTGTACATATGCCTCACTCATTGACACTTCCTTCTGTTCTGGAAGGCCCCAGAGACAGGTTCTCACTTTCTAATCAAAAGGAGCTGGCATTTGTGGACATTTCCAACTGGCAAGGCCGAGTCATCTTGGCAGATGCTTTTGTGTAATTTGCTTCCCTGATTCAAATTTGGCTCCTCCACCAAGAATTTTCGCGAGCGCTAGGCTTTGCATTTTAACCTCCTCTGCAAAGGGAAGCATTTCGAGCCCACCCAATCTGTCGATTCAAGCGAAGGGGCGTCCTGGTGAGAAGCAGAGGTCTGAGCATTGTTTAAGTTGCCTCTGAAAAGGTATATTGATGTTCCCTTTCTGTCTCACTCGCACATCAGGGAGTCGTTAATTCCTCCAGTCAGTCCTACACGGTTGACGGCCCACCATCACTTGCTGCACATATCTTCCAATGAATAAGATCGCTGGCGGGCTTATTGTCTGCCTTTTTGTCTGGAATATAAAACAGGCGTGCCTATAGGCGATCATGAGTCCAGAAAGCTTACACACAGGATGGACAGTTGTATGGAAAATAAGAAAAGAAGAAGAAGAAGCCCAGCTGACAGCAGGGAAGGGTGCGAGTCCAAGGAATGTAGTGGCATTGCTATAATTACATCCATTGCAAAGCTTGCTTGGTTAGAGAGAAATTCCAGTATGATTTGCATGCAAGATTTCACATGTGCGGTTTTCTTTGTGAGTCGTGATATAAATCTGAATGACAAACTACCCCTACACATCAGATGACAAATATCTAACACTGGACTGGTTCAGAAGCTCCAGTCCAGTATATTAGGTCCACACATGTCTGCTGGAAGAGGAGAACCACAGATTGGCCAGGTAATAAAATCCTGTCCCGGGTGCTATTTTCCTCCTGTATTAGTAGTATCTGTAGTCTCTTCTAGGAGACCTCTTCTCTTCCCTCATCCTTCTCTATTCACACATTTCAGGGGCCTGAAGGCAGTTGAATAATGCAACTGCACTCAAGAGTCTATGTGCACCAAAAAAAACTGTGTGAAAGCTAGAAATTATTCTATCCCTTATTATCCACCCTAGATTTATTATTCCATCCCATGGGAGGTATAACATTTAATACTGTGTAAAAGCTATGGGCACTCAATTATTATCTTATTCTTGGAAAAAAAAAATGTGAATGAGCTTTAAGACAAGTCCTCTCTGACCTGTGTAGCTATAGACACTAAGGACTAATTCATCCTCACGAAGCGCTTTCCACTGTAGGAGCCGCCAGTGATGATGGCTTCTTCTCTGTTCTGCCATGACTCTTAAAGCTGCTCGGTCCCCATTGACACACCTGGTTATAGGTAAAAGGACGCTCACACCTGTGTAGAGTTAAAGTGATACTACTGTAGCGCTACTCCCGTAGGAGCCGCTGGTGTGTTTGCCCAAGTCTTTACCTTTTTTCCCCACAGTCAGCCATGAGGTAGATTCACGCAGCCAAGTGCACACATACACTTCCGCTCGTTGTCGCCAATGACCGGTCTAGGGGGTTTATTATTATTATTTATTCACACCGAGGACTCTAATGGCCCGTACACACGATCGTACTTTCCAACAACAAAACCGTGGATTTTTGTTTGAAGGGTGTTGGCTCCAACTTGTCTTGCATACATACGGTCACACAAATGTTGGCCAACAATTACGAACGTAGTGACGTACAAGACGTACGTGATATCCCCATTACGAACGCTAGTTGTATCTCCGGCTCGTACTTGATTCCGAGCATGCGTGGACTTTTGTCCGACGGACTTGTGTACACACGATCAGAAAGTCCGACAACAAACATTTGTTGGCGGAAAATTTGAGAACCTGCCAGCCAACATTTGTTGGCGGAAAGTCCGATGGAGCATACACACGGTCAGACTTTTCGCCAACAAGCTCACATCCAACATTTGTTATCGGAAAATCCGATCGTGTGTACGGGGGCATAACTTCCTTTCCTAGAGAAACTTGGCTGAAGTCCTTGTAGAAGGAAGATAAAGACTTCTTCACAGCAGCAGCAAACTGGTTGCAGATCTGAGAAATGTCCCTTAGTAAATAGTGGACAGTCCTGGACGAAGCTCTAAGAACTCTAGCCAGTGTTCTCTTTGTGTGGACCCTCAGCTGACTTAGAGCACAAGAGGGGGTCTAATGCTCCTTAAGGTGTCTGTACTTCTGTACTCACAAGACTCCTGAAGCATCACCGGCATCCTTCTCTCTCCGTCATACCAGACCAGATCCACTGTCGACTCTCCTTCTATCAGATACGGTAAGACCAGGGTCAGCCACACAGATTTCAGGCCCTCAAGTGCTCCTAGAATATAAATACAGGCACCCAGCATGCATAGGGGCACCTCCCCTTCTAATTGGCCAGGGCTGTATGAATATTCATTCTACCATCTGCATGGTTTCTGCCTATTATCCAGCATTTTCCATAGTTGGGATACTTCAAACAGCATGAGCAGCACCAGAACACACCGAGCAGACTACACTAGCCACTCTCTGTTAAGACAGCAAAAAAATTTACCTAGCTGTCTCCCTGTAAGGGCCCTTTCACACTGAGGCGGGGGCGGCATCGGCGGTAAAGCGGCGCTATTATAAGCGGCGCTTTACCATCGGTATTCGGCCGCTATCGGGGCAGTTTTACCCCCGCTAGCGGCCGAGAAAGGGTAAAAAAAACACCGGAAAGCGCCTCTGCAGAGGCGCTTTGCCGGCGGTATAGCCGCACTGTCCCATTGATTTTAATGGGCAGGAGCGGTGAAGGAGCGGTATACACTCCGCTCCTTCACCGCTTCGAAGATGCTGCTAGCAGGACTTTTTTTCCCATTCTGCTAGCGCACCGCTCCAGTGTGAAAGCCCTCGGGAGACAGCAGCGGCACTTTCGGGTCAGTTTGCAGGTGATATTATTAGCGCAATAGTGCCTGCAAACCGCCTCAGTGTGAAAGGGCCCTTAAGCAAAGAAGAAACCAAAAACTATTTCGCGCTCATCCTAGCACTTACCTAGGGGAGTGCTACACTAAACACACACTGTTTAATTTATTTTGTCCCTTCTATTTCTGTATGTGGATGATGGCACTGTAATTATTTTAATAGGAAAAAAACAACAACATCTAAGTACCCTTTTCCTAATCGATAAACAGCTGTCGCATGACCCAGCTCTTTCCTAGCCTGTCTGCAGAGAAACATAAGCAGGAGGAGCTTATAGTCCTCTAATGCTGGTCACATGTTCAAAAAAAAAAAACAGCCTTTGGGATACAGAGTAAAAATAAATAAAGAATATCAAAAAACTGTTTTAAATTGTCATACAAATATATGTTTGAAATCAAATCTTTATTATTTTTTGGCAATAACATGGTGTGGGCAAATTTCTTTCAGTTACAGGCTATGTCACACCCCTCCAGCCTGTGTTTTAGAATAACAGGGAGGTGATGCCTCCATTAATCTACATGTAATATCCCACTCCCATTGTGCTTAGCTGGTTAGAGGGCATGGAGGAGGAGGGAGGGAGTGGGCTGTCATTTACCGCTGTATATACGCCTCACATGTGTGACTCTATAGTCACATGGGCTGCTCATCTGTGATAGGGAGAAAATGCTCAGCATAGAAACTCACTAAAAACTGAGCATGTGCAGAGTTGCCACCACAGCTGCAAAATCCCTAGCTAAATTTGGGACATGAACTGAAGGGGGAGATAGAGAGCAGCAGGATAAATCAGGTTATTTTTTTACAGAATACAGAAAATAAATTGAGTATGAAGAGCACATAATAAATCTTTAATTGATAGTTTTTTTTTTATTGATGTGGGTTTAGTGACACTTTAAGGGCATCTCTGGATCCAGTATTCCAAACATGGATGTGAGTAGTCTTAAACTGCAAAGTCCTCTGACACCACCCAGCTCTCCCCCCAAGGGAGAAACATTATGGCTAAAGTCATGAGACTATATTCTAAGTCTTGATGGTCCAACCAACCAAGGAATACAGGTGACCAAGAAGGAATACTAACTGACCACTTAATGACTACCTTGACTGGTTTCCCAAAAAGTAAAACATCTAATGCCCTGTACACACGATAGGATATTCCAACAAAACTGTGGATTTTTTTCCAACGGATGTTGGCTTAAACTTGTCTTGCATACACACGGTCACACAAATGTTGTCGGAAATTCTGAACGTCAAGAAACATGGTGACGTACAACAGGTACGATGAGTGGAGAAAAATGACGTTTAATAGCCAGTGCGGCTCTTCTGCTTGATTCCGAGCATGCCTGGACTTTTGTGTGTCGGACTTATGTACAGACGGTTGGAATTTCCGACAACAAGTTTTGTTGTCGGAAAATTTGAGAACCTGCTCTCAAACATTTGTTGGCGGAAATTCGGACAACAAATGTTTTATGGAGCCTACACCCGGTCGGACTTTCTGACAACAAGCTCACATCCAACATTTGTTGTCGGAAAATTCTTATGTTGCCCCAGTACTCAGGCAAGGTTAACCCCAGTAACAGCTAAAATCACAGCTCACACTCTACCAATGGGGGCATGTAGTGGCCAGCCATGGGGGACGACCACAGACACATCTGTGCTCTATCCTACAAAAACTTCAATGCTTCTACTGTAAATTTTGAGGAAGGGCTTCTCCACAGTGCCCACAGCTGCGGAGGACGGTGGGGGTTGTTTTAAAGCTGTTTGGGCAATTCTACAATGTGTATGATAAGACGATTCAGTATTGAATTGTGCATGGCTATTCCACTACACTCTGATGACTGTGACCGTCATATTTTCTAAATGTGGCAATGCCCTTTGGTGAAATATGCATCTAAGAACATTACTATATGTTGCGACAAACTCTCCTACAAACTAACCTCCTTACAATTTATGTATATAAAAGAGGTAATGGGGCTTTTTTTTTTTATCTGTTCTGGGAATTCTATTGGGACATCACCACTGGAATTACCACCTGTCCAACTCCTACACAAAGCCATTTGGTGGGGTCATGCTCCCTCGATGGATTCTTCAAGATACAGAAAAATAACAGATAACTGGGGAGTCCAGCTATGACAGAATGACACATTCATTATGGCCTTCTAGGAGAGGAAGAAGACACAAACTAGCTTTGGAAAATGTTCCACAATACATAAGAAACTTCCGATCAATTTAAAGTTGTACTTTGGATATGGATTTTATTACATAGTTACACCGAGTCGAGCTTGGACCGATGTAAGTATACATAAGCCACACCTGTGGCCAATCTGCCTTTAGGACAGGGCTTGACAAATTTGCTTTGAATCTAGGAGCCAGCTAAAAAGGTTAGGAGTCAGTTTTTTTTTTTTTACTAGCAAAGCTTACAGGTAGAACATGTAACATGTTCCTGAAGGTGAACGTATCCTTTAACCCTTTCGTAGCCAGAGCCATTTTTGTGTTCTTTGCACACATGTTCAATCAGATCCCAGGGGATCAGTTATCCTGATCGGGCGTCAAATGACGTCCTTCAGGATTCGCCGCTAGTGCATGCCCCCTGGCGATCGGTGTCGTGGTGTGTCGCTCCGTCACACCACATCTCCAATCTTGGTAAAGAGCCTTTGACATAGGCTCTTTACCATGTGATCAGCTGTGTCCAATTACAGCTGATCACACTGTAACTAGGAAGTGCCGGTTATCGGCATTGCTCTATTCACGCTGACAGCGCATGAAAAGAGGAAAGTCGATAAGTGGCTCTCCTGACAGGGGGGATCTGCACTGATAATCAGTGCAGTGATTATCAGTGCAGCCCCCTTAGCGATGCCCGCAAGTGCCCACCTGTGATGTTCACCTGTGCCACCAGTGATGCCAATCAGTGGCCATCAGTGCCTATCAATGATGCCTTTCAGATCCCATCAGTGATGCTTGTCAGTGTCTTCTCATCAGTGCCGCTTATCCTTGCCGCCCATCAGTGCTGCCTATTAGTGGTGCCTATCTGTGCCCATCATTACCGCATATCAGTGCCCATAAGGCTGCCCATCAGTGGTGCATATCAGTGCCCATTAGTGCTTCTAATAAGTGCCTCCTCATCAATTCCCATCAGTGCAGCTTCATTAGTGCCACCCCATCAGTGCAGCCTCATCAGCGCACATCAGTGATGGAGAAAACGTACTTATTTACAAAATGTTATAACAGAAACTAAAAAAAACTTTTTTCTTTTACAAAATGTCTTTTTTTTTCATTTGTTTAGCAAAAAAAAAAACCCAGTGGTGATTAAATACCACCAAAAGAAAGCTCTATCTGTCTAAAAAAAAATGCTAAAAATTTAGTTTGGGTACAGCATTGCATGACCGCGCAATTGTCATTCAAAGTGTGACAGCGCTAAAAGCTGAAAATTGGCCTTGGCAGGAAGGGGGTAAAAGTGCCCCGTATTGAAGTGGTAAAAAAATCATTTGAGGCCTGAAGATGACATAAAACCCCGAAAGATTGTATATTTTCTGAAAGCAGATACCCTAGAGAATAAAATAGTGGTAGCTCCAATTTTTTATGTCACACGATATTACCGCAAAGGTCTAGTAAACACAAACATTTCAGTAAAAAACACATTTTAGGGGGCAGAAAAACACAATAAATTACCCAATTTTTGGGTAAAATATAAAAGCTGTAAATACCCCACACATCAAACCCTAAACTTACGTGCACCTCTGAAATTGCGACAAACTTCAGTACCCTATATTTTCCATGGGCGATGCTTTGAAAGCCCCCTTTAGGTCATCAGTTTAGCATCATGAGGGAGTTTTGGTGCTAGAATTATTGCTCTTATTCCGGCGTACGTGGGGATATGTAACACATGTATCGCAATCAACGTTTTCAGGCGTAGATATCCCGATGCGTGCGTGCGACAAAAATGTGATGATTTTTTGGTGACAGGTTCTCTTTAATGAGACATCCGGAATCGAAAAGACGCTGTATGTCTCCCCATGTGCTCCACTGAGTGTAATGCACACATTGCACTGCCTTACATTCTTTCCCAGCCTTGATGGTCAGGGAAACTGTCAACGGGGACCCGGAAGTGATGTGTGTGACGTCACTTCCGGGTCCCCGTTGACAGTTTCCCTGACCATCAAGGCTGGGAAAAATCAGCAACAGAAAGTCAAGGAGAGCGGACGTGTGTCGTGTGTCCACTCTCCTCCCTCCTCTCTACCTGTCGGCACCCGCTATGCCGGTCCCGGGTCCACAGACGGGCAAGCGCAGCCTGGTATACACAGCAGGGGGCGTGTGTGTGTGGCAGCCCAGGCGCCAGCACAGAATTTCTTGTTGCCATGGCGACCTGGCACCTGGGATTTGTCGAGCCCTGTTTTGGGTTACACTTTAATGGGAAAAGAGTGCAGGAGAAGTAATTTATTTTTCCATCCTGTCTCCAAACCTTCATCCCTTCGACGTCTCAATAATGTATATGATTGTGTATTTATAGCATAAATTCATCTCATATAATTTATTCATACTTTGTCCACTGTAGGACTCTGTGATTATCATTGCTAGTGGGCCTCCAGACTCTGGCCCCGTACTGATTGATTTAACTGTGTAATTAAACTAATATTAACCCCTTTTATCCAACACACAGAGACCATTTACTGAAGCTGCCAAGGCATCATAACCCTTGAAGCTCCATAGGAATGTAATGTGAATGGCCCCTATCGCTCAGTATGTTAACATATTAAAAAAAAAAACAGAATATATATAGGACGAGCCTGTAAAATTCATGCTGTGTCTCTAATTTAACATGCAGAGAGGTAATCTCAATCTCCTAGCAGGATTTTCACTTTAGAAGTGAACCGAGAAGGCTAAATAAAAAATAATGGACGGTACGAGAGATGGAGGACTGTGTCATTCCCGGAGGATGCCGGTTGTTGTATAGCTCCTTCTAAAAACCCTACTTTTAATCATATATATATATATATATATATATATATATATATATATAAAACTATAAATATATATAACTTTTCTCTTGCACTTTCCAACTTTACTGTAAAATTCTGATTGCATTCAAAAGCCTTTGTATGTTATTTCATACACCATATGGCCAAAAACTTGTGGGTCCCTGAGTCTGACCAATACATCTACCAAGATGAGCGAAGAATGTGGACATCTTTCCAAATAATAAAGTGGTGTTTCCAGTGAAGGGTGTTACTACAAAAGCACCGAAGGGCTCATATATATTTGATTAGGCCCTAGAAAACCTGAAGCTGGTCCCTCCTTTTGCTGCTATAATGGCCTTCACTCTTCTGGGAAGGTTTTCCACAAGATTTCAGAGTGTATCTGTGAGAATTTGTGCCCATTGGTGAGGTCACGTACTGATGTTAGGTGAAAAGACGTAGCTAACAAGCAGTGTTCCACTTCATCCCAAAAGATGTTCAGTAGGGTTGAGGTCAGAACTCTGTGAAGGCCACGCAAGTTCCTCCACACCGAGGAGTCTATGAGACTCGGCTGATCACAGATCGGAGTAGGGGATCGATCCCGACCCCTTACCACGTGATCAGTTGTCAGCCAATGACAGCTGATCATGTGATGTAAACAGAGCCGATAATCGGCCATTTTTTCTCGTCATGCTGAAAAAAAATAGCCGATCATCGGCAGCTGTGAGAGGGACATTGGTCCCGATCGTGGAGAGCCTCTGCAGCTTCTCTGCCCACTAGTGCCACCTACCAGTGCCCACCAGCGCCCCCTACCAGTGCCCACAGTACCACCCATCAGTGCCTACAGTGTCTCCTATCAGTGCCCACAGTGCCACCTATAAATCACCAGTCAGTGCGTCATCACCAGTGCTGCCTATCAATGCCACCTACCAGTGCCCATCAGTGCCACCTATCAGTGCCCATCAGTGACATCCATCAGTGAAACCCATCAGTGTCCATCAGTGCCGTCTTATCAGTGCCCATCAGTGCTGTCTTATCAGTGCCCATCAGTGTCGCCTTATATGTGCCCATCAGTGCAGCCCATCAGTGCCCATCAGTGCAGCCCCATCAGCGAATATCAATGAAGGAGAAAAATTACCTGTTTGCAAAATTTTATAACAAACTATAAAAACATGTTTTTTGTTTTTTTGGTTTCAAAAATGTTTGTCTTTTTTTTGTTTGCTTAGCAAAAAATAAAAACCCCAGTGGTGATTACCGTATTTATCGGCGTATAACACGCACATTCATTTTAAGAGAGAAGTTTCAGGAAAAAAACTTAAATTTTAAATAAGGAACTTTAAAGCAAAATAAGGGTCAGTGCCCATCTGCAGCCTCACCATTGCCATCAATGCAGCCTGATCAATGCCCATCTGCAGCCTCACAAGTGCCATCAATGCAGCCTCATCAGTCCACATCAATGCAGCCTCACCATTGCCATCAATGCAGCAGCCTCCCCATTGCCATCAATGCAGCAGCCTCACCATTACCTTCAATGCAGCAGCCTCACCATTACCTTCAATGCAGCAGTCTCGCCAATGCCATCAGTGCAAACTGATCGATGCCCATCTGCAGCCTAGAGGGTACAGGGAGGGGGCGGGAGGAGCGCCAACAGATTACATACAGTGAGAATCTCTTTTGATAGACAGAACAGTAGTCCAATGGCGGCCCAGGAGACAGGACTTCTTATTACAGAGGCTGCCAAGTAAACAGAAGATTCTCACTGTATGTAATCTGACAGCGCTCGTCCCGCCCCCCTCCCTGTCCCCTCCGAGGCAGCTAAAATTGAAGTATTGGCATATAACACGCACACGCTATTTGCACCACATTTTCATGGTGAAAAAGTGAGTGTTATACGCTAATAAATACAGTAAATACCACCAAAAAAAGCTCCATTTGTGTGAAAAAAAATTATAAAAATTTCATTTGGGGACAGTGTTGCATGACCGCGTAATTGTCATTTAAAGAGTTACAGCGCTGAAAGCTGAAAATTGGTCTGGGCAGGAGGGGGGTTTAAGTGCCCAGTAAGCAAGAGGTTAAATGAAAAATGCGTTTACCTGAGTAATCCTGTTTTTTTTTTTTATGCAGATAAAAGGAGGGATCAGACAGAGAGATGAGCTCATGAGACTGCTGCTTCTCCTTTTACTGTCTAGTCACAGGGTAGGAGTAGGGACCTGATAGTGAAAGCGAAACCGCAACAGATTAAGGTTAAGTTCCTCCTCTTCGCCCTGCTAGACAGGACTATACTGAGGGGCAGAGCTGTGCAAATTTTAGAACACGATGGCCAAAAATTCTTGTAATTTCTTTTGGTAATTTTTTTTGTCTGTGTATTGAACTGGAGTTTATCTTTAGGTCTCAGATAGGTCAATAATATTTCCAGGCAGCAGATTATCTCTTACTAAACAACAATCAGCTTTTTTTTTTTTAAATCTTTTTACATTTTCTTGTGATAAAAGGAGACCCGGGTATTTATTGTACCGTTTTTTTTTTTCGGTAAATCTATAAATTTGCTTCGGGGTCCCTGCTGTACGTAAAACAGTTCATGTTTATAAAATGGGACCGGCCGCTAAGTATTGCCACTTGTGTCTGCGGTGAAGCACTTTGTACAATATAGGGTTTCACATTTAAATGCATTCATCCACATGTATTTGGCTTCTCTATCTCTCCGTCTCTCGCTCCTTCCTCCCCCCCCCCTCCTCCTGAAATTGAGAATTATATTTCTCTATAAAACTTGGCGTTGACATCACAAGGCTGCTCGGAGTCATATTTTATACAAATCACAACATTTCAAAATGCAGTTTTCACAGTGTACACGAGAAAACATCCTTGATTTACTCGCCGATTCCGTCCTCCTCACAAAGACACGCATTATTGAACCGTGATGAAAAATACAATCTGCATTTTATTAGACGCGGGGGAGATCTATTACCAGCATGTTGTATTTTTCCATCTTGTTGGAGATTAGATCCTTTTGCATCCAGCATTTTAACTTTTTTTTTTTTTTCCCTTTTTTATACCTAAAAAAAAAAAAAAAAAAAGTGCAGTCATCAGTTTGCAAACTGCCATTTTGTTTTAGATTTCCCGAGTCATTGCTTCGTGTTGTGTATTCATCGTTCACAAATGATGATTGGCTGGGATAACTGGGGTTTGCAAGATGTGCAATAATTGATATTCTGGGTCAGTATTGTGGCTGGCTAAATATGGCCTGGTGTGTGTGTTCAGAGTTATGCCGCGTACACACGATCGGACTTTCCGACAACAAAACCGTGGATTTTTGTTCGAAGGTTGCTGGCTCCAACTTGTCTTGCATACACACGGTCACACAAATGTTGGCCAACAATTACAAACGTAGACGTACTACGTGGTTTTTTAGCTCTTTAGCGCCACCCTTCTGCTAATTTCGTGTTAGTAGAAGTTTGGTGAGTGTTGGTTCACGTTTTTCTTTTTGCGTTTTTCATTTAGCGCTATTATTATTCTTAAAAGAAAAAGTTTTTGAAAATTCGTTTGCAATAACTCCATCAGTATCACCAGCAAAGCAGCTTCATTTTTTATCTCATTAACCGGTTCCCGACCGGCGCACGCCGATGTACGTCGGCAGAATGGCACGGCTGGCCAAATGGGCGTACCCGTACGTCCCTTTAAATTTGCTGCCGCGCCATTGCGTGCGCGCCGCCGGTGGCGCGCCGGCCGGGAGCTCCCTGAGTCAGGTCACGGGTCCCGCGGACTCGATCGCTGTGGGGATACCCGCGATCGCCTCACGGAGAGGATGAACGGGGAGAGGCTAATGTAAACAAGCATCTCCCCGTTCTGCCTAGTGACAGTGTCACTGATCTCTGCTCCCTGTGATCGGGAGCAGAGATCAGCGATGTGCCACACATAGCCACGCCCCCCCACTACAGTTAGAAACACTCCCCAGGACATACTTAACCCTTACACTGCCCCCTGTCATTTACACAGGAATCAGTGCATTTGTATAGCACTGATTGCTGTATAAATGACAATGGTCCCAAAAATGTGTCAAAAATGTCTGATGTGTCCGCCATAATGTCGTAGTCCCGATAAAAATGGCTGATCGCCGCCATTACTAGTAAAAAAAAAAATAATAAAAATGCCATAAAACTATCCCCTATTTTGTAGACGCTATAACTTTTGCGCAAACCAATCAATAAACGCTTATTGCGATTTTTTTTTACCAAAAATATGTAGAAGTATACGTATCGGCCTAAACTGAGGAAAAAAAATGTTTTTTAAATATTTTTTGAGGATATTTATTATAGCAAAAAGGAAAAAATGATGCGTTTTTTTCAAAATTGACGTTATTTTTTTGTTTATAGCGCAAAAAATAAAAACTGCAGAGGCGATCAAATACCACCAAAACAAAGCTCTATTTGTGGGGAAAAAAGGACGTCAATTTTGTTAGGGAGCCACGTCGCACGACCGCGTAATTGTCAGTTAAAGCGACGCAGTGCCGAATCTCAAAAAATTGCTCTGGTCAGAAAGGGGGTAAATTCTTCCGGGGCTGAAGTGGTTAAAGAAGAAGAGAATTGTGCGCTGCGTTTGGAGATTTCCTAATTTGCTGCGTCACGAATGTTAATTCTCCATTACGAATGCTAGTTTACAAGTCCGGCCGCTTCTGCTTCTGAGCATGCGTGGACTTTTGTGCGATGGACTTGTGTACACACGATCGGAAAGTCCGACAACAAAAATTTGTTGGTGGAAAATTTGAGAACCTGCTAGCCAACACTTGTTGGTGGAAAGTCCGACAACAAATGTTCGATGGAGCATACACACGGTCGGACTTTCCACCAACAAGCTCACATCCAACATTTGTTGCCGGAAAATCCGATCGTGTGTACGGGGCATTAAAGTGTAAGTAGACCTCCCTATCGTTTTCAGCCAAGGAAGCTGCCATCTTTGCCTCTGTTTAATCTACAACTGCCATGATGCTGCACATGTGATCAGTTATGACACCAGCCATTGGATGGTTTGACAGTTTGGTTGAGAGCACAACCAATGGGAGTGTTACATTTCTGGTACATGCCGGAAATGAAACTGGTTTATGGATGGGTTTACTTCTAAGCTGGCCAAACATGGATCAAAGTTCAGCTGGTTCAGGAGGGACTGGGCGAATTTCGGTCCCAATGTCGCCAATGCTGTTAAACAGAAGTGGATCTTCCAATGAACTTCTGTTCAACCGCCCTGTTGGATAAAAGCCACTCTTCTAAGTCAGCCTTTCTCAACCTATTTACCCCAGAGGAACCCATAAAATGATTTTTCAGGTCTCAAAGAACCCCTGCTAAAACCAATTGGGGGTCAGTAGGAAAAATGCCCCTTACATTGGTGGCCAGTGAGAAGAATGTCCTTTACTATGGTGGCCAGTGAGAAGAATACTAAATACAGAATACTTTATTAATCCCAAAGGGAAATTGGGAGGTTGTTATGACACAGACACACTTAACAAAGACAACACAAGATCACAACAATAGACTGAACAAGATGCAAAAACACAACAAAATTACCAATAACAGCCATTAACACCAAATAACAAAAATTAAAACTACACTACAAATAAAACCATCCATATAATTAAAATACAACATAGAATAAACAGATTAAAATAACAGGCAAACTACCAAATACAAATAATACACCACTTTCTCTAACACCACCCCAGATAATAACCAACACAATACCAACATACTATAAAAACAACACAAAATCCTGATCATAAATAACCCGAATTAAATCTTCACCTCCAGCCCTCACAGAAACGAATGATATATCTGGATCGCCACAGGCAAAAATGATTTCCTGTGTCGCTCTGTGGTTCATTGTGGGTGTAACAATCTGTCACTGATGGTACTCCGCAGACTGACCAGCGTATTGTGGAGTGGGTGGGAGGAGTTGTCCGAGATTGAACGTAACTTACTTGAACAACATTCTCCTCTCTTACACTGTTGTAAAATACTCCTATCTAATCCAACAACATTACCAGCCTTGTGAATCAGTTTGAGTCTGTTGGTGTCGGACACCCTAAGCCTGCTTCCCCAGCATGCCACTGCATACAGGAGAGGGCCGGCCACCACAGACTCATAAAACATCTCCAGCATCGTCCGGCAGATGTTAAAGGACCTCAGTCTCCTCAAAAAGTAGAGACAGCTCTGGCCCTTCCTATAAAGCACCTCAGTGTTCTTGCTCCAGTCCAGCTTATTATCTATATGCACCCCCACATACTTCTAACTCTCTACTACCTCCACATCCACTCCTCGGATAGAGATTGGGGTCACTGGTAGCTTCCTCTTTCTGAAAAACACAACCAGCTCCTTTGTCTTTGTCACATTTAGATACAGATGATAAACCTCCCATCATGTGACAAAGTTCTCCACCACAGTCCTATACTCTGTCTCATACTCCTTACATTGCTGATCAGATACTCACCCTTACAGATAACTAAAAAAAATATTATTGGTGTTATGCAGCTGGCTCTGTCATGTGGCATTAGCCCTATAACTATGCAGGAACCATTCAATTGTAGGCGAATCAGCCATTGCTCAAGGAACCCTTGTCGAACTCTGAAGGAACCCAATGGTTATGGTTATTTCTCATGTTCAAGTTGTTTGTGTTCTATATGTTCATTTCCATAAGGTGGATAACTGGTTATCCTCCCCTGGCTAGTTAAGATCCTGAGGTCCTTCAGGTCTAGTTTTCCCTTCTTGGATTATCTGTCCCAGTCTAGAACACCAGGTCTTGGGTGTCATTCCCTTGACACTGACCATTCTATGAATGGTTAACCCTTCCCCATAAAGTGCTTGTTTAGGTGTTGATTCCTTCTTCTACTCTTGTCTTGTGGTGAGGTTTCTCATCTGTAGGATACACTCAGTGTAGTTGGCCTGCTTTGGGTAATTTCACATGTCGAAGAATTATTACCGTCCTGTGTCCATCAATGGAAAAAAGATTTTGTACTTATTGTAAAATCTTTTTCTTTAGATCCATTGAGGGATACAGGTCCCTCCCCTCTGCTTAATTAGGCATTATATATAGCTTGCTCACATAACTGAGACATGACAATTGGAGGGGTGGGATTATATGGGAGCTGGCTTAAAGCGGGAGTCCGGCAACCAATCTTTTTTTTTTTTTTAGGTCATTGAGACACTTTGCTAATCCCAAAAAAATACTCACAGTTTGGGTGTAATATTTCCGCCTCTGTCTGTTTTCGTACTGAAGAATAACTTAGAAAATGTGATGCTGGCTGTTTCCATCTTGCTTGTGGGCATATGAAGCCCACAAGCATTGATTTCTGGGATGCGGTGAATGCTGTTCATTCACAGCTTGTTCACGTGCATGATCATTGTTTCCGCACTGAATCTTGGGAAGCCTTACACTAAGCTCCCAGGAAACAGTGCGGCGCCGGGGAAAGCCAATAAACACGCCTAATCCCATGGGAAGAGAGACAGGAAGTGCCACAATAAAGTACAATATAAAGGTAATTACAGCGATTAAAAAAAAATTTGTGTGGCATTTGAACATCTATGCAATTAACTGAAGGGGGTAAGATTAAGTTAAAAATTTGAGTGGAACCCCACTTCATTTTTTTTTTATTTGCAAGTGTCCAAACTTCCTGTAGGTGGCAGTATAACCCACATGTCCAAGAATTACCTCTATCCTGTGTCCCACAATGGACTTAAAATAAAAAGGATTTTACGGTAAGTACAAAAATCTTTTTTCTTTGCCTTGGCTTGTAACACCTATCCTAAATTGGCCATGTGTGTTACAATCTTATTTCAGAATCTGAAATAAATAATCTCCTTAAAGCTGGCCACACATTAAAATTGGATTGTACAGTATAATCTCCTTTTGAATACCAACAACCATGCTGTGTGAGAGCCTACATAAGCAATCAGTTTAACTTTAGCCAACTCGGGATAGACTCTTGAACTATTTGGGTGTTGGTAAATCTGAAGGCGATAATAAAGGAAGATTATAATGTGTGTGTGATCAACTTTCTATGTGAGATCAACTTTCCATGTGTGTATTAGATAGTACCGTATGGTAAGAGCTATAGTGAGTATGTGGAGTTCAAAATAAGCAGATCATTAATCTAATGTGCAGTGTTTTGGGTGTATAATTTTTGGCAAAGGCTTTGAGCGTTATTGATTGTAGCCCATTTAGATTAAAAGTTAAAGGGCCTATGCTTAAAGTGTAATGCCACTTTCAGAGTCATTACCATACTTGGGAAACAAGTCTGCAAGCCTGAGATTAGGGCAGGGTAAGGGGATAGGGCAAGTGAAAGGGCCCATAGCACCTACAGCTCTACAATCAGAAAAAACTCATGCTCCCCACTGATGGGGATGTGTTGGGCCACTGCAGAAAGGCCACCGCTTCCAAACAGAGAAAAAAAGTCTCAAACTGTAATGCCGGGTACACACGGGCGGACTTTTTAACCAGACTGGTCCGACGAACTTTCGACGGACTTGTGACGGACTTCCGACTGACTTTTAAATGAACGGACTTGCCTACACACGATCACACCAAAGTCCAACGGATTCGTACATGATGACGTACGACCGGACTAAAATAAGGAAGTTGATAGCCGGTAGCCAATAGCTGCCCTAGCGTGGGTTTTCGTCCGTCAGACTAGCATACAGACGAGCGGATTTTTCGACCGGACTCGAGTCCGTCGGACAAATTTGAAACATGTTCCAAATCTAAAGTACGTCAGATTTTTGACCGAAAAAGTCCACTGCAGGTCCGATGGAGCCCACACACGGTCGTATTGTCCGTCGGATTCAGTCCGTCGGACCAGTCCGGTCGAAAAGTCCGCCCGTGTGTACACGGCATAAGACACCTTTTCTTTTGATGTGCCTAAAAGGTATTTAATTGATTTAAGCCAGTGGTCTCTGGGGCCAAATTTGACCCTTTGCTTGCCTTTATCTGACCCTTGGGACACTATTCCTTCCACTGACACCAACAATAGAGCAATAATTCTTGCACTGACACATACACATAGGTGCACTCTTCTTCCCACTGCCACCAATGATGAAGCACTAGTCTTTCCACTAACATCAATGATGGGGCACTGTTCCTCCCAGTGTCACCAACAATGGAGCAGTATTCCACCCACTAATACCAACAATGGAGCACTATTCTTCTTACTGACACCAATGGTGGGGCACTATTAGTCCCATTGACACCAATTATGGGGCACTATTCCTCCTACCGACACCAATGATAGGGCAGTAATCCTCCCACTGACACCAATGATGGGGCACTGGTCCTCTCACTGACACCAATGGTAGGGCACTAATCCTCTCACTGACACCAATGATGCGGCTTTATTATTCTCACTGACACCAACGATGGGGCACTAATCCTCTCACTGGCACCATCAATGGGGCACTGATAATCCCCCTCATACCAAAGATGGGTCATCGCTTGCTCTCGCTGATTCAGTGACATTTTCTACTTCCACTAGCCACACTCTGGCCCCCCTAAAATCTGAACCCCTTTGTTTGTAAGTTTGGAGACCCATGATTTAAACTGAAGGTTCAGTTGGGCTGTAAGTTGCATCATCTATCAGTTATCTTTGGGGTCAATGTTTCAAATGAAATCTCTCAATGTGCACATGCTGAAAATACACACAATGTTCTTCCTAATGCATAAATTAAAGTAGACATCTCTGCTTCTTACATTTGTAAACATATGTGGACCCCACGCAAGGTGCCCCATGTGGTCTTATTCTGGCAAAGTATCATCAATGAATCTTACGCTAAAATCTGGCCTTGGCATACAAGTAATGTGACTAAGCTGCAGAGGGACGAAACACGTTGGAGGTGTGGCCAGGTTGGAGTCCAGGCTGAGGTTGCCACTCTGTTCATAGGACCACACGAATGTGCGGTATCAGGGATCACCTCCTTCCCCTCCATTGAGCCATTGTAGGAGCCAGGACGGGCTCCATTTCTTGCCAGCACTCTTAGCAGCAGATGCGGAGGAACTCACACACACACCCCACATCTACTGAGTCTGAGTGGCACACAAAGTTATCATGGGTCATAGGGCATACAAAATAATGGCAGCCCTTTTGTGGGACATTAAGGGCTAGTTTACACTTGCTTCAAAACAAGGCTTCGGACACGCTTTGTTAAAGCTCTCTGCCAGTAAAAAGCTCCTGTCACTAAATAAAATAGTGAGCTTACAGTCCAATTTACACCTTGCTTTTGCTTGGTGCTTAGGTTGGGCTTCGATGGGGCTTTGATGAGGCTTTGGTGGAGCTTCGATGAGGCTTTGGGGAGGCTTCGATGGGGCTTTGGTGGAGCTTTGATGAGCCTTTGGTGAGGCTTCGATGGGGCTTTGATGAGGCTTTGGTGGAGCTTCGATGAGCCTTTGGTGGGGCTTCAATGAGGCTTCAGTGGGGCTTCAAGCGAGCTTTGCCATAGACTTCTATGGATGCTTTGAAGACGCTTTGAAGCACAACTAAAGTGACATGAGGTATAATTTTTGAAGCAAAGCAAAAGCAAGGTGTAAACAGGGACTGTAAGCTAACCATTTTATTTAGTAAAAGGAGCTTTGACTAACGTTCAGAGAGCTTTATCAAAACCTGTCTGAAGCCTTGTTTTGAAGCAAGTGTAAATTAGCCCTTAATGTGTGTTGAAGCCGAAGCAAGTGTAAATGAGCCCATACAGAAATGTGAAATGCGTTAGCACTGGCAGCCATTTTGTGAACCAACAAACTGCCATGTTTACAAATCAGCTTGTTCGATTTGAAAAAATAAAATTATAATATCAAAAATCAAGCAGGAATCTTCGCTGTTCTTTTTTTAATTGGAAATTTGCGTTTTAACCGACAACTTTCCTGACAGGGTGTGACAGAATAGATCTACGGTCTCTCACACATCAAGCTGTTCTTTACAGCCGAGCGAGTGTAAAACTTGTGAAAACGTTTTATTGCTGACAGGCAGCCTAAAACATTTCTGTTTTCTGAAGTCATGATGAATTAGCGGCATCTTGTTCTAATTTCAGCTAAGATGGCTGTGGGCATGTGTGTTTACAGTACGCCCCGTTTATTCCCGAGGGAGGCACCTCTGCAGTACACTGGAGGCAGATAAGGTCATCCTAACCCAGATCCTCCAAATGACTCCCTCCACCTTCATAGGCAGCTATGTGTGCTTGTTTTTTTTTTTTCTTGGGTTTCTGATGATTTGTTGTGCTCTGCTTTATATGGCTCACCACACATAAGCTTAGCGTTTGCTTTTCCATGATTTGCGCAAACCCTTAAAATGCATAGACTAGGGGATGGGTCAAAGTGGATAATGGTTGAGTGAAATAGACTATTTCGGTTCCTAAAGTTTCAGCATAATGCTATATATTTTAGAAAAATTAACCACTTGCCTACTGGGCCAATTCAGTAAAATCACAATTTTTTTTGCTAGAAAATGACTTTGTAACCCCCAAACGTTACATATTTTTTTTAAGCAGTGACCCTAGAGAATATAATGGTGGTTGTTGCAATTTTTTTTGTCACATGGTGTTTGCGCAGTGGTTTTTCAAACGCAATATTTTAGTTTTTTTAAATACACTTTTTTTTTAAGGGTGAATTTATTCAGGTTTCAAATAAAGAAAATTACAACATACAACACATGTCTGTTACAAAGCATGACAGTCATAAGAAAAAAAATATATACTGTATATATATATAACTTTCATATAGAGATTGCATCTGCCTGTTTAGCAGCCTATAAATGCATTGATTCCTGTATAAATGACACTGGCAGTGAAGGGGTTAACCACTAGGGGGCGGGGAGGGGTTAAATCAGTACTGGGAGTGATTACTAACTGTAGGGGGGATGGGCTGTGTATGTGACGTCACTGATCTCTGCTCCGATGACAGGGAGCAGAGATCCAGTGACACTGTCACTAGGCAGAACGGGGAGATGCTGTTTAAATCAGCATCTCCCCATTCATCCTCTCCGTGAGGCGATCGTGGGTATCCCCTCGGCGAACGAGTCCGCGGGACCCACGACCCGACTCACGAGGCTCGCGGCAGGCGCGCACGCACACGGCGGCAAATTCAAACTAACGTACGGGTACGTTACTTTGGGCAGCCATGCCATTCTGCCGACGTAAATGTACAGGAGCCGGTCGGGAACCGGTTAAACCGTTACACGTGACACCAGTTTCTTGTACCTTCGTGAGATTACCCGTAAAGCGGTAACAAGGAGCCCAGGAAAAAGAGCAAATAAACTGGACTTTAATGTTGTATATTAACAATGCAAAAAAATCTGAACAAATTAATGGGGTGGGCAACTACATGGCAAATGAGGTTCAATGTAGAAAAATATAAAATAATGCATTTGGGTGGCAAAAATATGAATGCAATCTATACACTGGGGGGAGAACCTCTGGGGGAATCTAGGATGGAAAAGGACCTGGGGGTCCTAGTAGATGATAGGCTCAGCAATGGCATGCAATGCCAAGCTGCTGCTAACAAAGCAAACAGAATATTGGCATGTATTAAAAAGGGGATCAACTCCAGAGATAAAACGATAATTCTCCCGCTCTACAAGACTCTGGTCCGGCCGCACCTGGAGTTTGCTGTCCAGTTCTGGGCACCAGTCCTCGGGAAGGATGTACTGGAAATGGAGCGAGTACAAAGAAGGGCAACAAAGCTAATAAAGGGTCTGGAGGATATTAGTTATGAGGAAAGGTTGCGAGCACTGAACTTATTCTCTCTGGAGAAGAGACGTTTGCGAGGGGATATGATTTCAATTTATAAATACCGTACTGGTGACCCCACAATAGGGAGAAAACTTTTTTGCGGAAGGGAGTTTAACAAGACTCGTGGCCACTCATTAAAATTAGAAGAAAAGAGGTTCAACCTTAAACTGCGTAGAGGGTTCTTTACTGTAAGAGTGGCAAGGATGTGGAATCCCTTCCACAGGCGGTGGTCTCAGCGAGGAGCATCGATAGTTTCAAAAAACTGTTAGATAAGCACCTGAACGACCTCAACATACAGGGATATACAATGTAATACTGACATACAGTATGATCACACACATAAGTTGGACTTGATGGACTTGTGTCTTTTTTTGACCTCACCTACTATGTAAATATGTAATGCAGACCACCCTTTTTCAACCTGCTATTAAACCGAACTCCATTTCTTTACTGTATATAGACATTTCCATTTCGCAGTTGTGTATATTCAAGTTATGCTTCCATCATTACTCCAGCTACACCTCTATATCCCCTGATACTGATTTAATCCAATCAGCCCATATTTTGTCAAACTTTTTAGGGCAACCCCTGGAATTGTGAGTTAATTTATACTTTGGCAATGCCCCCCTTAATCAGTTCCACCCAAAAGAGAAGGGATGGAGGCTTCGGGTCCTTCCATCTGAGAGCTAGCGCCTTTTTAGCAAAAAGGAAAAGGAAAAAGGCTGTCCTCAATAAAGTTTTCTTGGATGCAGACAACGCTTCCTCACCAAACTCACCCAAAAGGCATCTAGCCGGAGAGCAGATGTTTGGAAGGGCTCATTTTTCCTCCAGAAATTTTGTGACTGCCGCCCAGAACTTTCCAACATGAGGGCAGAGCCAAATCATATGGAAATAATCCCCCACAGCAGCTCTGCACTGTGTGCACTTCGGCGTATCCACCCTGCCCATCTTATGGAGACGAGCAGGTGGAGATAAATAAACTGGATAAGTTTGTCTCTGGCCAAAATCACAGAGGGCAACAGCGATTCGGTAACCCTAGCCCTAAATTCCTCTGTGAGGTCCGGGATATCAGATCTCCACTGAGCAACCACCCTCTCCATCCTAGGAGAGGAAGAGGTCAGCAAGGTAAAATAGTATCTCGAGATAAGTTTTGAATGGTCATCATCAATCTAAGAATGTCCACCCACCGTGTAGGGTAAGGCCTCTGCCTATACAGTACATTAATGAGTGCTTCAAATGAGTTGACCAGGGCTGCCTGGGTCACTACTGAAGCTATATCCAACTGGGGGAAGAACCACCAATGTATACGAGTTCATTTTAAATACACTTTAGTGAATTTTAATTTACAAAAACACTATATAATACCCAATTGTTTGGTAAAATATAAAAGATGATGTAAATAGATACTTAACATGTCACGTTTTAAAATTGCGCACGCTCATGGAATGGCCACAAACTACGGTACTTAAAAATTGCCATAGGCGATGCTTTAAAAGCCTTTGTAGGTTATAAGTTTGAAGTTACACAGGAGGTCTGGTGCCAGCATTAATGCTCTCGCTATAACGTTGCGACGAAACCTCACATGTGTGGTGCGAACACTGTTTACATATGCATGCGCAACCTTTGTTCGCTTTTGTGCATGAGCACGGGGGGAGGGATCTCTTGAAAAATTGTTTTAATGATTATTATTATTATTTTTTTACACTGTCTCTTTAATTTGTTTTTTGTTTTCTCAATGTTATTGCTATCACAAGGTATAAACAACATCCCGTGACAAAATCCTCTTTATGGAGAGATCCGGGGTCTATTGGACCCCAGATCTCTCCTCTGACCTCCAAAGCACAGATTGGTCCAATCGGTTGTTTCACTGGCCAGTAACCGGCCAGTAAGCACAGAGCTGAAACCGGAAGTGACAAAATACTTGTTGCTTCTGGCTTCTTAGACCATAGAGATGATCAGGATGATGTTCTGTTGCTTGATCTTCTTGATGGTCAGCCGGCGGTACTGCCAGCTGCTGTACCGGGTTCCCTAGCGCACCCTATAGTGTTAAAGAGGCATATTTATTAAAAGAATCACATAACTCATCGTCAATCAAAATTTCATGCAAATTCCTTATATGCGAATAGGGCAAAATTGAATGTCCTCAGGCTATATTCTCTGCAGACTGAATGTGTGAATGCAGAAAATATTGAATTATAGCCACTAGTTGGAGCTGAGGAGCATACTCCTTTCCTATGATGCTTGACTCCATCTATTGGCCATAATGCAGTATCTTCCCCAATGCACACATGCGATTTACAGAGAATATAACCTGAGAACATTCAGTTTTGCTCCATTCGCACAGAACAAATTTGCATGCAAATGCTATGCAAATATTTCCTAGAGTCCTTGATTCTGAATCCTGCACTACGTTCCTGCTCTGAGGCTTGGATACTGAACTTCCTGGCACTGACCTTTGACTTGCCCCTATTATATACCGTTTCCCTACTTCCACTGTCTATGACCGGTTGGCTTTGGTCTTCAGCCATCCTTTTGGCGCCATACGTCTCTTAGGTATTGACTTCAGGCTGTGTGTACTTTTATTGTTCAGCCTGGTTTATAATGGCCACTCTTGAGATCCCTTAATATGCCACCTTTTTTTTCTTTTTTAGTGATGTTTGTCACGAGCATTTACATTGCATGTTTGGGTTGTTTTTGTTATGTATTTTGATGTTCAGAGATGGAGGGTACAGGTCATCTGAAGCCAGCCCTAATGGGGGAGGTTCTGTGGCCTTCGGGTCTTTTGCCTCTCCCCATCCAAAGGGGTCTCTCTTTGGGAGAATCCCTCCCCAAGTACTTGGTGGACTGGCTCCAGGTAGTCCCTAAAGAGTGGGGTCCACCTGGCTTCAGCCTAGGTAGACCATCACGTACCTTGCCTCTGTCAAGAGCCTTGCACCCCAGGAGGTTCAGGGTTAGAAGTCCTTCTACCAAAACTATCCCCAATACAAGGTTGCCCACCAGAGACTAAACAAATATGCCAAAAATAATACTTTATTGATACAGTCATAGAGAATGTAACCCCTTAAAAACACCTAAAATACGCAACATTGACCAGTGTTCAATAATCATATTTGTAATACAATTTTTGTAGGACAAATGCAATTAAATCAAAATATCAAAAATATCAAAATAATAGCCATCTTGGAATGGGTTCCAATATATTGTACTGGTTATGTACAGTATATATATCATTTTATATATACTGTATATATATATATATATATATATATATATATATATATATATATATATATATATATATATATATATATATATATATATATATATATATATATATATATAATCAATCAGTATATATCATAATCAGTATCAAACTTTGCTGATTGTAAGGTAAGTCAGAAAGAAAAATATAACAGCAAACAAGGGTATCAACCATAAGTAACAGCAAGTTCACCAGTAAACTCAAAAACCTAATTCAATATATTTCATCTAATAATAAAGCAAAACACTAATCAAAAATATAAATGTAACTGAGAATGAAAGTCTGATCAATGATCAATTAACATAGAACAATCAGAGGGTCAATAATTACCCATTTCAGAATACAATTGTATGAATGACAGTTCAGTGATTGAAATTTGCTATTACAATTACAGTTGACTTTGAGTATTGGTCAGCGGCAGATTGTGGATATGTGTTTTTTTTTTTAAAGTTTGGGACAGTCTTTCTCAACCTTTTCAACACAGAGGAGCCCTTGAAATAACTTTCAGGTCTTAGGGAACCCTTGCTAAACATTACTATATCTACAACTCATAAAACATTAGTGTGATGGTCAGTGGAGGCGTTGGGGGTTATTTACGAAAGGCAAATCCACTTTGCACTGAAAGTTCACTTGGAAGTGCAGTCGCTCTAAATCTAAGGGGTAGATCTGAAATGAGGGGAAGCTCTGCTGATTTCATCATCCAATCATGTGCAGGCTAAAATTCTGTTATTTATTTTCCTTGCATGTCCCCCTCGGATCTACAGCGACTTTACTTTCAAGTGCACTTGCAGTGCAAAGTGGATTTTCCTTTAGTAAATAACCCCCAATACTCCTTACACTTGTGGTCGTTGGGAAGAATTACCCCCTCACAGATAGCTAAAAAGATCAATGGTGTCTCTGTGAACTTATCTGAGAGGCAGAAATCACTCAAGGAACCCCTAGAAACCTCTGGAGGAACCCTGGTATCAGGTGTGAACCTGAACCTCTGCTGTGTCTGGTGGTGTCTCTTCTTGCTGAGATGCTGGACAGCACCCTGTCTGATCCATTGGACAATCCTGCCTTGCGCCTTGTTTTCTGCTGAACCATCAACTCCTTGCTCCTCCCATGAACTTCCTGATTTAAGCCATGCCTTTCCTGTTTGCCAGATTATTGTGCTCTCTCCAGCCAACATCTCGCTCTTGTCACTCCTACTGTGTCTGTATCTCCACTACCCCTCGTTGCCAACCTGACTACATTTCTGCTTGATCCCTACCTACTACCTTTGCTACTGGACCCTGGTTTGATCACCTCCTGGTGGAATGATTCTGAGGACCTTGGCCTTGACCTTGGATACTAAAACACAGCAAAACCCATCTCCACCATCCGGAGCTCTGGTGAATACCGGTTAGTTCTTAGACTCTGCACTTCTGGGGAGCCTGTATCACTTGCTAGGATGACCTGCTGCTGCACTTATCAAGCTGGTCATTGGGAGTCTCTCTACTGTTATAGCTACTTGTCTCCAAGCCCCATCCCTGACCCTGACACCTAGGGTCTCATGGGACCCTGGTTGAGAAACCCCGGTTTAGGTTTGTTATTATATTTTGTTTTTATCTGACCCTGTGATAGAAAAATTTCTTGAAAATCTTTGGTGGTTATTAGTAGCCGATCAGCATCAGGCAGCTATGCTTTGGAAGAGGTATTTCCTTTTTATTTTGGGGACCGGCACTGAATCACCCCCCCCCCCCCCCCACCTCTCCTTCTTCTGAAACTGTCTAACAATTCTAGCCGGCAAATTAATTCACTGACATGAAAAGCTGTGCTTACAGCCTAAAGAAGAATTATCACTTTTTTTTATGTTATTCAGTTCCGCATGGGACAAAGTAGTACTTTATCCCACCTTCCTAGGTGTCCTGTGATACCATCTGCAATGTTAGACAGGGCGTCCCCCCACCTCCATTCTTGATACACAGCTGCCCGACGCCAAAGCTAGCAACTAAACTAAGGTTCACTTCTCAGAACAGCCAAAAAAAAACTGACCACGGTGTGCTCTCATGCCTAGTGTGGCCAGTTTTTAATAGGAAAGCAGAAGGATTGGCAGAGACACCAGGAATTTCACACAAAGGAAGCAACCCAGGGTACTTTTTTCTTACAAGTACATGGTGCAGCAGGCACATATCAGGAATATGAAGGGTTTACATATTCTGTAATCCTGCTTTAAGCTGGCCTTACACTTGTAGATTTTTGTCTGAAAATTGTCATTTTTTCAGGACATTCTTTTGATTATCTTAGACTTAAAATTGAAGATTTGACAATCAGTTTCAACCAGAGCAAGCAAAAAAATAAAAGGACAAGGATGGAAAATGTTTGGTGAATCTAATGGTAATGAACAAATTTCTTATGCACATGTACTTGTCAAAGTTAATCCGAAAGCAGAATGTTCATTCTACTAAAATCGAGACATTGACATGGTACTCGTACAAAAAGTCATTAATAATTTGTCAAGTCCAATAAATGATTGGACAAGCAATGTTTTTGCTTTTTTTTTTGTCTGCATGTTCGAATGAAATTCTACAGGTGTAAGATCTACTTTAGCCACTTCCGGTCCAGTGAAAATACCGGTATGTCATTGGATGGAAAGGGTGATATCTGTTATCTGATATCGATCCAGCTGCAGCATTTTTCAGCCAGCGATTCCCTTCACTGTAAAAGTAATCCTAGCGGCTATGCAGCCACTGGATTACTTTTACATCTACTTTTGACCAGATGCTTTGGGGGCCAGAGGAGAGATATGGGGTCTAAAAGACTCCAGATCTCTCCATAAAGAGGACCTGTCATAGTCCATGCTATCACATGGGAGGTTATTCCTCCCTTGTGATAGCAATAAAAAATAGACAGTGTAAAAAAATAATAATACATTTTTAAAAAAAATGTAAGCACCCCTGTCCCCTCTGTGCTCACGCACGAATGCAAACGGTGCGTCAGTCCCCCATGCAATGTAAACGGCAATCCCACCACACATGTGAGGTATCGGTGCAAACGTCGGAGTGAGAGCAATCATTCTAAGGCCAGACTGTGTAAATCTTTGGAGATTTTAAGTAGTTTTCTAGCAAAAAAATTCAGTTTTTTACATGTAGGGGAGGAAAGCCAGAATTGGCCTGGACTGAAAGTTATTAAACTGAGCTTTAATTGTTTTTGAAATTTAGAGGCCATGTAATATTGCTTCCCCCTATTACCCCATTCTACAAATGGCCAGAGTCTTCCAGTAAAGTAACCTGCAGATCTCCAGAAGGAGGGTGATAAAAATCAGGGTTAAAGATGGAATTTCAGCTTCCATTCCAGAGAAATGTGAACTGTACAAATCAGTCCTGTTGTTGCGGCAGTTTTTGGAATGATTTGTGAAACTAAAGTCTGCAAATTCGGCACGATTTTCATGGCAGATTTTCAGTCCCTGGGCATCTGAAACTGATTACCACCCATGTCTGAATCACATTAGCGTTCCTGTACACAAGCGTGCCAGCTTCTGCCCCTAAACCAGAATTTGGCCCTGACGAAACATATAAACACGTCCCAGCCTTGATGGGTTAAAAATCGGTTAACATGGGATTGAGGGAAAGGCGTGTGTGTGGAGCATGGGGAGGTATGCCTGGTCCCTGTTCTACAGTGCCTTGAAAAAGTATTCATACCCCTTGAAATTTTCCACATTTTGTCATGATACAACCAAAAAACGTAAATGTATTCTATTGGGATTTTATGTGATAGACCAACACAAAGTAGGCTGGATATGCAGGGATATGCAATTAGCGGACCTCCAGCTGTTACAAAACTACAAGTCCCATCATGCCTCTGGGTGTCATGCCTGTGGCTGTCAGAGTCTTGCAATGCCTCATGGGACTTGTAGTTCTGCAACAGCTGGAGGTCTGCTAATTGCATATCCCTGGTCTATCACATAAAATCCCAATAAAGCAAATTTACATTTTTGGTTGTAACATGACAAAACGTGGAAAATGTCAAGGGGTATGAATACTTTTTCAAGGCACTGTATGTCATTGCTGGGTTGAGAAATAGTTAAAGTCAATTTATTGTAACGGGCAGCCAAAATTAGGGCTTTCTTTACCAAAATCATTGAATGTTCTGCCACCCTGACTTTGTCAATAGGGCGGGTGGCCAGCAACAGGTTGATGCTATTTACACTTTATTGCCAAATGTATTGGGACACCCCTCCAATTCATTGGATTCAGGTGTTCCAATCACATCCGCGGCCACAAGTGTATAAAATCAAGCACCTAGACATGCAGACTGCTTCTACAAACATTTGTGAAAGAATGGGTCGCTCTCAGGAGCTCAGTGAATTCAAGCGTGGTACCGTGCTAGGTTACCACCTGTGCAATAAGTCCATCCATGAAATTTCCACAGTCAACTGCTAGTGGTATTATAACAAAGTGGAAGCAACTGTGAACAACAGCAACTCAGCTACAAAGTGGTAGGCCACGTAAAATTACAGAGCGGGGTCAGCGCATGCTGAAGCTCACAGTCTGTGCAGAATTCACCAACTGTCTGCAGAGTCAATAGCTACAGATCTCCAAACTTCGCGTGGCCTTCAGATTAGCACAACAACAGTGCGTGGAGAGCTTCATGGAATGGGTTTCCATGGCCGAGCAGCTGCATCCAAGCTTTACATCACCAAGTGCAATGCAAAGCGTCGGATGCAGTGGTGTAAAGCACACCGCCACTGGACTGTGAGCAGTGGAGACGTGTTCTCTAGAGTGACCAATCACACTTCCCTGTCTGGAAATTCGATGGATGTGTCTGGGTTTGGCGGTTGCCAGGAGAACGGTACTTGCCTGACTGCATTGTGCCAAGTGTAAAGTTTGGTGGAGGGGGGATTTTGGTGAGGGGTTATTTTTCAGGGGTTGGGCTTGGCCCCTTAGTTCCAGTGAAGGGAACTCTTAAGGCCTCAGCCTACCAAGACATTTTGGACAATTTCATGCTCCCAACTTTGTGGGAACAGTTTGGGGATGGCCCCTTCCTGTTCCAAACATGACTGCGCACCAGTGCACAAAGCAAGGTCCATAAAGACATGGATGAGCGAGTTTGAGGTGGAGGAACTTGACTGGCCTGCACAGAATCCTGATCTCAAACCCGATAGAACAGCTTTGGGATGAATTTGAGCAAAAACTGCGAGCCAGGCCTTCTCGTACAACATCAGTGCCTGACCTCACAAATGGGCTTCTGGAAAATGGTCAAACATTCCCATAGACACACTCCTAAACCTTGTGAACGGCCTTTCCAGAAGAGTTGAAGCTGTTATAGCTGCAAAGGGTGGGCCAACCCAATATTGAACCCTACGGACTAAGACTAGAATGCCATTAAAGTTCATGTGTGTGTAAAGGCAGGCGTCCCAATACTTTTGGTGATTTTTTTTTTTTTTTTCAAGCTACAACAAAAGGTTATTTAAGGAACACTAAATATAAATTAAAATCTGGTTTGGTTTATATGTTAGGTAAATATGATGAAGCTTCATGAGATCAATTTATTTCCATACTATACTACGCGGGCTTCTCAGCTCCATTGTGAAGGTGACTCATCCGATGTAGGTGACACACAATTCACGTCTCAGCTAGCAGCATGCATGACAAGTCATTACAAATAGCTACAAATGGATTCTTATTTACAAATAAGATTGAGTAATTGTGAAAAAAATTCACACTTAAATGCTATGTTTACATCACAGCATATTGTTAGATATATATTCTATAGAAGAAGGATAGCAATTATTGTTTGATTGGAACAGCTTGTCAGAAATACAATGGACTATGAAAGGTTATGGGCACTACAAAAACAGCGAGAGACACGAGAGTTGATTGTTAGAATATTCTTGCAGGATGAAATATATTGCTGGGCTCAGCAACCTTTCCCACATCGAGTCACGAGTGTCACGTTCACAAGTTTAAGACAACTGACATTCCAGTGAATAATAACTAGACGTGTGCAATTTTTTTAGTTACAAATTCGTTTTTCCACGAGTTTAGACAAATTTGTTAACTGAAAAATGTTCGCATTTCCGAATCTCCGAATTTTTCAGAATATTCGGAAATTTGAAAATAAGAACTTTCGGAAATTCCAAAATTCAGAAATTCAGAAATTTTGAAAATTTGTTAATTTGGAAATTCAAAAATTCGAAAATTCGGAAATTCGAAAATCTGAAAGTCCGGAAATTCGGGAAATTCAGAAAACCAAAAAATAAGAATGAAAATCCAAAAATTCAAAAGAACGAAAATCAGAAAATAAGAACAAAAATCTGAAATTTCAAAAACCCGAAAACTTGAAAATTTGAAATAATAACTAACTAATAATAACTTAACTATTACTAATTATTAAATTATAGGTATTGGAATTTGCTTTCAAATGTGGCTGTTAGTGAACGTAACGAATACGAATTTATCCAAAGTTACGAATTATCTGTAATAACAAATGCCATATCTAAATGAATGGAACGTAACAAATTAATAATAATAAATAACAATAATAATAAAAATGTATTATTATTTATTATTTTTTTAGTTTCATTCCATTTGTCATTATTTTGGATAATTTGTACATTCACTAACAGCCAAATTTGAAAGGAAATTCCAATACCTATAATTTAATAGTTAGTTATTATTAGTTAGTTAGTTATTATTTTGAATTTTTGTATTTTCATTCTTTCTAATTTTTGGATTTTCCTTTATTTTCAGATTTTAGAATTTTCGGATTTCCGAATTTTCGAATTCCCAAATTTTTTAATTTACTAATTCCAAATTTTCCTTTTTTTCGAATTTAAGAATCTTCAAATTTCCAAATTTTTCGAATTTGCAGAAAAAAAAAAAACAATGAAACGATTAAACTGATTAACTGGTGTGCCCACTTTGGGGTTAATTTATTAAAGGCAAATAGACTATGCACTTTGCAAAGTTGCCCTCTGCAAGTACAGTTTCTCCAGAGCTTAGTAAATGTGGTAAAGCTTCACCTTGCAAAGAATACCCAATTACATGCAAGGACAATAAAAAAAAACAAAAAACTGCATTTTTTACTTGCACATGATTGGATGATGAAAGTTTGCAGAGCTTCTGCTCATTTACTAAGATCTGGAGCAATGGCCCTTGCAGAGTGCAACTGCACTTTGCAAAGTGCACAATCTATTTGTCTTTGGTAAATCAACCCCAATGTGTTCAGCATTAATGCATGCATGTCAGACTACCACAATTCCTGCACCTTCACACCTCAGATCACCCTAATTCCTTTATCTGCACACCTCAAATTACTCCAATTCCTGCACCTTCACACATCAGATCAACCAAATTCCTGCACCTTCACACCTCAGATAATAAATCCTGATCCATCAGAACTCCTGTACCTTCACTCCTCAAATAACCCCAATTCCTGCACCTTTACACCTCAGGTCACCCCAATTCCAGTACCTTTACACCTCAGGTCACCCCAATTCCAGTACCTTCACACCTCAGATCTACCCAATTCCTGCACCTTTACACCTCAGGTCACCACAATTCCAGTACCTTCAGTCCTCAGATCACCACAATTCCTGCACCTTCACACCTCAGATCACCCCAATTCCTGCACCTTTACACCTCAGGTCACCCCAATTCCAGTACCTTCAGTCCTCAGATCACCCCAATTCCTGCACCTTCACACCTCAGATCACCCCAATTCCCGCACCTTCACAACTCAGATCACCCCAATTCCTGCACCTTTACACCTCAGGTCACCCCAATTACAGTACCTTCATTCCTCAGGTCACCCCAATTCCTGCACCTTCACACCTCAGGTCACCCCAATTCCTGCACCTTCACACCTCAGGTCACCCCAATTCCTGCACCTTCACACCTCAGATTACCCCAATTCCTGTACCATCACACCTCAGATCACTTCAATTCCTGCACCTTCACTCCTCAGATCATCCCAATTCCTGTACCATCACACCTCAGATCACCCCAATTCCTGCACCTTTACACCTCAGGTCACCCCAATTACAGTACCTTCATTCCTCAGATCACCCCAATTCCTGCACCTTCACACCTCAGGTCACCCCAATTCCTGCACCTTCACACCTCAGATCACCCCAATTCCTGCACCTTCACACCTCAGATCACCCCAATTCCTGTACCATCACACCTCAGATCACTTCAATTCCTGCACCTTCACACCTCAGATCACCCCAATTCCTGTACCATCACACCTCAGATCACCCCAATTCCTGCACCTTCACACCTCAGATCACCCCAATTCCTGTACCATCACACCTCAGATCACTTCAATTCCTGCACCTTCGCACCTCAGATCAGCCCCATGAGTATGAGTAAGCGCTCCGCAGAGCGTGAAACACGTTAGCTGATTATCTGTACATTCGATCCATGGTGCTTTGTACATGACTTGTTCCTGGTTTTACAATAAAGAAATTTTGTTGGATTATATTCTCCTGGTGTGCGGCTGTCCGGACTTTTTTCTTCCCTCACAACATGGATTAGCATTAGCCAGCACCTGGGGCTTTTCAACTCTGGAGAGCAACATTCAGTTTATACCTGGTTTGGATACAACCTGGTGCGGGGAAAGCGCTTGTGCTGCAGTTGCATTCCGGATTATTGCTACAAAGTTTGAGAGCTGGATCTAAAATTTTCCAACAACAAAATCTGTTCACGTTAATTTCGTTCGTGTGTAGACAATTCCGACGCACAAAGTGCCACGCATGCTCAGAATCAAGCAGAAGAGCCGCACTGGCTATTGAACTACGTGTTGTACGTCACCGCGTTCTTGACGTTCGGAATTTCTGACCAACTTTGTGTGACCGTGTGTATGCAAGACAAGTTTGAGCCAACATCCGTCAGAAAAAATCCGATGGATTTTGTTGTCGGAATGTGCGATCATGTGTACAGGGCATAAGAGTTCCCTTCACTAGAACTAAGGGGCCAAGCCCAACCCCCGAAAAACAACCCCACACCATAATCCCCCCACCACCAAATGATTTGGACCAGTGAACAAAGCAAGGTCCATAAAGACATGGATGAGCGAGTTTGGGGTGGAGGAACTTGACTGGCCTGCCCCCTATAGAACACCTTTGAGATGAATTGTAGCGGAGACTGTGAGCCAGACCTTCTCGTCCAACATCAGTGCCTGACCTCACAAATGCGCTTCTGGAAGAATGGTCAAACATTCCCAGAGACACACTCCTAAACCTTGTGGACGGCCTTCCCAGAAGAGTTGAAGCTGTTATAGCTGCAAAGATTGGGCCAACTCATTACTGAACCCTATGGACTAAGGCTGGGATGTCATTAAAGTTCATGTGCATGTAAAGGCAGGCGTCCCAATAATTTTGGCAATATAATGTATATATACCATAGAACACAAAGATCCAGCAAAGGAACCGTTTATATTAAGCTTTGTACCTTTCATCACTTCCAGGAAAGCTGAAATAATGTTTGCTGTGAGTGCGAAGGTGTATTGTTACGGTTTGATCTCCATAGAATATAGTCTGTTACGCCTTTGTCAATCGCTACATCACAGCATGCGTTCACACAAAACAGTAATTATATATTATTTATTCACTTCCAGACAGATTTGTCAAAGAATAAAAACATCCTTTTATTACACATCATAAAACATACTAAAAACATTCCCCACGTGTTCCCAAAGCCATACAGACCTCTCAACTTTGAGCCATGTTTATTAATACCTTCTTTTCCTTGTTAAAGGAGAAGTGTCACTAAAAAGGTTAAACTCTGATTGATCTCTCAGGAAACCAAGTGCAGGTAACTATCAGGGAATCCCCATTAGCCAGCTGGCTTGGTAACATTCACGTGCACATACTTCTGCACAAATAGCCAGATGCACATGCGTGCGCAAGAATTCGCACTGATGTGCATCCTGTCGTACAGACAGATGTGCATGCATGCCTAGAGCTTTCCACTGTGGCCAGCTAGCCTTCTCCCTGCTGGAGGTGAGTCCACTCCTCTACTTATGCAGGTGGGGGGCTACATATGATTTGGTGGCATTGGTGCCAGGTGGCCTGTTAAGTGATGCTCTAACTCAGTGTCAGTTTGTTTCTTGCTCCCTGGCTTCTGCATATGATTCCTGTTGTCAACCCGGCTTCATCCTATATGTCTTTATATACCTTGCTTTGTGCAAGGTCAATAGTCATCTCCATTACGAATGTTAGTTTTACAAGACCGAGCGCTTCCGGCTCAATCTTGAATCTGAGTATGCGTGGAATTTTGTGCAACGGACTTTTGTACACACGATCGGAAAGTTCGACAACAAAATTTGTTGGCGGAAAATTTGAGAATGTGCTAGCCAATATTTGTTGGCGGAAAGTCCACCAACAAATGTTCGATGGAGCATACACACGGTTCTTCTCTGAGCTGGCCGCTCAGCTGTCGGCTAATCGCCAGCTCCCATTTCTCTCCACAGTTACCCAGCTTTTGTTGATTCTGCTCGTCAGTCCTGCATACTTAAAGTCGTCCAGCTCACTTGATCTCTGCCTTCGCCTTTGTCAATATCACAGAGACTTTCTCCAGCATTCCTGTTGAAGACTTGATCGGCTGACGTTCCTTCTGGCTCCTGATCCTGCTTACTGTACTACTACGTTTATGTCTGGCTTTCTGACATTTGCTTGGCTGACTACCCAATCCGGTTACTGAACTCTGGCTTGTTTTGACTATGCTTACTCTGTTTACCTTATTATTATTATTAAACAAGTGTAATTTAACTATACATCTGTCTAAGTCTGATTCATGGTTCCTTATAGGGATGCCATTAAAGTTCATGTGCGTGTAAAGGCAGGTGTCACAATACTTTTGACAATATAGTTTATGTTGGCTACAAAGTGGAAAGAATGAGTTTCTTCTAAATCTGAATAATGTATCCTCACCCCTAGATCATTTCAATAATTCATTTCAATAAATCATTATTTTTGGTTTTGAAACTCATTTTGGCAACTTTAGCATTTCAAAAACATGTCCCTTCATCTGTAGGCTGAACGCAGGAATGGGACAGTTTTGGGCAGAATTGGACATAGCTGAATCCCTGGCATTGCCAGTTGGACCAGTCTCCAGCTCACAGTGTTCCATCCCGCTGTTGTGTTGCAGACAGTACACCTCCCTCTGACAAAAATAGATCACACAGCAAAAAAATGATCATTTTCACTCATTCTGCAAACACCAAGAGGCTTGTTAATAACAGTGATGGTAAGAATTCCATATTCTATGCTTGCATCCTTATGTCTCTGTCAATGAGATCTAAAGGCGCCTACACATTTTTCAATCCAATTGTTCAAATTTTGTAAAATTATAGAAAATCTTATTGGTTAAAAAAAAAAACGAAAAAACAAAACAAAAATTAAAGCGTGCCTGTTTTTTTTCTTTTTGTTAAAACAAAATGAAAGCAATCAGACAGTATGAAAACCGTGTTGTGGTTGCAGTAAGTGTGGTATAACCAAAATGTTTTCTTAAAGGATAAGTTCACCCTTGTTCATCTTTTTTTTCTAAATTCCAGCTCCCCTATGTACCAATATAGCATTAATATACTTAATTTGCAAAAATAAAACAGCTTTCCATTAGTTCTACAGAGGCTTACCTCACTCTCTTCATAGCTGTTAAAACACACTGCTTGATTACTTCTGTCTCACTTCCTGGTCATACTTTAGGTCATGACACAGGAAGGAGTTGACCAGCTGATCTAATCTGCACACACCCGGCATCATCTACCCTCAGCTGGTCAACTCCTTCCTGTGTCGTGACCTAAAGTCTGACCAGGAAGTAAGGCAGAAGTAATCAAGCAGTGTTTTTTAACAGCTATGAAGAGAATGAGGTAAGCCTGCGTATAATTAAAGGAAAGCTGTCTTATTTTTGCATAATAAGTATATTATTGCTATATTGGTACATAGGGGAGTTGGAATTTAGAAAAAAAAAAGGTGAACTTCCTCTTTAAGTTTGACCCTGGTTTTACTTTTGTAGCGCTGCCCCTGAAGGAATCTCTGGTTAAGATGGGTCCTCTGTTCTTTGCCTAGGACTTCTCAAGAACCTCAGCCCCTCTGACACACCAGGTTGAGTGTACAAACTTACAATATCACAGAAAATCACTGAAAGTAATACCCAGTACACAATAATACTGCTACATCAAGGAAAACAGGTAGTAAAGGCAAACGTAATATATTGTCACCCAATATAGTTGGTAACTAAACAAGCATAAAATGGATTAACAATGGTGAGAACACAATTTAGCATACAACATGATTAACAATAAGGACTAGGCATAAAATTACATTTGTGCCAGAAACCATGAATCAGACTGAGACAGAAGTACAGTTAAATCACACTTGTTTAATAATATTAAAAAAAGGTAAACAGAGTAAACGTATTCAAAACATAGCCAGATTTCAGGAACCGGAACGGATAGTCAGACAAGCCAAAACGTCAGGGAGCCAGAGATGAGCGTAGTAAAATAGCAAGCAGGATCTGGAGCCAGAAGGAATGTCAGCCAAGCAAGTCTTTAACAGGAACACAGGAGAGCGTCTCTAGAGATTTGACCAATGCGAAGGCAGAGATCATCTGGACTGGACGGCTTAGGTAGGCAGGACTGACGAGCCAGATATCATCAACAGGTGAGTCACTGTGGAGAGATAGGAGCTGGCAATTAGCCGACAGCTGGGCGGCCAGCTTTGAGAAGGAAGGGATGAGACCAGCCCTGACAATTTGGCATCCAGATCAGTGTAGACCAGGGATCCTCAAACTACGGCCCTCTAGCTGTTGCAGAACTACACATCCCATCAGGCATTGTAAAACTCTGACATTCACAGACATGACTAGGCATGATGGGAATTGTAGTTCCTGAACAGCTGGAGGGCCGCAGTTTGAAGACCCCTGGTGTAGACAGTAGCAAGGCCACCTCAAGTGCAGCAGTAAGCAGTAGTAAAGATTTATCTAGAACTATACTGCCAGAGTGCAGTTATGGCAGTGATGCTAGTCCTAGAAGAACTGGGCATGCAATGTGCAAAAGAAAAGGAGGCTGGTAGCGAAGTGGGCAGGGGAACAAAGAGGGCTTGCAGAATAATTATTAGGGCAGGGGCAGTCCTTTGAGATGTTCTTCTGCTGGCTATTGTTGGGGCCCTTTATGAGCACACGGAAAGGTTTCTTCACAGTAAGAGCTGTGAAAATGTAGAATATACTCCCTCCAGAGGTGGTTCTGGCCAGCTCAGTAGATTGCTTTAAGAAAGGACTGGATTATTTCCTAAATGCACACAATATAACTGGGTTCTAACATTTATAGGTAAAGTTAATCCAGGGAAAATCCGATTGCCTCTTGGGGTCAGGAAGGAATTTTTTCCCCTGCTGTATCAAATTGGATCATGCTTTGCTGGAGTTTTTCGCCTTCCTCTGGATCAACTGTGGATAATGGATTGAGTATATGGCACTGTTTGATATTATTTTTTATTTATTTTTATGGTTGAACTAGATGGACTTGTGTCTTTTTTCAACCTGACTATGTAACTATGTATGCTTAACAACAGTCCTGGTTAACCTGCATGCAGTATAGGTACAGTGTTGGTACGGTATAGTCTTGGCACAGGTGCAAGATAAATGTGGTTCAGATATGGTGAACATTCAGTATAATGCGGTATAGGTGCAGTCTAGGTTTGGAATAAGTGCGGTATAGAGTTCAGTATGGGTGCTGTATAAATTGGGTACACCTGGTGTCCTGCTCTCGGTGGCTCAGTCCCTGCTAGCTGTATCAGCACTGGGCGAATAGCCCTCTCACCAATCCATTGGATGCTGCGGTTACCTCTTGCTGTAGAAGTTGGGCCCCCTTGGTCTCTCCCTGAAAGCCCCTGGGGATCAACTTTGGGAAGCAGAGGGAGAGTGGATGCTCCAGCTCCCTGCGGCAGCAGTGCAGGTGCTCTGATAAGGGTGATACTGCACTGCCCCCGGATGTCCTCATTCGCAGTCTCAGGCTCGGATCTCTGCTGGTATGGTCTCCTGCTGGCAGGTGAATATCCCTTAGTATTATAAACAATAGATCCGCGCTACAGGTTGTGCTTGCAACTGCAGCCCCCCTATGTAGGCAGAGGGCACCAGAGGACACCCTCAAAATGGTCTATAAATTATATAAATAAGGGAATGGCGCTGTGCAAGAGAGGATAATTGGCATATATATTTATCTATTGATTAAAAATCATATTATAGAAAAAATGTGAAAAGATATGTATCCCACATGGGGGTTGGTAAGTGTCAAAGGTGTGATGCAGATGGACGTTCAATGTAGCCTGGATTCCATAATCCAATAACCCCTATTGATCCCTAATGGTATTGTGTGATGTGCAAATAAGTGCCAAAGTGCCAAGTGCAATATCACTATGGTGTTCCAGCCCCTATAAACTCCAAGTGATTCAAAACTGAAGAAAATGGGGGGATCTTATACCCTCTAAAGTGCAATGTGGTAATAAAATAAAATTGATATGTGAACAAAAAAGGTTTGTAAATCTATAAATATATAACTTAGATAGTGATATAGGATTGAATTAATCTAAAAGGTTTTTTATAATATGTATATATACATATAACTTAGATAGTGATATAAATAGTGAATATAGAATTAGAATAGTGATTCAAAAAATAAATTAATAATAGCACGGTTCAATAACAACATGAGATCACATATAAAGGTGCAAAAAAGGGGGAAAATCCAGCAAATCGTAAAAAAGTTCGTATAGTGTCTTCCACCCGACAACCTCCAGATTCTCTGAAGATACAATCCCCCTGTTGTGTTTCCACTCACCGGAACCTTATACCCCTGCAGGGGTATAAGCATAAGATGTTTCCACTCCAGCAGATCAGATCCGGATGTCGGTCAAATCTTTCCGGTCTCTCAACTCTGGTTCCTTGGTCCCGATCCTGGTTCCTATCCGCTTCTCCAAAGTAGGGGGAAGAGGGGGTGGATAATCCCCTAGTATGGTCCTATCTCCAGCCGGACATCCACTCCAAGGAAATTATATGTAATAAAATTTTTGTCCACATAGCGTAACTCTTTTTTAAAAAAGTTTTATTGGGTAATAAATTGTAATCCAATAAATAGAGTTACTTCAAACAAAGTTAAAAAAATGAAGTTAAATAAAGATTGGGGAGCATACAAGCTCACTGACTCCCCTTGCTGTTCCGGGACGCAGCGTTATACACGTCTAGCGCTTGCGTTCCACCGGTCAGCTGGCCAGAACCACAGCGGCAGGAAGTGGCCTCCGATGACGTCCGTATGACGAAACGCGTAAGGCGGGACTATCTTGGTACGCACATACGTCACTTCCTGCCGCTGTGGTTCTGGCCAGCTGACCGGTGGAACGCAAGCGCTAGACGTGTATAACGCTGCGTCCCGGAACAGCAAGGGGAGTCAGTGAGCTTGTATGCTCCCCAATCTTTATTTAACTTCATTTTTTTAACTTTGTTTGAAGTAACTCTATTTATTGGATTACAATTTATTACCCAATAAAACTTTTTTAAAAAAGAGTTACGCTATGTGGACAAAACTTTTTTATTACATATAATTTCCTTGGAGTGGATGTCCGGCTGGAGATAGGACCATACTAGGGGATTATCCACCCCCTCTTCCCCCTACTTTGGAGAAGCGGATAGGAACCAGGATCGGGACCAAGGAACCAGAGTTGAGAGACCGGAAAGATTTGACCGACATCCGGATCTGATCTGCTGGAGTGGAAACATCTTATGCTTATACCCCTGCAGGGGTATAAGGTTCCGGTGAGTGGAAACACAACAGGGGGATTGTATCTTCAGAGAATCTGGAGGTTGTCGGGTGGAAGACACTATACGAACTTTTTTACGATTTGCTGGATTTTCCCCCTTTTTTGCACCTTTATATGTGATCTCATGTTGTTATTGAACCGTGCTATTATTAATTTATTTTTTGAATCACTATTCTAATTCTATATTCACTATTTATATCACTATCTAAGTTATATGTATATATACATATTATAAAAAACCTTTTAGATTAATTCAATCCTATATCACTATCTAAGTTATATATTTATAGATTTACAAACCTTTTTTGTTCACATATCAATTTTATTTTATTACCACATTGCACTTTAGAGGGTATAAGATCCCCCCATTTTCTTCAGTTTTGAATCACTTGGAGTTTATAGGGGCTGGAACACCATAGTGATATTGCACTTGGCACTTTGGCACTTATTTGCACATCACACAATACCATTAGGGATCAATAGGGGTTATTGGATTATGGAATCCAGGCTACATTGAACGTCCATCTGCATCACACCTTTGACACTTACCAACCCCCATGTGGGATACATATCTTTTCACATTTTTTCTATAATATGATTTTTAATCAATAGATAAATATATATGCCAATTATCCTCTCTTGCACAGCGCCATTCCCTTATTTATATAATTTATAGAATATCCCTTAGTGGCAAGAGGGAGAACTTTCCCAGGCAGTTTAATAAAAATCATCTCTCCACTCCTCCTAATTCACAGTGCCTATAGGGATCTGTAGTGTAAGGAGTCTATTCATCCCATTATATGGCTACCATCTCAAACGACATCTCCCTGGATTCTCAGGGCGCTGCATAGAAGTCCATGGGCTTGCTTGGCTTTAGCTCTTTCCCTGCTGGCTCGAGTAGAATGATGCAGCAAAACATCAGTATCTCAGTAGAGGGAACAAACAAAAAAAAGGTAATGTCTCCTTCTCCATATTTCTGTAGCCCAGAAACTTGCTACACTTTGTTGATAACTCCTGAACTTTCCTGACTTTGTAACTGAGGCCAGCATCATGTAGCTAAGCCCTGCCCACGTGGCATCCCCTTGTTCAAACAAAACCTCCTTCTTAGGGGCAGTGGGCTGGTGATTGGAAGCCCCATCCATCAGGCTCCAAATGGCAAACTGAGACTGGTGACAGCTCGGTCAGTGTACTAGAAGCATGCAGTGAGCGCATTCTTACCACAGAACCTCGGATCCTTATGGACGCATATGAGGATACGCTCTTTTTTTTCTCCTGTACATTCTCGCTGCATCTCCGTCTACCTCTGTGCTTTACCCTGAATCGCTGACTCTCATTTTCTTTGACCTTTCAAATTTCAAAATGGTAAATGCAACGCTTCTGTGAAATAATTACCACCACACACTGTGCATATAATGTCCCAATATGTATGTATAATATATTGCAAAATCTTCCACTACCTTGTGCTGTGCTTCAATAAAAAGAACTTCAAATCAAATAGTGCAGAAAATCCAAAAGATTTGTTTACAAAATGCAAAATAGCACCAAAAAGCTACAGAAAATGCCAACACGAGCTGAACTCTATAAATTATATAAATAAGGGAATGGCGCTGTGCAAGAGAGGATAATTGGCATATATATTTATCTATTGATTAAAAATCATATTATAGAAAACAAAAATGTGAAAAGATATGTATCCCACATGGGGGTTGGTAAGTGTCAAAGGTGTGATGCAGATGGACGTTCAATGTAGCCTGGATTCCATAATCCAATAACCCCTATTGATCCCTAATGGTATTGTGTGATGTGCAAATAAGTGCCAAAGTGCCAAGTGCAATATCACTATGGTGTTCCAGCCCCTATAAACTCCAAGTGATTCAAAACTGAAGAAAATGGGGGGATCTTATACCCTCTAAAGTGCAATGTGGTAATAAAATAAAATTGATATGTGAACAAAAAGGTTTGTAAATCTATAAATATATAACTTAGATAGTGATATAGGATTGAATTAATCTAAAAGGTTTTTTATAATATGTATATATACATATAACTTAGATAGTGATATAAATAGTGAATATAGAATTAGAATAGTGATTCAAAAAATAAATTAATAATAGCACAGTTCAATAACAACATGAGATCACATATAAAGGTGCAAAAAAGGGGAAAATCCAGCAAATCGTAAAAAAGTTCGTATAGTGTCTTCCACCCGACAACCTCCAGATTCTCTGAAGATACAATCCCCCTGTTGTGTTTCCACTCACCGGAACCTTATACCCCTGCAGGGGTATAAGCATAAGATGTTTCCACTCCAGCAGATCAGATCCGGATGTCGGTCAAATCTTTCCGGTCTCTCAACTCTGGTTCCTTGGTCCCGATCCTGGTTCCTATCCGCTTCTCCAAAGTAGGGGGAAGAGGGGGTGGATAATCCCCTAGTATGGTCCTATCTCCAGCCGGACATCCACTCCAAGGAAATTATATGTAATAAAAAAGTTTTGTCCACATAGCGTAACTCTTTTTTAAAAAAGTTTTATTGGGTATTAAAATTGTAATCCAATAAATAGAGTTACTTCAAACAAAGTTAAAAAATGAAGTTAAATAAAGATTGGGGAGCATACAAGCTCACTGACTCCCCTTGCTGTTCCGGGACGCAGCGTTATACACGTCTAGCGCTTGCGTTCCACCGGTCAGCTGGCCAGAACCACAGCGGCAGGAAGTGACGTATGTGCGTACCAAGATAGTCCCGCCTTACGCGTTTCGTCATACGGACGTCATCGGAGGCGTCCGTATGACGAAACGCGTAAGGCGGGACTATCTTGGTACGCACATACGTCACTTCCTGCCGCTGTGGTTCTGGCCAGCTGACCGGTGGAACGCAAGCGCTAGACGTGTATAACGCTGCGTCCCGGAACAGCAAGGGGAGTCAGTGAGCTTGTATGCTCCCCAATCTTTATTTAACTTCATTTTTTAACTTTGTTTGAAGTAACTCTATTTATTGGATTACAATTTTAATACCCAATAAAACTTTTTTAAAAAAGAGTTACGCTATGTGGACAAAACTTTTTTATTACATATAATTTCCTTGGAGTGGATGTCCGGCTGGAGATAGGACCATACTAGGGGATTATCCACCCCCTCTTCCCCCTACTTTGGAGAAGCGGATAGGAACCAGGATCGGGACCAAGGAACCAGAGTTGAGAGACCGGAAAGATTTGACCGACATCCGGATCTGATCTGCTGGAGTGGAAACATCTTATGCTTATACCCCTGCAGGGGTATAAGGTTCCGGTGAGTGGAAACACAACAGGGGGATTGTATCTTCAGAGAATCTGGAGGTTGTCGGGTGGAAGACACTATACGAACTTTTTTACGATTTGCTGGATTTTCCCCTTTTTTGCACCTTTATATGTGATCTCATGTTGTTATTGAACTGTGCTATTATTAATTTATTTTTTGAATCACTATTCTAATTCTATATTCACTATTTATATCACTATCTAAGTTATATGTATATATACATATTATAAAAAACCTTTTAGATTAATTCAATCCTATATCACTATCTAAGTTATATATTTATAGATCTACAAACCTTTTTGTTCACATATCAATTTTATTTTATTACCACATTGCACTTTAGAGGGTATAAGATCCCCCCATTTTCTTCAGTTTTGAATCACTTGGAGTTTATAGGGGCTGGAACACCATAGTGATATTGCACTTGGCACTTTGGCACTTATTTGCACATCACACAATACCATTAGGGATCAATAGGGGTTATTGGATTATGGAATCCAGGCTACATTGAACGTCCATCTGCATCACACCTTTGACACTTACCAACCCCCATGTGGGATACATATCTTTTCACATTTTTGTTTTCTATAATATGATTTTTAATCAATAGATAAATATATATGCCAATTATCCTCTCTTGCACAGCGCCATTCCCTTATTTATATAATTTATAGACCATTTTGAGGGTGTCCTCTGGTGCCCTCTGCCTACATAGGGGGGCTGCAGTTGCAAGCACAACCTGTAGCGCGGATCTATTGTTTATAATACGAGCTGAACTCAGTGTGCAAAGCTCCGCTCTACACGTTTCGGCACAGCCAGACGTCATCAGGGGCCTTTCAACATGACATGACAGTTGCTGCAGACGGTTGATATCATTTGTGTCAGTCACCTCTGCACTTGTCCTTTCCCACTGTCATCCAGAGCTGGTGTGCACAGGTGATGGAAAAGTAATATCAATACCAAGTCACATATTACAGAGCACACTTTAAAAATAACAGAATGTACAGATATCAAGGAAATTGATTTTTGTACATGTGCCTGCAATCCTGGTTTGGTATGATGTCTAATTATACACGAGAACCATTTTCATAAATAAAGGAAGGATTAGAAAGTCACTTCTGTATAAGCCGTCTCTTTGGAAGCATTTTATTTCTCTTGGCGTGCTTTGTTGTGGCGGCCGTGCGCACTGGTACGCAGGCAGCACCTGTCCGCCCGCATTTACGTTACAGGGACCACGCTGCACAATGGAACCGTTCCTGAGTAGCACCTCCGGCCCTCCTGTCAGCCCCTCAGCATCTTGTCGCCCATATCTGTCCTAATCGAATCGCTTTGTGCTTCGCTTTTCAAATGTCCCTCTGCTGCTGGAGGCTGTGACAACCACAAAGGAGAGAATGAACCTTTATAATAGGCTAGTGAGAAACAGGATTTATTATAAATACAAATGCAATTAAATCAGAACAAAACTCATTTCTTGATTTAATTGCGACTTGCATAGGTCTTCTGTTAAATGAAATCGCAAGCCGCAATGAAATCGTGGTGCAAATTTCACCGATCTGTGGCTTTGAAACTGCGCTGAAGGTTACATAGTTACATAGTAGGTGAGGTTGAAAAAAGACACAAGTCCATCAAGTTCAACCTATGTGTGTGATTATATGTCAGTATTACATTGTATATCCCTGTATGAGGCGATTGTTCAGGTGCTTATCTAATAGTTTCTTGAAACTATCGATGCCCCCCGCTGAGACCACCGCCTGTGGAAGGGAATTAAACATCCTTGCCACTCTTACAGTAAAGAACCCTCTATGCAGTTTAAGGTTAAACCCCTTTTCTTCTGAGTGGCCGCGAGTCTTGTTAAACTCCCTTCTGCAAAAAAGTTTTATCCCTATTGTGGGGTCACCAGTACGGTATTTGTAAATTGAAATCATATCCCCTCTCAAGCGTCTCTTCTCCATAGAGAATAAGTTCAGTGCTTGCAACCTTTCCTCATAACTAAGATCCTCCAGACCCTTTATTAGCTTTGTTGCCCTTCTTTGTACTCGCTCCATTTCCAGTACATCCTTCCTGAGGACTGGTGCCCAGAACTGGACAGCATACTCCAGGTGCGGCCGGACCAGAGTCTTGTAGAGCGGGAGAATTATCGTTTTATCTCTGGAGTTGATCCCCTTTTTAATGCATACCAATATTTTGTTTGCTTTGTTAGCAGCAGCTTGGCATTGCATGCCATTGCTGAGCCTATCATCTACTAGGACCCCCAGGTCCTTTTCCATCCTAGATTCCCCCAGAGGTTCTCCCCCTAGTGAGTAGATTGCATTCATATTTTTGCCACCCAAATGCATTATTTTATATTTTTCTACATTGAACTTCATTTGCCATGTAGTTGCCCACCCCATTCATTTGTTTAGATCTTTTTGCAAGGTTTCCACTTCCTGCGGAGAAGTTATTGCCCTGCTTAGCTTAGTATAGTAGTACTAAGTATCGTAGTAGTCAGTGCCCATCAGTGATGGGCACTGACTAGTACGTGATGGGCACTGACTAGTATCGTAGAACTAAGTATATATACTTAGTATCGTAGTATAGAGATTGAACTGTTTATCCCATCCTCCAGGTCGTTTATGAACAAATTAAATAGGATTGGTCCCAGCACAGAACCCTGGGGGACCCCACTACCCACCTCTGACCATTCCGAGTACTCCCCATTTATCACCACCCTCTGAACTCGCCCTTAAAAGATAGAGGGAGGGAGGTGCACCTATGTGCAATATTATAAAGTTATTTTAATAGCGCAAACATGAATGCACTGACAGAAATTAAGGTATTATAGGCATATCTGTCAGGTAAAGGATCCTCCTTGAGGGGTGCCAGCAATTCGTTTTTTTTTTCCCCCCAGCGATCAGCTTTATTTTCTCACTGCACAGGAAGCATCCTGCAAGGCAGGAAGTGAAGGAGATCTCAGCTGCCTGGCTTGGATCGTACAGGGGAAATGACGTCATCCGGTGGGTGGACCTCGAGGTGTGGAGGAAAGTTCATAATACCTTAAAGGGGTTGTAAACCTTTGTGTTTTTTCACCTTAATGCATCCTATGTGACTGCCCCCCCCAGCCCCCCCCCATGTTTTACTCACCTGAGCCCTGGAACTTGACCCGGCGGGGACACGCTCTTCCTCTGCCTGGGGTTCTCAGCTCTTGATTGGATAGATTGATAGCAGCACAGCCATTGGCTCCCGCTGTTGTCAATCAAATCCAATGACGCAGACGCCAGGGGGCGGGGCCGAGACATACATTCGGCGTCTATGGGCGCCGAATGCTGGACTCGGGAGCGCGCCCGCAAGGTAACCCCCCCGGGAGAGCGCTTCTCCTAGGGGGTTATCTGATGTGGGGAGGAGCCGCGAGAGCCGTCGGGGGACCCCAGAAGATGAGGATCGGGGCCACTCTATGCAAAACGAGCTGCAAAGTGGAGGTAAGTATGATATGTTTGTTATTAACCACTTGACGACCGCCTCACGCCGATGTACGTCGGCAAAGTGGCACGGACAGGCAAAATCACGTACAGGGTACGTGATTTGCCTTCCGCGGGTGGGGGGTCCGATCGGACCCCCCCCCGGTGCCCGAGGCGGTCGTCGTTTGTCCAGCGGCGATCGGTGATGAGGGGGAGACCATCCGTTCGTGGCCCCCCCCTCGCGATCGCCGCCGGCCAATGAAAACACTCCTTTGCTGCTGTATGCTAAACAGCAGCAAAGGAAGTGATGTCATCTCCCCTCGGGTCGGTATTTTCCGTTCCGGCCCGAGGAGAGACGACAAGTATGTGAGTGCACAAACACTACACACACAGTAGAACATGCCAGGCACACAAATCACCCCGATCCCCCCCCCGATCGCCCCCCGATCCCCCCCAATCACCCCCCCCCCCCCCCTGTCACAAACTGACACCAGCAGTTTTTTTTTTTTTTTTTTTTTTTTTTTTCTGATTACTGCATAGTGTCAGTTTGTGACAGTGACAGTGTTGGGACAGTGTATATTACCCCCCTTTAGGTCTAGGGTACCCCCCTAACCCCCCCTAATAAAGTTTTAACCCCTTGATCACCCCCTGTCACCAGTGTCGCTAAGCGATCATTTTTCTGATCGCTGTATTAGTGTCGCTGGTGACGCTAGTTAGTGAGGTAAATATTTAGGTTCGCCGTCAGCGTTTTATAGCGTCAGGGACCCCCATATACTATCTAATAAATGTTTTAACCCCTTGATTGCCCCCTAGTTAACCCTTTCACCACTGATCACCGTATAACCGATACGGGTGACGCTGGTTAGTTTGTTTATTTTTTATAGTGTCAGGGCACCCGCCGTTTATTACCGAATAAAGGTTTAGCCCCCCGATCGCCCGGCGGCGATATGCGTCGCCCCAGGCAGCGTCAAATTAGCGCCAGTACCGCTAACACCCACACACGCAGCATGCGCCTCCCTTAGTGGTATAGTATCTGATCGCATCAATATCTGATCCGATCAGATCTATACTAGCGTCCCCAGCAGTTTAGGGTTCCCAAAAACGCAGTGTTAGCGGGATCAGCCCAGATACCTGCTAGCACCTGCGTTTTGTGCCTCCGCCCAGCCCACCCAAGTGCAGTATCGATCGATCACTGTCACTTACAAGGCACTAAACGCATAACTGCAGCGTTCACAGAGTCAGGCCTGATCCCTGCGATCGCTAACAGTTTTTTTGGTAGCATTTTGGTGAACTGGCAAGCACCAGCCCCAGGCAGCGTCAGGTTAGCGCCAGTACCGCTAACACCCACGCACGCACCGTACACCTCCCTTAGTGGTATAGTATCTGATCGCATCAATATCTGATCCGATCAGATCTATACTAGCGTCCCCAGCAGTTTAGGGTTCCCAAAAACGCAGTGTTAGCGGAATCAGCCCAGATACCTGCTAGCACCTGCGTTTTTCCCGTCCGCCCGGCCCAGCCCAGCCCACCCAAGTGCAGTATCGATCGATCACTGACACTTACAAAACACTAAACGCATAACTGCAGCGTTCGCAGAGTCAGGCCTGATCCCTGCGATCGCTAACAGTTTTTTTTGTAGCGTTTTGGTGAACTGGCAAGCACCAGCCCCAGGCAGCGTCAGATTAGCGCCAGTACCGCTAACACCCACGCACGCACTGTACACCTCCCTTAGTGGTATAGTATCTGATCGCATCAATATCTGATCCGATTAGATCTATACTAGCGTCACCAGCAGTTTAGGGTTCCCAAAAACGCAGTGTTAGCGGGATCAGCCCAGATACCTGCTAGCACCTGCGTTTTGCCCCTCCGCCCGGCCCAGCCCAGCCCACCCAAGTGCGGTATCGATCGATCACTGTCACTTACAAAACACTAAACGCATAACTGCAGCGTTCGCAGAGTCAGGCCTGATCCCTGCGATCGCTAACAGTTTTTTGGTAGTGTTTTGGTGAACTGGCAAGCGCCAGCGGCCTAGTACACCCCGGTCGTAGTCAAACCAGCACTACAGTAACACGTGGTGACGTGGCGAGTCCCATAAGTGCAGTTCAAGCTGGTGAGGTGGCAAGCACAAGTAGTGTCCCGCTGCCACCAAAAAGACAAACACAGGCCCGTCGTGCCCATAGTGCCCTTCCTGCTGCATTCGCCAATCCTAATTGGGAACCCACCGCTTCTGCAGCGCCCGTACTTCCCCCATTCACATCCCCAACCAAATGCAGTCGGCTGCATGAGAGGCATTTTTATGTCCTCCCGAGTACCCCTACCCAGCGAACCCCCCAAAAAAGATGTCGTGTCTGCAGCAAGCGCGGATATAGGCGTGACACCCGCTATTATTGTCCCTCCTGTCCTGACAATCCTGGTCTTTGCATTGGTGAATGTTTTGAACGCTACCATTCACTAGTTGAGTATTAGCGTAGGGTACAGCATTGCACAGACTAGGCACACTTTCACAGGGTCTCCCAAGATGCCATCGCATTTTGAGAGACCCGAACCTGGAACCGGTTACCGTTATAAAAGTTAGTTACAAAAAAAAGTGTAAAAAAAAAAAAAAAATATGAAATAAAAAAAAATAGTTGTTGTTTTATTGTTCTCTCTCTCTCTATTCTCTCTCTCTATTGTTCTGCTCTTTTTTACTGTATTCTATTCTGCAATGTTTTATTGTTATTGTTATTGTTATTGTTATTGATTGTTATTGTTATTGTTATTGTTATTGATTGTTATTGTTATTGTTATTGTTATTATGTTTTATCATGTTTGTTTTTCAGGTGTGTAATTATTTACACTTTACTGTGCTTTATTGTTAACCATTGTTAACCATTTTTTTGTCTTCAGGTACGCCATTCACGACTTTGAGTGGTTATACCAGAATGATGCCTGCAGGTTTAGGTATCATCTTGGTATCATTCTTTTCAGCCAGCGGTCGGCTTTCATGTAAAAGCAATCCTAGCGGCTAATTAGCCTCTAGACTGCTTTTACAAGCCGTGGGAGGGAATGCCCCCCCCCCCCCACCGTCTTCCGTGTTTTTCTCTGGCTCTCCTGTCTCAACAGGGAACCTGAGAATGCAGCCGGTGATTCAGCCAGCTGACCATAGAGCTGATCAGAGACCAGAGTGGCTCCAAACATCTCTATGGCCTAAGAAACCGGAAGCTACGAGTATTTCATGACTTAGATTTCGCCGGATGTAAATAGCGCCATTGGGAAATTGGGGAAGCAATTTATCACACCGATCTTGGTGTGGTCATTTGCTTTGAGGGCAGAGGAGAGATCTAGGGTCTAATAGACCACAATTTTTTCAAAAAAGAGTACCTGTCACTACCTATTGCTATCATAGGGGATATTTACATTCCCCGAGATAACAATAAAAATGATTAAAAAAAAAAATATGAAAGGAACAGTTTAAAAGTAAGATTAAAAAAGCAAAAAAATAATAAAGAAAAAAAAAAAAAAAAAAAAAAACACCCCTGTCGCCCCCTGCTCTCGCGCTAAGGCGAACGCAAGCGGCGGTCTGTCGTCAAACGTAAACAGCAATTGCACCATGCATGTGAGGTATCACCGCGAAGGCCAGATCGAGTGCAGTAATTTTTCCAGTAGACCTCCTCTGTAAATCTAAAGTGGTAACCTGTAAAGGCTTTTGAAGGCTTTTAAACATGTATTTATTTTGTTGCCACTGCACGTTTGTGCGCAATTTTAAAGCATGTCATGTTTGGTATCCATGTACTCGGCCTGAGATCATCTTTTTTATTTCATCAAACATTTGGGCAATATAGCGTGTTTTAGTGCATTAAAATTAAAAAAAGTGTGTTTTTTCCCCAAAAAATGCGTTTGAAAAATCGCTGCGCAATTACTGTGTGAAAAAAAAAAATGAAACACCCACCATTTTAATCTGTAGGGCATTTGCTTTAAAAAAATATATAATGTTTGGGGGTTCAAAGTAATTTTTTTGCAAAAAAAAAAAACTTTTTCATGTAAACAATAAGTGTCAGAAAGGGCTTTGTCTTCAAGTGGTTAGAAGAGTGGGTAATGTGTGACATAAGCTTCTAAATGTTGTGCATAAAATGCCAGGACAGTTCAAAACCCCCCCAAATGACCCCATTTTGGAAAGTAGACACCCCAAGCTATTTGCTGAGAGGCATGTCGAGTCCATGGAATATTTTATATTGCGACACAAGTTGCGGGAAAGAGACAAATTTTTTTTTTTTTTTTTTTTTTTTGCACAAAGTTGTCACTAAATGATATATTGCTCAAACATGCCATGGAAATATATGAAATTACACCCCAAAATACATTCTGCTGCTTCTCCTGAGTACGGGGATACCACATGTGTGAGACTTTTTGGGAGCCTAGCCGCGTACGGGACCCCGAAAACCAAGCACCGCCTTCAGGCTTTCTAAGGGCGTGAATTTTTGATTTCACTCTTCACTGCCTATCACAGTTTCGGAGGCCATGGAATGCCCAGGTGGCACAAAACCCCCCCAAATGACCCCATTTTGGAAAGTAGACACCCCAAGCTATTTGCTGAGAGGTATAGTGAGTATTTTGCAGACCTCACTTTTTGTCACAAAGTTTTGAAAATTGAAAAAAGAAAAAAAAAAATGTTTTTTCTTGTCTTTCTTCATTTTCAAAAACAAATGAGAGCTGCAAAATACTCACCATGCCTCTCAGCAAATAGCTTGGGGTGTCTACTTTCCAAAATGGGGTCATTTGGGGGGGTTTTGTGCCACCTGGGCATTCCATGGCCTCCGAAACTGTGATAGGCAGTAAAGAGTGAAATCAAAAATTTTCACCCTTAGAAATCCTGAAGGCAGTGATTGGTTTTTGGGGTCCAGTACGCGGCTAGGCTCCCAAAAAGTCCCACACATGTGGTATCCCCATACTCAGGAGAAGCAGCTAAATGTATTTTGGGGTGCAATTCCACATATGCCCATGGCCTGTGTGAGCAATATATCATTTAGTGACAACTTTATGAAAAAAAAAAAAAAAAAAAAAAAAAAGTGTCACTTTCCCGCAACTTGTGTCAAAATATAAAATATTCCATGGACTCAATATGCCTCTCAGCAAATAGCTTGGGGTGTCTACTTTCCAAAATGGGGTCATTTTGGGGGGTTTTGTGCCACCTGGGCATTCCATGGCCTCCGAAACTGTGATAGGCAGTGAAGAGTGAAAGCAAAAATTTACACCCTTAGAAATCCTGAAGGCGGTGATTGGTTTTCGGGGCCCCGTACGCGGCTAGGCTCCCAAAAAGTCCCACACATGTGGTATCCCCATACTCAGGAGAAGCAGCTAAATGTATTTTGGGGTGCAATTCCACATAGGCCCATGGCCTGTGTGAGCAATATATCATTTAGTGACGACTTTTTGTAAATATTTTTTTTTTTTTTTTTTTTTGTCATTTTTCAATCACTTGGGACAAAAAAAATAAATATTCAATGGGTTCAACATGCCTCCCAGCAATTTCCTTGGGGTGTCTACTTTCCAAAATGGGGTCATTTGGGGGGGTTTTGTACTGCCCTGCCATTTTAGCACCTCAAGAAATGACATAGGCAGTCATAAACTAAAAGCTGTGTAAATTCCAGAAAATGTACCCTAGTTTGTAGACGCTATAACTTTTGCGCAAACCAATAAATATACGCTTATTGACATTTTTTTTTACCAAAGACATGTGGCCGAATACATTTTGGCCTAAATGTATGACTAAAATTTAGTTTATTGGATTTTTTTTATAACAAAAAGTAGAAAATATCATTTTTTTTCAAAATTTTCGGTCTTTTTCCGTTTATAGCGCAAAAAATAAAAACCGCAGAGGTGATCAAATACCATCAAAAGAAAGCTCTATTTGTGGGAAGAAAAGGACGCAAATTTCGTTTGGGTACAGCATTGCATGACCGCGCAATTAGCAGTTAAAGCGACGCAGTGCCAAATTGGAAAAAGACCTCTGGTCCTTAGGCAGCATAATGGTCCGGGGCTCAAGTGGTTAAAAAAAAAAAAAAAAAAAAGTTCCTTTGGAGGAGAAATAAAGAGTACAATAACATTAGTCGAAGGAAGCATCGTCTTAGACAGTCTGGGTTACCTCCAATCAAAGTAGGATTCTGATTTTGTTTTATCCTATGGACAACACTGTAATGGAAGATTTACTGAAACCCGGAGAGTGCAAAAATCCGGTGCAGCTCTGCATAGAAGCCAATCAGCGTCCAGGTTTTATTGTCAGAGCTCAATTGAACAAGCTGAAATAAGAAGCCGATTGGCTCCCATGCACAGCTGAGATTTGCACTGTCCAGTTTTAGCAAAATTTCCCGTGACGGTTCTTCCTGCAGACGCCTTGATACAAGAGGCTCCATCTATTTTCTAAGAAGACGTTCCTGACTTTGGCTCACCCATGCGCTGATTAACAAAAACAAACTTCGAACAGTTCCTGACATTTGCATGAACTCTGAGGACTATTACTTGGCACATGGTCCTGTTTTAGCCTCCATTAACTCTTCAGTAAAGGTGGAATTATAGATCATGAATCCAATTAAAAAAAACAAACAGAACGCACTTGCAATTTATTTTTTTAATGTAGAGGTTAATTAAACAAAATAGGACATTTTGGACAAAAAAATATTTCTAGAAACGTAGTCCATACATGTGAAATTAATTACAACGCACCTTAAAGAGAACCTGTCACATTGTGGTTATGCAGAAAAGTGATCAAACATTAGGCTTAAATCTGACTTTAAAGAGTTCATTTGGACCAAATGAACCATTTCCATTACCTTCAGGGCGTCTTTAATATTGATTGGACCCTGGGCAAAACCTTTCTCCCCCCCCCCCCCCCCCCCCCATGCAGTTTCGCTCTCCACCTGCTCTGAGACATACAATAAATAGCAGCTAGACTCAAAATCAGTTTACTGAATCAGATCAGGCAGCTATTACGATTGGTTGCCAGAGGCTACAGTGTATCATTACCGCCCATTGACTGGTTGCTAGAGGTTACAGCACACATTATGGCTCACTGATTAGTTGCTAGAGGTTACAGCACATGATTTCTGCTTGTTGATTGGCCGCTAGAGATTACTGTGGATATGACCTCGGGGGGGCATGATATACATACCAATTCCGCCGGACGCCGCTATTTACATATGAATGCCACCATTTACATATGAATTCCGGTAATTTACATGTAAACACAGGGTCTGCAGGTGAGTCATCTATACACAACAAAAGGAAAGAGCTGGGCAGCATTAGTAGCAGCACTTCACACTGAGATATTGGGACACAGCATGGGACTAAAATCTCAAGGGACGAGGGAATTTAAACCAGGATAGTTGGCAAGTATGAGGCAGCTGCTTTGGGCCCCACAACAATGACAGGGCCCAGGGCAGCTGCCCCTTTTGCCCTGCCTTAAAAACGGCCCTCATTACGTTACTATGCAGCCGCTCAGTGGCGGAACTTTCAGGGTCGCAGCAGTCGCACTTGGGCCCTGCCATTCTGCAGCTGTGGGGAGGACCCAAGACCCGGCATCTCCCCCTGAACCTCTGGCTGTCCGTTTTACTATGCATTGGTTGGGGGGAGTGGGAGGCGGCGATCGGCAGCTGTATGGTGCACGCAAGCCGCGGGATCTCCCTGGGGCCTCTGACCCGGGCATGTATCGGCTTCACTCTTCACTCTTCAGTTAGTCGCTCTGCTTCTACACACTTGCCATACATGCCCGGGTCAGAGGCCCCTCCCCTCTCAACTGCATACATTCAGAGAGAGAAGTACAAGCCCCAGGGAGATCCCGCCCTCCGTGAACACAATATAGCTGCCGATCGCCGCCTCCCACCTCCCCCCAGGTGGGGGGTACAGAGATGTGCTGGGGGTTGGAGGTTCACAGACAGTGGAGACCAGCCAGGTACAGGGGAACCTCTGGAAAGGGGGGGCAGCTGTCTGGGGATCCTGATGTAAGGAAGGGGCTGTCTGGGGACCCTGAAGTAAGGGGGGACCTCTGGGGACCCTGATGTAAGGGGGGGCTCTCTGGGGACCCTGATGTATTGGGGGCCCTATGGGGACCCTGATGTAACAGGGGCCCTCTGCCCCTTTTGGGGACCCTGAAGTAAGGGGGGGCTCTCTGGGGATCCTGATGTAAGAGGGAGGCTCTCTGGGGACCCTAATGTAAGGGGGTTTTCTGGGGACCCTGATGTAAGGAGGGGCTCTCTGGGCACCCTGATGTAAAGGGGAGGCTCTCTGGGGACCCTGATGTAAAAGGTAGGCTCTCTGGGGACCCTGATTTAAGGGGAGGCTCTCTGAGGACCCTGATATAAAAGGGGGTTCTCTGGGGACCCTGATGTAAGGGGGCCCTCTAGGGACCCTGATATAAGGGGAGGCTCTCTGAGGACCCTGATGTAAGGGGGGGCTCTCTGGGGACCCTGATGTAAGGGGAGGCTCTCTGAGGACCCTGGTGTAAAGGGGGGGCTCTCTGGGGACCCTGATGTAAGGGGGGGGGCCTCTGGGGACCCTGATGTAAGGGGGGGGTCTCTGGGGACCCTGATGTAAGGGGGGGCCTCTGGGGACCCTGATGTAAGGGGGGGCCTCTGGGGACCTTGATATAAGGGGGGGCCTCTGGGGACCCTGATGTAAGGGGGGGGCCTCTGGGGACCCTGATGTAAGGGGGGGCCTCTGGGGACCCTGGTGTAAAGGGGGGCTCTCTGGGGACCCTGATGTAAGGGGGGGCCTCTGGGGACCCTGATGTAAGGGAGGGGCCTCTGGGGACCCTGATGTAAGGGGGGGGTTTTGGGGACCCTGATGTAAGGGGGGGCCTCTGGGGACCCCGATATAAGGGGAGGCTCTCTGAGGACCCTGGTATAAAGGGGAGGATCTTTGGGGATCCTAAAAAAAGCCCTGGCTGTTATCATTAAACGTTGCTTCCGTCCGGTGACATTGCCTTGGCTGAGATGATGAGATCGGTCTGTTGCAGACAGGAGGAAGCTCTTCCCCAGAAGACTGTACAGTGTAAACTTTGTAGCAAGGTGAGAGTATACAGCAGGTGCAGATCTGTGTCAGGCATTTGTGAACACAGCCACAAACTACACAAGCTCCAAGACTTTACATGAGTGTGTCATCTATGAGCTGGCATCTCAGTTCAGCAAGTAAATGGTGACCCTGGATGACGCCTGAACAAAAATGGCGTTGTCCTGGAGGGAAAATGCATTGTCAGGGGGGTGTACTGTGATCTTTGTGAGGGATAATAAATACCTGGACGTGCGTTGCTTATCATACATGTATACAACATATCTGAGGCTCAGTCCACTTTAAATAGAAAAGCCAGCAGCACCTTGCATGTAAAGTAGCAAGACGCACATCATCCCGATGCCGCTGCAGCCGCCTCTCCGGGTTAAATGTTTAATTCATGACAAAACGATGTTAATAATTTGCCTTCAGCCCTCTGGATCTATAAAGCGCAGGGCAGCACCTTTACCGTGTCACCATAAATCACCCGGCCGGTCAATGTGTCCACTTATTGATTCTGTCTTCGGTGTTTTGTCGAAAATAATATGTTAGCATGTATCAATCTGGAATATTTTATTTATAACGTTAAATTGATTTATAGGAAGTGTCACAAAAGAGATGGAATGAGACGTCGCGCTCGATCAGACGCAGCCGAACACAAAGACACTTGTTTTCCCGTCAATCACTGAAATTTGCATCCGGATTTAAAGGACGCCAATTTACTGCGCGGAAAATTAGATTTCAAGGGTTCAAAGAGCACCTGTCATTCATGCAAACTGTGTACTGAATTCACTGATGGGTGCTGATAGACTGCACTGATGGGCACTAATGAGGCGGCACTGATATGTGGCACTGATGAGGCGGCTCTGATGGGCACTGATAGGCGGCACTGATTGTCAGCACTGATGGGCACAGATAGGCACTGGAAGGTGGCTATGATAGGTGACACTGATGATGAGGCACCGATGGGCACTGATTGGCAGCACTGATGAGCACTGATAGGTGGTACTGATGAGAGCTGATTAGCAGTACTGATGGGCACTAATAGATGGCACTGGTGGGCACTGATTATCAGTACTGATGGGCACTGATAGGTGGCACTGGTGGGCACTGATTAGTAGTACTGATGGGCACTGATAGGTGGCACTGGTGGGCACTGATTAGCGGCACTGGTGGGCACTAATTAGCAGCACTGGTCGGCACTGATTAGCAGTACTGATGGGCACTGATAGATGGGACTGGTGGGCACTGATTAGCGGCACTGGTGGGCACTTATTAGCAGCACTGGTGGGCACTGATTAGCAGTACTGATGGGCACTGATTAGCAGAACTGATGGGCACAGATAGGCACTGGAAGGTGGCTATGATAGGTGACACTGATGATGAGGCACTGATGGGCACTGATTGGTAGCACTGATGGGCACTAATGAGGCGGCACTGATATGTGGCACTGATGAGGCGGCACTGATGGGCACTGATAGGCGGCACTGATTGTCAGCACTGATGGGCACAGATAGGCACTGGAAGGTGGCTATGATAGTTGACACTGATGATGAGGCACCGATGGGCACTGATTGGCAGCACTGATGAGCACTGATAGGTGGTACTGATGAGAGCTGATTAGCAGTATTGATGGGCACTAATAGATGGCACTGGTGGGCACTGATTAGCAGTACTGATGGGCACTGATAGGTGGCACTGGTGGGCACTGATTAGCAGTACTGATGGGCACTGATAGATGGGACGGGTGGGCACTGATTAGCGGCACTGGTGGGCACTTATTAGCAGCACTGGTCGGCACTGATTAGCAGTACTGATGGGCACTGATTAGCAGAACTGATGGGCACAGATAGGCACTGGAAGGTGGCTATGATAGGTGACACTGATGATGAGGCACTGATGGGCACTGATTGGTAGCACTGATGAGCACTGATAGGTGGTACTGATGAGAGCTGATTAGCAGTACTGATGGGCACTAATAGATGGCACTGGTGGGCACTGATTATCAGTACTTATGGGCACTGATAGGTGGCACTGGTGGGCACTGATTAGCAGCACTGGTGAGCACTGATTAGCAGTACTGATGGGCACTGATAGATGGCGCTGGTGGGCACTGATTAGCGGCACTGGTGGGCACTTATTAGCAGCACTGGTGGGCACTGATTAGCAGTACTGATGGGCACTGATTAGCAGAACTGATGGGCACTGATAGATGGCACTGGTGGGCAGTTATTAGCGGCACTGGTAGGCACTGATTAGCAGCACTGGTGGGCACTGAGGGGACTGATGTCCCTGAAAGAGAAGTCGGTTAATGGCTTCTGTTTAACTTCCGTAATTGATCAGCTGTCATTGGCTGACAGCTGATCATGTGGTACAGGGCCACTGTGATTGGCCCTTTACCCCGATTTGTGATCAGCTGAGTCCTGAGGACTTGGCAATCAAAAAGCGTGCTTTCCTCGTGCCACAGGGGGTGTGCAGGCAGCGCGAGCATGGGAGGATGTCCATGGATGTCCTCTTGGCATTTTAAGGCTATAGCACGGATGGGAAGGGGTTAAAGCTGACCTCCAGTCTTGCACAGTTGTACAGACTCCTTCACTGCACACTGTGAGCTTCTCACAATGTGCATTAGAATTTGCAGTAAGTCATATAGAGCCCTCCTAATTTCCTGGCTGGAGGACATCTAGCATCATCTAAGCGCTTTCTTCCAAAATCTGACTAACCCTGGCCTGACCCTTTATTCACTGGATTTCAGCTCAGTCATGGAGTCTCAGTATCACATGTCCGAATAGGTGATAACCGGCAGTTTGGGATCATCCAGTTGCAACAATGTTTATTGATTACAGCATGAAGACAACATAGCTTACGCGTTTCAGCCGTGAGTCCTTAACCACCTACTGGGACCTTTCACCCCCCCCCCCCCCCCCCTCCTGACCAGGCCAATTTTCAGCTTTCAGCGCTGTCACACTTTGAATGACAATTGCGCGGTCATACAACACTGTACCTAAATGACATTTTTACCATTTTTTTTACACAAATAGAGCTTTCTTTTGGTGGCATTTACTCACCTCTGGGTTTTTTATTTTTTTGCTAAACAAACAAAAAATAGACCCAAAATTAAAAAAAACAAAACAAAAAAAAACATTTTTCATAGTTTGTTATAAAATTTTGCAAAACAGGTCATTTTTCTCCCTAATGCGGAACTTCAGTCATTTTTTCATCTTTCCATCTATTAAATCTTCTGCCCTTGTTGTTGTTTTAACTTTGGATAGTAAAACATTTTTTTTCTGCCAGTAAATACCTTATACAGCCCACTTCCTGATTCTTGTCTGGTCATTAGCCTAGGCTTATGACATCATGCACAGCTCTCACTCGTGAGAGTTTGTCAGAAAAGGGAGGAGGGGGATGAGTCATAAGAGGGCCAATGAGAGATGCAGAGCTGGAGGTGTGCCTCTGTGTGTCTGTGTAAATCCAGGAAGTGAACAGGCAGCAGCTTCAGCTGCCCACAGTTAAAATGGTTGCAGCCAGACTCAGTGGAGGGAGATTTCTGCAGCATATTTGGCAGGTACAGAATCACAGTATACATAAAATAATATGCAAAGTGGTTAAGGGGAAGCTTCAGAATGGCAAAGATGTTTTTATTACAAATTATGTAAGAAGACTGCAGTTGTTCTTTAACTGATGTGCGCTGATGAGGCGGCACTGATGGGCACTGATGAGGCGGCACTGATGACCGCTGATAGGTGGCACTGATGAGGCGGCATTGATGGGCACTGATGAGGCGGCACTGATGACCGCTGATAGGTGGCACTGATGAGGCGGCACTGGTGGGCACTCATGGGGAGACACTGATAGGCGGCACTGATGGGCACTGATAGGTGACACTGATGAGGACTCAGGGGCACTGATTGGCAGCATTGATGGACACTAATTAGCAGCACTGGTTGGAATTGTTGGGGCTGCACTGGTAATCAGGACACTGATAATCAGTGTAGATGTCCCTTTAACAGAAGCTGAGTATCGGCTCTCCTCTCCTTACACTGAGAGCGTGAGAAGAGAAAAGCCGATAACCGGCTTCTGTTTATATCATGATCAGCTGTCATTGGACACAGCTGATTACGTGGAAAAGGGCTGCTGTGATTGGCCCCGACTTTACCCCGATCTGTAATCAGCGTATAAAGGACAGGGGGTGTGTGGTCACGGAAGGACATCATATGACGGCCTTCCGGCAAAGTAAGCCCTCGCTGTAGCCATCATTCGGTTATAGCGCGAGTGGGAAGTAGTTAATCATAGCTATGATTAAGGCCTCACGGGCCGAAACCTGTAAGCGTCCCAATGTTGTAGTCAATGTGTAACCAATAAACATTGTTGTAACTGGATAATGCCGAGCTGTCGGCTATTACCGATTTGGATTTTGTATCCCGGGTGTTAGCGGTGACATCGTTAGCCTGAGCACCAGATTCTCAATTTCCTCAATGGATCCCGGTAAGAGCGAGGTTTTTTTTTACTCATCATCGGTATTATATGTGGTTGTTACAGAGGGCAGTCTGCATGCCGATTAAATTTGCCTGGCAAGGCCCGGTCCTCCAAACTCACATCCACCCCTCGAGAAATGTTGATATTTGCATAATTCTCTGCACTATGGGATCACATATGGACTTATCAGTCCCTTTCTGAAAGCAACATAGTTGAGGTTAAAAAAAGGGAAAAAAAAGAAGAATGAAAGTTTAATAAAATCATGGATATGAAAATAACAATTGCACCACACATATTAGGTCTGGTCGCAACGCGTCTCAGTGAGAGCAATAATTACAGAGCCGTCATTATCTCTGAACTGATGGGCTGTACTGTAAAGGCTTTTAAAGTTTCCAACCGTATTGGTTATCAAAGGTTTTTTTTGCCGTTTCGTGGGCACAATGTTAAGGCTTCACATGTTGGGTCTGTTTGCTCGATGCAAACTCATCTTTTATTAAGGAAAAATAAATAATAAATGGTGATCTATTGTGTGTGTGAACCCAAAATAATTTAGGTGTATTTTTACTGTAAATATAGATTTGATAAACAGTAGTCCAATTATGGTGGCGTCTCTGCATTTCTTTTTTTTTTTTAAGAAAATATAGAATGGTTTGGGGGTTTTAACTAATCTTCAGACATAAAATGTGGATTTTAACATTTGCAAAAAAAATAAATAAAAAAATCACAAAATAGCAAAAGTCTATTCCAGGGATCTCCAAACTGCAGCCCAAGGGCCAGATGTGCCCCTTTGCTTGACTTTATCCGGCCCTTGAGGCACCATTCCTCCCAATGACACTAATGATGGGGCATTATTCCTCCCAATGACACTAATGATGGGGCATTATTCCTCCCAATGACACTAATGATGGGGCATTATTCCTCCCACTGACACTAATGATGGGGCATTATTCCTCCCACTGACACTAATGATGGGGCACTATTCCTCCCACTGACACTAATGATGGGACACTATTCCTCCCACTGACACTAATGATGGGGCATTATTCCTTCCACTGACACTAATGATGGGGCACTATTCTTCCCACTGACACCAATAATGGAACACTATTCCTCCCACTGACACCAATAATGTGGCACTATTCCTCCCCCTGACACTAATGGTGAGGCACCATTCCTCCCACTGACACCAGTGATGGGGCACTATTCCTCCCACTAACACCAATGGTGGAGCACTCTTCTTCCCAATGACACCAAAGATGGGGCACTATTCCTCCCACTGACACCAATGATGGGGCACTATTCCTCCCACTGACACTAATGATAGAGCACTATTCTTCCCACTGACGCCAATGATGGGTAACTATTTCTCCCCCAACACTAATGGTGGGGCACCATTCCTCCCACTGACACCAGTGATGGAGCACTATTCCTCCCACTGACACCAATGATGGGGCACTATTCCTCCCACTGATACTAATGATGGAGCACTATTCTTCCCACTGACACCAATGATGGGGCACCATTCCTCCCACTGATACTAATGATGGAGCACTATTCTTCCCACTGACACCAATGATGGGGCACCATTCCTCCCACTGATACTAATGATGGAGCACTATTCTTCCCAATGACACCAATGATGGGGCACCATTCTTCCTCCTGACACCAATGATGGGGCACCATTCCTCCCACTGACACCAATGATGGGGCACTATTCCTCCCACTGACACCAATGATGGGGCACCATTCCTCCCACTGATACTAATGATGGGGCACCATTCCTCCCACTGACACCAATGATGGGGCACCATTCCTCCCACTGACACCAATGATGGGGCACCATTCCTCCCACTGACACCAATGATGGGGCACTATTCCTCTCACTGACACCAATGATGTAAATGTTTTACTCTCACTGACCACCAAGCCTTTGACATTGTTTATTTAATGTCAGGGCATTTTCTACTCCCACTGGCTACACTGCCCCCCCCCCTAAAGTTTGAAGGGCAGTACACTGGCTATTTGTTACTAAAGTTTGGAGACCCCAGATCTACACCATTCAACCAATGTGCACCTTAAAGCCCCATGCACACTGGGCCCCAGTACTTTGTTCTCTGGCGTTTATCTGGGGGGCGTAGGTAGCTTTTCAAATTCTATGAGAGGCTTACAGCTGCTGCGGCTGGACTGGGTTGGGCGGTGGCGGTGCACCTAATAAAACGTACGTTTAGGGCAGTACACGCCCAGGGACAAATGCCCGTAAGGCAAGAAGTCTGCATTCCGGGGCATTAACGTCCAGTGTGCATAGGGCCCAGAATATCTCGCACTCCTGTGTCCATCTAAAAATAGGGAATACAATAACAGATCATCTTTTTTTTTTAAATATTGACTCCCTGAAGGATAAGCTCGATTCCAGCAGCTGGAAAAAAAAAAAACGAGGAAGAAGAAAAGAAAGGCCGAGGTGATTAAAGCAGACAATTCCCGCCTCTAGTGTTTCCCTCAGAACTGCCTATTATCTGATATTTTTTATCTTTAGTCAATACAATTAATTACCGGCCCAGTTTTGTCACCAAAACCTCTTCAGAAGCTGTTTTGAAAATAATGAAATTAATAGAAAAAGAAAAGTATTGATTTTACTCCAGCCGCCTCGGCCTTTGTATTCAGCGCGCAGGCCCGAACAACGACTGAATCCTAAAATACTGAGAGTGAGGCCCGAGGCAAGTGTCAGGAGTCGTTCTGTTATCTCAAGTGATGCATTTGATGAACTTGTGGTAGGCAGCAGTCCGCGGCCTGCCCTGTAGGGAAGGGTTATTTGTATCATCTCGTATACATGGCTGAAAATCTGAGGTAGGCTTTGATCCTTAGACTTCTGGCCAAATGCACATCCTACCGAAAATAGGAACATCAATTTTGTCTGTAAAAGCTGCAATCAAAGTGAGCAACCACATATCTACTGCAGAACAGGACTGATAAGATGGTCGCTTCCTACAGGTCACTAATGAAAAAAACCTGATATCTAGACATGTATGGAGCTGGAATGAAATATAAGCGCAGGGCATACACGACGGGGTGGATGGAACGAGTATACTGCAAGGGGTTAAAGAGGGGTTGGGACCGTTTCAGAGAAGTAAAGTTGCCCTTTCCTGATTGGAGGAGTTAGTGCGGGATAAGGAGAAGCTGGAAAGTAAGGAAGGGAGGAAGTAGGAGGCTCAGTTGCAGGTGACAAGTCGGTGTGGAAAGTCCCGCCCTAGAGGACAAGTTTGGAGGTACTTCATGCAAAAGGTGTGGCGATTGGGGTCCTTGACGAAAGCACAAAAAATTGAGGTATTGTTGATAAATACGGTGGGACCCGTCCCAGGTATGGAGTCCTCCTGGTTTGTCTAGTTCAGTCTAGACTACTCGGTAGTAAGGTGGTTGGGGGTCTGTGGTCGGTTAGTAAGTCCCCGAGGCGGTGTTGCGGCTGGGGACAGAACCTAACCTAGAGGTACCACAGATTCCAAAAGTTTTGGATTGGTGTCGTCAAGGATCTGCAGTCATCTTTCATATTTATCAGGTTTATGGTTAAATATGTTTTGAGTGAATAAGCGACGATTTAAATCCAACACAGTGTCCGTGTCATTACTGGGAAAAAGGGGGTAAGGTTAGGTAGGTACAAAATTGAGTTGGGGCATAAAGTTATCTGAACTACCCTAGTCATGTCTATCTTTCTATCTATTGTAGCCCTGGCTGGCGAAACCCAGCTCTGCAACCCAGGACATCACCTCCACTGCGCCGCAGAATACCGTTTTCTCCCTCAGCCATTGACTGACACGCTAAAAGGGAAAGATGAAACCTGAGTGGTGGCCAGTACTTGGACCCACCCTTTGGCGCATGGAGTGGACTGGGCACGGAGACCGTGAATGGCAGGGGAGGGCTGCTGTTCAGAGCAGAATGCAAGAGATCCAGTGGCTAGTGACTCAGAGGTCTGCATGTGAGAATGTGAGCTTCTGCTATTGGGCTTGTAGGTGGGGTGCAGTGTGGTGCAGAGGCAATAATTCACACAGTCAGTGCAATATACAGTGCCTTGAAAAAGTATTCATACCCCTTGCAATTTTCCACATTTTGTCATGTTACAACCAAAAAACGTAAATGTATTTTATTAGGATATTATGTGATAGACCAACACACAATTGTGAAGTGGAAGGAAAATGATAAATGGTTTTCAAAATGTTTTACAAAAAAATATGTGAAAAGTGTGGCGTGCATTTGTATTCAGCCCCCCTGAGACAATACTTTGTAGAACCTCCTTTCACTGTAATTACAGCTGCAAGTCTTTTTGGTGATGTCTCTACCAGCTTTGCACACGTATAAAGTGACATTCTTGTCCATTCTCATTTGCAAAATAGCTCAAGCTCTGTCAGATTGGTTGGAGAGCATCTGTGAACAGCAACTTTCAAGTCTTGTCACAGATTTTCAATTGGATTTAGGTCTGGACTTTGACTGGGCCATTCTAACACATGAATATGCTTTGATCTAAACCATTCCATGGTAGCTCTGGCTGTATGTTTAGGGTCGTTGTCCTGCTGGAAGTTGAACCTCCATCCCAGTCTCGAGTCTTTTGGCAGACTATAACAGGTTTTCTTTTAAGATTGCCCTGTATTTGGCTTCATCCGTCTTGCCGTCAACTCTGACCAGCTTCCCTGTCCCTGCTGAAGAAGAGCATCCCCACAACATGATGCTGCCACCACCATGTTTCACGGTGGGGATGGTGTGTTCAGGGTGATGTGCAGCGTTAGTTTTCCGCCACACATAGCGTTTTGCTTTTAGGCCAAAAAGTAAAATTTTGGTCTCATCTGAACAGAGCACCTTCTTCCACATGTTTGCTGTGTCCCCCATATGGCTTCTCACAAACTGCAAACAGGACTTCTTATGGCTTTCTTTCAACAATGGCTTTCTTCTTGCCACTCTTCGATAAAGGCCAGATTTGTGGAGAGCACGACTAATAGTTGTCCTGTGGACAGATTCTCCCATCTGAGCTGTGGATCCCTGTAGCTCCTCCAGAGTTACCATGGGCCTCTTGGCTGCTTCTCTGATTAATGCTCCTTGCCCGGCCTGTCAGTTTAGGTGGACGGCCATGTCTTGGTAGGTTTGCAGTTGTGCCATACTCTTTCCATTTTTGGATGATGGATTGATCAGTGCTCTGTGAGATGGTCAAAGCTTGGGATATAGTTTTATAACCTAACCCTGCTTTAAACTTCTCCACAACTTTATCCCTGACCTGTCTGGTGTGTTCCTTGGCCTTTGTGATGCTGTTTGTTCACTAAGGTTCTCTAACAAACCTCTGAGGGCTTTACAGAACAGCTGTATTTATACTGAGATTAAATTACACACAGGTGGACTCTATTTACTAATTCAGTGACTTCTGAAAGCAATTGGCTGCATTCGATTTTAGTTAGGGGTATCAGAATAAAGAGGGCTGAATGCAAATGCACGCCACATTTTTCAGATATTTATTTGTAAAAGCTTTTGAAAACCAATTATAATTTTCCTTCCACTTCACAAACATGTGCCACTTTGTGTTGGTCTATCACATAAAATCCCAATAAAATACATTTACGTTTTTGGTTGTAACATGACAAAATGTGGAAAATTTCAAGGGTTTTGAATACTTTTTTAAGGCACTGTAAAACTTGTATTGAATAAATACAGCAACAGTTCACAATAGACCCGGTGGGACAGCTACCCAACCAGGCACATTCACAGCTTCCAATGATGTGAAGAAGCAGGTTCCAGCCCAACCAACAGCGTCTGTTGAGGGGGGGCAGAATGCGGCCTGGCCGTCTTGTGCCCAACCAGGAAGGTATCCATAGAGATGCAACCCAAAGCTTTCCCTCCTCCTATCCCTTCCTCCCTCAGGAATCTTTCCCTATCACTAGTACTGTCCCCAACAGATTGGGTAACTTTCCCTACACTGCCCATTCGCATAAACCACGCCAAACCCTGGGTCTTAAATAAACTCTACCACAACTACGATGGCCACCAGAGTCACACCCAATCGGATTGCTGCCCCACTGACTCAGGAAACCATAGAGTAACCCTGTTCCCCATGACTTGCTCTCCCTCTGCATTGTCGTTGTGGTTGAGCGCCACCTGCAGTGGAGACAGCAAACCGCACCTGCCTACAGGCTCAGAGTCTACTAGATTTGGGCTGGACTGGATGAGGTGCCCTAAGATAACAGAGGGCCATTGGAAAGAGGAGTTTTGGAGCTGCTGTGCACGCCATAATTGTTGGGTATTGTACTCTGATCAGAGACAGAGAGATCAGGAAGGCTATCCTTCATCTGCTTGACTGTGACAAAGATAAGGGGGCCTGCCCCATCCTTCTGCTTCCAGCCTACCGGGGATGGACTGTTGACTGGAGGACATTTGCACAGCATCAGGGTGGTGAAAGACCTTTGACCATCTTTGTGTGTAGAAAAGGTGTTCACTATGGCTGTAATTTTTTACCAGCAGCTGTTGGATAGCAAATATCCCTTCTTTGATGGCAAGTGTGAGTGTGTGTGGGGGGGCATGGAGGAGCTCAGGGATAACACTTCCAACTTGTTTCCCACCTCACTAGGCACCAAGTGTGGGTCACATAGGAGGTCTACTCCGGGATGGGTTCTTCTAGGTGTAGCAAGGTCTCCGGCCCGCTTCAGTCTCATAAGAACCTCCAGGGCCAGAGATAGCTGATATTCTTCTGTATATGGTGGGTTGTAAGGCATAGTGGGTGCAAGGTGGATAAAGTTATTGGGTGCCAGACACTTCTTGAATGCTAAAAAGATGTTATTTTTCTTACAAACTTTTTTGGGGGAAAGAGGGTTAGGGCCAGGACACCCTTAAGTAGTTGCAAGTTCAATTGGCAGACTCCAAGACTTCAATAGGAAGACAGCTGTGCAGGGAAAGGCCTCCAGCAAGACGCCACATCTGCACGTGCAGGAATGCTGTCTCCTATGGCAACAGTCTTTAACAGTTTCTAACACAAAGCGTAACAGTTCTTTCACCTTCACTACAACTTCTCCTTGTAGTTCTTCAGCCCACTGAGCTCCTGGTCTCTCACTAGACCTTTTGATTCACTGCCACTGAATCCCTTGATCTCCTCCAATCTTCACGATTGTATCTTCCTCAAGCGTCACCCCCGCCACTCTGCTGGGTCCCTAGCTTGGCACTCACAGATACTTCTCAAGCTTCACCCCACTGGCCTGCTCGGTCCCAGGCTTGGGACACAAGTCTGCTCTGCAAGCGTCACCTCCGCTGGCTGGGTCCTTGACTTGATCACTGCCTGAAGTTTCCTGATTCTCCACCGTGCCCATTCGGTGAGACTACTGCTCTGGTACTTGCTTCAGCTACTCACTGTGGTCCCCGGTAATAAGGTGGATGGTTCCTTAGTGGCGACAGCTTCCCCTCCACCTACCACGACAAGTTCTCCGGCTGGCAGAACCGTCACTTCTGGTTGGACTGCAAGCAGCAATCCCAACCCTGCGCTGCTCTCTTGCTCCTTGATAGGCCCCTTAGACAGCCTAGCAGCCAGATGCCCCCGGGATAGTCCCAATCTCCAGCCTAGAAGTCCGGGGCAACACGACACACGTCTACCCAGACAGCAGTCCATGTGGTACACAACCTAGATCACCTGACTCCACCCAAAGATATAGGTGATCCCAGCAGGCCATGGGATTCCAAGAAACCCTTGTCCATTGGCTGAGATACCCACATACCCATAACTTGACCTTGCCTTGCCCTTCTCATATCTAGCACCACCAAGTACCCCGCCATCTAGTTGTAGTAGAGACAAGTGCAACCAGGCCAAACTTAGGGAGGAATCAATAGATCTCTAACAATCAACCAGGGTAACTACTCCTGGCAAGTTTGTGAGGAGCATCCCTGCCTAAACTCCAGGGTGCTACATGAGTTACGCTGGGCACTTTGGACAGGGTCTCTGTCTTACACATGGAGTACCCTTTATTGGAGCAGATGACTGGTCTCCAATAAACTCTCTTGATGGGAATATACACCACCACGGTCACTGCTGCACTTAGGAGGGACACACAGAACACAGGTGCCCTCTCCACCTGTCCAGCGTATCACCACTACCTCAGACCTAGAAAAGACCGCCAAGAAAGAACCAGGTACATAATTAACACTAACATTCCCGACTGGGGCAGCATAGAACTCTACCTGCCTACAAGCGCTCCAACACAGGTTTAAGGACCCCATGACAGCAGACTCTATATTTGATCCTCCACTGGGCAGTGGTTTAGATGGGGCCTAAAATAACATAGATAGATCATGCTATTTATGTTATTCCCTGGTGTTTTCTGTTAAGAGTTATTCTCCATTGTGTTTATTTCATTTCTGCCAGCCAGATCGTTCCACTCCCTCATTCACCCAATACATTTGGCAAAGCCTTTTACGGGCTATAAACAAGAGTACTAGATTCTGTCATTTATCTTTTTTGTAGAAATTTATCATTCTGCCTTCCCTATAATTCTATCTATCTATCTATCTATCTATCTATCTATCTATCTATCTATCTATCTATCTATCTATCTATCTATCTATCTATCTATCTATCTATCTATCTATCCTGTATAAGTCTATCTAATTTTTTTTTTTAGTCATCTATTTTGGGCACAGGAAGTTATGTGTACTGCTTGAGCTAAGTGGCTTACCACCGGCTTCACTACAGAATCCCCGGGTCTTCACTGCACATGTTGAACACTGGCGACTGAGTCGGTGAAGAAAATGAATCGTTGCACTCCGGGCTACAGTAACTTTTTTTATTTAAACAGCATCAGGGGACAACTTTTAGAGAATAAGAGGGAGGTAGTACAGCACCAAATTATGTGACAAGATGCTGCCTTAATGTTAGCAGTATTTCCTTGACAATATTGAGTGGCAGTTTATCTATTGGAATTACCAGATTCTTAGAACTGCTTTCTAATTATGTTGGTAAAAGCGACTATGGACAGCTGGAGAAATTCTGAACTTGTTTTGTTGCCAGCTGGTCAGTGTCCAACATCTCTCTATGCTAATCCCTTCACCGGCTTCCACTCAACCAATAAGATTCAAAATACTAGCAACATACAAAGCCATCAACAACTCTGCTCTGAGCTACATCACCAACCTTGTCTCAAAATATAACGCCAACATCCCCTCCTTTGTTCCCAAGATCTCATGCTTTATAGCTAACTCATTCACTCCTTACATGCTCTCCTCCATGACTTCTCCAGAGCCTCTTCCATCCTCTTGAACTAGGCAGACATCCACAAAATTGCCTCATCTACATCACCTTCTTCATCTCAAAATATCACCCAAAATTTCACTCTTCACTCTTCCCAAGACCTCCTGCACTCTAGCTCCCTTGTCTCGTCCTCTCATGAGTCTTTCATATCCTCTGGAACTACAAAGCCATCCACAACTCTGCCCCCAGCTACATCATTAACCTCATCTCAAAATATCATTCAACCCATCCCCAATGCTCCTCCCAAGAACTTCGGCTCTTTAGCTCCCTCATCACCTCCTCACATGCTCTCCTCCAGGATTTCTCCAGAGCCTCTTCCATCTTGGAATGGGCAGGGGTGGAAAGTGGGGTCCCCCCAGGGTTCTGTCCATCCTCTGGAACTACAAAGCCATCCACAACTCTGCCCTGAGCTTCATTACCAATCTCATCTTAAAATATCACTCAAACCTTCTCCCATGTTGGCGTCTAGGATTTTTTCAGATCAACTCCCATCCTCTGTGTGACAGACCTAGCCGGGACAGAGGCTTTTGGAGAGGATTGAATGCTAGCCTCTTGCCTACTGATTATGGGCCCTGGATTTTAAGGGAACAATACTATTTGCGAGGTGAATGATAAATCCACTCTGATCTGTACTAATCGGACTCAATCTTGTATATATGTATATATTGTATATTGTCTCATTTTGTTGTGGACGCTTTGCTGTGATCGTTTGGGGTGTGGCTGTATTCCAACGTTCTATTGTGTCTGTCTGCTCTGGATATTATGGGATGTTTATCTCTATGGAGGGAGTGGGGGGATTCCTCCAGCAGCCCCCCTGCTGATAAGACTGTTTACTGATGAGAAGTTGAACACACCTGACCTGTGTGTCTGTTGTCATTGGACAGTTTAACCTGCCCTCTCTTCCAAGGGTGGGGGGGGATAGAGTCTCTGAGTTATCTGAGTTTTATCTGTTGTGTCCATGTGTGATAATAAATGAGTTTGTTGTTTGCCACTCCAAGACTGGTGTCGTCTGGTGACTGGGTGGGCTAAGGGTCTTGGATAGTGCTGGTTCTGGACAGAGGAAGCATAGACGGCGGACAGAGACCTGTTTGAGGACAGGGGTTCGTCACACTCTGAAACCCCTACCTCAATCTTTGGCTACCTCCTACTCCTACACCTTTAGATGATCCCTTAAAAACAAATATCTTCATGGAGGCATATCTCACCTTTACTTTCTCCATCAACTCGTCCCTGCAGTTATTACCTCTTGTATGACTAGCAACTCCCTTTTTTAGATTGTAAGCTCTTAGGAGCACACAGTCCCTTCTAACCCTCTTGTCTTTATTTGTAGTGTAACTGTACTGTCCCCCTTTATATTGCAAAGCACTGTGCAAACTGTTGGTGCTATATAGATTTTGTATAATAATAATAATAATAATAATAATATTTTGTTTTTTACATCTACTTACAATAGTCTCTGCCATTCATACTCTATAAATGATATGGGTAGATATTATTATCCCTCGCTGGTATTGGCGTGTGCATTGTAATAAGAGGGAGCTATCATTTCCTCTGGCCTTATTGAGTTTACCCCCCTAACAATAAACAGTCCTTTGTGTGTGTGACAATGCAAAAATATAAGATGATTATTGCTATCATTATATTGTTTATACAACAAATGAGAAATATGGCATTTCAGAAAATTATGCTATAAAAATTGAATTAATTAAATGTAGAATGGAAGGCACACATTTGTGATACAATGGCTGCTTTTGTATTTTTGTTTTTTCTTTATGCTATTACTGAATCTTAAAGCTGAACTCCAGCCGTTGCTTCTGTCTTGCATGGTTGTGCAGACTCCTCTCCTGTACTGAAATTATTTTCCTGATTTCAGTTCACTTACACAGGTTCAGATACCCAGGTGAATACACAGGTCCAGATACCCAGGTGAATACACAGGTCCAGATACCCAGGTGAATACACAGGTTCAGATACCCAGGTGACTACACAGGTTCAGATACCCACGTGAATACACAGGTCCAGATACCCAAGTGAATACACAGGTTCAGATACCCAGGTGAATACACAGGTTCAGAATACTCAGGTGAATACACAGGTCCAGATACCCAGGTGAATACACAGGTTCAGAATACTCAGGTGAATACACAGGTCCAGATACCCAGGTGAATACACAGGTTCAGAATACTCAGGTGAATACACAGGTCCAGATACTCAGGTGAAAAAACAAGTCCAGATACCCAGGTGAATACACAGGTCCAGATACTCATAATCCTTGACATATGAAGGACATATACCTCCAGTTCTCTTTTTCAACCTGTTATAACATAATCTCCAAACCCCCCACTTACCCTTAACCAATAAATGACGTGACAAGGTTTTGTAGTAAAATGGCCTTGCGGCCTTTTATTTAACAATCAACCTAATTTAAATAAATAACATTTAAAATAACCATAAACCAAACTTCTCTATATACTTTGGGGGTCTTTGAGGGCAACGACACACAACTTGGTCACTGCGACCAACTTCTTTTAAAACGTAGGCCTCCATTTGCAAGCCACCGACTCGGAGACTGTACTCAACATTCGCAGAGACCCACATTTTTTACCCCTTCCTGGTTAAACCTCTTGTTAACCGGAAGGTACCCGAGAACCCCATACTACAGATGGGTCCCAACCATGTTATATATACCAGCCTTCTTCTTTTCCTCCAAAGACCCACCACTGCTGGGCTGTCCTGAAAGCCTCCCTGTAATACTGACCAAACATCGGGAGGGTGGGTGGGAATCTTCTCCCTCTCCACTCTCGACTGATGTCACTTCCTCCTTCTCTTTCACACTGACTTCTCCAGGATGCCTCCCGACTCTTAACCACCCCCCTTTCCTAAAAGGGGCCACCTTCCTACATCATCCCCTGCCTGTCCTCTATCTGCCCATGTCATGCCGTCCCTTCGCCCATTCTTTCTATTTCCTTTATTCCAGGACTCCCTTTCTGACAAAATTGATATCCCAACAGAAATATGGCAATATTTCACACACCACAAATTTCAAAAAGTAAGAGGAATTAGGCTTTTCTACAACCTTTTCTCTCCCCTTCTTCCCCAGAGGAAAAAAATCCCAACATGTTAAAATGGGAAAAGGACTTTTCACAAACCTTTACATGGGAACAATGTCATAAAGCCCTATTGATCACTAGTAAAGCATCCTCATGTATAGAACATTGAGATAATTCACAAAACATTCAACAGATGGTACCTGACACCTTATGGATTATCCAAAATATTCCCTTCCACCTCTCCATTCTGCTGGAGAGGAGGAGGAATTAGTGGGAAACCTATACCATATTCTTTGGTCATGCAAGAATCTTTCAAGTTTTTGGAACTCAGTTTCCTCCTTTATTGCAGAACTTACAGGTAATTTGACAGAAATGACACCGGCAACAGCATTATTAGGATTAAATCTAGATATATACCCACATTGCTATAGAACATTGATGGTGAACCTTGGCACCCCAGATGTTTTTGAACTACATTTCCCATGACGCTCAACTACACTGCAGAGTGCATGAGCATCATGGGAAATGTAGTTCCAAAACATCTGGGGTGCCAAGGCTTGCCATCACTGCTATAGAACAATAGTATCACATATCCTGATAGCAGCAAGACTTACCATTGCCAACATGTGGAAATGCACAGAAGCTCCTAACTTGTCAAATGTCATTATAAGACTAAACATTCAGGCCCAATACGAATTGATGTTAGCATTCAAAAATTTCTCTATCACTATCTTCAAAAAAAAAAAAATGGCAAGTTTGGATAAACAACCCGAGAGCCCCCAATTACTTAAAGAATAGCGATATACCAAGATATTGAATTTCTTATAGAACCCACTTCTTCTTTTCATTCCTAAAAATATATTATAATACCAGTATATTCAATATCTATATTGAATATTTGATGACCAGCTCCCGACTACAGTATGATCCCACTTGGGGTGGGCGGTAGCGGGATATCAAACTTCAGATATTGTACCTTAAAGTTATTATTACTTCTTTTTATTAATGCCCCCATTTTTGTTATTATCTGTTCTATGCAATATGATAAGCAGTACCAATTAATTGTATTCATCTATATTGGAATGTATTTTGTCAAAAATAATAAAAATTTTAAAGTTTAAAAAAAGAAAATACAGGTTCAGATACCCTGGTGAATACACAGGTCCAGATTCCCAGGTTAATACATAGGTCCAGATACCCAGGTTAATACATAGGTCCAGATACCCAGGTTAATACATAGGTCCAGATTCCCAGGTGAATACACAGTTCAGATACTCAGGTTAATACACAGGTTCAGACAGTGGTGGCCCATAATGCAGGGCACACAGGCGCCGCCTCCCTATCCATGCATCTGGCCCCTTAATCTACATGCAGGGAGCAGAAGCATGGATTGCAGTCGCACGTGATTAGAGCCAGAGGCTCCAAAAAAGGGTGGACTCGGGGCGCAGAGCACTGTGCTGAGGCCGAGGAACAGAGTATTCACATTGTAGCCACACTAATGACCCATGAAAGGAAGGGCAAACCTTAAACTGAACATTTTTCAACTAAAACTGAAGAAGTGAAGATTTGCTATGTCATAGTGAACATCTAGAAATGTTAACTGTGCCTAAGCAGTACCCTGAAAATGTATTTTTTGACTGTAATTCCTCCTGAAAAAAAGCAGTGCACCTACTGGTATGTGAGGGTGCCTAGGCTCTCCTTTGCCTACAGCCTCATAGCTGGATATCTGCAGTGTGAGATCTTAGGCATTGCTGCCTCTAAGTGCTAGTCTTAGATAAGATTTGGAGTAAGATTTGGTGATGTCTGCTCACTGTTCGCTTTGCTGGAGTCTCTGACATGAGGAAGCAACACCCTGCCTCTACCAAGATGGCCGTCTCCACACAAAGAGACAGTGTAGAACAAGGCATGGCAAGTCAGCAATGGGAGAAGAGGTCAGCTGCATGGAGACCGTGGGCAATATTGGTGACTAGTCCTTTGCCCTCAGTCTGCCTTGTTTTGGACACGGCTTCCAGAGTTCAGTTCTCTTTAACCACTTGAGCCCCCAGTGCCATGGTAATGGTGCTGGGAGGGCAGCTGTTCATCTCCAGGAATCAGTGACTTCTGCAGTTCTCAGCAGGGGTGGTGGCACCACTAAGCCCAGGATCTGTAAAAATCAGTCCCCGGGCTTCTGATTCTTCTACAAATTACTCAACTGCTTGTGTCCCCCCCCATAACATTGGTAGTCGGTGAGCCCTTTATGGTCAGTATGCCCCCGTGCTCTTTGCCCCTTTCCCTCCCCCTTCGGCAGTGGTCAGTAGGAACACTATTACAGATCAGCAAAGACGCAATCTTCAACAGAAGTGTGTTAAGATTTTTTTATTTACATTTGAGATTACTGGTGTATTTTTTTTAATATTGGTGCAGCAGTAAGGCAGTTAAAGGAAAACTTTATCAAGCGCAATACAAAGGGTGTCATTGCTATCAAAAATAAAGTGTAAAGACCTGCAGCTGAAAGCTGAAATGGAATTAAGCTAGAAAATGCGTTAAAGCATTTTTTACTTATGGATTGTTTGTTCGATATGTAGGTATTTTCCTGCTCTAAAAGTGCCCCCATAAATCAAAATAACAGATGAAGCCTAACAGCAGCACTCACCAATATTTAAAAAAAAAAATTCCCTAATACAACTAAACAGTTCTCAGTAAATGCAGAGTGCAACCTATTTAGAGGTCATTAAAGTTTTCACCACTGCTTCATAGCCCCTTGGAAGATGTCCCGTAGAACGAAACATGTAGGGCAGAGCTAAGCAGTGACGTCATCACGCCAGGTGTTATGTTTTCTCCTTGTCTTTGTGTGTGAGTATGTGATTTTATCTTTAAATAAACCATTTTTATACTTATTTTACTATCGGCACTCTCTTTCCTCTTCTCTCTTTGCGTGAGTGACTGCTGTATATGTGAGTTATTCATTCAGTTAAGCAGTATTACCTAGAAGTTAAGAGGACTTAAGCATTCCTGCACTTTGGGTTTCAATGCTGTGACCATTCATCTATTTGGGATCATTTTATAGTTTTTTTGGCACGTGAATACTTTATTGTTCGTTCGATATTCTAATGGTTAGTGGCTACAAGACTCCAAAGAAGGACAAGGGAACAAAATTAGTGGAATCAATAATTGGCAAATAAGAATGTTCCGATGAATGCGTGTTCAAACAAAAAATATATAACGTTGTATGGCCAGTTTTACTATGGAGCACAAAACTTTGTACCATCCTCATGGGCCCCCTTGAAGTCTGGGGCCCCAGGCAGCTGTCATTTCTTCCCTTTTAAGAATCCTCCGCTGGTTCCTTATATGTTTTTATGTCTGGTTTGGATGAATTTCATTGAGAAGTTGTCTGATGGTATTCAGTGTCTATGAAAGCAGGATAAGAGTGTTTTATTCCTACCCAAAGGCGGCATCATGTTGAACCTTGTCTCGTCATAACTGCTTGATCAGAACTAATCACTAATCTCTCTATCTCTCCTTCTGACGACCTTACTGAGCTCAGGCACATATAATTATGAACCCTATTCTTTTACAGACCTGGAAGATGTGGAGTTGTGCAATCCTGCCCTAGAACAATGTTTCCCCACCAACGTTCTCGGGGACATGCAGCAGTTCCAGCATACAGACTATCCTCACAGGAGCCCAGGTAGATCAAATCACTGACAGATACATCCGTGTTACATCACCAGCTAACCTGAAATTAATCTTAATCTGTTCAGAACATTATGAAAACATATTCACATGCCCAGTGATCCGGTGGTGTTCTGTAGGGTCTCCCACGCCTTTGCAACACACCAGGTCCAGCTCTACTATTTTCTTCTGTGATGTCAGCAGGAAGCCCGTTGCATTTTTTGGGCTCTTGGAGCCCGGATGATGTGCATGTGCTGGGCCTCATTATCAGAGGGCTGACTGCTAAAACCAGGAAGAGACAGTCTATCCCCCAGATGATGTGGTCCATACGCAGTAGATTACCCCACGGCCTGACGTGGGTATACCAGGAGGTTGTGGGTACTTCATTTGCCCTTCTCGCGTAGGCAAAAATACAGGAAGTGTAGGAATGTTTTCCCCCAAAAAGGTAAAAAATACAAATTAAACATTAAATAGCTTCCAATTGTAAGAAAGGATGGGGAGAGGAGTGGTAAGATAGAAAGTGTGGTGGGTGAAGGTCCGCTTTAATGTACAAAGCTTAACTCCAGACAACATTTTTTTCTCCAGTTTTTAAAATATATGTAAAGCCCAAACTTTTTGTTTGTTTTAGATCAGTGGTTCTCAACTCCTGTCCAAACCAGGTTTGCAAGATAACTGAAATACATCAAAAAATATGACCCTCCAAAATGTCTGAGTACTACATCACGAAAGACACAAAGAAGACCACTAGTAGCGCTACTATAAACAAAGTGCATACATTATAATCATATAAACCAAGTGCACTGTAAAAAAGTATATTGCAAACTAATGTGTTTAAACATTTAAAACACCATGTGATTCAAATGTGATTAAATCACAAAAATGTCCATATAATCAAACGTGGATGCTGGGATATAACATAAAAGTGTCCTCTTGATATCTTTCCACCACACCGCAAGTGTTCAGTGCTCCCACTCCCTTAAGAAACGCACTCACCGACTCCACATGCCCGCACTTGCGTGCAAGGCTAAATCGCTTTTATACCACACAGATAGGGTATGAACATCAGCCCGATCTCCAACAGTGTGTATGGGAACTGCTCCAAATGTAAAATAATAAAGTGCTCCAATAGTGTAAACCAGTAAAACCGCTTTATTAAAACACTACCACTCTCCAAGTGTTCACTCACATTTTACAAACTTTAAAACAGCAGAAATCAGTGTAACTTCAAATCACAGCACCACAGCAGTTGGATCACACAATACAGTGATGCGGTGACGGCGGACCCGAGATGTGCAGGCGTCAGCCTTTCAGTTCTCACCCCCTCCTCGGTGCCTCATGAACGGCCAATTGGCCAATCCCATGAATAAGTCAGTGTATGACGAAACATGTCGGGGGGCGTGGCTGTGACGTAGGACGTCAGCTTCTTTTTGTCTGCTGTGATCTTTTGTATTTTGATGTGTATCCTTCAATAAACTCGGCTATTATTTGAGTGCGGCTGTCCAGAACCTATTTATACCTATTGTAGGACGCTGTTAGCCGTACAAGATAGCGGTGATCCGATCTGTTCATGAGGCAACGAGGAGGGGGGAAAACTGCAAGGCTGACGCCTGCACATCTCGGGTCCGCCGTGACCCCATCACTGTATTGTGTGATCCAACTGCTGTGGTGCTGTGATTTGAAGTTACACTGATTTCTGCTGCACATTTGAATCACATGGTGTTTTAAATGTTTAAACACATTAGTTTGCAATATACTTTTTTACAGTGCACTTGGTTTATATGATTATAATGTATGCACTTTGTTTATAGTAGCGCCACTAGTGGTCTTCTTTGTGTCTTTCGTGCTGTAGTACTCAGACATTTAGAAGGGTCATATTTTTTGATGATATATTGTAAAGTGGCAGCTTTATTGTTTTAGTGACTCATTTATCAATTTAGTCACTCAAATTATTCACTTTTATATCTGTGGCGCGGTGGTGGTAATTGTAGTAAGGGGCAGTGAATTACTATAATACTATACAGCTAACTGAAATACATCACAGGTGATTTAATTTGCTGCTCAATGACTGCAGTATTCTAGTCTGCATCTCCCCAAGGTAATATTTAAAATCTGGCCTGTTAGTGGGACCCAAGGACAGGAGTTGAGAACCACTGTTTTAAATGGAATGGAGAACACTTAAAACCCATATTTATTTCTTTTTTTTTGCTGTCTGTGTACCCCTGATGAGACTCCTCTTCACTTCTTGTACTAGAGACGCAACAGGAAATACAAGGAAATCTCTGCAAACTGAAGAGAATTCCCAACTTGTCACAGAAACATCTGACCACACTAGAAGATTTGTCCTTCACCTCTTAAGGCTCATTTACACTTGCTTCGGCTTCAACACACATTCACGGCTGGTTTACACTTGCTTCAAAACAAGGCTTTGGACAGGCTTTGTTAAAGCTCTCTGAACGCTAGTCAAAGCTCCTGTCACTAAATAAAATGGTTAGCTTACAGTCCTGTTTACACCTTGCTTTTGCTTTGCTTTGGCTTTGCTTCAAAAATTATACCCCATGTCGCTTTAGTTGTGCTTCAAAGCGTCTTCAAAGCATTCATAGAGGTCTATTGCAAAGCTCACTTGAAGCCCCACTGAAGCCTCATCGAAGCCATACCAAAGGCCCATCGAAGCCCCATTGAAGCTCCACCAAAACCTCATCGAAGCCCCACCAAAGGCTCATCGAAGCTCTACCAAAACCTCATTGAAGCTCTACCAAAACCTCATTGAAGCCCCACCAAAGGCTCATGGAAGCCCCATCAAAGCTCCACCAAAGCTCCACCAAAGCCTCATCGAAGCCCCACCAAATGCTTATCAAAGCCCCATCAAAGCTCCACCAAAGCCTCATCGAAGCCCCACCAAAGGCTCATGGAAGCCTCATCGAAGCTCCACCAAAGCCTCATCGAAGCCCCACCGGAGCCTCATCAAAGCCTCATTGAAGCACCAAGCAAAAGCAAAGTGTAAACATAACTGTAAGCTAACCATTTTATTTAGTGACAGGAGCTATGACTGGCGTTCAGAGAGCCTAAACAAAGCTTGTCCAAAGCCATGTTTTGAAGCAAATTAGCCCTTGCTCTGGTGACAATTCCAAAATTCTTGGATTTCTGCCCAATTTCAGTGCCAGTGCCAGTGGTCAGCAGGACAAATACTAGAGGTCTCCTTCAGACAGGCAGTTGGGGGAGGTGCTAAAAATGGGCAACTGAGCAGGAGTTTAATTGCCCCCTCTGCGTCCCAACCAAACTGAACAGAGCTGTTCACATGCCTTGGCCGCAGCATTTTTAACTCAGAGTGCAGAGTTTGTCAAGCGACACCACTATGAGTTCAATAGGGCCATCATGGTGCAGTAATACGGCATTATAGGGTTAAATCAGTGTTCCGAATGTGATTGCTCTTCATAAGGCACCACACTCCACCATGGGTGTAAAAGAGCCCATAGAAAGGGGTGAATCTCCCCAGCATTGACACAGACAGCAATAAAAACTTGACAAAGGGACTAGCCCTTCCATGCTAAATCCAAAAGTTAACAAATTGCCTTCATATACACTTTAAATGAGTGAGAAATGTCTGTTTTTTATATTTTTTTTAAATATAAAAAGCAGTAAGGGCAACAAATCAGTGGTTGTAGACTCCTGTTTTTAAAAAAAATTAATAATGGAATAAGAGGGTCAACATGTTTTAGGGGTTTCAAGATTCAACTTTCTTCAAGGCTTGTAAATTGTTGAGAATTGAGATCTGGACTGGGCTGGAAGATCAAAGGAATAAATAATTGATTGTAATACTTGTGACATGTCTCCCCATCGGTGAGATTGGACCACAGATAGATCACTGTCCGTGACCCAGCTGTCAGGGTAGGAAGCGACAGAAAATCTCTCTGACAGGGTCATAGATAAAAAGAAAAACACATATTAGTAGAATGAGGAAGCGTTAGACATTTTATTGCTGTCCCTTTCTTCTTGTTCCGGTGACTGCAACCTCACCATTTTTCTATGGGCATCACAGGAACTGCAAGAAAGGACAAATCTCCTCCAGTAGGAACACAAGATGCAATAAAAACCTATCCATGATAAAATAATAAGGCTGGAGGTGGACTTTAAGAAAATGCTAGGAAATGGGAGTTTGTGTTTGTTCATTTCCTTCCAAGCCTTTCTGAATAAAAATGGAGCCAAGCAGGGGACGACTGAGGGCAACACAGCCAACAAGACCTTTTATTGTAGGGACAGATTTCTGTACCATGCAAGTGTGCCGTGGTCTTACAGTGATTGGTGGGTAAGGTGAAAGATGGGTGTTCCTAAAGGACATGGTTCATAGAGGATCACCTTTTAACATCTTCTAGCATCACCTTCCTTTCTGATTCTTGGCATTGGGTCACATGACAACTTAAAAGACACAAAAGAAGTTGGTGCTGGAAGATTTCCCCCTGCCATATACTATGATTGCAGGTCTGAATGGGAAGGAGGTGGCTATATAATGTCCCCCCTCCCTCATGTGCCACTGACTCTGTGTCCCACTCTGATCAATGTCTGAATGATGAAGTACACTATATTGCCCAAAGTTTTGGGACGCTTGCCTTAACACGCACATGAACTTTAATGGCATCCCAGTCTTAGTCCGTAGGGTTCAATACTGAGTTGGCCCACCCTTTGCAGCTATAACAGCTTCATCTCTTCTGGGAAGGCTGTCCACAAGGTTTAGGAGTGTGTCTATGGGAATGTTTGACCATTCTTCCAGAAGTGCATTTGTGAGGTCAGGTATGATCTTGGTATGATCAGGTATCTCCGCTCTAATTCACCCAAAGGTGTTCTATCAGGTTGAGGTCAGGATTCTGTACAGGCCAGTCAAGTTCCTCCACCTCAAACTCGCTCATCCATGTCTATTAGGACCTTGCTTTGTGTACTGGTGTGCAGCCATGTTGGAACAGGAAGGGGCCATCCCCAAATTGTTCCCACAAAGTTGGGAGCATGAAATTGTCCAAAATGTCTTGGTATGCCGACGCCTTCCCTTTACAGGAACTAAGGGGCCAAGCCCAACCACTGAAAACAACCCCACACCATAATCCCCCCTCCACCAAATGATTTGGACCAGTGCACAAAGCAAGGTTCATAAAGACATGGATGAGCAAGTTTGGGGTGAAGGAACTGGAGGAAATGGAGTTTGGGGTGAAGGAACAGTTCTGGGCACCAGTCCTCAGGAAGGATGTACTGGAAATGGAGCGAGTACAAAGAAGGGCAACAAAACTAATAAAGGGTCTGGAGGATATTAGTTATGAGGAAAGGTTGTGAGCACTGAATTTATTCTCTCTGGAGAAGAGACGTTTGAGAGGGGATACGATTTCAATATACAAATACCGTACTGGTGACCCCACAATAGGGATAACATTTTTTTGCGGAAGGGAGTTTAACAAGACTCGTGGCCACTCACTAAAATTAGAAGAAAAGAGGTTTAACCTTATGCTACGTTGAGGGTTCTTTACTGTAAGTGCGGCAAGGATGTGGAATTCCCTTCCACAGGTGGTGGTCTCAGCGGGGAGCATCGATAGTTTCAAGAAACTTTTAGATAAGCACATGAACGACTGCAAAATACAGGGATATACAATGTAATACTGACATATAATCACACACATAGGTTGGACTTGATGGACATGTGTCTTTTTCGACCTCACCTACTATGGTGGTTCACCTTCCAGCAGGACAACGACCCTAAACATACAGCTAGAACTTGACTGTCCTGCACAGAGTCCTGACCTCAACCCTATAGAACATCTTTGAGATGAATTAAAGCAGAGACTGCGAGCCAGGCCTTCCCGTCCAACATCAGTGACTGACCTCACAAATGCGCTTCTGGAAGAATGGTCAAACATTCCCATAGACACACTCCTAAACCTTGTGGACAGCCTTCCCAGAAGAGTTGAAGCTGTTATAGCTGCAAAGGGTGGGCCAACTCAATATTGAACCCTACAGACTAAGACTGGGAAGCCATTAAAAGGTCATGTGCGTGTAAAGGCAGGCGTCCCAATAGTTTTGGTAATATAGAGTATCTGTATAGTGATTATCATTTAAATACACACTTTTATCTGTAATTTTATCAAATCTAAATATGTGGCACACACTGTGCCAGCCTCCCTCCCACTCTCATTTTCCCTACTTTGGTCCCCGCTGCTTTCCTAGGCTAGATTACGTCTGCCGCTCAGGCACAAAAGAAGATAATTGAAAAATTGAAGTAAACAGATTATGTATTAAACTCTTAGAAATATTTCTCTACGTAGACCTCAGGTAGTCTCAGTACTTATAAAAGAAACCGATACCTTTAATTGCAATAAATTGTGATATATCAGAAAATAAATAAAACACGCCTACCCCCCACAAATACTGAGAGGTATAAACGCAGGGAAATTATAAGGCAATTTTGGTAAGTACATTTAGCGAGCTGTTATTACAATATTTATATCAAACAAAATATTTGGTGAGATTTTCATAGATTTTCTTGCATGCTGTTCCACATTTTTGGGTATTACAATTCATGTAGAGGTTTGTAAACACTTCTTCCGATGGTCACCTCTATTTCAGGGAATTAGTTAGGGAGAATGAGTGGGATGGGGGGGGTTGGGCATATTTAATTTCTTTATTTTTTATGATCAAAACTAAAATATATAAAAAAAAAAAAAGATGGAAAAACATAAAAGTGCAGCGCTTTTCCTAGCAAGTTACACCATAGTTCATATACAGTGCCTTGAAAAAGTATTCATACCCCTTGAAATTTTCCTCATTTCGTCATGTAAAGACCAAAAACGTAAATGTATTTTATTGGGATTTTATGTGATAGACCAACACAAAGTGGCACATAATTGTGAAGTGGAAGAATATGATAAATGTTTTTTAAATTTTTTTACAAATAAATCTGTGAAAAGTGTGGGGTACATTTGTATGGCGCCCCCCGGAGTCAATACTTTGTAGAACCTCCTTTCACTGCAATTACAGCTGCAAGTCTTTTTGGGGATGTCTCTACCAGCTTTGCACATCTAGAGAGGGACATTTTTGCCCATTCTTCTTTACAAAATATCTCAAGCTCTGTCAGATTGGATGGAGAGCGTCTGTGAACAGCAATTTTCAAGTCTTGCCACAGATTCTCAGTTGGATTTAGGTCTGGACTTTGACTGGGCCATTCTAACACATGAATATGCTTTGATCTAAACCATTCCATTGTAGCTCTGGCTGTATGTTTCGGGTCGTTATCCTGCTAGAAGGTGAACCTCCACCCCAGTCTCAAGTCTTTTGCAGACTCACACAGGTTTCCTTCTAAGATTGCCCTGTATTTGGCTCCATCCATCTTCCCATCAACTCTGACCAGCTTCCCTGTCCCTGATGAAGAAAAGTATCCCCACAACATAATGTCACCACCATGTTTCACGGTGGGGATGGTGTGTTCAGGGTGATGTGCAGTGTTAGTTTTTCGCCACACATAGCGTTTTGCTTTTAGGCCAAAAAGTTAAATTTTGGTCTTATCTGACCAGAGCACCTTCTTCCACATGTTTGCTGTGTCCCCCACATGGCTTCTCACAAACTACAAAAGGGACTTCTTATGTCTTTCTTCCAACAATGTCTTTCTTCTTGTTACTCTTCCATAAAGACCAGATTTGTGGAGAGCACAACTAATAATTGTCCTGTGGACAGATTCTCGTACCTGAGCTGTGGATCTCTGCAGCTCCTCCAGAGTTACCATGGACCTCTTGGCTCTTCTCTGATGAATGATCTCCTTGCCCGGCCTGTCAGTTTAGGTGGACGGCCATGTCTTGGTAGGTTTGCAGTTGTGCCATACTCTTTCCATTTTCGGATGATGGATTGAACAGTGCTAAGTGAGATGTTCAAAGATTGGGATATTTTTTTATAAGCCAGCCCTGCTTTAAACTTCTCCACAACTTTATCCCTGATCTGTCTAGTGTGTTCTTTGGCCTTCATGATGCTGTTTGTTCACTAATGTTCTCTAACAAACCTCTGAGGGCTTCACAGAACAGCTGTATTTTTACTGAGATTAAATTACACACAGGTGGACTCTATTTATTAATTAGGAGACTTCTGAGGGCAATTGGTTCCATTAGATTTTAGTTAGGGGTATCAGAGTAAAGGGGGGCTGAACACCACACTTTTCAGAAATGTATTTGTAAAAAATGTTAAACACCATTTATTATTTTCCTTCCACTTCCCAATTATGTGCCACTTTGTGTTGGTCTATCACATAAAATTCCAAAAAAAAAAAAATACATTTACGTTTTTGTTTGTAACATGAGAAACGTGGAGAATTTCAAGGGTATGAATACTTTTTCAAGGCACTGTAGAGTCCTTATCCTTTCTCCGCAAACAGTCCTTGATAGAAGTGAATAGGAATAGGAATCCTCAGTAAAAGACCACCACCTTCAACATAAGCACACACAGCCTCTTACCGAATAAAACGGACCCCCTATTACAGAGGGACAAACACACACATTAACCGCATCTGGACCGCCCCACGTATATATACTGTGGCAGGGGCGCCCTCCTGCGTAGAATCACGTACCTGTACATGATTTGGTGCATGGGGTCTGAGGTGCAGGTCCCTAAAAAGTGTCAGTTAGGTGTCCGATCTGTCCGCCGCAATGTCGCAGTCTCGCTAAAAACTGCTGATCGCCACCGTTACTGGTAAAAAACAATAATAAATAATAACTCCATAAATATGTCCCATAGTTTGTAGATGCTCTAAATTTTGCGCAAACCAATTAATGTATGCTTATTGGAATACTGCCCTGCGGCCCAGTCTCTGAAGGGAAGGGATCATGCTCTGCTTCAGTATATCACAGTACATGTTGGCATTCATGGTTCCCTCAATGAACTGTAGCTCCCCAGTGCCGGTGTCTTGCCGAATAAGTTCCTTCGGCGGATAGGTTCCCCCCCTGTACTGCGCAAGCGCAGCGCCTGCGCAGTACGTACTACTGTTGGCCGCCGGAGATAGCCGAAGCTCAAACGCTTCGATCAGCTGTACACGGCGCCTGCGCTCTGGGTCCAGATTCCTTCCCCACTATCCAAGTGGACCTAGAGGGGGAATCTAAAAGTGCCGAGCGCAGCGAGGCCGTGCCCGAAGCGTGGCGAGCGAAGCGAGCCCGCGAGGGGCCCTCTTACAGGCGCCGTGTACAGCTGATTTTCAGCTGTTCCGCTTCGGCTATTTCCGCCGGCTTCTACTGCGCATGCGCAGTAGAGGGGGTAACTAATCCGCCGAGCGGAACTTTCTCGGCAGAACACCGGCAGCCCCAGACCATGACACTCCCACCACCATGCTTGACACGTAGACAAAGATAACCAAACGTTTATTTTATCAGAATGGCAAAGGGTAGGAATCTGCAACAAAGTTTGTTAAAATCCTTTGCAATGTACATAGATCACCCAGAGGGGAATATCTTTTTCTGAACAATAGTGGAGTTACTCTTTAAGGTTCTGTTTCATATGTAATCATTATTGCGTGCCGCCATCTTGGATTCAGGAGTTGGCTGTCACTTCCTGATTACAGATGGACACCTGGTGACGTGCTGCTAGATCTTGTCTTCCTTGTCTTTTAGATTACTGTATGCCCCCGGGGGGAACCCACGCCGGTTTTTTTATTTAAAATTCGGCGCGGCCTTCCCCCACATGGTTCATACCAGACAGCTGTCAGCACTGCCTGTCGATCAATCCACGAGTGCGTGCAATTATAAAGCGCGACATGTTTGGTATCTATTTACTTGGCGTAACATCATCTTTCACATTATACAAAAAAATTGGGCTAACTTTACTGTTTGTTTTTTTTTTATTCGTGAAAGTGTCCCTTTTCCCAAAAAGTTGCGTTTAAAACACCGCTGCACAAATACCGTGTGATAAAAAAATATTGCAACAATCGCCATTTTATTCTCTAGATTCTCTGCTAAAAAAATATACATAATGTTTGGGGGCTCTAAGTTATTTTCTAGCAAAAAATACGGTTTTTAACTTGTAAACACCAAATGTCAAAAATAGGCTTAGTCATGAAAGGGTTAAACCCACAAGGGCTTATTTTTACCACTACTATTCCTTTATATTGGCTTTTAAAATGTACAAATGCAGCAATTTAGAAATCAGATGAAAGGTTTAGCACCGGGAAACACTTTTTGAAAGATGAAAAGTGAACTTGATATACAACTATATAGATCAGACCAAAATGAGGGACAAATGAGGGGGAAAGAGGGACAGAGGGACATTGTTCCAAATCAGTGACAGTCCCTCGAAATCAGCGACAGTTGGGAGCTATGCATTTACATAGCACCAACAATGTGTGCAGTGCTTTACATATTGTACATTGCCATCAGTCCCCGCCCTCGAGGAGCTAACAACTAAATGATAGAAAGAACTGAAATCCAATGAATGAAAATGGTTGGGCCAGGGAGAGTCAGGCTGGGGGAGAAAAGAGATAGATGATGGAGGGATGCTAACTCTATCTGACTTCCTGCAGCTTCTGATGCACATAGTGAGAAGCTCACAGCGTGCGGTAAAATCAGAGTAAGCCATTTCAATCGAGGAGAGGAGCCGGTACAACTGTGCAAGACTGGAGGGAAGAGTTGAGCTTTAAGCATTCCCTATTCTACCAACTATTAAATAGACAGAAACTTTTTCTCATTATGTTAGTATATATATATAACAGGGACTGTAATCTTTTCCTGCCCTATTCAAAACATCAAACTTCCTAAATATTCTCAAATTTAAAAAATAAAAAAATCTTAGACCGGCTCCATTTGAATGACAAGGTTCAGGTAAAACACAGGAGCTCGGAGTAATGTACAATCTGAATGCAGGAAGATTGAACCTGCCGTCTATTATGCATGACCTTATAATGAGAAGAATAATACTTGTGAAGAGAGATTATGAATAATTATTTATTACACCGAGTGTGAAAGTCGGGAGAAAAAAATTTCACGCATACCGTATCGCTATGCAACGCTTCTGCTAATGAGTTAATTCTCTGAAGGATAGGGGGTGCATATATTATCAGGAGAAAATACAGTTTTGTAATGCTAAATTTCGTTTCCAATCAGATGCTTTTTTTTTTTTTTTTTTTTACTTCCATAATAATGAGAAAAAATATTCACCTTCATTTTTTTTTTTTTTTTCGCAGAATTTGCTTATTTTAAGAATTATTCTAGTTAACGTAAAAATACTTATTTTCTGACCTTATATGTGTTATAATTGGACAACTGTTAAAGCTGAACTCTGGCCAATTAATTTAATACGCAGAAATGTTTTATGTTCCAAAAAAATGTGTAATTGCCTTGCAATAGATTTGTGATTTGGACACACCTGTTAGATAGTACAGACAGGTCAGTGACCTCACTTTTTCCCCACTGCAAAAAAAAAAAAAAAAAGCCAAATTTCCCTCCTAATTTTATGCTTTTGGGGTTTTTTTTTTTTTTTTTTTTTGCTTTTTTATGCTAGTCATGTTATACACGGGAGCTTGAGATACTAAAGGCAAATAGATTGTGCACTTTGCAAGTGCAGTTGCGTTTTGCAAGGGCATTTGCTCCAGAACTTCATAAATGACGTGGCGCTTCACTTTGCAAAGAATATCCAATCACCTGCAAGGATTTTTTTTTTTTTAAACTGTATTTTTGTGCTTGCCCATGATTGGATGATAGAAGACAACAGAGTGTCCCCTCATTTACTAAGCTCTGGAGCAAATGCCCTTGCAGAGTGCAACTGCACTTGCAAAATCCACAGTCTATTTACCTTTAGTAAATCAACCCCACTGGGTGCTCTTCAGTCTTCTCCCAGCAGTAGGTGCTCCTGGGTGATTCAGAAAGTGGCACTGACATCAGCACCGAGCTTTGCATCAATACACTGCAAGTACAGGGGTGGGGCCATGGCCGTACAACAGTGAGTGTTGTAATAATGTTCCATTTGTTTGCTTGAAGCTTCAGCCTGAGTCACCCGATAAGGAGTATCTCACCAGTGTGGCCATAAACAATAAACAGGCTGGAAGAGAAAATGTGTCACAGGAAGCTGCGGGGATGTAAAATTTGAATGGTGTTGTCACCTTCCTGTGGATCACAGGAGTGGTCAAAAACATAACTACAAATATTTCAGCAGGTCGAAAAATTCACATATACAAACACTACATGGCTAAATATTTTTGAAGACCTGACCATCACACCTATATCTGCTTATTCAGCATCCCGTTCTAAAACCATGGCCAATAATATGGAGTTGGCCTCATTTCTCATTTCCGCAAAACATTTGTGAGGACAGGTACTGATATTGGAGGAGAAGACCTGACTCGCAATAGTCATTCTAATTCATCCTGAAGGTCTTCAGTAGGGTTGAGGGCTGAAGGCCACTCAAGTTCATCCACACCAAACTCACCAAACCATGTTTTTTTGGAGCTGGCTTTGTACGAAGGGGCACAGTCATGCTGGAACAGAAAAGAGCAACTGTTACCACAAGGTTGGAAGAGCAAATTTTCCAAAATTTTCAATTTCCAATTATTCCAAAATATCTTTGAAGGTCTTCATTAGGGTTGAGGGCTGAAGGCCACTCAAGTCCATCCACACCAAACTCATCAAACCATGTTTTTTTGGAGCTGGCTTTGTACAAAGGGGCACAGTCATGCTGGAACAGAAAAGAGAAACTGTTACCACAAGGTTGGAAGAGCAAATTTTCCAAAATTTTCAATTTCCAAATATTCCAAAATATCTTTGTATGCTTTAGTAATAATACCCTTCACTGGAAACACCTGAACTCAATTATTTTGGAGGGGTAACCATATACTTTGTTTAACTTGAGTTCTGCTTTTACAGTTCCGCGACATGCACTTACATAATTGTATTTTCATGATTATTGTTTTTTCGGGCTGATAAAGCAATTCAGATATTAAAAAAAAAAAGCACTAAAATCTACCAATATTCCCCCATTGATAACACTGCAACAGAATCAGAAATTAAAAAAGTAAAAAGCTTTATATATATTAAGATCTCACTTCACATGTGACGCGACCACTATAACTAATTCCATATGTTGGGTCCAAATTTGTGAAAGTATTTTGGTCTAAATTTTCTTGTTTTGTTTAATTGACCTTTATTTTTTTAAGATCTCTCCAAAAACAAGCGTGGTTTGTTTTTTTCCGGTTCCCCGATCTATAATTTTGCAGTTGTTGAGGAGATAATGGGGATTAACACGGGGCTCGGTGACAGTATAATAGGCCTCAGAGTTAAAATAAATGTTAGAAACAGTTCAAGGTTTATTTTTGTTGAACAGCAGACGCTGGAGCAGCCGCAGCAGAATTCCTCATTGAAAGGCTTTCTCTCATGGTCGATGACTAGAAAAAATAAACAGATTTACAACACGGGCCGCATCAACCTGGTTGGTGCTGTGTCTAAAATTTTGGAATGGAATTAATTGCCCATCTGTTGCTGTTTTCCCAAATCTCTAAAGGTAAACTCCAGGCAAAAATACAGAATTCAGTAATAAATGTGGAAAGCAGAAAGCCGTTTCCCTACGTCTGCCTTTTGTTTCTGGATGCATACGTTGGCTTGGTTAGGTTTATGTCCTGTAGCAGGAAATAGGAGCTTGTTGTCAGACACCATCCTACCCTGGTGGCTTCAGAAGCCATTAAATGTGTCTAAACCCTAACAATGAACTTCTCTTATTTGCTCCATTTTGAACTGTTGAATATGCCATTGAAAGCACTTTGTTATATCTGTCCGATAGGTCTAATTAGCCCTCCCAGTTCTTATATTGGACCACAGAACAATAAGTCTTTATGTTCTGCCTTCAGTAGGGAAATTCATCATGTTGCCCTGCCTGTAATATTAAATTTGCCCACTAGATGACCCAGTTTAAAAGTTTCTATTTTACAGAAGTTACACACTGTTTAGCTTTAATAAAAGCTCCCATCATACCTCATTCTGAAAAAAGGGAACAGGTGCATCCTGGGAGCTCAGACTCCATTTTAGGAACTGAGGGAGAGGATCATACCAGCAGTACATGTTATGGACTAAACTTACATCCCCTACAGGCAGCATCGCTGGTGAGCATGGACTTATTGCCATCTGCAGCCTAGTTATTTCATTGTGTTTTTTATTTGTTTCCAACATTCATTGTACAGTGCCTTGAAAAGGTATTTATACCCCTTGAAATTTTCCACATGTTGTCATGTTACAACCAAAAACGTAAATACATTTTATTGGGATTTTATGTGATAGACCAACACAAAGTGGCACATAATTGTGAAGTGGAAGGTAAATAATAAATGGTTTTCAATTTTTTTTTTTACAAATAAATATCTAAAAAGTGTGGCGTGCATTTGTATTCCGCCCCCTTTACTCTGATACCCCTAACTAAAAATGCTAGTGGAACCAGTTGCCTTCAGAAGTCACTGAATTAGTAAATAGAGTACACCTGTGTGTAATTTAATCTTAGTATAAATACAGCTGTTCTGTGAAGCCCTCAGAGGTTTATTAGAGAACCTTAGCGAACAAACAGCATCATGAAAGCCAAGGAACACACCAGACAGGTCAGGGATAAAGTTGTGGAGAAGTTTAAAGCAGGGTTAGATTATAGAAAAATATCCCAAGCCTTGAACATCTCACGGAGCACTGTTCAATCCATTATCCGAAAATGGAAAGAGTATGGCACAACTGCAAACCTACAAAGACATGGCCGTCCACCTAAACTGACAGGCCGGGCAAGGAGAGCATTCATCAGAGAAGCAGCGAAGCAGCCAAGAGGCCCATGGTAACTCTGGAGGAGCTGCAGAGATCCACAGCTCAGGTGGGAGAATCTGTCCACAGGACAACTATTAGTCGTGCACGCCACAAATCTTGCCTTTATGGAAGAGAGGCAAGAAGAAAGCCATTGTTGAAAGAAAGCCATACAAATTTCTGTTTGCAGTTTGCGAGAAGCCATGTGGAAGATGGTGCTCTGGTCCAGATGAGACCAAAATGTAACTTTTTGGCCTAAGAGCAAAATCGCTATGTGTGGCAGAAAACCAACACTGTAAATCACCCTGAACACACCATCCCCACCGTGAAACATGGTGGTGGCAGCATCATGTTGTGGGGATGCTTTTCTTCGGCAGGGACAAGGAATCTAGTCATAGTTGATGGGAATATGGATGGAGCCAAATACAGGGAAATCTTAGAAGAAAACCTGTTAGAGTCTGCAAGTTGTCCAGTAGGACAACGACCCTAAACATATAGCCAGAGCTACAATGGAATGGTTTAGATCAAAGCATATTTATGTGTTAGAAAAGTCAAAGTCCAGACCTAAATCCAGTTGAGCAAGACTTGAAAATTGCTGTTCACAGACGCTCTCCATCCAATCTGACAGAGCTTGAGATATTTTGCAAAGAAGAATGGGCAAAAATGTCACTTTCTAGATGTGCAAAGCTGGTAGAGACATCCCCAAAAAGACTTGCAGCTGTAATTGCAGAGAAAGGAGGTTCTACAAAGTATTGATTCAGAGGGGCTGAATACAAATGCACGCCACACTTTTTTAGATATTTATTTGTCAAAAAAATTGAAAACCATTTATCATTTTTCTTCCACTTCACAATAATGCCCCACTTTGTGTTGGTCTATCACATAAAATCCCAATAAAATACATTTACGTTTTTGGTTGTAACATGACAAAATGTGGAAAATGTCAAGGGGTATGAATACTTTTTCAAGGCAATGTATGTATGTCTCATATGTTTTTCCCAATAGTTTCACCCACCGCAGTAAAACCCTACGGTTGAGCCACAATTTTACCACTCTGAACTGCTACCACCTTTAGCTGCAGAGCCAGTGGCTAGGGGTCTATGTAGCAGGAATTATACCCTTGTCACACAACCCAGTCTAGTAATGACAAATATGGTTGTGGTGGAGTTCAAGGGGTTAAAGCACACGGTGAGGACGCGATACAATGCCTCCTGTCTGCCATCCAGCTTCCACCCAAGTCTCATCAGTGAAGAAGACGAAGAGCCTTCTCCAGACCACACTCCAAGATGATTTCCTCCAGCAAAAATCCTTTTGGCATGTCTTCTCCAGCCCCTCAGCCCAGCACCTTTTGAGGCTCAAACAGCAACAGCAGGCTGTATCCCAGGGGCAGCAGCCCCAGAACAAGAACACCCTGAGCAGTCCTCCCAAACTTTTATCACCTCTCCAGCCACCTTCTGGACACTGCTGTAGTCTGATAAATATGTATAATGCAGTGAGTGGTTGGCCCGCCCATTCAATGTTTTGGAAGCTTCTTCCAGCGACAATCAATCGCTGACCTCACCAGACCAAAAAAGCAAATGACCACTCCACTGAGTACAGTGAAGCCAAAAACTAAATTCAGCCTGACTAGGGTGCTACACAAAGATCAAGGACTATTGGTGACAGGTTATTACTGCCATAGGTGTCATTGAAGGCGCAGTGTTGATGGCTGACCCTGACAATTTTCTCTTGGGTTTGATGGACTGTCTGGAGCTACTAAGATCCACCTAACTCTTTATTTTTACATGCCTTTCTATGCCCAGATAACCATCCTCTTTTACTGGAAGCTGCCCAGCATTCCTACTTTCTCATGACGGAAACCATAGATTAATTTGGTTATTGCTGTGTTTAAATGCACTTATTTTAGTTTTAAAAGTCGACAAAATCTGGTCTAGCTGGCTGATGTGTGATCTGCTGAATATCTCCCCATAATAATCTGGATTTGCTCCCCCACCCGCTAGAGGGATCTTAATATGATATTGTACTGTAATCCTCTGTACAAAGCTTTATACCTCTGAATGTCAGCTGCCTGTGCAGAATTTATCAAGCCTGTTATATGCAAAGGTTATGGTATTGCTCTTCATGTGACCGTGACTTATTGCTGATATGCCTCTGTATGCCATTCTGTGATCCTCCAGTGTCAAATAAATGTCACCATTCTTCACCTACATATGTATGTATAAAGTCAAACAATCTCACCTTACTGAGCTTGCATATGAAAACACAAGGTTCCCTATACTGACCCCCCTACTAGCCCCCCCCCAATAACGCAAAGCTTAAAAAAATTAAACACAAAAAACCTTAGATGATGCTTTTATTTTGTTGTTGGCATTTTCACTGTGTGTCGCCACTCCCTCCTAGGCTGGGCACTCGAAATCCCTTGAAAATTCGCCCTTGGTGGGATTTCAATCCCAAGTTCTCCTCGGAGGCAGCAGTGAGGCTTTGTGACATCATCATCAACTACAGGAAGTAAACATAAGCCTGGTTAAGATTTTTTTTTTTCTTTTTAAAAAGCTTTATTTTTGGCAGCCTTTTTTAAGGTTTTTTTTTTAGGGTGGTGGGGAGCCATCAGTAATGCAGACCTTGCATTTCTATGCAACACTTTTTCTTCTTTTTTTTTTCTCATAGTTTTGGCTAGGCTAAGTACGGTAAGTGGGAGAACCTATTGCATGGGGTATAAACCTGTCCCAATCTGCTCTGGTGACCATTGACCATTGTCACTGGGTAAATAGTTATGGAATATGCAGAATTTTATAATTTTTACAAGTATACAGGAAGTTATGGGGAAAAAAATCTTTCAACGGGTCTCCTGTTTCCTCTGACTTTCGATAGATGTCCTGTTCCAGAGACGAAACAGGAAGTGAGGGAAAACTCCACCATAAGACACAGAACATAAAGAACCTGTCAGAGATTTGAACCATTCCCTAGTCCAGCCTTTCTCAACCTTTTCAATACAGAGAAACTGTTGAAATAATTTTCTGATCTCAGGGAACCCATACTAATAATTACTTTATCGACAACTCATGATACATAAGTGAGATGGTCAGTGGAAGTAATGCTCTTTACGCATGTGATCATTGGAAAGAATTACCCCCTTACAGATAGCTAAAAAGACCAACAGTGGGAACTTATCTGGGAGGCAGAAATCAATAAACACCTAGCAACCTCTGGAGGAACCTTAGGGGTCATCGGAACCCTGGTTGAGAGACCTTGCCCTATTCTATCCAAAATCAAACAACATTTGCTTACCATAAATATATTGTACCATAAATTACAAGGACAGCTCACTGCTAAAATCATATCTAAAGGTCTTGGTGGACAGGCTTTGGTTCACCCTAGTATTACTTCTCTGCTCATATAAGTCTATGGAATTGCAAAAGCAACAGAAGCAAGTCAATTGCCCCTTCCATGAATTCTGAATGATCTCAAAATCATTTCAAACTGATATCAAAAGCCCATCAAGAGAGAGAGATTTCTTACCAGGAACATCCTGCCCATCCTCCAATGAATCATGCCCGGCTGTGATCTTCCATTATATTCTAATTTTGGGCATTGATCATAAAATCTTTCTTTCCTTTGGAGAACATTTGGCTATTATAAAGAAGGCAAAAAGATGAAGATCTATTCGATACACTTTAAGCAGTTCCACTGATTGGTCAGCACTCATTGAACATCAAGTAAACTGGTCATGTGAGAAATATGGAGGATGATAGTGCTGACCTCCTTCAAAAAATTCTAGTTGGCTGATTGTTTTGCTCTTCCGATGAATGTGATGGTTTCTGAACTGGACCAAAAATAAGGTCAGCCTCCAAGTTTCTCCGTTGGCAGGTTCAATCCCTGACGCCCTTTCCATTAAGATCATGTGACCAATAAATAGACATGTGGTCACGTCACTACCACTATGGATGCCCAGATAAGTACTTTGGGCTTTTTAAAATTAATTACATGGACAGGATGGTCCGAATGGTGTGGCGATGGGGTTTAATGTAGCTATGAGTCCACTTGAGTTTTTTTTTTTTTTTTATTACCACAGTTCAGGGGAACATTTTTATCTTAAGAATGATTTTCATACATTAGGCCAGTTTCAATTTGTGTATTTCATATATTTTTTTCGCATTGTATGTTAGACCTAATTTCCTTGATTTTTCAAAGTCACATAAGATGAAAATGAATATAATGAAATTAAATAAATAAATAAAGCTTTGACATATTTCCTAATGATAAGATGATTAAAATGCTGAGAGGTGAGACGGTCTCCAGCAGAGTCCATGCTACAATCTGGGAGGAGGTGGAGGCTGCATACTGAGTACCTGTCACCGAGCAAACATTAATCAAAATAAAATGAAAAAAGCAAAATCGGCTCCTTCTACAGTTAAAAATAAAATGTGGTAAAGGAAGTACTAAAGGGTATCTCTAATGTTTTAGAGGCATGTGTGTAGAATGAAAAAAGATAGATAGATAGATAGATAGATAGATAGATAGATAGATAGATAGATAGATAGATAGATAGATAGATAGATAGATAGATAGATAGATAGATAGATAGATAGATAGATAGTAGCACTTACCCCTGTAGGAGTCGCTGGATATGATGGGTTCTCTGTTCTCCCACGACTCTTTAAGCTGCTCGGTTCCCACTGACACAACTGTGAAACTTAAACTTTAGTATGCTATCACTCTATAATAATGCACAAAGAAAATAGACCACAAGCAACCGTGTGGTAGACTGGGAGGATATATACTGGCAATGCAGTTAAACGATGCATAAATCATTAAACAGGCAAATGAAGAGGTTTAAAGATTCTATACTAAATAATGTTAACATTGACCCATAAAATGTAATTCACTAAACTGTTGTGATGCCAATCCAAAACTGATGCAAACAGAGTTAGGAAGGGATACTCCTGGACTACAAGTTCCTGGCGTCTAATTGTCAAGATTAGTCGGCTATCATTGGGGCCCTTCTGTAAGGTGGTGTACATGTAGCTGTCCCTAAAATGGATGGCTAATTGTGTGCAATGGATGGCTCATTTTGCACAATGGATGGCTCATGGGCTGCTAAACAAGGAGCAGTCTCTATAGTCATTAACTGTGAGATAGCACAAATGGTTCAGTTCACCACTCCTGGTGCACAGAAATTCAGTCCAGGTCACTTGGTGGTCTACTGTCCTCAGGTACCCAGGACCCAACAACAGTCCTCCAGATCAAGCCCTCACCAGGCTCAGTCTTTCAGCTCTGGCCCTCGCTGGTTCTCCCCTATACACTCATGGTAACGGGTCCTTTCAGTTCCGGTCCCAGCTCAGCAATGATCTCTCAGTAGCTCAATCTCACTGGTGCTATGCTCAGTCACCAGCAACAGGTCAGCGTATTTTATGATGTAGTGCACAGGCACCCCAGTGTTGGGCCTGCACCCTCTTATCCCTGCACTGCAAAAGCTCTGGCTCCAATCTGTGTAGCTCAGCTTCCTTCCTTCCAACTGTGTAGCAAATCCTCCTTCCTCCTGATTGGCTCAGGTCCTCTGCTGCTAAGGGGAAGTGGGCGGAATCAGAAGCGAGCAGGGTAAGAAAGATAGATAGATAGATAGATAGATAGATAGATAGATAGATAGATAGATAGATAGATAGATAGATAGATAGATAGATAGATAGATAGATAGATAGATAGATAGATAGGTAGATAGGTAGGAGAGCTAACAACGCAATGCCTTACGAATTTTATTTTTGGGGTTTGGTGGGGAATTTAGAACTAAAGCTTGATATGTCCCAGAATACTTTATGATCCAGTACAGTTGAAAGAGTAGCTGGGTGGAAGTTGGTTGGCTGTTGAATAGTTCCTAATGACATTTCCTGTGGAAAATAGATTGTAAGCCCTTCTTTATAAGCTGTAATCCCTTGTGCATGTAATGTAACAAGAGTGGATGAAAAGCATGCAAGCCTGGATTCTGCCTGGAGCCAGTAACTGGCGTGTCATACTAACTAAAATGCCCTTGAACCCTGGTGTCCAACCTGCGGCTCTTTGGCACTTACTATGCAGCCCTTGGGGCCCCTCTGAACAGTAGTTTGTGTTTCCCTTTCCTAGGTTCTTACTCAGGCTAGTGAAGAAAAAATATTCTTTAGACTAGGTTCTAGTAGTTAGACTGCTTTTTTTTTCCATACCATCTTAGTTTTTTTTTGTGCTGTCCATCCTCTTTTTTTTGTTTATTCCTCTGATCTTTTATAATGGATCTTGCTGAGAAAAATATCAAATGTGGAACAAGCAGGGAACGTGGGGGAATGCAGTTCTGGCACCTCCAGCACTGAATGTATGTAATAGCATGGGGTGTGGGGTGTGCTGGAGGGTCTATTGATGTTGTCTGCTGGGGGATCTATTGTCACTGGGGGGATCTGATTTTGTGTGAGGGTCTATTTTTGCTGAAGGGGAATCTTTTGTTGCTGGGGGGGTCTTATGTTGCTGGCTGCTGGGAGATCTGTTGTTGCTGCTGGGGGAGGTCTAATGTTGCTTGGGTGGATATTTTGTTACTGGGTGTGATATTTTCTTGTGGGTGGTTTACTGTTGCTGCAGGGAATCGATTGTTGTTGGGGTGGAGTCCATTGTTGCTGGGGGAATCTATTGTTGTGTGGGGATCTATTGCTAGGATTCTATTGTTGCTGGCTGCAGGGGATTTATTTTACTGCTTTTCTTTTTATCATTACCATGTTCCATACAAATGATTTAGCACCACAAAATGATACTTGGTTCTGTATTCTCTAAAAGGGGCAGTACTGGTAGGTGGGTAGGGGGTGGAATCAAGGGACGGTGGTCAGAGGTGGGTAGGGGGCAGAGACAAGGGGTGACTCAGACGGGGGGAGTTCCTGCACCTATTCTCCGAGAAAAAAAGCCGTGGGAACAAGTATGTTTTAAGGGGCTGTAAAGAGCACAAATATGGAAGCATTGATTTGTAAAGGGGCTGTAACAGCAGTGACCTCATGAAATGTGTCTTCAGTCCCTGAAGCAGGCCCCCAGTCACTCTCCAACAACTCCTATACCAACCTTTCTCAACCTTTATGCTACAGAGGACCCTTTAACATTATTTTCAGGTCTCAGGGAACACCTGCTAAAATGAATTTTTGATGGTCAGGGGGAAGTATCCCCCCTTATAGACAGCTGAAAAAAAATCACTGGTGTCATACCACTGGCACTGTTAAGTTTTATTGGACCTGGAACTATGCAGGCACCATTAGATGGGAGGTCAACCAGCTGCAGCTCAAAGAACCTCTAGCATCCTTTGGAGGAACACTAAGATTCCGCTGAACTCTGGTTGAGAATGGCTGTCCTATAGCATGTTCACAGTCTCTGATCATCTTCTTTGCCATGTCTGCATACTCTGACCCTCTTCAGTACTATGTCCGCAATCTCTGGCCGTAGCATGTCTGTAGTTTCTGACCATCTTCTGTATAATGTCCACAATCTATGGCCATATCTTGTAGCATGCCCATAGTTACAGATCATCTCCTGTAACATGTCTACACTCTCTGGCCATCTCTTGTATCATGTCCATAGTTTTTTGCCATCTCTTGCACCATCCCCACAATCTCTGGCCACCTCTTGTAGCATATCCATAGTTGCTTACCATCTCCTGCACCATGTCCACAATCTCAGTAACTATGGACATGCTGCAAGAGATGGCCATAAATTGTGGACATGGTACAGGAGATGGTTAGAAACTAGGGACATGCTACAAGAGATGGCCATAGATTGTGGACATGATACAGGAGATGGTTAGAAACTGCGTACATGCTTCAAGAGAGGGCCATAGATTGTGGGCATGGAATGGAAGAGGGATAGATTCTACGGACATGCTACAAGAGATAGCCATAGATTGTGGACATGATACAGGAGATGGTTAGAAACTACGGACATGCTGCATGAGAAGGCCATAGATTTTGGACATGGTACAGGAGATGGTTAGAAACTACGGACATGCTACAAGAGATGGCCATAGATTGTGGACATGATGGAGGAGATTTTCAGAAACTATAGACATGCTGCAAGAGATGTCAATAGATTGCTCACATAGTACAAGAGATGGTTAGAAACTAGGGACATGCTGCAAGAGATTGCCATAGATTGTGGACATGATACAGGAGATGGTTAGAAACTGCGGACATCCTTCAAGAGAAGGCCATAGATTTTGGACACGGTACAGGAGATGGTTAGAAACTATAGACATGCTGCAAGAGATGTCATTAGATTGTGCACATAGTACAGGAGATGGTTAGAAACTAGGGACATGCTGCAAGAGATTGCCATAGATTGTGGGCATGATACAGGAGATGGTTAGAAACTGCGGACATCCTTCAAGAGAAGGCCATAGATTGTGGACATGGTACAGGAGATGGTTAGAAACTGCGGACATGCTGCAAGAGAAGGCCATAGATTGTGGACGTGGAATGGAAGAGGGATAGAATCTATGGACATGCTAAAAGAGATAGCCATGGATTGTAGACATGGTACAGGAGATTTTCAGAAACTACCGACATGCTACAAGAGATGGCCATAGATTGTGGACATGGTACAGGAGATGGTTAGATACTATGGACATGCTACAAGAGTTGGCCATAGATCGTGGACATATTATGGGAGTTTGTTAGAAACTGTGGACGTGCTGCAAGAGAAGGCCATGCATTGTGCAAATGGTACAGGAGATGGTTAGAAACTACAGACATGCTACAAGAGATGGCCATAGATTTTGGACATGGTACAGGAGATAGTCCGAGGCCAAGGGCATGGTGCAAGTGAAGGCCCAAAATTGCAGACATGGTACTGGTACAATGGTGCAATGGCTCCTGCTGCGATCAGCCTGTCCAGTGAGGAGGGAGACAGCGGCGAGAGATGGCGCTGGACATCCTGCAGCCAAGAAATGAGGCGGGCTCTGACTGACCTGCTGAAGCTTCCCATGCACATTGTGAGAAGCTCACAGTGTGCAGTGAAATCAGAATAAGCCATTTCAGGAGAGGAACCTGTACAACTGTGCAAGACTGAAGGGAAGGCTGGAGTTTAGCTTTAATGGCTCATTAAACTGTTTGCATCTTTACGCCACTCTGCAAGCTGCCAATTTAGCATATAATACATTGTAGCACCACATGAAAGAGTCTTAAATGCGCCGTGTGGTAGGGTTCATACATAAAACAAGCTTATTAGTATTAAAAAGTGGAACCAAATTACAGGCGTGGAAGCCATCAGGTCTTAGCACACTCTGATGCCATTCATTATGAGCCTACAAAAGAGGGGGGAAAAAAAAAACCTTTTAGGTATAATAGCTTTATTATATACCTAAATTTGATAAGTAGCTGGATGGAAAGTGCAAGAAGAGTGGAAAGATTTCTCCAGAATCTCTCCGCCACTTTAAATTGCTATAACTGGTCTGAACTTTGGCGTGCATTAGGTACTTAACTGGCAGTGTGACATTTCGTAGAGTAAGGGGGCTGACAAGCGGAAGCATTCCACAGCAGCTTTGTGCAATTACAAGCCGCCCTCCTGAGGTTCCGCAGACCGACAATGGGGCTTTTTTTTTTTTTTTTTCAAATTTCATCTTTATAACCAAAACACTTACAGAGGGCAAATATCAGCAGGGAGGGGGCTTGTTAGGCAGGTCCCACCAGCTTTTGCAACTGTTCTCCAGTCTTAAAGCTGAATTCCAGGTAAATAGAAAAAAATCACAGCTTATATACATGGGAGCTGCTTTACTTGTATTCTGCCCATCCAGTCCTGAGATTTACTCGGCTCTGCTAGGTAGCACAGCTGGCCAGGTGACACCTGCCTTCCCATTCTGTACAAGGGATTTCACATCCAGGCAGGTGACACCACTTTCTCTGTTATGGTTTTGGGCGGTTCAACGAATGCAGTGTTGCCTTCTCTCCGTCCCCAGTCTACTGATTGCACAGGAGCAGCAGAAGATTGATTAGGTAATCTCTCTGCTCTCTTCCCCTATCATCATGTTCCTTGTCAGCAGAAGACCAATTAGTTATTCTTTACAGTTATAGTTTTGGACTGTAAATCCGGGCACACACGGGCCAAATGTCGGGAGACATTTACCAGTTCAAAATAAAAAATGGCCGACATTTAGCCCGTGTGTATGTCGGTCTGTCTGGCCGGCTTCTGTCGGATGAGCATGCTGGAAAACAAGCAGCCGACCGATTTCCGATCAGCACTCTCTGCCAATGGCAGAGCGCACTGATCGGAGTGCTCTGGCGGGGAGGGGGCCGTCCCCCTGTCAGAACACAACAACTCAGCGGGTGAGAGCACTGTACTAATGTCGGATGGTTAGTACAGCGGCTCTGACCGGAGCTGTCAGGTTTTTTTCCATGCAACCCACTGGGTTGCCACGTACAGACTATCGGACATTCCGACAACAAAACCGTGGATTTTGGCTCAAACTTGTCTTGCATACACACGGTCACACAAATGTTGTCGGAAATTTCGAACGTCAAGAACGCGGTGACGTACAAGACGTACGACGAGCCGAGAAAAATTAAGTTCAATAGCCAGAAATTCCGACGGAGAATGTCCGATGGAGCCTACACACGGTCGGAATTTCCGTCAACAAGCTCCCATCGAACATTTCCCTTCGGAAAATCCGACCGTGTGTACGGGGCATTACTGTGTACCAGAGTTTAAAGGAAAACAGTGGGGTCTTTTTTCCACCCCCGGCCTGCCAATTGGATAGAGAAGGAGCAGCAGAAGACCAATTAGGTAACCTTTTTGCTCTCTCCTCCTATCGTCATGTTCTTTGTCAGCATAAAACGAATTAGTTAATCTCTACAGTTACAGTTTTGGACTGTTGAAGGAACACAGTGGTGTCTTTTCTCCACCACAGCCTGCCAATTAAATAGGAGAGGAGCAGCAGAAAATTGATCGGGTAATCTCTCTGCTCTCTACCCCTATCAGCATGTTTCTTGTCAGCAGAAGACTAATTAGTTGATCTTTCTGCTCTCCTCCTATCAGTATGTTCCTTGTCGGCAGAACACTGGTTAGGTAATCTTTCTGCCTCCCTCCTATCATCATGTTCCTTGTCAGCAGAAAACTGGTTAGGTAATCTTTCTGCTCACTCCTCCTATCATTATGTTCCTTGTCAGCAGAAAACTGATTAGGTAATCTTTCTGCTCACTCCTCCTATCATCATGTTCCATGTTGTGTTGCAGCCCCATTAATTTGAAAGGGGTAAAATGTTGGCAGAGACATGTGTACAGTCTTGAGTGGCTGCATGTTCTCTTTTAGATGGGTAGTTGGGGCAGTGCTGGGACAAAATCATCCAGATGCCAAATTGCCCTCCCCCACCTTCATTATGTGTGAGTTTATGAGGTGAAGGGGGAGAGAGAGCACAACCTGCACCTTCTCCCGGCTCTCTCCTCCTTTCCTTGCCGCTTCCAGTGTCACTACTCCTGTCAGCCTTATAGTAGAAGGAATGTGCGGTGACCCCATCCCCGGGCACCCGCCCCTTCTGCCCACCCCTTGTCCCAGCCCTGGTTGAGTTGGTAGGAAAATCATGCCTCAACCACTTGTTTTTACTACTGCCCATTTGAATGAGGTTTTAGAGCAGGGGTAGGCAACCTCGGCCCTCCAGCTGTGGTGAAATTACAAATCCCATCATGCCTCTGCCTCTAGGAGTCATGCCTGTGATTGGCAGGGTCTTGCAATATCTCATGGAACTTGTAGTTTCACCACAAATGGGGGGGGGGGGGGCGAGGTTGCCTACCCCTGCTTTAGGGTTAACATACGCTTTAAGCTGCCTAATAGCATTTATTTTGAAAGACTCAGGCCATGAGATCTCACAGCTACCATGGCCATAACAGTTCTCTGGACTGGGAACCCCTCGAGTAGGGTTGTCACCTCATCCCTTTAAACCTGAACACATATGAATTACACAGGTTCTTAGGCTAATTAAATGCAGATCAGGTAACAAGTGAGTTTAATGACCACCTTAATCAGCCACAGAACCTGTGTAATTAATATGTGTTCGGGTTTAAAGGGATGAGGTGGCAACTCTACCCTCGAGGTGGGCAGGAATACAAGACCAGGAGCTACAGCAGGGGATCTCATGGTTGGAGACCCCAAATGGTGGAAGAAGCCAATGGGTGCTTCAGCCCTACAGGCCTCCCCATACCTGAAACATCACATTTCAATAGACCATTTAATCAGAACCTTATCAAAGAGGTGTCTTTTACTTATAAACTTTGTCCCACTTTCCCATCTTAAAGACTCGATAGGTATGATGTTAGATACATTCTTAAATGCTGGCAGAATTCCCACTGAAAAGGCTGTATTCTCCTGACCATATGGCCGTAATATTGTGTGTTGGATTTGAGTCGTCTCTTAAGAAAGTAAATAATTTTATAATTGATGCGACAAGCAGAAGCCTCAGTGAATATCTTGGTAAACACATCTGTTTCCTACAACACATCTGCAAAGCGGAGATGACCCGCTGCCAATGTACTAACTAACCAGCCACCTCGCTGTTCTGTAGCGAACAGAAAATTAGCGAAATAGTCTAACTTCAGCACCCCCCGCCGGATCTGTAAAATATACCATATGGAGCTGGGAAAACTTGTGTGTGGGAAAAATGACCACCGGAGGTTCACCTAAACGGGAACTTGGGAATCTTCCGTAAGTTCTTCCGGAACTGCTCTTCCATCACTGGTCCAGTCCAGAGTCCAGGACACTTCGGTGATTGCAGGGACACCGACAGCAATTAAAGCTTGATATAGGCTTTAAACCTTCCTACTCTATTTAAAAAAATTGGGCTATACACACATTGAGCAAGAATGGTTTCCATATAAGCAACAAGCACTTTCTCTTTTATATAACAGGAAATGTAACAAGAAACACCACACAAGGGATTGACAAGTGAATGTGTTTTTTATTCATATCTCAGTTGTCATTCTAATGTTTAGACATAATCTTTTATCATTTTGATTATGTTTTATGTTTATTCGTGTAGCATCGAAAATGGAGGGGGGATGGTGTTGCCCTCAAAATGCATTGGATGTTTTTATATGATTTATTTACCAAAATTATCTTGGATTCTTTCATCTGTTTTTGGTCTGGTGCTCTTTTCTGAATTTCTATGTTATTCCAGATATGACTTACACAGACAGTGGTCCTTCCTAATAAAGGAAATCTTTATTTTCTCCTGCAGCCATTCCTCTACTTTAGCAGCACCCCTACTCACATCCCCCAGCGGAGGTGCAACTAGAACCTTCAGGGTCCTGGTACAAAAAACCATGAAGGGCCCCCTGACCGCTGGGGTCCTTTCCATCGGACCTGGGGCCCTTGCCTCCCAGCCCAGGGCCCTCCCCACCGGGCCTGGGGCTCTTCCCACTGATCCCAGGGGGGGGGGCTTTAACCCCATCGTAGGGACCCTTTCATTTCAATAGGTGCTGTCGTAATTAATGCAAATCAAGTCACGGTGTCAAAAAAAAGTTTATGCACTCGTTTTTGGCAATTTTGGTGCAATTTGAGTGCCATAGACTGTTATGTTAAATCACAAAAGTCGCAAGGAAATTGCTAGCAAGTTGCAAGACTATCGGGTCACAGCAATGTGGACCAAGCCTTTTCGGCCCTGTAGCTGGACCCCTTCACAAGTTCTGCAGCGGGTCACCTTCCTGCCATCTTGGGGTCCCCTCATGGTGGCAGAATGCCAGGACCCAGTTGCAAGTTTGACCTTTGCGACCCTGGTAGTTCCGCCACTGTCCCCATGTAAAATGCCTAAGATGTCTATAAGCAGCTACTCCATCATGGGGAAATATAGCTACCTACACAGATACCGACTCTGAGCCCATACAGAGCAAAGTATCAGTTTCCCTCCCCGGAAATACATACTCAGCTTTTCTTTCCTATGTTGAGTTATTGGGAGCTGAAGAAAATACCCAGTACTTCCAGGCATGGGGGGAGCATGTGACTTACGCCATGTGACAGTGCTGGTGCTTAGTTATTGGCCCAGCACGACGCGTGGAAACGTTCCTCTGTCCTGTATAAGGTCTAACTAGAGCAAAGTGGAGTTTATGCAGGGCTTTCTTTGCTCGGTTGATTGGAGCTTCGAAGTATATGATGCTTCAGAGGAGGCATTAATGGGAACCTGTTGAGTTACCCTGCATTGGCAAAACACAGGTATGGTAAAAGTACAAATTTCATACATTCATACACAGTATAAGGCCAAACAATTATTAGACACTCAGCCATCACACTTATGCCCTGTACACACGGTCAAATTTTCTGATGGAAAAAGTGCAATCGGATTCCGATCGTGTGTGGGCTCCATCAGACTTTTTCCGTCAGAATTTCCGACACACAAAGTTTGAAAGCAGGATATAAAATTTTCCAACAACAAAATCTGATCGTTTAAATTCCGATGGTGAGTACACAAATCCGCCGCACAAAGTGCCACGCATGCTCAGAATAAATTAAGAGACGAAAGCTATTTTCTATTGCCCCGTTTATAGTCCCGATGTACGTGTTATATGTCACCGCGTTCAGAACGATCGGATTTTCCGACAACTTAGTGCGACCGTGAGTATGCAAGACAAGTTTGGCCCAAAATCCGTCGGAAAAAATCAGATGGATTTTGTTGTTGGAATGTCCGATCAATGTCCGATCATGTGTACAGGGCATTATACTGTATGGGACTATACTGTTGGACTTTCCATTCCAAAACCATGACCATGGAATTGCTTCTTCATTTGTGGCTATAACAGCTTCCACACTTCTGGGAAGGCTTTCCACAAGATTTTGGGGTGTGTCTGTTGGAATTTGTGCCCAAAGAGCATCTATGAGGTCAGTTACTGATGTTGGATGAGAAGACCTAGCTTACAATTGGGCTTTGTACAAGCCCTAGCTTCCAATTGGTGTTCCAGTTCATCTCAAACGTGTTCAGTAGGGGTTGAGGTCGGGGCTTTGTGCAGGCCCTAGCTTCCAATTGGAAATCCAATTCACCTTGAATGTTTTCAGTAAGGATGAGGTCGGGGCTTTGTGCAGGCCCTAGCTTCCAATTGGTGTTCCAATTCACTTTGAATGTGTTCAGTAGGGATGAAGTCAGGGCTTTGTGCAGGCCCTAGCTTCCAATTGGTGTTCCAATTCAACTTGAACATGTTCAGTAGGGGTGAGGTCAGGGCTTTGTGCAGGCCCTAGCTTCCAATTGGTGTTCCATTTCACCTTTAACATGTTCAGTAGGGGTGAGGTCAGGGCTTTGTGCAGGCCCTAGCTTCAAATTGGTGTTCCATTTCACCTTCAACATGTTCAGTAGGGGTGAGGGCAGGCCAGGGCTTTGTGCAGGCCCTAGCTTCCAATTGGTGTTCCAATTCAACTTGAACATGTTCAGTAGGGGTGAGGTCAGGGCTTTGTGCAGGCCCTAGCTTCCAATTGGTGTTCCATTTCACCTTTAACATGTTTAGTAGTGGTGAGGTCAGGGCTTTGTGCAGGCCCTAGCTTCCAATTGGTGTTCCATTTCATCTTTAACATGTTTAGTAGTGGTGAGGTCAGGGCTTTGTGTGGGCCCTAGCTTCCAATTGGTGTTCCATTTCACCTTCAACATGTTCAGTAGGGGTGAGGCCAGGGCTTTGTGCAGACCCTAGCTTCCAAATGGTTTTCCAAATTTCCGTGAACGTGTTCGGTAGGGTTGAGGTCCAGGCTTTGTGCCAGCCGCTTAAGTTCCTCCACACTCAACTCACCAAACCATGTCTTTGTGGAACTGGTTTTGTGAACAGTCATGGTGGAACAGAAAGTGTTCTAGCCCAAACCGAAATGCACACAATTGTCTCAAATATCTTCGAAGAAGGATAAACCATATTCTTCACCAGGTGGAGTTCACACATTTGTTGCCATCTAGCGTAGGATATAATTTTTTACATTGACTAGAGAGTTAATAAATGACAATGGTTAAAACAAAAGAGTAACAATGTCCCTTTAAGCTCATAAAGAAGGAAAAAAAAAGAAGCAGATGTTGTCTCATTAGGTGAATTCTCCAGTTTTATAGGAAAACCACAGCTTGTTAATGTCATTGACTGTGTACTGAATCCTGAGGTACATTTTTAGTCTGAATGTGGAAAGAGCTCCTCGGCGAATCATATTCTCCGCATGTTCCAAAGAGTAAATCTTCTGAGTGGAGCTGGGATTGGAATTGTTTGATACAGCTGTGCGAAGCGTTACAACTAGCGGGAAACCACAAGACCCAGGAAACTTTCTGCTGCCGGCTAATGCAATCCTAATGCTGCACCTGCTTCTCTTTAAACATGCGAAGAGCACCGTGATTATCGTAAGGGCTGAATATTGACACAAGGAAACTCAACCATACACCTCAAGAAAGTGGAAAAACAATCCCTGCATATACTGATTCCAAATCACAGACCTAAAGGCTAGGTATACATATTTTCGTTGATGTGCATTATGGCTCTCATTAACATGCCTTGCTGCGAGGTAGTCCATTCATTTCGAATGGGTTGGCAATGCACCACAACGAACCTGAACCTTTTTTAATCCAGTGCACTACAATACAAAGATGGCTTGTGGGAAGGTGCAGCGGGGTGCATCGTGGTGCAGCAGCAGTAACCACTCAGAGTTCAGTTTCAGAGAACAGAACTTGTATTAATGGTAAAGTTCAGCCATACACAACAAGCCCTGCGGGAAGGTGCCTGTCCAGGAACACAATGCAACAGTGATCTGTAGAAGAGCAGGTCTCAGATGTGCCGACAGCGTCTGTCTTGAGCGGTGGAATGCAGCCTCATCAGTCCGTGCCCAAATGGGAAGGTGGCCAGGAAGGATGGCGTATCCCTATTCTTTCCCTACTTATCTCGAACCTCTCCCTGTCCCTAATCGCCATCCCTGACAGACGAGTGACCTGTCCCTATACTATCCACACATTAAATGTACACCAAGCCTCAGAGCCAGATTAAATAGGCTCTGGCTCTCAGGCCTGGTCTTAAATAGGCTCTGCCTGACCCAAAATGGCTTCCAATGTCAGGTAGGATGGCAGCATCAAATTGGATAGCTTTCCCAGTGACCAGGAAACCATACAGGAACCATGTTCCTCTTGACTTCCTCTCCAGCTGCAATGCCGCTATGGTTGAGCACCTACAGTGTTCAAACTGAATGGAACCACACTACAGTATTTGCTTTACTGTGTGTTATGGTGATGCACACATATTAGCACCAAAGTTCTGAATCCAGCTTATGACATTACCTCACTTCATTTGAGGCCAAAAAACTTAACCCAAATTCTTAACCCAAGAACAAAAATGCTATATATTGCAGCTTGCTGTCCTTAGATGTGATGACTATTACTTTTCTCTCTTTTTTTTAAAGGTTAACTGCATTTTTAGCAAATACAAAATATACTGGTTGATCCTGCAAGAATCGCAGTGACCTTGCCACATGAACTACACTAAAGAATATCTTCCTTCCTAGCTATGTTCTGTAATCTACTAATTAACCTGCCCCCCCCCCATGTAGGGATGAAGAGTGGGGATGAAGACATGTTTGGGGTCCAAATCAGGAGAACAGCCTAGCATAGCAGCCATTGCTCCCTTCATAGATACAGGGGAGGTGTGATGTAGCCAACCAGGGACAGGAAGTGGCTTATTTGCAGGATTACATGGAGCAAGTAAAGCTAAAGAAGCTTAAAAGAAAAAGAAAACAAATGCAGCCACCACACTAAGCACTAGTAAGCTGCAATATTTTATGTTGGTTTGTTGGTATATTGGTGGCGCATGTAAACTAATATATTTACATACACTTTAAATTGGAAATAGCACCATATATATTTTGTCATAGTGCATGCATTTTAAGTAAAGTGTAAGACTTTCAGATATTTATTTAGTCTCTCAGAAATCACAGTACCCCCCATGCCTTCATCTGCTTTTCTTTCCAAAACAATGGTCTCCATACTGCAGCCTGCGGGCTGGATGTAGCCCTTTGCTTGCCTTTATTGACTCTTGGGACACTATTCCTCCCACGATACAAGGCATTATTTCTCCCACTGACACCAACAATGAGGCACCATTCCTTCCACTTTATGGGGCACTATGCCTCCCACTGACATCAACAATGGTGCACATTCTTCTCATTGACACCAACCACGAGACACCATTCCTCCTACTGACACCAATGATGGGGCACCATTCCTTCCACTAATATCTCCTCCTATTGACCACAGGTGTTATGTCATTTTTTGTTTACTCCCACTGACCGCAAAGCATTGTTTACTCTTCACTGACACATTTACTACTCCCATTGGCCACTGACCTTAAGTCTAAAGGACTGTGATCTGGCCCTTTGTTTAGAAAGTTTGGAGACCCCTGGTGCAGAAGGTTGGTGGCATTTTTGCTCAGGCATCATCTAGGGCAGGGGTTCCCAACCCCCCGGGCTGTGAACCGGTGCCGGCCCATGGCTTGTTGGGGGCCGGGTCATGCGGCGGTAGGTGGGAAGCAGGCACTGCCACCCTTCCACCACCAGAGGGCGCCTGCTCCCTTTCTACCAGCACCACTTCCCTCTCTGTGGTCACCTTACCTATGGAGAGGAAGGGGGAGAAGGAAGGGGGACAAGTTTCACACCACCAGGAGGTAACAGGCTGCACCAAGCACCCCCCACCTCCAAGGTAACAGGCTGCACCAAGCACCCCCCACCTCTGAGGCGACAGGCTGCACCAAGCACCCCCCACCCCCAAAGTGACAGGCTGAACCAAGCACCCCCCACCTCTGAGGCGACTGGCTGCACCAAGCACCCCCCACCCCCAAAGTGACAGGCTGAACCAAGCACCCCCCACCCCCCCAAGACAACAGGCTGCACACACGATCCCAGCCCCTTAAACCCCCCCCCCCCCCCCGATGTGACGGGCGGCACTTACACAAGGGAGTTTACAGACAGCACACACAACACCCCAACCCCCCCAAGGTGACAGGCAGCACACACACCACCCCAACTCCCCCCCCCCAATTCAACCTCCTGCCAAACCCCCCCCCACCTTGGTCTGTGGAGGGGTTTTGGTCACTGAGGCCAGTCCCTGATGCCGGGGAGGTTGGAGACCGCTGATCTAGGGTCATCTACATCAGTGGTTCTCAACCCTGTCCTCAAGTACCCCCAACAGGCCATGTTTGCTGGTTTTCCTTTATCTTGCACAGGTGTTTTAAATCAGAGTCAATGGCTTGGTATTTTGGACAGCTATTTTATCTCAAAGAAATTCCCAAAACATGGCCTGTTGGGTTTACTTGAGGACAGGGTTGAGAACCACTGATCTACATTACTACTTGGACTGAGATGTTGGCTCAGAGAAGATACAGACTGTGAGTGCGCTCTCAGCACAGAACCTTGGAGCCCCATGGATGTAAATGTGTGGCAGTTGGGTATTAAGGACCACCCGCCCTGCCCCTGCATATACGCATTTCACAGTCAGTAGGAGGTTAAGCACGGTTGCAATGTTTGCATTTAGCATTAGCAGTTCACAGATCGATTTCACTTGTTGCCTGGAGCTTCTCTTTAGAGTTTCGTAGACGTCCATACAATAATTAGGTAATAAAGTGAGAGGTCAAACAAGGGTTATTCCAGAAGAGGTGAATGAAAGGTTGTGGTGATGTAAAGGTCACATGACCACAGAAGCATAAACCACGTTAGTTTCATCTCTCTGCAGACGTGACACCCTAAGACAAATCATATTCATAACCCACCGACCCCTCCAGGACGAGCAGTTGTTGTCCCATCGACCTCTTAGACATCTGTCTAGGCAGAGTGACATACGTACGTATTACCGGCAATAATTACATTAATGACTGGTAACCTGATGACTTTTATATGGATTCGTCATCATCATTTCGGGATGAGTCACTTTTTTTGTCTGCGTCCGGAGAGTACAAATCCCCCCCTGTGGCAGACACCTCGGCCTCAGATGTCACATTCAGCGCTTTGTAGGGCAGAGTATCCTGTTACCTTTCCTCAGCCCCCTCTATTTTACCTGTCAGGACCAGAAAATAAATAATTACATGTTCAAATTACAGACCCTTTTATTAGGATTTGTGGAGAAATTTGTACAAGTTTCGGGAGTTTATGAAAAATCAGACAGGTATTAAAAACCACAAAACGAATGAAGCTCTGGAATCATTAATACATTGTTAACTGTATTTTTCTTTAGAATGCAAGAAGTTTTAGTACCTGAATCTGACCTGGTGTCAGCCTATGTACAGCAGGGCTGGAGTGTGAGAGGAAGAAACAGCGTAAGCAGCCAATCGGTTCATGTGCTCACAAGAAGCATGTTCATAGGATGAGACAGTGTGCTGCTTCTGCTTTCACTGTCCAGTCACAGACTGAGGTGCATTCACACCTTTGCGTAGCGTCAACTGACGTTCCTGCATGTTTCCACATAGAGAAGCCCATTCACTTGAATGGGTTGCCCTACTCACAACAAATGTGCCAAAAAAGCTCTAGAACCTTGGACCTTCAAGCATTTTTTCAGTGCGCATTTTGGCAATAATTAATAGCACCGCAAGCACGGCGCGCATTGCATTCAGGAAAAGCGAAGTGTGAATGGAGCCTGAGGGTGGGTTTAGTATGACCTAGGTTTGAAAAAAGTGGGTTGAATGATGCTGGCCATTAGACTGAAAACATCTAGCGGCATGCGCAGCTTATTTTACAGTGACAGGCCTATCTCTGAGTGCTGACAGGTTCCTGTATATGCGCAGGAGTGACGTCATCCCGCACCAGCCAATGAAGAGGCCCAAACAGTGCTGTTGTCAGAAACCATGAAATCAGACCGAGACAGAAGTACAGTTAAATCACACTTGTTTAATAATAAAAGTAAATAGAACAAACGTAGTCAAAACATAGGCAGAGTTCAGAAACCCGGAAACAGATAGTCAGACAAGCCAAATGTCAGGGAGCCGGAGATGAGCGTAGTAAAACAGCAAGCAGGATCTGGAGTCAGAAGGGATGTCAGCCAAGCAAGTCTTTTAACAGGAATGCAGGAGAGCGTCTCTGTGATGTTGAGTAAGGCGAAGGCAGAGATCCTATGGGCTGGACGACTTAAGTAGGCAGGACTGACGAGCAGGATATCATCAACAGCTGAGTAACTGTGGAGAGAGATGGGAGCTGGCAATTAGCCGACAGCTGAGCGGCCAGCTCAGAGAAGGAACGGCTGAGCCCAGCCCTGACAGTCATCTAGCACGCAGGGTGAAGAAGCCAAACCAAGAACACCCCCTACCACCACCACCAAAATTAGCATTATGTGTCATCAAAAATCCTCTCCTTCCTCCAAAATTTGAGCACTAATCTTCACACTTACCCCCTAAGCATAAATTCCCTTCGAAAGCCAAAATTCTCCCCATAAAATAATTCCCCCTCTTCCAGTACAAATCCTCTCCCTTCCCCCTCCTAGCACAATTGTCAAGTCTGTAATGTGAGGCCGGGTTGCTGTGAGGGCGTCCCTTGCGGCTGAGTGCAGCGCGTGCCTGGATTTGGGTAGAGGGAATGCGATGCACAGAGGTGCACGGGTTGCCAGGAATACTGCAAGCTGGCTGGTTGGCTGTAAGTAGCTAGAGTGCGTTGTGGCAGCCGTGCGGATAGAAGTCTTGAGCAGTAACAGCAGGATAAACCAGGAACAGGGTCCGCAGCCAGGCCAGGGGTCAGATACCAAAAGACAGTCCGAGAGAGGTACAGGAACAAGCCGGGTCATACACGGAGGGCAGAAGATCGGAGAGTAGTCAGCCAAGCCGGGGTCAGAGCGAGGAGATAAACAGGAACACAGGTCAAGCCAAGCAGAGGTCAAGCAGGGGTCTTCAGAGTATACAAGGCACAGGAACACAGGAGCTGTTTGATAATCCAGCAAACTGCAAGTGTCAGTGGCAGATTTAAATAGGCCGGGGGGGTGTGCCCACAAGATCAGGGTGTGCGCGCGCACGTGTGCGCTCATTGGCGCGCACGGGCTGCTGTGGTCCAGCTATCGCGCATCTGCGTGCCCGCAGGCGCACAGAAACCCGCCTAGCGCCACCATGACGGTTATTGGTGGAATTGCCCACAACACGGCCATTTCCCTGACAACAATTCCTCTACCCCTCAAATTTCCCCTCTGAGCATAAATCCCCCCCTTCAAATTTCTCCTCTCCCAGACCAAATTCCCTGTCCTAGTACTAATCCCCCACCTCCAAACCCCCCTTCCCAACCAAAATCCACTCTCCTAGTACAAATCGCCCCCCTCCTAATCACCCATTCTAGCACAACCCCCAAAATCCCTGCAGCGCCCAGGGCAGCCATCCCTCCTGCCCACCCCTTGTCCTGGCTATGGGCCCAAAGACTGGCACTCAGAAGAAGATGCTGGCACCGGCAAGGGACGCTTGGATAGGTGAGTATTAAAAGAGAAGTATGGGAATCATTTTTTTTGTAGAATCATACTAACCTAGGTGGATGCAGCAATCCAATGCTGTATCTGTCCCCCACCGGCTCTAACACTGAGAATAGAGCACCCCCCCCCCCCCCGTGCTCACTGAAGAGCTGGGCTGTGGAGAGGCTGGGTGGGAGCGGCTCACTGAGAAGCCGATTATGGGCTGCTGCCCCTCAGAAAAGCAACCCACGGTGAACTGCATGCGACTACATGTGTCCTATTCACTTGAATGGGTCCCTATAGAATAAAATGCTAGCTGCAATTTTTATGCGAAACGATACTGTACTACTTTTTATCAAATCTATATATTCAGTAAAATACAGATTGATTTTAGTGCACACACAAATGCAATATTTACTAGATTTTATGGTAAAAAAAAAAAAAAACGAGGTTGCGTCAAGTAAATATATTACGAACATATCAAGCCTAAAATTTGTGTGCGACTGTGAAATGGCGAAAAAATTATGTGTATAGGTGATGCTTTAAATGGCTCAGACTGTCCTCAATCGGCTTCTTCCCCAGCCAGAATGGCTAGGGTTTGTCAGCTCTGAACTTGGAAGTGCTCAGAGCTGAGTGCTTTCTTTGTTCATATTAGCTCTTCTATCAGCTCTTCATCCTGGCACCCACCATGGAGGTCTTGGGCACCTGGGAGAGCCTGGTAGGCCTGGAACACATGGTGGGGGTGGGGGGGGTCAGCATCAAGAGTTCCTTTTACATGCCAGTGCTGCAGTTGACATTAAAGTTAACAGCAGTGTAGCACTCCCAGCACAAAAGGGGCCAGCTGGGTGATCCCAAAGGTTCTTTACCAAGCTAGTGTCACTGTGTGCTGCCAGCATCCACTCCTACACCAGACTGTACTCACAAATGTCCTTGGATATTTGGATGGTTCCTTCCAATATCAGCTAGACATGTCTCCACAGGCAAATCCCTCTATCAGCACAGGCAAAATTCAGTAGAATAGGTCCCCTAGCTTCTGCAGCTGGCACCTCGATGAACTAGTGTAGAAGTGCAGCCATTCAGGCTGGGATTCTCCTGGACAAGAACCCCTCTGCTCCAGGCCTCAAACTATTTATGCTCCCTCCCAGTCACCTACTAGGCACCCTCCCCTAGGGATTGGCTGGGACCACATAAATATTCAGGCTGTAGACTTGGCTCTCCCAGCACACTACTTTCCAGAACCATCCAGAAGGCAGGGGGTAGCAGTCAAACCCACAACCTGTAAAACTCATAGCAGACCAGAGTAATCACAAGCAGCTCCACTGATTACAGAGGGACTCATTTTATCCAACCTAGCTAGCACCTAACTAGGACAGTGTTACAGCAGCAAACGGGTTAAAATAAACCCATCATAAGATGAATAGTGGTCTGGCAATTTTTTATCGACTTCTGGAAAATCCAGTTGCCTAGAAGTTTTGTTGAGCCTCGAACTTTGGAACTTTCTGTGTCCCTGCAGAACAGGAACGGCCATGGCAGCCTTCATGTTTCTGGGCAGATTTCCTTCAATGATGAATCCTTCTTCTTCCTCCATCCTTCTGCACCTCTTTACGCATCTTCAATGTTTTGTTTTCATTTTTCTAATAAGACGGAGGAGCCGGGCTCTGGACCAGCATGTGGAAATTGAGGTCTTGTCATTGCGGGGAGGAAAACTTTGATCAGCGCTCAGTCTCCTGAATCGGAGCGACAGCTCGCTTCATTGGATTTCAGAAAAGCAATAAAAAAAAAACCTGCGAGGCCCATTGTGAATAAATTGCTTGTTCCAGCTCACGCATAGCCATGTCTGTTGCGATTTCGATTATGATTCTTTTCTAATTGTGTAAATGACTGGCCATGAAATCCTATACAAGGGCCTCGCTCCCAAGCATATGCTGTGCTGCAGGTAGCACCTCATTTGTCAGCACTCCTGGGGGCTGTGCGTCAATGAAGAGACAGAGGGTCTGAGATGTCTCAGAGTGGGGGGCCCATTTGCACCTAATTTTATATGCCGTCGTAACGCACTAAGGCAATGCAAAGTTTTGCGTTGCCAAAAATGGCGCATGTCCGATTTTCAGCAGGGGTGCATTGGCAGCCCGTTCACTTGAATGCAAGTTTGTCACCCAAAAAGAAGCTATTTTCGGGCGCAGTTTGCCATGATTGTCGCATGATCCTGCTATGTGACAGAATTGCACCTAAACACGCGCCACATGTTTTGCAGCGATTGCCACACGATTTGGAATCTTGCCGATTCCAAATTGTGAAGTGTGAATGGGGCCTAAATCCACTAAAACACTCCATCTGAATAATGTTTGAATAATGTAATGTATGATTTTCTACACTTCTTTTTTTAGCTAAGGCTAAGTAGACAAGCCAGTCCCCTGCCAGCATGCTGCAGAGTGGGACCATTGCTCTCTGTGTGGAAGGACTAACATGCCCCTACTTAGTCAGACATTTAGCTCTACAATCAGCAAAGCTCATGGTTCCCCTTTGATTGGGGAGCTCTTGCTCTGACTTAGCATTAGGTGTGTTGGACCTCTGCTAAGAGACCACCGAATGAACAAATTCCTACAGAGAACCTTGTGTGAGGTTCTTATTTTCTGTTGTGATTGTGACCCATCTCGGGAGATTTCCCGTCACTCCTTGACCATGTGACACCAAGTGTTGGAAAGTTTCCCTCACGTGTTCTGGGGCAAACTCAAAATGTTGGAATTCCCATCACTTTCTGTCCCAGTGCCGCAGGTGACCAGAACACATATAAAGCGGTGATTCTACAGACCCCACTTCCAATCACTGTCCAAATCTTGCCACCTCAACCTCCGCAACATCTCCAAAATACACCCCTTTCTAACCTAAGACACAACAAAGCTCTTATGTTTACTACCCTGGTCATCTCTTGCCTCGACTACTGGAACTCCCTTCTCATTGGTTTACCTTTACATAGGTTATCTCCCCTTCAAACCGTTATGAATGCTGCTGCCAGACTCACCCACCTTACCAACTGCTTAGTGCCTGCTACTCCTCTTTGCCAATCTCTCCATTGGCTGCCCACCCAACAAATTAAATTCAAAATACTAACAATAACCATCCACAGCTACATCACAAGCCTAGTCTCAAAATACCAACAAAATCATTCTCTTTGTTCTTCCCAAGACCTCCTGCTCTCTAGCTCCCTTGTCACCTCCTCCCATGCCTGCCTCCAGGACTTGTCCAGAGCCTCCCCCATCCTATGGAACTCTTTACCCCAGTCTGATTATCTCCTACTGTTTACTTTTAGATGATCCTTAAAAATCTTCCTCTTCCTATCCTGCCCACACCTAATGACTGTACTTTTTATTTTCTCTGTCAGCTCATTACCCACAGCTATTACATTTTGTATCACCTGACCTTCCCTCTTAGATTGTAAGCTCTAACAAACAGGGCCCTCTGATCCCTCCTGTATTGAATTGTATTGTAACTGTACTGTCTGCCCTCATGTTGTAAAGTGCTGCGCAAACCGTTAGCACTATATAAATCCTGTATTATAATAATAATTCTCACCAGCATGGACACAATATGAACCTGACAGTGGATCCAACACTTCATGACTGTCCAAAAATTTTTCAAAAAAATACCTTTACATACACTTTAGAATAGGTGTCCACTGAAAAAAAACTTAAGACTGTAGAGAGCCTATACATAAAGAGCGAAGAGTAAGCCATGACACAAACCAGCTTTCCGGGAGGGGGAATGTTTGGTGAAAAAACACAAGTGGGATTGTTAAAATCTCATAATCCCCCATTTGTCACAGAATATAGCTTTCAGATCTAAATATTATCTTTAGAACTGGAACCTCCTGAGACTACGGTAGAGAGCAACTGGCTTCTGTTTATCACTGGCGCTGGCAAATCTGGCTCTTTAAAGTTAGTTTTGACTTCCGTGAAGTTTTGTTTTGGGATTTTATTTTTCGAGAAAGTATAAACGTGAATATTACGGTGAGAAGGTTTTAAAGAAATCAGAAAGCTATTCTTCTGAACCAGTGAAGACTCCTTAGAACATAACATCTTCATGTCTCATTCCATCCCAAAAATAAGAGGATTATTCCTAATTTCAGGGCAGTAAATTGAGCCACACACATCATTCTTTTACACTAGGGTTTTGCAACCAGGGTTTCATGGAACCCTTGGGTTCCTCCAGAGGTTGCTAGGGGTTCCTTGAGCACTGAGCAATTTCTGCCTCTCAGATAAGTTCCCACTGACACCATTGATCTTTTTAGCTATCTGTAAGTGGGTCATTCTTTCCAATGACCACAAGTATAAGGAGCATTCTCCCCACTGACCATCACACTAAGGTATCATGAGTTATAGATATAATCATTTTTAGCAGAGGTTCCCTGAAACCAATGTTATTTCAAGGGTTCCTCTGTGTTGAAAAGGTTGAGAAAACCTGCTTTACACCCTATGGCAGGTTTTCTCAACCAGGGTTGCACCGTACTCTTGGGTTCTTCCAGAGGTTGTTGGAGGTTCCTTGTACAATGAGCAACTTCTACCTCTCAGATAAATTCCCACTGACACCACTGATCTTTTTAGCTTGTGGTGAGGTGCAGTGCAGAGCGGCGATTAGTAAACGCACACAGTCTAGTTGCAGGAACAGAACTTGTATTAACCACTTGCGGACCGCCCACCCACAATGTACTGTGGACAGGTGGCCTGCACAGGCAAACAAAACGACGTACCCGTATGTCGCTGCCTGCTTTCTAGTTTAGGGTGCGCACAAATGCGCGTTTCCCCGCCGACTCCCGCTGTGATTGTACACAGCAGGAGCCTGTCAGCAAGTCCCAGGCCAATGATCGTCTGTGTACAATCACAGCCCAGAGCCCTGTGATGACAATCAACACAGAGCTCTGTACAGAGAGAAGAATCTCTCTGTTTCTTATCTCTGCAAAGCAGGGATGAGAAAAAAAGAGATCTGTGGTAAAAAAGCAGCATGCATTACACATTTTAAGGCACACCCTTGATCACCCTAGATGTTAACCCCTTCCCAGCCAGTGTCATTAGTTAGTGTTAGCGCTAGGATTACAGGGAGAGTTAGTATTGGGATTATGAGAAGGGTTTGTGTCACAAGAAAGGATAGTGTTAGGGTTACAAGGAGGATTCTGTTAGGGTTTCAGGGGGGCTACGTTTACTGGGAAATTATTTTAGGGTTAGTGTGTTAGGATTACAGGGAGGGTTAGTATTGAGGTTATAAGGAGGGTTAATGTTAGTGTGACAGGAAGTGTTAGTATTAGGATTACAGGAATGGTTAGGGTTACAGGGTGGTTAATGTAGGATTACAGGAAGGGCTATTGTTAGAATTACAGGAATGGTTAGTGGTAGCATTACTGGAAGTGTTATCAATAGAATTACAGGAAGGGTTAGTGTTAGGATTACTGGAAGGGTTAGTGTTAGGATTGCAGGAAGGGTTAGTGTTAGGATTGCAGGAAGGGTTAGTGTTAGGATTACAGGAAGGGTTAGTGTTAGGATTACAGGAAGTGTTAGTATTGGGGTTACAGGAAGGGTTAGTGTTAGGAATTTTAGGAAGGGTTAGTAAGGGATTACAGGGATGGCTAGTGTTAGCATTACAGGAAGTGTTAGTAATAGGATTACAGGAAGCGTTATGCCCCATACACACGATCAGAAATTCTGTCAGAAAAAACTTGGAAGGTTTTTCCGACGGAATTCCGCTCAAGCTTGCCTTGCATACACACGATCACACAAAGTTCTCTGAACTTTCGACCGTCAAGAACGCGGTGACGTACAACACTACGACGAGCTGAGAAAATTAGGTTCAATGCTTCCGAGCATGCGTTGAATTGTTTCCGAGCATGCATGTTTTTTTGCATGTCGGAATCGCATACAGACGATCGCATTTTCGGATAGGAACTTTTTCCGACCGAAAAATAGAGAACCAGCTCTCAATCTTTTGCTGGCTGGAATTCGGCCAGCAAAAGTCCGATGGAGCCTACACACGGTCGGATTTTCTGACCAAAAGCTCACATCCGACTTTTGCTGGCATAATTTCTGATCGTGTGTACGGGGCATCAGTGTTAGTATTACTGGAAGTGTTAGTGTTAGGATTACAGGAAGGGTTAGTATTAGGATTGCAGGGAGGGTTAGTATTAGAATTACAGAAGTGTTATAATTAGGATTACAGGGGGGGGTAGCGTTAGCATTACAGGAAGTGTTAGTATTAGGATTACAGGAATTATTTGGGTTACGGGGGGTTAATATAGGGTTACAGGAAGGGTTAGTGTTAGTATTACAGGAAGGTGTTAGTATTAGGATTACAGGAAGGGTTAGTGTTAGCATTACAGGAAGGGTTAGTATTAGGATTACAGGGAGGGTTAGTATTAGGATTACAGGGAGGGTTAGTATTAGGATTACAGGGAGGGTTAGTATTAGGATTACAGAAAGGGTTAATATTGGGATTACAGGGAGGGTTAGGGTTAGGATTACAGGGAGGGTTAGTATTAGAATTACAGAAGTGTTATAATTAGGATTACAGGGGAGGTTAGCGTTAGCATTACAGGAAGTGTTAGTATTAGGATTACAGGAATTATTTGGGTTACGGGGGGTTAATATAGGGTTACAGGAAGGGTTAGTGTTAGTATTACAGGAAGGTGTTAGTATTAGGATTATAGGAAGGGTTAGTATTAGGATTACAGGAAGGGTTAGTGTTAGCATTACAGGAAGGGTTAGTATTGGGATTACAGGGAGGGTTGGTGTTAGGATTACAGGGAGGGTTAGTATTAGGATTACAAGAAGGGTTAGTGTTAGGATTACAGGGAGGGTTAGTATTAGGATTACAAGAAGGGTTAGTTTTAGGATTACAGGGAGGGTTAGTGTTAGGATTACAGGGAGGGTTAGTATTAGGATTACAGAAAGGGTTAGTATTGGGATTACAGGGAGGGTTAGTGTTAGGATTACAGGGAGGGTTAGTATTAGTATTACAGGAAGGGTTAGTATTACTATTATAGGAAGGGTTAGTATTAGTATTATAAGAAGGGTTAGTGTTACGATTACAGGGAGGGTTAGTGTTAGGATTACAGGGAGGGTTAGTATTAGGATTACAGGAATGTTTAAAGTTACAGGGAGGGTTAATGTAGGGTTACAGGAAGGGTTAGTGTTAGAATCACAGAAAGTATTGGTATTACAGGAAGGGTTAGGGTGAGAGTGGCCTTAAAATAAGATATCAATCTTTGACTTGATCTCCTAGCAGTGAAAGCTAATTTATTGGCAGAGATGCTGCTATAGCACCCCTGGTGTGGTAGACTCTGATGATGGAGGAAAAATGTGGCATCTTTTTGCATTCAGCTACAGTTTAACTTTACACTCTACTAAAACAATGCAGTTTTTTTTTTTTTTAGGTAGATGTAAACCCTTACTGAAAGACATTTAATTTTCTAAAGCACGGTGTATCATAAACAATTACTTTTTTTTTGTGCTGATCTTCTGCAGCCTCTTTACAGCCACTTGCTATCATAATACATTGCAGCAGTGACTGCTTGTCACTGTCACTGCAATTCTCAGGGTGGGGTTCCTGATGGTCATAACAATGGACCATGCCTGTGTCATTTGTTTTGTAGGCTCCATTGTAACAGCACAGGAACACAATTGGGAGACGGGGACAGAGTGCCGTCACCTTATAACAGAAAGAGTCTGATGAAGGACCTTCATGGCACAATCACCTGGTATTATTGTAATGAAATCTACACATTTAAAAGGACCGAAAACGACTTCTGAAATGACATTGACTTGTTAAAGCTTCTTTGAGATTTTAGGGGATTGGGTTTACATCTGCTTTAAATAACTGTATATGGATGAAAAGTTCATCCCTGTCACTGACACTGCGCCATTCCCCGGCCGTCGTTCTGTTTTACTCTAATACCGGCATTAATTCTTTTATATCTCTGCTTCCACTAAGAACTTTTCCTTGTTGTAAAACTCCATTTTTGCTGCCAGGAACCTAGAAACGAGTCTAGGGTGAAATATGGATATAAGGAGAATTGGGTAGGGATGATAAGGCTTCCTCCTAGGTACAGGGCTATAAAACTTCTTCCTAAAGAGAAAAAAAATCCATTTTCAAGGTCATTACTATTAAGTATCCCGATCCTTCATCAGCCAGAAAAAAAAAACCCAGAGAAGACGCGGAGTTCTGTGCAATGAATGAGATACACTCTACAACCTCATGTAAAATTCGAAGAGTTATCTCCAGTAAATGGAAAGACATCATAATGGAGAACATCATAGTGGAGACATCATAGTGGAGAACTATCCGGATTACCTCTGGATGAAGCTATCAGGCCTGTTTAATAAGTCGGTGAGAAAAGCACCAAAAAAAGGAATTGAAAATTATATTTCATTGTTCTGTTATCAGATTATTATTCTTGATTTATTATATTTGTTGTATTATTTTTATGCCCTTTTGGACCGCCCGCAATGTATTGCGGATGGGCAAGCCCGTGCAGGGAAAGCGCCATACTGGCACGTCGCTACCTGCTTCTGGCAGGGGTCTCAAACTGGCGGCCCTCCAGCTGTTGCAAAACTACAAGTCCCATCATGCCTCTGCCTCATGCTTGTAACTGTCACCCTTGCAATGCCTGATGGGACTTGTAGTTTCGCAACAGCTGGAGGGCCGCCAGTTTGAGACCCCTGGTTTAGGGCAAGCTCATGTATGCCCCACCCCCCGCCAACACCCATCATTGTTGTATACAGCGGGTCAGCAAGGGCCAGGCCAATGATTCACGTCCAGGACCTGCTGATTGGCTGTGTCCAATCATAGCCCAGAGCTCTGTGTTGACAAGCAACACAGGGCTCTGTAGAGAGGGAACAATCTCTCTGTTTCCTATCCCTGCAAAGCAGAGATAAGAAACAAAGAGATAGGATAGTAAAAGCAGCATGCATTACACACATTTCACATTGTTAAGCACACAGTTAACCTCTTGATTGCCCCTAGATGTTAACCCCTTCCCAGCCAGTGTCATTAGTACAGTGACAGTGTACAGTATTATCACTGATCACTGTATTAGTGTCACTGGCGGTGTCAGTTAGTCAGTTTCGACCCAGTGTCAGTTAGTATCAGATTTCCCGCTGCACTTAGACCCCTTTCACACTGAGGCATTTTAGTGCTAGACATAGCCTCTAAGTAGCGCCTGAAAACCGCTTCCCATTCATTTCAGTGTGTCTTTTCACACTGGGGCGGTGCATTTGCATTAGGTACATTAGGAAAAGTCCTACAAGCAGCATCTGTGGGGCGGTTTGGGAGCGCTGTATACAGCGCTCCCAAAACGCCCTGCCTATTGAAATGAATGGGCAGCGCTTTCAAAGCACCTGACAAGCAATTCAGAAGTGCTGCAATACGGGCGTTTTTAACCCCCTTCTTTGGGGTTAAACGCACCCCGCTAGCGGCCGAAAAGCGCCACTTAAACAGCGCTAAAGCGCCAATAAAGGCGCTTTAGCACTAACGCGGCCGCAGCCCCAGTGTGAAAGTACTCAAAAAAAATGCTCTGGTCATGAAGGGGGAAGAACTTTATGGAGCCTAAGTGGTTAATGTGGCCCAGTACTGGTTGTATTTTGCTTTCTTTGCCCCCCCCTCCTTCCCAAATCAACATGCTAAGGACATTTTTAAATAAAGCCTTTCCCTTTTCATTACATAGCTTATTTTAGACCCATAAAATTTTTTTCTATGCAATGCAGGCAGATCATGGCTGGTGGGAGGGGCCGGCAAGGTGTTGTACATAGCTTCCTGATAACATCACAGCACCCTATGCAATATAAAGAGTCCTGGGTAGACGCTGCACACCAAAAACAGCTCCAGGTACTTAGGAGATAGAAAGCAACCTCCACCTTTGCTTCTCCTGATAGCCCATGCCCACTGACGCGTTTCGTCTCGCCTCCTAGGGCTTAGTCATGGAGGTGACCTAATGCACACTTTGAGAAGCTCACAGCGTGCAGTGAAATCAGAGTAAACTATTTCAATCCAGGAGAGGAGCCGGTACAACTGTGCAAGACTGAACTGAAGGCTGGAGGTCAGCTTTAAATGTAAAGCAGATATTCTGCATGGAGAACTTTTATAGAACCAGTATATGTACAGTATTGAAAGAAAAGTCACACGCTGAATTTATCGTCATGAGCAGTAATGTAACCAGAGTCCCTATTCTCACTTTTCCCGTACAGTGTGATCAGATATTGTTGAATTTTCATAGAGAAACAGCGTGCAGGCAGCTGATATCAGCCATGAGCTATTGATCTTCTCTGCTATATTATAAGCAGCCTCTAAGGTTACTCTGAAAACAAATGTGTGGCCGACTACATTATCCCCGGCAACAAATGGATCCTTACAGAAAGTACCACTCTGCACTTCAAAGATAAACACTGCCGATCAGATGCGCAGCCTCATATAAGCATACGTGGCAAAGACTCATAGGGGATCCAACAATGGGTAGAGTAAAGTCAACCCAGGAGACAATTTTTACTGGTAAGCACACAACTTTTGGTGCCTTGAAGTATATCGAAGCCCAAAACCAAATTATTAATATATTTCAGCACACCAGTCATTAGATACCAGTCATTAGCTTTCTTTTTCTGACTTTTTTTCATTTATTTTTTCACCCAGCGATCCTACAAATAACACACTTCTTGTTAGACAAAAGTGTAGAGGTAGGCCAACGAGGACGGTCAATAGTTCAAGAAAGGTTTACCGCACTCCCAGGTATGCAGCAGTGATGATTACTTGATTGAAGATAAAAATTCCTCAAGATACATCATAAGACATCATAAGATCTCTATGCAGGCATGGCAAGCCCAGTAACAAAACTAACAAACACCAGTAAGTGCAACGAGGACAGTGTTACAGCAGTCGAGGTGAGAGAATAGTGAGTGAATTAGTAACTTAGTGGTGTCATTGGCTAAGATTGGTGTCATTTAATCATTCTCAACCAGGGTTCCTCCAGTAGCTGCTGGAGGATCCTTGAGCTATGGCTGACTGACCACCCAGTCCAACTGCAGGTCCAGCGCCATTTGGCAGAACCAGTGGCATGACATCAATGATCTTTTTAGATGTACATAAGGGCGACATTTTGACCCCTTATGGGGGGGGCATTCTTCACTGACCACCAATGTAAGGGGGAACATTCTTTCCACTGACCACCAATGTAAGGGGGAACATTCTTTCCACTGACCACCAATGTAAGGGGGAACATTCTTCCCACTGACCACCACTGTAAGGGGGAACATTCTTCTCACTGACCACCACTGTAAGGGAGAACATTCTTCTCACTGACCACCACTGTAAGGGGCAACATTCTTCTCACTGACCACCACTGTAAGGGGGAACATTCTTCTCACTGACCACCACTGTAAGGGGCAACATTCTTCTCACTGACCACCACTGTAAGGGGGAACATTCTTCCCATTGACCCTCAATGAAAGGGGGAACATTCTTCCCACTGACTACCACTGTAAGGGGGAACCTTCTTCCCACTGACCACCACTGTAAGGGGGAACCTTCTTCCCAATGACCACCAATGTCAGGGGGAACATTCTTCCCACTGACCACCACTGTACGGGGGAACTTTCTTCCCATTGACCCCCAATGTAAGGGGGATCATTCTTCCCACTGACCACCACTGTAAGGGGGAACCTACTTCCCACTGACCACCACTGTAAGGGGGAACCTTCTTCCCACTGACCACCAATGTCAGGGGGAACATTTTTCCCAGTGACCACCACTGTACGGGGGAACTTTCTTCCCAATTTTTCTTTATTAAAAGTCTTGCAATCAATAAGCATAAAATCACTATATATATATATAATATACATAAATATATACATATTTACATAAATGAAAATAAATATAGCAAATCTGCTCTCAAACAAAAAATGACTTTACAGCAAAAACAAAACTCATCATGAACATGTCATTATTGGGGATAATCTCACTACAACTCACACCAATACACCAGACATCTAAACTGTGAGGTCAAGAAACAAACCCGCACCCATTATGCATGCAGCCCTTCTTCAAAAAGAAGATACTAACCAACAAAAGCTAAGGGAGTGAAAGAAACAGAAAAAGAAAAGGAGCACCTCACCCAGAGATGGGCAGTTCACCAAAGGCAGGTCTGATATTCCTCCACGCCCTTTTCCAGACCGCCTGAGGCTCCCTGCCCCTCTCAAGACCCCGAATTTTCCCAACCTCACCCAGAATATCGTGCACCACCACCTCCACAGAGAGGACTTTTTTCCGCAGGGTAATCTGGCACCGTGCATTCCATGTGAAGTAACGGACAACTATACCAACTAAAAACAGTGTATCCAAATCAAAATCCCAGCAACTCGGGAATGCCCCGTACACCCACTCCGCATAACTCATGCGATAGAAAAAGGGGATGCCTAGAGCCCTCCCCACCCTTTTATACACCTCTATGTTAAAGGGACACTGCAGCAAAAAGTGGTCCATAGACTCCACTTTACCAACACACTCCGCTCTAGGACAATCCCGATCATCCACAGGGCGATGCTTCAAGTTCCCTCTGACATAGAGCCTTCCATGGAAAGCGAGCCAGGCTTGATCCCTAAACTTCAAGGGGATTCTTTCTAAATTGATTAAACGCAACCCCTCCCTCATTACAGAGCCTGGGCAATCTCTTAAGGCCAGTGACACACTGAAAGCAGAGCTCAAAATCCTCTTCTCCAGAAGCTTCCTGGGGAGGGACTTGATATCCTCCACTGTCACCTGCCACTGCCGAAGTATTTTCAGACACGGGGCAACATAAGCCGGGAGCTTGCCATGTCGGACTCTCAGACTTTTCACTGGCCCACCATCTTCCCAGCATCGCAGAAAAGGCCTAAAACAAGACTGAAAAATGCCCACCCATCCCGGCGGGTTCTCTGCTAGCATGTTACCAAGATTGTACTTTAAAAAGAGCAGAGAAAAGAAAACTATTGGGTTGACCATTCCTAGGCCACCCTCCCGCCTAGACAGGTAAGTTACATTGCGTTTGATCAGGTTCAGCCTACTTCCCCATAACAGTTGGAAAAAACAGCTGTACACCCTTGCATAGAGAGATGCTGGCAAGATACAGACGAAGCTGACATATAAAAAGATTGGGACCAGGTACGTTTTGATCAAGTCAACCCTCTCCCTCAAGGAAAGCTTCCATTTCTTCCAGCTTGCTACTTTGGCATTGGCACACACCAACCTGCTTTCCCAATTTCGATGACCATAGTCACCAGGACCAAATTTGATGCCCAATACTTTAATTTCCTGCTGGGGCTCTGGGAATGCATCCGGAAGTTCGAAGCTTTCACCCTCCTCACCCATCCAGAAAACTTCACTCTTTTCATGGTTGACTTTAGAACCAGAAGCCTCCGTGTACTGCTCTATCATAGAGACCACCTCCTGCGCCTCCTCTGTCCCAGAGACAATAACAGACACATCATCGGCATAGGCCACGACCTTCAGAGGCGGCACACCAGCAATGCCCAAAGGCACCCCGCACAAAGATCCACTCTCTAGCCTTCTTATGAAGGGGTCGATTGCGAATACATATAACAGGGGGCTCAGAGGACATCCCTGGCGCACACCAGAGCCAACCTCAAATGGCCGTCCAACCCAACCATTAACCAGTGGGAAGCTCTCAGCCCCTCTATATAATGTCTTCAGCCAATCTATAAACCTCCCCTGCAGGCCGTATCTACCAAGTAGCAAATACAGGTACTCGTGATTGACTCTATCAAAAGCTTTCGCCTGATCCAATGCCAGCAAGTACTTTCTCCATCCAGCAGCCCTGCATCGTTCCAAAGCCTCCCGGACAGCTAAAACCGCTGAAAAGGTACTTCTACCTTGGACCGAGCAGTGCTGATGACTGGACAACAAATCACCTGCTACTGACGACAAGCGCCAAAAAAGAATCTTCGCCAGGATCTTTCTATCAACATTGAGAAGACTGATGGGGCGCCAGTTCTCAATCATTGAGGGGTCTTTACCTTTTGACAGAAGAATCACAGCGGATTGCCTCATGGAGGGAGGGAGCGAACCCTCTTCTAGACAGCTGTTATAAACCTCTGCTAAAAAGGGAGCCAGAATGGACTTAAAACACTTGTAGAATTCAGCTGTCAGCCCATCTGGCCCAGGCGATTTTTTGGTAGCCAGCTTCTCTATAGCACGAACTACCTCATCCACTGAAATTGGTTCTGTCAAATCCATCAAAGGCAACGTAGCATTTCCCAATCCTGGAGTAGAATCCAGAAAGCTTTCCATCCTGTCCCGACAAAGGTCCTTTCTTCCCAGAAGGTCTGCATAATATGATCTGAAGATCTCCAGGATCCCTGATCTGGACTTCACCAGGGAACCCGTACTATCTCTCAGGCCTATGACCGTCTTAACTGCTATGCCTTGCTTACAGTTCTGGTAAGGATCAGGCGAGTGATATTTTCCATAATCCCTCTCCAGAACCAAGGAGGCATGCCGGTCGTATTGACACTTCCTAAGAAGAAACTTCACCTCAGAGATCTCCCCTGGATCCCCTCTATACGAGACAAGACGATCAAGCTTCCTCCGCAAATGCTGGTAGGCACATACCAAGCTGCTTCTTCTTACTTATGGCCTTGAAAAGTCCAATTGTCCTTTGTTTCACAAGCTCCCACCACTCTGACTTACTGCTGCAAAAGTCCAGAACAGAAACCTGTGCCTGAAAAAAATCCTCAAAGGATTGTCTTACCTCTACATCTTCCAGGAGAGCCGAATTCAGTTTCCAGGTACCCCTTCCCCTAGGTGGAGTGTCCGAGGCATTCAGAGTCACAGACAGCATACAGTGGTCAGAGAACTCCACCGCCCTCAACTCAGGAGCCAAGAAAGCAGAGTTCTCCTTTAAAAAAAAACCTATCTATCCTACTCTGACTATTCCCTCTCTGAAATGTGAATCCCGTGCTGCCAGGGCAGTGCTTAATATGCACATCTACCAGGCCTGCTTGTCTTACCATATCTCTAAGAAAAACGCTATCGTAACCCAGCCTGTCTATGGAGCCTCTCCTGTCTTCAGGCCTAATTATGGTGTTAAAATCACCTCCAAAGACAACCTGCTGGGACGTAAAAAGGAAGGGCTTGATCTCTGTGAGGAGGCATTTCCTGCCCCATTTTGACTGCGGTCCATAGATATTGATCAGGCGCAGGTCCTGCCCCCTAACAGAGACGTCTAAGACCATGCATCTCCCCATTTCTACCTCAATTACCCGCCGGCATGTTACCATATCGGTTTTAAAAAGGACCACAACTCCGCTGCAGGGCTCAGCCGCAAGAGACCAAAAGGAGGGACCGCATCTCCACTCCCTTTTTGCTAGATGGACATCGGCCAAAGTATTGAGCCAGGTCTCTTGCAAAAATAAAATCTTGGCATCAAACTCGCTGAGCAAAAATAAGGCAATATCACGAGCTCTTGCAGATTTAATGCTGGCGACATTAATGGTCGCCACCTTTATCGGAGTGGGAACTGCCATCAGGATGATTGGGGTAGTCGTTTCTTAACCTTTGCCACACTCTCATCACCAGAAACAGCTCTCTTCAGACTACGTGACTCCCCCTCATCCATGGATGATAAAGAGAAAGATAGATCTGACATCTCATCACCCGACAAAACTGAAAAGGTATTACCAAGAGGAACCCCCCCTGGGTCCGACTCTGAGGAAGAAATGACCACTTTACTTGTCTTCCTCTTCTTCTTTTTCTTCCTCCTAAACTTCTCCCACCCCTCATCATCCGAATCCCCCTCAACAGAGGGTGAGACATGGGATATGGACACCCTTCTATCAGCCCCACCCCCATCCAGCACCCCCACATTCCCCTGACCACGTTTGTGCCGCTGAGGGACAGGGACTGGAGGCCGAGTGGGAAGATCCACCAAACCTGCCCCCCCAGCAGCTTCTGCCAGTCTGGAGGATCTACGTACAGTAGCATTAGGGACCACCACATGGGGGACAGACTCAGGGACCACATTACTAGGTGAAACAGAATCCGAAACAACAGATGTAACAGACACAGGAGGGACAGACTCAGGGACCACATTACTGGGGGAAACAGAATCTGGAACAACAGATGTAACAGACACAGGAGGGACAGACTCAGGGACCACATTACTGGGGGAAACAGAATCTGGAACAACAGATGTAACAGACACAGGAGGGACAGACTCAGGGACCACATTACTAGGGGAAACAGAATCTGGAACAGATATAACAGAAACAGGAGGGGCAATAACAGTTTTAGCGGCCTCATCCTCCTTATCAAGTCTCTGCAACTCAGCCTCCAATCCTGGCAAGTTATGTAATGCCTCCGGGCACTGGCTATAAGGATGACCCAGCTTTTGGCACAAATTGCACCGAATTTCAGTACAATCCTTAGCCAAATGGTCCAGATCCTGGCATAGTGAGCATTTCTTACGGGTACAGGTAGATGCAAAATGGCCTTTGTCACCACATTTATTACAGACTTTAGGCTGACCCTGGTAAAAAATAGTCAGCCTATCTCTCCCCAGAAAAGCTGAACAGGGAAGGTGTTGAACTACATTGCCCAGCATGCCCAATTTTAGTGACACTGTCCAGGCCCCTGTCCATATCCCATGCTCATCAAGGACCTTCCGCAGTGGAGCGAGGACCTCACCATATCGCCATACTATCAAATCAGCCTCTGGTATGGATTCGTTACGCACCAGGATCGTCACCGACTTTATCAGAGGCTGCCTGGAAATCACCTTTGGCACCAAACCACTCCACTGCGGAAGGCCCTTGCACCTCCTATATCGCTCCCAAAATAAATCCAGACCCTCAGGCTTTACAAAGGACAAATCAAATTCATAACTGCCCACTGGGCAAATCAAAGCAAATATATCTGATGCTTTAAACCCCATTTCCAGAACCAACTCAGCCACCCTCCCCCTTACTGGTGGGGTCCCCTCCCCCTTCCACTTCAATTGAACCACATTCCTCCTCCTGTACCCACCAACCATCCCACCACCAAGCCCCCCCAAATTGTGACCACTAAAATTCCCTCCACCCTCCTTGGTGCGACTCCCCAGAACAGACGCATAACTGCCCACATTTTTCCCAGCAGAAGAAGCATTTGTGTGCTTTGAACCGTCTGTCACATTTCTAGCAGATATCGATTGTACAGATTTGGTCTGCACAATCGATGAGTCTTTCCTCTGCTGAGCAGGGAGAGCAATGTCATTTTTATTTTTCCCAGCAGTATTAACCCCTTCACCACCACCCACCACATTCATTGTTTTATCATTACTGTCATTCTTAATACTTGCTGGTATATTCACAGTTCCTGTAGTCTTCCCAACAGTGTCAGTTCCCACTGCTGTGCTGGTGGAATCTTCAGCTGGCCTGTTCTCCTCCATCAGGACAGGACTTTCAGCAGGCTGGTCTGACACATCCATGGCTTCCACTGCACATGGTGCAATGTGCTGATCCCCTCCCCCATCAGCATCAATCAGCTCTGCTGGAACACAAGGAGGTTCAGGTGAGGCAATCTCTTTGCTGGTGTCAGCCTTACTGTGTGAAACACATGCAGCAAACTTGGTAGAGGAACTACTGGTCTCAGCAAACGCAGGAGAAGAAACATCCATGTTCAGGGTGTTTGGTGCAGGTCCATCTTCATTCCCTGGTTTATTTTTCCTCTCATCCTCAGGGGTTTCTGATGGATCATCAGATATGGCAAACTTGTCTGCTCTCAGGGGTGACTCCATCTGCTGGATGAAGGTCAGGGTGCCATGCTCACTCTCAACCCCCTGGCTGGTTGCCGCTGGCGATTCCAAGGCCTTACATGGGGGGAGAGGTGCAGAGGCAGATGGACCCGGGTCATCCATAACCTGAGGCTGCTGATCCATGCGACTTACTGACGACTGGCTGGCAAATCTCTTCTCATTGTCGAACTTTTCTTTAAATGCTCCACTTCTGGCTTTTAACTTCTCCAACAATAAAGTTTGCTGCTTTACTTTTTCCTCTAATTCCTGTAACTCAGGCTTCATGGCTGTGCGATTTCTACTCCAGGCCTGGAAGTATTTGGCTCTGAAGTTCTTATGTTCAGTTTTCAAAACTTGAAGTTTCTCTTCAGCCCTTCCAATTTGCCTAAAACGATCAACAATCTTCTGTCTGAAGACACTCGCATCCATACCAGGGCCTGGACCCACAGTCAGATCCTCCACCTCCTCCTCACTAGGCCCCGTGTCATCAGGGGGATCCCTCCCTGGGCCTCCCCCAGGATCAGGCATTGTTCCTGGGCCAAACTAGCAGGCAAGGCCCAGGCTTGAAAAAAGGCTGGTTCTCAGAGAGCTCCTTGGGTGTGTCCTCCTCCTGCTTCCCACTGACCACCAATGTAAGGAGCATTCTTCCCACTGACCACCACTGTAAGGGGGAACCTTCTTCCCACTGACCACCAATGTCAGGGGGAACATTTTTCCCAGTGACCACCACTGTACGGGGGAACTTTCTTCCCATTGACCCCCAATGTAAGGGGATCATTCTTCCCATTGACCACTAATATAAGGGGGAACATTCTTCCCACTGACCACCACTGTTAGGGGGAACCTTCTTCCCACTGGCCACCACTGTAAGGGGGAACCTTCTTCCCACTGACCACCACTGTACGGGGGAACTTTCTTCCCATTAACCCCCAATGTAAGGGGGATCATTCTTCCCACTGACCACCACTGTAAGAGGGAACTTTCTTCCCATTGACCCCCAATGTAAGGGGGGCGTTCTTCTCACTGACCACTACTGTAAGGGGGAACATTCATTTCACTGACCACCACTGTAAGGGGGAACATTCATTTCACTGACCACCACTGTAAGGGGGAACTTTCTTTCCATTGACCCCCAATGTAAGGGGGATCATTCTTCCCACTGACCACTAATATAAGGAGGATCATTCTTCCCACTGACCACTAATATAAGGGGGAACATTCTTCCCACTGACCACCAATGTAATGGGAAATAATCTTCCCACTGGCCACTACTGTAAGGGGGAACATTCTTCTCACTGACCGCCACTACTGGAAGGGGAAATTGTTCCCAATTGTTCCTGATAAATTCATTGTAGCAAGGGTTCCTTGAAACCTAAAAATTATTTTAAGGGTTTCTCTGGGGTAAACAAGGTTGAGAAAAGCTGGTGTAATTGGTCGGTGGTACCACTGGGGCCTAATTAGGTGAAGGCGGCAAGATTTGGGCAGTGATTGCATAAGAGACTGAAGAAGAGGCCAACATCCAGGATTACACCTTCCACCCTGGGAAGGAAAAATAGTGGTACTATTAATCTTGATGGAAAGTCTGGGAAAGGGGCACAGGAAAGTTTTAGGAAGTAGTTTGACTTCCATACTATGTCAGTTAGTAGATCAGTTATGTGCAAGGAGACTGAAGGGGTGATCTCAAGAGTAGAGGGATAAAATTGGGTGTCTGTCTACAGCATTTCCATTTTACTCTGTCAGTGAGTGTGCCACATCATGTCTCCCTGGCTGCAAATACATTTTGGGGATTTCTGCCATGTACTGACTACTGGGGGTCAATCAGGAGGTGTCACTTGTCAGTCTTCCTGGATGTGTGTATATATATAGCTATATACACTGCACAGATAATACCCTGTTTCCCTGAAAATAAGACCTAGCATGATTGTCAGTGATGGCTGCAATATAATCCCTACCTCCCAAATAAGCCCTACCCTGTTCCCCAGAAAATAAGCCCTACCCTGAAAATAAGACCTACGAGGACTTTAACTAGGGCTTATTTGGGGGTTAGGGCTTATACTGCAGCCATCACCGACAATCACGCTAGGTCTTATTTTCGGGGAAACAGGTTATGAGAGAATATGAATGATAACACAAAAACTTTTCTTTCACTCATGGTTAGTGATTGGCTGAAGCTGTGTTTACTGCGTTTACTCTTTTTAAACCATAATCACAACAGAAACTACCCAAATGACCCTGATCAAACGTTTACATACCCTGGTGATTTTGGCCTGATAACATGAACACAAATTGACACAAAGGGGTTTGAATGGCTATTAAAGGTAACCATTCTCACCTGTGATCTGTTTGCTTGTAATTGGTGTGTGTGTATATAAAAGGTCAATGAGTTTCTTTACTCTGAGCCTGAGGTCTGCGGCGCTGGCACTTACCGTTAGCCGGAATGACAGACGCTAAGGCCTTCCCTAATCCACCACGCACAGTCCACAGCACAGTAAGTGGTGGCAGGGAAACCGGAAGTGACGCAGCGGTGCCGCAAAAAGCACCGCCCACTGTCCTCCGGTCCTCATCAATCCAAAACAGCAAAGGAGCCAAAGGGACAAAACATTGTAGAGTGGGAGTGTTTGCGGGCGCATCGCTTGCGCCCCGAACACTCCCTAAACACAGACGAATCAGCTTCCCAGTTGCAATCAGCTGATTGCAAGGTGTAAAAGTGCCCCATAGACAGATGTGAGTCTGGCGCCTGGACACACTTAAAGGACCACTTTTTTTCTTTTTTTTTTAATGACTAGCTTGGGGGGGGGGAGGGCGATGGCCGCGCGCCCCCTATTGATTGGCCACCACTGCTCTAGGGTTCTCTGCTAAAAAAAATGTATAATGTCTGGGGTGTCATAAGTAATTTTACTGATTACTGATTATTACTTAAAAAGTACTGATTTAAACTTGTAAACAAAAACTGCCTGAAAAAGCCTGCTCGGCAAGTGGTTTATGGTTTTGGATAAGGGCGGCACTTCATCACCATACTCTTTTTTTGACATTGTGTTGTACTTTACGGCCTAGAAACTGTGAAATCTGAACTGGTTCAAATGTTATAAGTTATCATTTGTCATCAAAGAGTTGAAAACTTTTTTTTTTTTTATACAAAAAACAAGTGTTGTTTTTTTTTTACTTCTGTCAAATACAGTCAACCACCCCATCCCCCAGCAACTTAAAAGTCCCTTTTTACTCTTGGCTAAATCCCTGTTGGTTTTTGTACTTTTTACTTGCCGGTTTCACGTTTCAGAAAACACAGATTTTCAATTAAAATAGTAATGTCAAGAAACCTATCGGCAGCGTTGCATTTTACGGGTTGACATCCACCATGCCGGCTGTTTGTAATGTTGATTAACCTCAGTCTTTATGACACTTACCGTATATACTCGAGTATAAGCCGAGTTTTTCAGCACATTTTTTGTGTTGAAAATGCCCCCCTCGGCTTATACTCGAGTCAAGTACTTTTCTGCAACAGAGAATTACATTTTCCGAACCGAATTTGGGGCCCCGTATCTCGGGGCCACTTGGTGCTAGGAACCCCAACTTTGGTGTGCCAACCCAGTGGAACTAGCACTACAACATATCCAAAGGTGGGGTACGGGGAGATCCAGGAGATACGGGGCCCCAAAATCGGTTCGGAAAATGTCATTCTCTGCTGCAGAAAAGTGCTTGACATTTTCCAAACCGATTTTGGGGCCCCGTATCTCAGGGCCACTTGCTAGGAACTGGGTTTGCACACCAAATTTGGGGTTCCTAGCACTAAGTGGCCCTGAGATACGGGGCCCCAAATTCGGTCAATTGTGTCCATCTGCAGCAATGTCATTTCGGGACCCTTTGGGTCCACAGACCCCAAATTTTGGCTGCAGCTAGGGGGCATCTAGGAACCCTAAACTACCGGGTTTGAAGTTCGGGGGATCTATGGCTGCAAATGGGCACAGTGAGGCTGCAAATGGGCACAGTGAGGCTGCAAATGGGCATTGTTGCCCCTCTTTTCCACTTACAGTAGCTGCACATTTCTCACCCTAGGCTTATACTCGAGTCAATACGTTTTCACAGTTTTTTGTGTTAAAATTAGGTGCCTCGGCTTATATTGGGGTTGGCTTATACTCGAGTATATACGGTATGACAGTAAAACAAGTTTGTGACTAAACCATAGTAAAAAAATACATTTAAAAAAATAAATCATCATGTAAAGGTATTTTTTTTCCCTTTCTTCTTACTCCCATGCCTTGTCCTAAGACGGCATTGACGCAGGGTTTCGTGGGTAAAAGCAGACGTAAAATAATATGATTGCTAGATGCGAATTGCATATTTATGAAGGTGTCAATGTCATTCCTCCAAAGAGTTACTTCATTTTCAACTAGGAATAAATTACCCCTAAATATTCATAAAATATTTATGAAGCCGGCTTTAATAAAAGCATCATTTCGTATTACAAAAATGTGAATCAACAATAAGTCGTAGGGCCTCATTAAGCGCACAATATCCGCAGACGGCTGATACCTGAGAAAAGGGGGGGGGGGGGGGGGAAGCTTGGCAGATTTATTTTCGACTTTTGATGTCTGCAACTGTGATGTTGTTTGCGGCGGAGCATTGACAGATGTCTGTTTTATAAAGGTCAGGCGTAAAGTTCGTTTCTAACTACACAGGCCTTTGTTGTCTGGGGATGTATTGTTTGAAAGAAGTGTTTACGGTATGAAAACGGGTTACATATATGAACTTTGTTCTATATAGAGGTGAGTTTGACAGCACAGTTTTTTCTGCAGCTGTGTGGCAGGAGACCTGCGTCTGTGGAGGACTAGTACAAGGGCAAAAATGGTTAGATGGTCTGAATAATTGTGGGGCAGTTGCATGCCTATGCATGGGCAGAGTGTCGTTTGTGGAGAGCCAACATAGGCATTGGCCTAGGGTGTTAGTGCCAGGGGCAGCACTCAACCACCCAAAGATCATTTTTATCTCCCCCTGCTGGTTCTTAGCAAGAAGTGCTCCTGAAAACTTCCTCTGAGGTCATGTCAGGGCAAGCTACATAGAGCACTTGGGAGATGCTTGAGCAATGACCTACTAGTGCTGCCATTCTCAACCAGGGTTCCTCCAGAGGTTGATAGGGGTTACTTGAGCCGTGAACGACTGACCTCTCATTTGATGGTGCCTGCATCATTTCAGGGCCAAGGCCACTTGGCAGAGTTAACGGTATGGCACCAATGATCCTTTTAGTAGTCTGTAAATGGGGGTTCTCTCCCACTGACACCTATGATGGGGAACAATTCCTCCCACTGACAACAGTAATGGAGCACTATTCCTCCCATTGATCCCAATTCTGGGACACTATTCCTCCCACTGACAACAGTAATGGGGCACTATTCTTCCCGGTGATACCAATGATGGGGCACTATTCTTCCCAGTGACACCAATGATGGGGCACTATTCCTCCCATTGATCCCAATGCCGGGACACTATTCCTCCCACTGACACCAATGATGGGGCACTTTTCCTCCCAGTGATATCAATGATGGGGTACTATTCCTCCCACTGACACCAATGATGGAGCACTATTCCTCCCACTGACACTAATGATGGGGCACTATTCCCCCCACTGACACCAATGATGGGGCACTATTCCCCCCACTGACACCAATGATGGGGCTCTATTCCTCCCACTGACGCCAATGATATGGAACAATTCCTCCCATTGACACCAATGATTGGGCACTATTCCTCCCAGTGATATCAATGACAGGGAACCATTCCTCCCACTGACACTAGTAATGGGGCACTATTCCTCCCATTGATACCAATGGTGGGAAACTATTCCACCCAGTGAAACCAATGATTGGACACTATTTTTCCTACTGACACCAATGATGGGGAACTATTCCTCCCATTGATGCCAAAGATGGGGCACTATTCCTCCTACTTACACCAATGATGGGGCACTATTCCTCCCACTGACATTGACGATGGGACACTATTCCTCCCATTGATACCAATCATGGGGCACTATTTCTCTCATTAACACCAATGATGGGGCACTATTCCTCCAACTGACACCAATGATGGGGCACTATTCCTCCCATTGATACCAATGATGGGACACTATTTCTCAAATTGATACAAATGATGGGGCATTATTCCTCCCATTAACACCAATGATGGGGCACTATTCCTCCCACTGACACCAATGATGGGGCACTATTCTTCCCATTGATACCAATGATGGGGCACTATTCCTCCCATTAACACCAATGATGAGGCACTATTCCTCCCATTGATACCAATCATGGGGCACTATTCCTTCCATTAACACCAATGATGGGGCACTATTCCTCCCACTGAAACCAATGATGGGGCACTATTCCTTCCACTGACACCAACGATGAGGCACGGTTCCTCCCATTAACACCAATGATGGGGCACTATTCCTCCCACTGAAACCAATGATGGGGCACTATTCCTTCTACTGACACCAACAATGGGGCACGATTCCTCCCATTAACACCAATGATGGGGCACTATTCCTCCCACTGAAACCAATGATGGGGCACTATTCCTTCCACTGACACCAACGATGGGGCACGATTCCTCCCACTGACACCAATGATGGGGCATTGTTTGCCCTCACTGACGCCAGGACATTTTCTTCTCCTGCTGGTCAAAGTCCCCCCCCCCCTAAAGTTTGAATTACAGTAAACTGGCTCTTTGTTTATAAGTTAATAAAGTTTGGAGACCCCTGCTCTAAATGCTAGTTAAGGCCCCTCCTGGCAGTAGGACCCCCCTCCCCACCATTCAGCTACCTATTGCTGATTTGTGCCAGAACAGAATACCTTTTGTTTATTATTATTAGGATCTCCCGTGTAGGAATTTAATCAACCCAGCTCTCCGAAAATTAATTTTCCAAAGCAACCCAACGATTAATCTGGCTCCCCATAGCCTAAATCCACAGCGTGGGGTTGACTGGTCTTAAGTCATGTCTCTTGGAAATATTGTGAATGTATTTTGCTTTCCGAGAGATGTTTCATCGCAATGCTGGAGAACAAGAAAAGAGCGGAGTTGAGTTATTGCCGTCTTAAAACAGGATCCTGCAATATCGCCATAGACCGCTGGCTGCGGGCCATTCCTGGATTGAATTCATTCTGAATAGGCTAACTTCTTAAAGTGCCTCGCGAGTTAATAGCTTTCCGTTTTTCAAATTTAAGGGAAATCTATACTGCTTCCGTTTTATTGCTTATTATGATTGGATAATCAAACACTGCCATTATATCTTGCAAGAATAAAGGGGAGGGAAAAATACGAGCCGTAGAAAATGAAAACAGTGACAGAACAAGTAAATTGCTGGTGACAATTGAATATAAATATATACTTTGAAGAAAAAAAAAAAAAAAAAACAGAATTACCGATCCATCTCTATTCTATTGTTGTGTGGTGTTTGCTTGCTTGTTGTTTCCTTGCCGTTAACTCTCTACTGGTAATAGTTTTCCCGATGGGAGATAAGTTTGAAATTTGGAAAGGAGTTTTGACACACGGTTAACTTAAATTAGACCTTTCAGTAGCTTTACAGGTCTGCGTAAATACGTTCATGACAGATCAAAATATACAGCAACGGTACCATTTTAAAATAAAATTCTGTACATCTTGTAATTAAAATGCCATCGCTGAGCTCCAGTTAAACCACTTATTTCCATTTAGATATAAATTCACAGCAAACTCCTGCTTGGGCAAAATGGGGAAAAAAATCACTCCCTGACAGGTAAAATTGAAAACAACTCCGACTCTAATACTCTCTCTCTCTATCTCAGGCACTCCGGTCCCCTGCAGATTCACCAATCCTGTGCCAACAGGTACATAGTAAGGCTCGATTCACACCTATGCATGTTGCTTTTGAGCGTTTTTGGAGGTTTTTTTGTCATGCTTGCCACGTTTTTGAGCAGGGTTTTTGTAGCGTTTTTACAGCGTTTTTGCCACGTTTTGCGTTTTTTTACATTTAAAAAAAAAAAAAACCCGGCAAAAACGCTGTAAAAACGCTGCAAAAACGGTGCACTTGCGTTTTTGATGCTTGTCCATTGAATTCCATTACATGCAAAACGCTGAATTTTGCATGAAAAAAAGTCCCTGACCCTTTCCAAAAATGCAGAGATACAAAAAGGCATTGATGTGAACATGTTCCATAGGAACCCATGTTAAAAAATTCCCGTGCATTTCGACAAAATGCAAAATGCATCAAAAAACGCGCTAGTGTGAATGGAGCCTTAGTCAGGTTGAAAAAAAAGACACAAGTCCATCTAGTTCAACCAAAAAAATAAATAAATAAATACAATCCCATATACACAATCCTGAACCCACAGTTGATCCAGAGGAAGGCGAAAAACCCCAGCAAAGCATGATCCAATTTGCTCCAGCGGGGGAAAAAAAATCCTTCCTGATACTCCGAGAGGCAATCGGATTTTCCCTGGATCAATTTTACCTTTAAATGTTAGTACCCAGTTATATTATGTACATTTAGGAAAGAATCCAGGCCTTTTTTAAAGCAATCTACTGAGCTGGCGAGAACCACATCTGGAAGGAGTTTTTTCCACATTTTCACAGCTCTTACTGTGAAGAAATCTTTCCCTATTTGGAGATAAAATCTTTTTTCCTCTAGATGTAAAGAGTGCCCCCTTGTCCTCTGTGATGACCTTAAAGTGAATAACACCAAGTTCACTATATGGACCACTTATGTATTTGTACATGTTGATCACATCCTCCCTTAATCTCCTCTTCTCAAGAGAGAACAAATTAATTTCCTCATAGCTGAGCTCCTCCCCCCTTCTCTGCACTTTCTCCTGCTCCCCGATATCCTTTTTGAGAGCTGGCACTCTAAAACTGATCTGCATATTCCAGATGAGGTCTTCAGCATCAATTAACCCATTCCCTGTCCAGGGCCCAGCCACCCCACCTTGAGCTTGCAGGTGAATGGTGCAGAAAGCATGTACATGATTACCTGTAATGTGTAGCATGACCAGACCCTAGACACCTGGAAAAAAAGGGGAGGGGGGATAAGAATCCAGAATCTAGAGTTAAGCTGGTCATACACCAGTCGATTTTCAAATGAGCGTTCGTATGCACATCCATATGAACATTCGCACGAAAGTTCTCATCAGTACATTCCATGAAAGGACAAATATCTCTCGCAAGTACGTTTAGTTTTGTTTGCATTCGATTTTGGAGTGAAAGGACTTTCCCAAATGAAAACCCCATTTGTTCATTCAAAAAAATATTTCCATCGTGCTCTGATGAATTTTCGCATCACTGTGGTCAAAAACAAACCTTGATTTGACACCACTATCCATTGAAAAAAAAAATTTGAACAAATGTTCTTAAAACAAAACAGTTTTGAATTAAAACCATGACCTTTTCCACCTGGGTAAGATCCTTCACCAGCCATTCTCAACCAGAGTTCAGTAAAACCCTAGGGTTCCTCCAGTGGCTGATAGGGATTCCTTGAGCTGTGGCTGAATGACCTTCCATCTAATGGTGCCTCCATAGGTCCAATGCCATTTGGCAGAGCCAACAGCATGAAACCAATGATGTTTTTGGATGTCTGTAAAGGAGGCATTCTTCCCTGATCAACAATGTAAGAGGGGGCTTTCATCCCTCACCGGTCACCACCAATGTACAATGTACATTCTTCAATGACCACCTGTCGCGGTTTAGCCTGCAGTTTGCTTCCCTATATAAGACATGCTCAGTGCAGCCCGCGTTGCCTGAGCAACTTCCTAGTTCTCCAAACTCCCGTTACCCTACTGTTAATTATATTCAGTGTCTGACTTCCCGTGTACCAAACCCCAGGCTTATTCTACTGTTTTTGTTCGCCTGCCACCTGCCCTGACCTCAGCTCGTTCCTGGACCCTCTTCTGTCTCCTGCTATCAGTCTTCTGCATTTGTCAGTGGTCTCCGTATCATCAGCTGGGCGTACTTAGGTTCCAAATTGCTGCAAGTCCATGCCAACCATCAGGCGCCCTGGTAAAGAAGAGGGCTGGGGCTTAGACTCTGCGCCCTGGGGAACTCAGAGTTGGTCTTCTACAAGGTTTCACTAACAGAGAAACCTGACACCACAAATGTAAGTGAGCATTTCTTCCCACTGACCTTCATTGTAAGGTGAGACATTCTTCTCACTGACCACTACTCTAAGGGGCATTCTTCCCACTAGCCCCTAATAAATTAATTTTAGCAGGGGTTCCTGGAGACCTGAAAATTATTTCAAAGGTTCCTCTGGGGTTTAAAAAAAAGGTTGAGAAAGGCTGTCTTTTACCATCTGACACCAAAGCTTATCCAAGGTGGAATCCTGCAACTGGGTATAGCACTGTCCTAGATAGATGCTAGTTTAGGTAAATTTAGTTGTGGCTCACTGTAATCAGTGTAACTGCATGTGATTGTTTTGGTCTGCTCTGTGTTTCACTGGCTGCAGGATTGACTGCTTTCCCCTGTCTGTCTGGAAAGGTTCTGGAAGATAGTGGGCTGGGAGAGTCAGCAGCTGAATATTTATGCAGTCCCTAGGTGACTAGATGATGGCTGGGAGTGTGTATAAATACTCTGAGACTTCAAGCAGAAGGGTCTTGTCCCGGAGGAGGAGATCACAGCCTGGAGGGGGCTGTTTGCCACCCAGGCAAGGTCTGTGGTTTGTGGTTCATCCAGGTCCAAGCCAGGCTAGCTGAGGGGGCCCATTCTACTTAAAGTGGTTGTAAGCTCAGAAAAAAAAACTTGTAAGACAAAGGCATAATGAGCTAGTAAAATAGTAAAAAGCTAGTAAAATGCATCTCATACTAGCTCATTATGAAATACTTACCTTAGATCGAAGCTGTTGCAGTGGTCCCCGCACACCGATGTGACTGGCGACATGTCTCCCGGATTCGTGGGCTCAGGCTGTGATTGGCCGGAGCCGTAATGATATCACTCCCACGCATGCGCGCAGGAGCCGCTGGTCACGGCACGGCTACTGAAGAAACGGTGCCAGCGAGACGTTTCTTCAGTGCACATGTGGCGATGACGTTGGCACATGTGGATACAGTGAATATCTCCTAAACTTTGCAAGTTTATGAGATATTCACCGTACCTACAGGTAAGCCTTCTTATAGGCTTACCTGTAGGTAAAAGTGGTATGACAGGGTTTACAACCACTTTAAAGTTTGCTGAAGCTGACTGAGGAACTTTTCATCTGGGGATCTAGTCTGGTATCACTGGAAAAGTGTCTGGAAGTTATTGGAAGGAGGCAGCCAATTATCCAAGGACAATAGTGAGTATAAGCTGGTGTGAGAGATCCTTGAAACTGTGCGCTACTGCCATCCCTCTGGTGCTAGAGTCAGTTTTGTTGAAAGGGGACATTACATAGTTACATAGTAGGTGAGGTTGAAAAAAGTCAATTAAGTCCAACCTATGTGTGTGATTATATGTCAGTTTTACATTGTATAGCCCTGTATGTTACAGTCATTCAGGTGCTTATCTAATAGTTTTATGGAACTATCGATGCCCCCCCGCTGGGACCACCGCCCATGGAAGGGAATTCCACATCCTTGCAGCTCTTAGACCCCATTCACACAGGGGCAACACGACCTGCAGGTCGCCTCAGCGAGGCGACCTGCAAACGACTTCCACGGCGACTTGCAAAACGACTTCTGTATAGAAGTCTATGCAAGTCGCCCCAAGTCGCCCCCAAAGTCGTACAGGAACCTTTTTCTAAGTCGGAGCGACTTGCGTCGCTCCGATTAGAACGGTTCCATTGTACAGAATGAGAGGCGACTTGTCAGGCGACTAGGTCGCCTGACAAGTCGTCCCTGTGTGAATGGGCTCTTACAGTAAAGAACCCTCTACGTAGTTTAAGGTTAAACCTCTTTTCCTCTAATTTTAATGAGTGGCCACGCGTCTTGTTAAACTCCCTTCCGCAAAAAAGTTTTATCCATATTGTGGGGTCACCAGTACGGTATTTATAAATTGAAATCATATACCCTCTCAATCATCTCTTCTCCAGAGACAATAAGTTCAGTGCTCGCAACCTTTCCTCATAACTAATATCCTCCAGACCCTTTATTAGCTTTGTTGCTCTTCTTTGTACTCGCTCCATTTCTAGTACATCCTTCCTGAGTACTGGTGCTCACGAAGTCTCTGGAGTTGATCCCCTTTTTAATGCATGCCAATATTCTGTGTGCTTTGTTAGCAGCAGCTTGGCATTGCATGCCATTGCAGCCTATAATCTACTAGGACCCCCAGGTCCTTTTCCATCTTAGATTCCCCCAGAGGTTCTCCCCTTAGTGAGTAGATTGCATTCATATTTTTGCCACCAAATGCATTATTTTACATTTTTCTACATTAATCCTCATTTGCCATGTAGTTGCCCACCCCATTAATTTGTTCAGATCTTTTTGCAAGGTTTCCGCATCCTGCAGAGAAGTTATTGCCCTGCTTAGCTTAGTATCGTCTGCAAATACAGAGAATGAACTGTTTACCCTATCCTCCAGGTTGTTTATGAACAAAATAAATAGGATTGGTCTCTGCACAGAACCCTGGGGGACCCCAATACCCACCCCTGACCATTCCGAGTACTCCCCATTTATCACCACCCTCTGAATTCACCCTTGAAGCCAGTTTTCAATCCATGTACTCACCCTATGGTCCATGCCAACAGACCTTATTTTGTACAGTAAACGTTTATGGGGAACTGTGTCAAATGCTTTTAAAAATCCATATACACCACGTTTACGGGCCTTCCTTTATCTAGATGGCAACTTACCTCCTCATAGAAGGTTAATAGATTGGTTTGGCAAGAACGATTCTTCATGAATCCATGCTGATTACTGCTAATGATAATGTTCTCATTACTAAAATCTTGTATATAGTCCCTTATCATCCCCTCCAAGAGCTTGCCTACTATTGATGTTAGCCTAGCTGGTCTGTAATTCCCAGGGATGTATTTTGGGCCCTTTTTAAATATAGGTGCTACATTGGCTTTTCCCCAATCAGGTGGCATCATTCCAGTCAGTAGACTGTCAGTAAAAAATAGGAACAATGGTCTGGCAATTACTTGACTGAGTTCCCTAAGTGCCCTCGGATGCAAGCCATTTGTTCCCGATGATTTATTAATGTAACGTTTCCCAAGTCTAATTTTAATTCCGTACTCTGTTAACCATTGAGGTGCTTCCTGTGATGTGTCATGAGGATAAACACTGCAGTTTTGTTTACTGAAGCCCCCCGATTCCCTTGTGAAGACTGAGGAGAAGAATAAATTCAATACCTCCGCCATCTCCCCATCCTTTGTAACCAGATGTCCTTCCTCATTCTTTATGGGGCCAACATGGTCCCTCAGGTTAGGGGGCCTATAGCATACTCCCGGTATTATTTTCCCCTTAGCTTCATCCCTTTGGAGCTCTACCCATAAGGATTCCACCTCCTCCCTAGCTCACTTAGTGATCTCATCTCTCACATTCACTTGTACATTATTCTTGATATATAGGCATACCCCTCCCCCTTTTTTACCCTCCTTAGATAAAGGGTATACCCTTGAATGGTTGCCAGCCAATCTCGACAGCTGTTGAACCAGGTCTCTGAAATTCCCACAAAATCCAAATCCTCCTTGTACAACAGTATCTCTAGTTCTCCCATCTTGTCCGCCAGGCTCCTGGCATTGGTGAACATGCCACGTAGTTTAGACCGGTCGCATACTATCCTCTTAATGGGTGTTCCCAGATTGCAACTAGGCCTTGTTTCCATACTTACCTTGGGTTTATGTGCTTTAGTTAACCTACCACTAATGCCCCCAGTACTACCCTCTGGAATATATTCAGCGCTGACTATCTCTACCTCTGGGCCCTCCCCCCCATCGCCTAGTTTAAAACACCTCTAACTTTTTGGCCATCTGTACTCCCAGCTGATCTGCACCCTCCTCATTTAGGTGTAGTCTGTCCCTTCTATAGTACTGGTGATCGACTGAGAAGTCAGCCCAGTCCTCCAGGTACCCAAACCCCTCCTTACTAGACCAGCTCCTCAGCCACTTGTTTCCCTAATCTCCCTCGGCATTTCTGGTGTGGCTCGATGTACCGGTGGTATTCCAGAGAATACGACCTTGGAGGTCCTTTTCCTCAATTTAGCTCCCAAGTCCCAAAAATCGTTCTATAGGACACTCCATCTGCCTCTGACTTTGTCATTGGTGCCAACCTGCACCATGACAGCCGGGTCTTCCCCAGCCCCTCACAGTAATCTGTCCACCAGATCTGTGATGTGACGAACACGAACGCCCGGTAGACAACATATAGTTCAGCGCTTCAGGTCTTTGTTACAGATTGCCCTCTCTGTTCTTATAAAAATTGAGTCCCCTACCACCAGAATCTGTCTTTCCTTTCCCTTCCCTTCCCCCCACTCTCACTGGAGGAGTTCTTCCCCCGGCAGCTAGGAGAGTCCCTCAGCTCCAGCAGTGCTGGTCCCTGACTGGTTTCACCAATGTCACTCAAAGTAGGGTACTTATTGGGATCCTCCAGCCCTGGATCGGCCTCCCTGGCACTTCCCCCTCTACCCTACCTGACTGTCACCCATCTACTCTTTTCTAGTGCCTGCACCTCTTTGTCTCCACCCACCTCTGTGCTGGCCCCTGCTGGCACCTGCCGTGTACATTCCTGGCTCTGCTTTGGTAAGGGAGGTCTTCTCCGTGCTGACAGTTGCTTCCCTAGATTCACAACCTGGGCTCCCAGGGAAACAATGCGCTCACATATTGCACAGCAGTATTCACCCTCGATCGGATGATCAAGGAAAGCATACATGCCGCAAGATGTACAACGAGTACATCCCACCGGGCATCGTACCTACTAATTTAATGAGGATTGGGGATTAAACTCTGTCCAAATTACCTAACAACTAGCTTCCTGACACTAATACACAAGACAATACACAGGTACTCAACAAGACAATACACAGGTACTCGCAGACCAACGTGCACACATACATACACGTACTAACGATCCACACATGCTACTCAGACATCACTTAGGTACTCACAATACACAGGTACTACCTGACACTAATACTCAATACAGACCACGGGCACTCGCAGCACTCATGTACTTACAATACACAGGTACACACTCACCCTACACAGGTACTTGACCACTGTTATAACCTCTTGTTTTCAACTCTGGTTTTTTAACTCACCACTTAGTCCAGTTCCATTAACTCTGGTTTTTTAACTCACCACTTAGTCCAGTTCCACTAACTCTGTTTTTTTAAGTCACCACTTAGTCCAGTTCCACTTGGTCTAAGTCCCAGCAAGCTCAAAGATGAGCAGGCTCACAACGAGTTCTACAGAAAGTTATATAGGCCTCAAGCACCTGTGACCAATTAACCACTCCCCTTAATTAGTACACTGAAAGAAGCAAAGAAAAAAAATCTGTTTAAAAAGTGACAGAAAAAGGTGTTAAAAAGCTACAAGGAAAAGCCCCAAAAAGAACCTAAAAATGCAACCCAGCAATCACCAGAAGTCAAAAGCAAAACTTGTTCACACTCTCCACTCAAGGTCCCCACTGTTTAGCTTCCAACCAGCACATTGTGTCTTTTGTCCTGAAAAGTTCAGTCCTCTATTTGCTGCAAGTCAGGACTTTTTGCTTGCATTATTGTGCCTGCGAAATCTCTTGCAATAGTCAGTTTTACCTAAGAGGGGGGTCCACTACTAAAGTGTTTTCCTGGAAAGATCAGTCCAATATTTGCTGCAAGCAAGGACCCTTGCTCACCTTACTAAGAGGAACTTTAGTGTCCTCAGGTTCACTGCTAACAGTTACTGGAGTATCCCACAGTTACCCTGAATCTATCCAAGTTCAAGTTCTGCAATAAAGCGTGAGAAAAGCATACCCCTAGCCCAGTGTTTCTCAACGCCAGTCCTCAAGGCGCCCCAACAGGTCATGTTTTCAGGATTTCCCTCAGATGAAACGGCTGTGGTAATTACTAAGGCAGTGAAACAGTTCAAAGCACCTGTGCAAAATAATGGAGAGGCTCAAAACATGACCTGTTGGGTCGCCTTGAGGACTGGAGTTGAGAAACACTGCCCTAGACTGTTCATTTAGCCAAAGGAGTGACTGTGACTGTGTGCCTGGCTGGGGGGTAATTACTGGGAATAGAACCCTGGGCATCTATTCAACGGTGCTACATGGGAGATGGAGAGGAAGTGTTGATGGGTGGGTATACCTTGCTGGGATGTAGACTATAAGGAGGTACTGTCCTAAATGGGCAGGTGATAATGTCTCTTTAAGTGGACATTTTGCAATTGTAGCATATCCTGGAGAGCGCTAACATTTTTACTTGCCTGTAGTCTCCCTTGCAGGCTGTAAACATACAAAGGTAAAAAGATACTCGACAGCATTAACAGAGGAGATCAGAAAGGGGCACTGTCACCAGGCAAGGCTCTAGTGTTGCGCCTTAATGAGGAGAGAACATGCACAGATGCCTCCAGTGATCAGCTGACATGGGATTCACTGTGTTCAGAGGCCTCATAAAAAAAAAATCCCAAAAAACATAGCTTTATTAGCAAGCCGTAAACCTCTCTACGTACACTACAAAGTCATAGAAACGCACCTGTGCCGATAATTATCATACAGACGGGTTATACAGTTACCGCTGGTAAGCAGTAAAATTTTTACAAGATTGTGAAAAACATTCCATTTTTTCATGAGGAATTTGAATAGGATTAAGTGTTAAAAGGCGCCTGTGGTCTCCATGTACAGATACAAGCAGGGATGACGACACAACTTCATTCTATAAAAAGGAACTACAGTATCCTGGGGTGAGTTTTATTTGAACTTTTTTTTAAAGGAAAATTGTCCTTAGAGGAACATCTACCATAGTTGAATTTCATTCTACAAATGGCGGTTGCCTGACTGTTATACTGACTCTGTTGCTTCAATACTCTGTTACAAACTCAGTATTAGGGAAATCTAAGGCTGAAATCATCCCAAGGTAAATTATAAGAAAAACATATTCAATATGAAAGTATTTCAATTCCTTGAGAATAGCATAGAAAGCATCATTCATGATAAAAAGTACAAATTACATTGGAACCTTGGATTACAAGCATTATCCGTTCCAGGAGAATGCTTGTAATCCAAAGCACTCGCATATCAAAGCGAGTTTCCCCATAGAAGTCAATGGAAATTAAGATAATTTGTTCCGCCTTGACTTCTATTACATGCAATACCGCATGTGGCCAGAGGTGGGGGGGCGGCAGAGAGGCTCGGAAATACTCGGGGACAGCTCGGCTGAATTTGGAAAGTCTCGGAAAGGCTCAGGAATGGAGTATTTCTGAGTATTTCCGAGTGATTCCAAGTTTTTTCGAACGGCTCCGAACCGTTCCGAGTGTCCCCGGCGCCCCCGCACCTCTGGCCAAATGCGGTCCTGCACACCCCATTAACTTGAATTCTGCTCGTTTCGCGAGACAACACTCACAAACTGAGTCAGAATTAACGCATGTGGCCAGAGGTGGGGGGGGGGGGCGCCAGAGAGCCTCGGAAATACTCGGGGACAGCTTAGCTGAACTCGGAAAGCCTCAGAAAGGCTCGGGAACGGAGTATTTCGAAGTGATTCCAAGTTCTTCCGAATGGCTCCAAACCATTCTAAATGTCCCCGGTGCCCCTGCACCTCTGGCCAAATGCGGTCCTGCACACCCCATGAGCTTGAATTCTGCTCATTTTTGCAAGACAACACTCGCAAACCGAGTCAGAATAAAAAAAAAAAGTTGCCCGTCTTTCAAAACGCTTGTTAACCGCGTTACTCGTAAACCAAAGTTCCACTGTATACATATAAGGTAGCGACCATACAATGAAAAAAAGAGCTATACACAAGATCAGAACCTATAGCATATACAGCATGTAGCAACACCCGACACGTTTCGAGACTGTATATCTCAAAAAAAAAAAATTTGCATAAGCCCCCCCCCCCAAAATTCATAACAGACCCTTGTCCGAGCATGCAGCCCAACAGGCCAGGAAAGGGAGTGGACGAGCAAACCGATTTACTGAGCACCGGACAATCCCCGGGACAGGTGGCCGTGGCTCAATAGGTGGCTGGAGAGGTCGATAAATAGTTATGTACTCCAGAGCAGTAGGGACTTCTTGTAGAAGGGGATTCCACGGGTTTGGGGAGGAAATTCTACCACCTCCCACCCTCCTGAAGAAAAGTCCTACCAAGTCCAGTTACTGGCCATGGAGGTCCAAGCTGTGGCAGAGCCAGAGGGGCCTACATCTAAGGTCATCTTCCAGTGTAAGTCCACCTTACAGATTTTCTGTAAAGATGAACTGACCCTTTAAGCAAAAAGAAAGACTTCTACAGACTTCTAGAAAAAGTTACCAAGTGTTGGAAACGTACATCAAGCACAACTGTGACTTGCGACTGTGATTTTGAATCACTTAGACACTTGTCATACGTGTGAAGTTCATAGTATTACACGGAATTATATGCACATATTAATCGCGTTACTGCGTTTTAAAGGAATTTGTAATATTCTCCTGGTCTATAAATGCCGATAATTCCCGCGTTCTTTTTTTCTTCGCGCTCTGTAGCCGGAATCTCCAAACAAGCTGCTAATCCGTATTGTTGTGCGTCCTCTGCAGCTGTTGGCAGTGACATTTGTGAAAGCGGCCTGCAGTGACTGAAAGGAAGGTTAATGAGCGTGACCGAGTCACCGTCAGTCACCGGCTACTTACACATTGTCTGAAGTTCAGGCGTTTCGCGGCGGGGCCAGTAAACTCTGAGAGGACTATTTATCAAATTCCCAGAAGGCTTTGGGGAAAGAGAGACCGCAGAGGGGCAACACTAAAATACACAGCCAGATCTTTTCCTGCTGAGACACATTCATCCTCCGCCGTGGCTTTATTTTAAAGATTAAAACGGAACTTCAGTCATTTTTTCATCTTTCCATCTATTAAATCTTCTGCCCTTGTTCTTTTAACTTTGGATAGTAAAACATTTTTTTTTCTGCCAGTAAATACCTTATACAGCCCACTTCCTGTCACACGAGATCTCCATTTTCCTCTCTGGCAGAACGGCAATCTGCCTTGTTTACATAGGCAGGCCGCCGCTCCGCCTCTCTCAGAATGATTGCCAGGTACTCGGCAGACATTGCGTCCGCAGGACCCGCTGATTGCCTCCCCCGCTGTGTCCAATCACAGTGGGAGTGGAGCTCCAGTGGCGGGCGCCTGAGCCCAGGGCCAAAAAAAGAAAATCATGTGCAGGTACATGATTTCACCCTTAAGGGCCGCCCTGCCGCAGTATATTTAAGTGGGGCAGTCCTTAAAGCGGAACGTCGGACATTTGTTTCATCTATTAAATCTTCTGCCCTTGTTGTTTTAACTTTTGATAGTAAAACATTTTTTTTTTCTGCCAGTAAATACCTTATACAGCCCACTTCCTGTTTCTTGTCTGGTAAAAAGCCTAGGCTTATGACATCACGCACAGCTCTCTCTCTAACTCTCGTGAGAGTTTGCCAGGAAGGGAGGGGGGATGAGTCACAAGAGGGCCAATGAGAGCTGCAGAGCTGGAGGTGTGCCTCTGTGTGTCTGTGTAAATCCAGGAAGTGAATTGGCAGCAGCTTCCTTTTTAATTGGTCCCCTAAAGGGGGCTTCCACTTCCGGGTGGAGCCTAACTTAAAGCTAAACTTTAGGCTGTTATACAGAAGAAAAGTTAAAGGATCACTAAAGATATATATATTTTTTTTTAAAAATAACAAACATGTTATACTTACCTCCACTGTGCAGCTCGTTTTGCACAGAGTGGCCCCGAACCTGGTCTTCTGGGGTCCCTCGGCGGCTGTCTCGGCTCCCCCCCGCAAGGACTCAACACCTTTATGCGAGCTCTCTAGAATGCATTAAGGTGAAAAAATGTTTACCTTTACAACCCCCTTTAAAGCAGAACTTCACTCTCTCAATCAACACTGACTATTTTGTGTTTCTAAAGGCAAACTTTTTTTAAAGGATAATAAATATGTTATACTAATCTGCTCTGTGCAATGGTATTGCACAAAACGACCCCGAACCTCCTCTTCTGGGGTCCCCCACCAGCGATCTTGGCTCCTCCTCTTCTGTGTCTGTCCTAGGGTCTCCACTTTTTCTTCAGGCCAAACCTGAACACTTTAGCGGGTCACGGGAATTTTTCTTTTTTTTTTTTATTTAAGGGGGAACGCTGTGGACTCTGGTGTAAAGGAGAACTCTGATGTAAGGGCGTTGCTGCTCACCAAACCTCCCACTTACTTCAGAGTTCCCAGCACCCCCCCCTTCATTTAGGGTTCCCAAAGACCCCCTTACATCAGAGTTCACAGATGCATCCCTTACATCTGAGTCCCTCTTACCTTAGTGTACTCACTGGCTCAGAGGCAGGAGAGAGAAGACTTCAGTCACACACATTGAATGGTGAGCTCACTCACCCGAGGATGGAGGCTCAGGCATCAACACTTTTCATCCACGATGTACAGTATCTCACAAAAGTGAGTACACCCCTCAGTCACATTTTTGTAAATATTTTATTATATCTTTTCATGTGACAACACTGAAGAAATGACACTTTGCTACAATGTAACGTAGTGAGTGTACAGCTTGTATAACAGTGTAGATTTGCTGTCCCCTCAAAATAACTCAACACGCAGCCATTAATGTCTAAACCGCTGGCAACAAAAGTGAGTACACCCCTAAGTGAAAATGTCCAAATTTGGCCCAAAGTGTCAATATTTTGTGTAGCTACCATTATTTTCCAGCACTGCCTTAACCCTCTTGGCCTTGGAGTTCACCAGAGCTTCACAGGTTGTCACTGGAGTCCTCTTCCACTCCTCCATGACAACATCACGGAGCTGGTGGATGTTGGAGACCTTGCGCTCCTCCACCTTCCGTTTGAGGATGCCCCACAGATGCTCAATAGAGTTTAGGTCTGGAGACATGCTTGGACAGTCCATCACCTTTACCCTCAGCTTCTTTAGCAAGGCAGTGGTCGTCTTGGAGGTGTGTTTGGGGTGGTTATCATGTTGGAATACTGCCCTGCGGCCCAGTCTTCGAAGGGAGGGGATAATGCTCGGCTTCAGTATATCACAGTACATTTTGGCATTCATGGTTCCCTCAATGATCTGTAGCTCCCCAGTGCTGGCAGCACTCATGCAGCCCCAGACCATGACACTCCCACCACCATGCTTGACTATAGGTAAGACACACTTGTCTTTGTGCTCCTCACCTGGTTGCCACCACACACGCCTGACACCATCTGAACTAAATACGTTTATTTTGATCTCATCAGAACACAGGACATGGTTCCAGTAATCCATGTCCTTAGTCTGCTTGTCTTCAGCAAACTGTTTGCGGGCTTTCTTGTGCATCATCGGGGGGAGGGAAAATGACTAATTGGGCCCAATTTGGACATTTTCACTTAGGGGTGTACTCACTTTTGTTGCCAGCGGTTTAGACATTAATGGCTGTGTGTTGAGTTATTTTGAGGGGACAGCAAATTTACACTATACGTTATACAAGCTGTACACTCACTACTTTACATTGTAGCAAAGTGTCATTTCTTCAGTGTTGTCACATGGAAAGATAGAATAAAATATTTGCAAAAATGTGAGGGGTGTACTTACTTTTGTGAGATACTGTTGATTGGGCCAAAATGAGGGACAAATGAGGAGGAAAGAGGGACAGAAGGACTTTGTTCCAAAAATGGGACAGTCCCTCGAAATCAGGGACAGTAGGGAGCTATGTATGTGCCTTGTCTTGGTGCATTGGAGTGCTATTCCAAATGAATGGCGCAGAAACGCACATAACATGTTTTGCTGCTCATTAACGCTCAAGTCGGAAATAGGACCTGAGTGTGAAATTTTTCGTCTTGTTGAGGGGCGTTGAGAAGGTAGCGGAGGTTTCCTAGTAGCGGCCTTGAGTAGCACAACCCAACATAAGACGTTACTAGTGGCCGCGCCTGGACCTCGGCCGCCCCCCCTGACACTTCCTATTGTATTTGTAAACACGGTTTAATCAAGGTAGCACAGAACGCATTCGCCTAAGCCGCCGCAGAGGAGAGAGCATATTCACAGCTTGTTCTAATTACCCTGACAGCTAGCCAAGCCTTTCATCTACTTAGTAAGGTTAAATGGTTGTATTTAGTAAACCCGTATGGATTACTCCTAAAATCAGCTTCCTGATGGAAGGGATTACAGCCTTTTTTTTTTTCTCCCGTTTTTTTTTTTCAAGCCAATGTGTTAATCTTTATCTGTGATTTACGGTGCAAAATATTAAATAGATACCAAGTTCATTCACGGGTCTTACCAGGTTGGGGATCTGCCATCTTCAGAAGGACAACACGTTCCATCCAAGACATCAGGTTCAGTTCACAAAGCTTTACATAAGGATAAGGATCTGTATTTTCAGGCACGGGACTGTCATTTTTACATTTCATTGAACTGAGCTGAAAATAACTGTCACTTTAAAAAAAAAAAAGTGTCTGTGATAGCATTGTGAATTGAACCTATCGTCGTAACTTTCAGTGTGCCTTAAAGGAGTATTAAAATCACATCCATCACATTCACTATTAATAAATTCATATATCACTGACTCAAAATGCTGGAATAATATTGTTGAAATCATTTTAAAATGTGTGCATATCCTCAGCCCATCCATCCCTGGAGCTGCAGCTGCTGTTTTTTTTTTTTTTTAGTATTTCCGGTTCTTCATAACAGCCAGCATGGGGGTGATGCATCAGCTTCCACCTGCAACAGTGAAACACCTTTTAGATATGCATGTTCTGGGGAAGGAGCTAGCCACGGGATGGTGTAGACCAGGAGTAGGCAACCTTGGGCCCTCCAGCTGTTGTGGAACTACATTTCCCATCAGGCATTGCAAGGTGGCCTACCGCTGGTGTAGACTATAGCTATACAATCTGCCCTTCAGTTGCATGATTACATTCTCACATTTGCTCCTGGAACAGTTATCAAGCAATTAATGAGCATGGCACACAGTCTGCACCATTCAGTGACTAGCAGGTAGGAATGTGCGCATCTAAAGGGATGCCGGGGATGTGGGGTGCAGGCTAGTCAAGTTCCTCCATCCCGAACTCGCTCATCCAGGTCTTTATGGACCCATTCAGATGCACTGAGAGCAAAGAGTGTAAGAAGTAAGTGAGGACTGAGGAGTGAAAGAACACAATTTTAAAGTGCCATGTTTGGTATCCATTTACTCGGCGTGACATCATCTTTTATATTTTACTGAACAATTGGGTATTATATTGTGTTTTTGTGCATTAAAATCCATTAAAGTGTAATTTTTTCCTAAAAATTTGGGTTGAAAAATATGTACCGTATATACTCGAGTATAAGCCGAGTTTTTTCAGCACATTTTTTTGTGCTGAAAATGCCCCCCTTGGTTTATACTTGAGTCAAGCACTTTTCTGCAGCAGAGAATTACATTTTCCGAACTGAATTTGGGGCCCCATATCTCTGGGCCACTTGACTCGAGTCCGGTCGAAAAGTCCGCTCGTCTCAACCTCAGCTTTGCATATGTTTTAGTGCTAGTTCCTCTGGGTTTGCACACCAAATTTGGTGTTCCTAGCACCAAGTGGCCCCAAAATATGGAGCCCCAAATCGGTAAACTGTGTCCATTTGCAGCTGCCCTAGCGTCGGTTTTTGTCCGTCGGACTAGCATACAGACGAGCGGACTTTTGGACCGGACTCGAGTCCGTCAAAAAGATTTGAAACATGTTTCATTTCTAGGTCCGTCGAACTTTTGGGGAAAAAAAGTCAGCTGGAGCCCACACACGATCGAATTGTCCGACGGACTCCGGTCCGCTGAACCAAGTATGCCGTAAAGTCTGGTCGTGTGTGCGCGGCATTTGGGTCCAGAGACCCCAAATTTTGGCTGCAGCTAGGGGGCATCTAGGAACCCTTAACTACCGAGTTTGAAGTTCGGGGAACCTATGGCTGCGAATGGGCACAGTGAGGCATGCAAATGGGCATTGTTGACCCTCTTTTCCACTTACAGTAGCTGCACATTTCTCACCCGAGGCTTGTACTAGAGTCAATAAGTTTTCCCAGTTTTTTGTGGTAAAATTAGGTGCTTCGGCTTATATTCGGGTCGGCTTATACTCGAGTATATATGGTAATACCCAACATTCTATTTTCTAGGGTCTGTGCTTAGGAAAATATATAATGTTTGGGGAGTTCTAAGTATTTTTCTAGCAAAATAATGCAGATTTTTACATCAAGGAGAGGAATGTCAGTATTGGCCCGGACTGTCATTGGTTAAAGAAGGAGAAGGCCCTAAAATTATGTGAGGATCTATCACTGTACTGCAAGGTCTGTTTTAAAATTCAAATGACTTAGATATGGCAGTGTTAATTTGACGTGAAAATTATTTCTAAGGAGAATTAAAAATTGTAATTAGGTGTGAAATGTGACTTTTTTTAAAATAAAGAATAAGTGTGTTTGAGTTAATATTAACAATTTCCCCTTTGGCCCTTCTTAAAAATATAGTGATAGATAAATGAACCTCAGATGTACTGTAAACGTGGGTTCTTCATGGCCTGATCGGGCAACACTTGGGATATCCCTTCCTGAAGGCTTCATTCACACCTGGGCGTTTGCGACAAAACGCTGTGCAAAAATGACAAATCTCTACAACACTTGTTCTGGCGCCATTCATTTTCAATAGCTCCTAAACGCGTGTTGCGATTTTATCGCAATTCTGCTGCAATTGTCGCAATGCAATTTGTCCCAAAAAGAAGCTCCTGCTTCTTTTTGAGCGACAAGCTTTGCGCGGTGAGATTTTGCAGCGATTGCGGCGCTATTTATCGCACGACAATTGTGTCAGAATCGCACCCCGCGTTTAGGTGCCATTGAAAATGAATGGCACCTGAACAAACGTTGTGCGTTTTGTCATTGTTTTGACAATCGCAATCGCGAGAGCCCAGGAGTGAATGGAGCCTTAAATCAGTAACACTGAGCACCCGTACTCCGTACAAAAATGGCAGTGAATGCTTTCACTGTTATCGTTGGTGTTAATGAGGCCCCATTCATTTAATTATACGAGAACCCCCTAACAGGGCTTTAAAGCAGCCAATGAAGTGCAGTATCGATAGTTGAAAAAATTCAGTTTTATTAGTACAAAAAGTATAAATAGCAAATTATAAAAATCACTGAAAATAAATACTGACTGTTAGAGTCAGGACATGAACTGAATATGGCGTACAATTACAGTGAACAAAGCATACAATTAGAACCAATGCCAGGCACAATGTGTTAAAGGGCAACCAAGGTTGTCTCAAATGTTGGATTCTTAAAATAGGTAACAACAGACAATGCCTATAAATGGGGGCAATACAATACGGTGTATGTGGAACAACGGAAGTTGTATGCGTAAATTCTGACGCGTTTCGACCCTTCCCGGGTCTTCTTCAGAGGATGTTTGTCCACTGTAAAGAGGTCAACATGTGTCAAACATAGCATCAAATCCAACAGTACCAAACTTATATATGTGTACCATCTACTATAGTTGCCTGAATCGTATAATTACCTATTAAAGGAATTCTGAGGCCCCATTCATATTTCGCATAGTGGTAATGCAAATTCCCACTCGCAATTTATTAGGGCGTTCCTGCGTGTCATGCATAGGGTAGCCCAATAACTTAATGGGCTGCCCTATATGCGTTTGTCACCCAAAAGAAGGTCTCCTGTACCATGCCTGCAGTCTCTGACTGTCTCCTGTACCATGCCTGCCGTCCCTGACTGTCTCCTGTACCATGTCTGCACGCTCTGACCGTCTCCTGTACCATGCCTGCAGTCCCTGACCATCTCTTGTACCATGTCTGCACTCTCTGACCGTCTCCTGCACCATGTCTCCACTCTCTGACCGTCTCCTGCACCATGTCTGCACTCTCTGGCTGCCTCCTGTACCATGCCTGCAGTCTCTGACTGTCTCCTGTACCATGCCTGCAGTCTCTGACCGTCTCCTGTACCATGCCTGCAGTCTCTGACCGTCTCCTGTACCATGCCTGCAGTTTCTGACTGTCTCCTGTACCATGCCTGCAGTCTCTGACCGTCTCCTGTACCATGCCTGCAGTCTCTGATGGTCTCCTGTACCATGTCTGCACTCTCTGGCCATCTCCTGTACCATGTCTTCACTCTCTGACGGTCTCCTGTACCTTGCCTGCAGTCTCTGGCTGCCTCCTGTACCATGCCTGCAGTCACTTCTGCCTGTTGCCTCCTCCTTCCCTCTACCAGCTGTCACCTCTGCCCCCATGTCTCACAATAACCCTCCTATCCCCATCCTCTCCCCCCCCCCCCCCAGAGATCACAGCCTTTTCCATCCCAACTCTACCACCCCACAAACCCTATTTCACCCCCCCTCAACTACCTTGCCCTCACTTACCCCTCCCCCCTCCCCAACTCCCGAACAACAACCCCCCGCGCCACCTCCCAAAGCACCCCTCTTCCTAGACGATAGGTATCGGTAATTGATATCGGCGAGTACCCGCAAAAAAGTATCGGTACTCGTACTCTGGAATTGGTGCATCCGTAGTATTTAGTCTCATTGTAGCCTTGATACCCAATTCTAACTAGTCATAGTTCTTTCACGAAACAGGTTTAAAGTAAACTCTGTACAAATGCTTCACTCACAATGCTTTCACTCACACATTATATTCTCTTTTTCTTTTTCTTCTTTTTTTTTTTTAATTTGGATCATAGATTAGCACTAATAACTCGCCGGCTCTATCTTCTGTTTTGACTGGATGCACAAGCTCAGCAGTTATTTCGGCGGAGGATACGGCCCTGGGAATAACTGCTGCGCCCCGACACTCTTAAAGATGTGCTTTTCTCCGAACGCTAATGGTGATATGAGATATACTGACATTTTAATTATAAATCAACCCAGAAATAGAGTTTGGAGAAAAGCATGAATAATAATTAGATCCATCATCTCCAAATTCCATTGTGAAACGGAGTTATTTTGATGTTCTGGAAGACTTTTCAGAGACTCTTTGTTCATCTAAGGCTAGGATGCACTGCAAAAGGAGATGGGTGAGAAGTTAAAGTTTATTCAAATCCAAGAACAAAAAATGGAATATATTGTACCTTACCAGTCCTTGGATATGGTGACTGCATTTGTTTTCTTTGCTCAGGCTTTTTTTTTTCCCTTTACTTTCACACAATGATCCTGCCATTTAAACCCTTCCTGTCCTAGAGTGACCACAGATACACAGTGTACAGCATATATAAAAAGAGCAACACTGCCATCCTAGGACAGGAATTGTGTTAGGTCTATAGAGCACCTCCCTCTCTCCTCGTCTCCTAATATAGGGGGAGGTGTTCTGTAGTTTACCGAAGAGACTTGGTAAAACTGATAACATTCTTTGATTTCTTAGTTCAGTGCTGGATTTCGGTTAGGATTAACAGGTATTTTTTTTGTTTTTTTGTACAAGCATAAAATATGTACATATTGCAAAAATGAAAACGTATGCAGCTACCACATCTACGTACAGTACGTATGTCAGCTGTGCTCTGCTCCGCCAGTATTGGGTCCAGGGTCATGACCATAGCATCAACTTTATTTGAGTTACTGCACATGCTCAGTAACTAAAAAAAAGTATTCTGTCCGCAGCCTCTGACCATCTGTTGTACCACGTCTGCAGTCTCTGATCATCATGTATCATGTCTGCAGTCTCTGATGATCTCTTGTATCATGTCTGCAGTCTCTGACCATCTCCTCTATCATATCTGCAGTCTCTGACCATCTCCTCTATTATGTCTGCAGTCTCTGACCATCTCCTCTTTCATATCTGCAGTCTCTGACCATCTCCTCTATCATGTCTGCAGTCTCTGACCATCTCCTCTATCATGTCTGCAGTCTCTGACCATCTCCTCTATTATGTCTGCAGTCTCTGACCATCTCCTCTATCATGTCTGCAGTCTCTGACCATCTCTTGTATCATGTCTGCAGTCTCTGACCATCTCTTGTATCATGTCTGCATTTTCTAACCATCTCTTGTATCATGTCTGCAGTCTCTGACCATCCCTTGTATCATGTCTGCAGTCTCTGACCATCTCCTGTATCATATCTACAGTCTCTGACCATCTCGTATCATGTCTGCAGTCTCTGACCATCTCCTCTATCATGTCAGCAGTCTCTGACTATCTCTTGTACCATGTCAGCAGTCTCTGACTATCTTCTGTATCATGTCTGCAGTCTCTGACCATCTCTTGTATAATGTCTGTAGTCTCTGACCATCTCTTGTATCATGTCTGCAGTTTCTGACCATCTCTTGTATCATGTCTGAAGTCTCTGACCATCGGTTGTATCATGTCTGCAGTCTCTGACCATCTCCTGTATCATGTCTACAGTCTCTTACCATCTCTTGAACCAGGTTTGCAGTCTCTGACCATCTCTTGTATCACGTCTGCAGTCTCTGACCATCTCCTGTATCACGTCTGCAGTCTCTGACCATCTCTTGTACCATGTCTGCAGTCTCTGACCATCTCATGTATCATGTCAGCAGTCTCTGACTATCTCTTGTACCATGTCATCAGTCTCTGACTATCTCCTGTATCATGTCTGCAGTCTCTGACTATCTCCTGTATCATGTCTGCAGTCTCTGACCATCTCCTGTATCATGTCTGCAGTCTCTGACTATCTCCTGTATCATGTCTGCAGTCTCTGACCTTCTCTTGTATCATGTTTGCAGTCTCTAACCATCTCTTCTATCATTTCCGCAGTCTCTCACCATCTCTTGTATCATTCCAATAGTCTTTGACTATATCCTGTTGTGCATCTGCTATCTCTGATTATGATTATTCACAGAATTTTATATGCAGACCTATGGTGACATCGGGGGCTGCACTTGAGCCCCCCCCCCCTGTTTCAGGAAAGTTGCCTATCGGTGCTTTAGCTGTCTTCCTCCCATATCCCAGCACCTCTGCAGAGTCTCCAGGTTCGGTTTGGCGTTCGGCTGGTTAAACACGAGGCACGCTGACTCTAACTGAGATTAATTTTTGTTGAAAATAAAAATTATTTTTAATCTGCCATTTTACCACTAAAAACAGCTCCGCTAAGTGTTTCCAAGAAGTCTGACATTTGCAGTTCTGGATTCATTTGATTTAATTAGTTAATGCATTAAAATTCATGTTTGGAAATTACAATGTTTTTTTCCTTTAAATGCTCATTCATTCAATGTCATGCTTCCCTAATTGATCAACTTTAGTTTTGTGTTCCATTTATTTTCCGTACAAATGTACCTCGGTGAAGGGAGAGCACATCTCTCGCATAATTACATTAATAGCGGTAATGGGGACAGTTTAAAGAATGTGCCAGCAAATTTAAACCTTGCTGTCCGTTTATTAAATGCAACATTTTTCAGAGCTAGTGCATTTAAAGCTGAAGATTAATCTGCTAACATTTTTGTCTTCCCTGGTTCCTCCTCTTCCCCTGTACCGATATGTTGATGATTTTTTTTTTTTTTTTTTTTAGAAAAGATCTGTTTTTTTTACATACCCTATTTTAGATACTGTGATGTCATCACTGGGTTTCTGTGCATCTCTATGCAATGCAGGCAGATCATAGCTAGTGGGAGGGGCCTGTAGGGTGCCCTTGAAAACAACACCCTGCCTCAGTACTCCTCTCAAGAGCCCTGAGTCCTGATGAAGCAGTGGGCTGGCTCTTGGGAGGAGTTATGCAAATATTAAAATACCTTAATGTGTGGGCCTTCCTAGGCAGGATCTATTTGCTTGATTAACCCCTTCAGATCTGCGCTATAGCCGAATGACGGCTACAGCGCAGATCTACTTTGCCGGGAGGCCGTCAATAGACGTCTTCCCCTTTGCATGCTCCGCGCGCACCAGGGCACGCGCGGCGCGCTGTGATCACCGAGTCAATGAGACTCGGGTGATCACAGATCAGAGTAAGGGACCGATACTGGCCCCTTACCATGTGATCAGCTGTCAGCCAATGACAGCTGATCATGTGATGTAAACAGAAGATCGGTAATCGTTTTTTTTTCTCCTCACGCTTACAGCGTGAGGAGAAAAAAAAGCAGATCACTGGCTTCTGTGCAAGGGACATCGGTCCCGAAGAGGAAGAGGCAAAGCCGCCTCATCTGTGCCCACCATTACCGCCTGCCAGTGCCACCTGACAGTGCCCACAGTGCCACAAATCAGTGCCCCCAAGTGCATAAGTGCCAGCAATCAGTGCCACCTATCAACGCCCATGAGTGCCACCTATCAATGCCCACCAGTGGTGCCAATCAGTGCCTCATCAGTGCCACCTAGCAGTGCTGCCCATCAGTGCCACCTGCCAGTGCCCACAGTGCCACGAATCAGTGTCCACCAGTGCATAAGTGCCAGCAATCAGTGCCACCTATCAATGCCCACGAGTGCCACCTATTACTGCCCACCAGTGGTGCCAATCAGTGTCTCATCAGTGCTACCTACCAGTGCCGAACATTGTCCATCACTGCCACCCATCAATGCCCATCACTGCCACCCATCAGTGCCCACAACTGCCACCTATTAGTGCCCATCACTGCCAGCTATCAGTGCCAACTATCAGTGCCACCTATCAATGCCCATCAGTGCAGCCCATCAGTGCCACCCATCAGTGCCACATCTCAGTGCCCACCAATTCCACCTATCAGTGCCCATCAGTGCCCCCTCATCAGTGTACATCAATGAAGGAGAAAAATTACCTGTTTGCAAAATGTATTAATAAAATAGTTTTGTATTTTTTTATTTTAATTCGGTCTTTTTTAATTTTTAAATTTACAAAAAATAAAAAACAGAGAGGTGATCAAATACCACCAAAAGAAAGCTCTATTTGTGGGGAAAAAAGTGATAAAAATTTCATTTGTGTACAGTGTTGTATGACCGCGCAATTGTCATTCAAAGAGTGACAGCGCCAAAAGCTGAAAATTGGTCTGGGCAGGAAGGGGGTTTAGGTGCCCGGTAAGCAAGTGGTTAATAGAACTAAAATCAAATTAATGAAAAGGTTGTTTTTTTTCTATCTTGAGTTCTGTATTTGAGAGACATCAAGGAGCCTGCCATGAGAGTGTTTGGGACTAGCTCATAAGTGTCCCAAGCATGGGTTCCCAGATCACCAGGTTACTGACAAAAAGGTGTATGCCAGTGCAGTCTGTACTCCCCACTGCGCTCAACCGAAGCAGCACTGCAGAGGGGTCAGGAAGTTGTGAGGAACTATGTTCCACTATGATTTCCTGTGGTCACCAGGGGAACAGCTGGGTGGCCATCTTGGGGCAGGGCAGGATCTATTTAAGACTCTGGCTCCTGGGTTTGGTGCGCTTTCTGTGAGTGGCCAGTGTAGAGACAGGTTCCCCCGTCTGGCAGGGACAGCGCATAGTGGCAGGGAGTGGGAAAAGTGCAGGGATTATGCTATCTCCGCTTAGGAAGCCTCTCATTTGGGTGTGGACCTGCCTGGCTGCATTCCTGCTTCTCGTAGTTGAAGCTGCTGGCATCATTTCAGGATACCCTCCTCTTGTTCTACATCATTCAAACTTTCTTAATACATTATTCTCTTCCATCTCAGCCTCTGTGTGATCTCTGCTCATTGACACACCACGCTGCAAGATCTGAGCAGGTGGACTTGGTCTTCCTGCATGCACCCCCATAATAGTTACATTTTCAGTTTTGGCTAAAATATAGCTTACTTTTACGTTTTTTTAATAGCTTTGGTTTTTATGACTACTACAGTTGTAGCACCCCCTTACCCACTTAAGGCAGTTAGGGATCCATCCACAAGTACCTACATGGGCTACCATTTCCGCTTAGGGCAGAATCCTTGACTGTTCGTGAGTTGGAAGAAATTTAGGTGGAAGATTTAACCGAGTTTATTACAGTCAAAAACCCAGGCCGAGAGGGGTTAGGGAACAGGATATCCAAAAAAGACCAGAAAAAATGTAGACTTTGAATCTCTACTCACAGTCAATACAGAAGGACATTTAAGCCGGTCTGTCACTCTATGTTCTTTAGACCGTGTTGTAGTATTAATGTAGCATCCATACTCATTGGATGAGCCACCAGAACTACCTACAATGCATAAAGCTTCTACCCAGTTCATTCAGTCACTCTTCACCAATGAGAATGTCACCCCTGGTGCCCTAAATCCAGGTAGTCACATTCCTTCACCGACACTACCCCGCCTAGTAGGACAGCGGGAGGCTTTGGGCCCAAGACTCTGTTGTAGTGCAGGAAGAGAGAACTCCAGCAATACTCCTTTCCCAAGCAATGGACCTGGGAGGAAGAGAGCTTTCCAAGGTTACCTTTGACCAGGGGCTGACTGGCAACTTTCGGCCCAGGGGGCAAGTACAGCCCAGAGGCCCATGGTGTAGCGACTTGGCCTCCCTCCTGCTCCCCCTCTTCCCTGCCTCCTCCTGACCCTCAACCTAGGCTGAAGCTCTGCTCCAGGTACTCTCTGCTCACCGGTCGAGCTGGACAGTGCCTACTGCACCGACTCTAGGCTCCTGAACTGGACAGGAGGGGGGGGGCGAGGGCCACAGGGAAGAGGAGCCTCTGCTTGGACATGCGTACACCATCCATGCCGGGGGTGGGGCGCTCTTCATCCTGCACTCGGTAGGACACAAGTGGGGATTTTTTTACTCCTCTTAAGCAGGAAGCCTTTAGGCATGTCTGGGTCGAAAGTGGTGCAGCCTATTTACGGGGCCTCAGAGTGGCCTGGGGGGGCGGTTGCCCCCCACCCCAGTCTGCCCCTGCCCCTGACAAGGATTTGTTATAATCATTATTATTAGTGTTACTATGTGTTTAAGTATAGGTCTATAAAATAGGATATTAAGAATGATCTCTTACCTAGAAAGCATTGCATCTATGTGAACTCGTGCTGCATCATTATTCATTCCTGAAGAGAACCACCTTAATCAATTTCCCCAACACCCGGAATATTTACACCCTTCCCCAACACGCTACACTGGCAATAAATCTCCTTAGTTGTTGGCCCAGAAGACATAAATAATCATATCCCAGATTATGGGATCATCTCACACTATTGCCAGGGACACTTCCCAACAGCAGGCAGAAGCAAACGATAACGCCGAGCTTATAGAAAATATGATGAAAGCAAAACTATCTGTTAGAAATCCTGTATATATAGCTCTACAGAACAGACAAGTCCACTTGTGGTTTATCTCCTGCTTAAAGAGGAACTGCAGTCTGCTCACATAATTTGTAATAAAAACATCTTTGCCATTCTGAAGCTTCCCTCCAACCACTTTGCATATTATTTTATATATACTGTGATTCTGTACTATGCCAAAATATGCTGTAGAAATCTCCCTCCACTGAGTCTGGCTGCAGCCATTTTAACTGTGGGCAGCTAAAGCTGCTGCCTGTTCACTTCCTGGATTTACACAGAGACACACCTCCAGCTCTGCAGCTCTCATTGGCCCTCTTATGACTTATCCCCTCTTCCTTCCTGGCAAACTCTCACAAGAGTGTGAGAGAGAGAGCTGTGCATGATGTCATAAGCCTAGGCCAGGGATATGCAATTAGCGGACCTCCAGCTGTTGCAGAACTACAAGTCCTATGAGGCATAGGAAGACTCTGACAGCCGCAAGCATGGCACCCAGAGGCAGAGGCATGATGGGACTTGTAGTTTTGCAACAGCTGGAGGTCCGCTAATTGCATATCCCTGGCCTAGGCTAATGACCAGACAAGAAACAGGAAGTGGGCTGTGAAAGGTATTTTCTGGCAGAAAAAAAAATGTTTTACTATCCAAAGTTAAAACAACAAGGGTAGAAGATTTAATAGATGGAAAGATGAAAAAAAAATGACTGAAGGTCCGCTTTAACTGCAGATAGGAAACAGGAAATTTATTACAGAGAAAAGACATAGAGCATACCATAGATGCAGCTACAAACCCATAAACACTGCCATCTACTGGTTAAATAATATATCTCTACTGAATACTGATATTGATGTAGTTGTTGCATAAAATACAAATGAACATTGTATTCCAAAATGCCACGGGGTATACACTATATAAAGCTGGCAGATAAGTCATACACCCTGTGGAAGAGAAAGGAGAAAGGTGAAGCAGCACACTAAAAAGCTCTAGACATGTGCAGAACAAATTCATTTGTTTTGATTTTTTTTTTAGTTAAATTCATTGAATTTATGTTTGAAATTTGTTTAGTTTTGTTTCGCTTATTCATTTTCAAATTCAGCTGAATAAAAAAAATATTGAATCAGCATTAAAATTTGAATTTATTCTATTTGAAATTCGAATTTCAGAAGACGGTTATACTCTTTCTTTTTTATTCTATTCTATTGGTTATTTTTCTCTTCTATTCTATTATTTACTATTTTTTTATTTTCTATTCCATTTTATTCTTTTCTGTTCTATTCCAATCTATTCTATTCTTTTCTATTATTTTCTATTCTATTCTTTTATTTTCTAGACTATTCTTTTCTATTCTAGTCCTTTGTTTTCTACTCTATTTTATTGTATTCTTTTATTTTATACTCTGTTCTTTTTAAAATTCGAATTTTAAAAGACAGTTATAATCTTTCTATTTTTATTCTATTCTATTGTTTTTTCTCTTCTATTCTATATTTTTCTATTCTTTTATTTTCTGTTCCATTTTATTTGTTTCTGTTCTATTCTATTCTTTTCTATTTAATTCTATTTTTTTCTATTCTTTTATTTTATATTCTAATCCTTTATTTTCTACTCTATTTTATTGTATTCTTTTATTCTCTATTCTGTTATTTTTTGTTCTTTTCAAAATTTGAATTTCAGATGATGGTTATATCTTTTTATTTTTTTCTATTCTATTCTATTGTGGGTTTTTTTTCTCTTCTATTCTATTCTTTTCTATTCTTTTATTTTATATCCTATTTTATTCTTTTCTGGTCTATTCTAATCTACTCTATTCTTTTCTATTCTATTCTATTCTATTCTTTTATTTTCTATTATATTCCTTTATTTTCTACTCTATTTTATTGTATTATTATTGTATTCTTATTAGTTTCTATTCTGTTCTTTTCATAATTCGAATTTCAGAAAACTGCTATATTCTTTCTATTTTATTCTGTTCTATTCTATTCAAATCAAATCTGCTCTATTTTTTTCTATTCTATTCCTTTATTTTCTACTCTATTTTACTGTATTATTATTGTATTCTTATTATTTTCTATTCTGTTCTTTTCAAAATTTGAATTTCAGAAACCGGCCATATTCTTTCTATTTTATTCTATTCTTTTCTATTCTATTCTCTTTAAATCTACTCTATTTTTTTTTCTATTCTATTCCTTTATTTTCTATTCTATTCTTTTATATTCTATACTATGCTTTTTGAAATTCCAATTTCTAATTTTGGAAGATGGCTTTATTCTAACACTAATATACACAGTCTTTGAAGGAAATCAGCAATATTCAGCAATATGTTTATATTTCAAACTTGTTTTTGAATTCCATTCAAATTCAAGTTTCAGCCAAAATATTTTTTTTGGTTATTTTGGATTAGTTTAAATTCGTTACTGTTGTAATTCAGGAATTCGGATATATCTTAATGTCTGAATAACGAAAAATGTGTCTGAATTTCGATTCAGAACGAAACATGTCTAATGAGCTCATTATTCTGCTACTGCTCTCTCCTTCTATCAGCTGGTCTCCTTCCACTGCTGAACAATTGTCCACCGCCTGATGTGCTGCTTCTCCCTCCACCTCTCTGAGCTCTGCTGTACGGTAGACTGTAAAAAGCTGACACGTAATCGAATTCAGATATTTACACAACTTGTATTTTATGATTACAGAGCTGCTTTATTGTGTGTCTTTTATGTCTTTAAATGTATGGGTGGCCTTCATGAGGGGGGTGCCTAAAATTTGAGTCTCAATGAGCCAATCACACGGGGAGATGACATTTCTGGGGTTGCCCAATTGCAGTGACTTTTAGAGCAAATTACAGCGGCTGCAGATTGAAAAGCAAAGGTAATTTTTAACCACTTCAGCCCCGAAAGAATGTACCCCTTCCTGACCAGGCCATTTTTTGCGAATCGGCAGTGCGTCGCTTTAACTGGCAATTGTGCGGTCCTTTTTTTCCCATAAATAGAGCTTTTTTTTGGTGGTATTTGATCACCTCTGCATTTTTTTAACTAATTTAATGTTTGTTTTTTTGCGCTATAAACAAAAAAAGAATGACAATTTAAAAAAAAAAAAAAAAGTTACTTTCTACTATAAAACATTTCCAAAAAAAAAAAAAAAATGTAAAAAAACTAATTTATTCATCAGTTTAGGCAGATATGTATTCTGATAGAATTTTGATAGAAAAAAATCTCAAAAAGCATATATTGAATGGTTTGCACAAAAGTTATTGCGCCTACAAAATAAGGAATAGATTTATGGCATTTTTATTTTTTATTTTTACTAGTAATGGCGGCGAAAAGTGAAAATTGTATTTATTTTTTATTTGCTGTTATTATTTCCACAAAAGTCGAGTTAAAAAACTTCAGCCCTGGAAAGATTTACCCCCATAATGACCAGGCCATTTTTTGCGATATGGCACCGCGCCGCTTTAACTAACAATTGCGCGATCTTGCGACTCTGTACCCAAAATTAACGTCCTTTTTTTTCCCCACAAATAGAGCTTTCTTTTGGTAGTATTTGATCACCTCTGCGCTTTTTATTTTTTTTTAATATAAACAAAAAAACAAAAAACAAAAAAAGTAATAATAATTTTTACTTTCTGCTATAAAACATTTCCAAAAAAAAAAAAATGTAAAAAGAAAAATGTATTCATCAGTTTAGGCCGATATGTATTCTGCTACATATTTTTGGTAAAAAAAAAAAAAAATATCGCAATAAGCTTATATTGATTGGTTTGCGCAAACGTTATAGCGTCTACAAAATAGGGGATAGATTTATGGCATTTTTATCTATTTTTTTTTTTTTACTAGTAATGGCGGCGATCAGTGATTTTTAGCTGGACTGCGACATTGCGGGAGGGGGGGATGATCGCGGGTGGCCAGTGGACATCGAGTCCGCCAGACCTGCTGCTGGTCGGAGGCGCGCGCGCGCCCACAAAATTGATTTCCCACGCCGAAGTACAGCTACGGCGCTTGTTGCGGGAACGAGCCACCTCGCCGCAGTATAATGACGGCGGCTGGTCGGGAAGCGTTTAATATCTGTAGATTACAGTATGGCCCGTCTAGCAATTGTATGTGCTATTTTTTATCTTTTTTTTTAATTTTTAATTTTTTTTATTTGCTGTTATTTTTTTTCCACAAAAGTGGAGTTAAAAATGTACTTAGTGCTTGTATATTTCAGATAAACCGCATCAGTATATGTGAAATAAGCTCACACTCACACATGGGAAGTTAGCAGTGCATACATTTGTATATTGGGACGGTCTCTGTCTTTGCCAGTAATCTAATTATTGATGCATGGCTTCGTTTGTATAAAGGGGCTTTTTCAAGGTTACACATGACTGATGTCCGCCGCGGCTCACAATCAGGGATGCTTTAGTAGCCAGTCCGCAAACATATGTCACTGTTTCCACATTGTGTCACTTTCATTAAACGCCATGAATCCACCGAGCCACCTGCCTTCCTGTTCGTCTTCTGCGGACAGCGACCTCTTAGTATGTGATGGGCCCCAAAGAGCCCCAGAAATACAAGCACTTGTACACGCCCCCTGCAACCTTTGCCTTTGAGGTTGTCGAGAGGTTAAAAATCCCAGCATGCCTACCAACCAAATAATAACCCAACATCTGAAGAGCTCCACAAAGTACAGGGGACAAACATTATAGACTTTTTTTTTTTAGCAGAGACCCTAGAGATTAAAATGATGGTTGTTGCAATTTTTTTATGTCACACAGCACAGTAGCTTTTTGGTAAAATACAAAAGATGAAAATGACTTAGAACCCCCAAACATTATAGATTTTTTTTTTAGCAGAGGTCCTAGAGAATAAAATGATGGTTGTTGCAATTTTTTATGTCACACGGTATTTGCACAGTAGCTTTTTGGTAAAATATAAAAGATAAAAATTACTTAGAACCCCCAAACATTATAGTTTTTTTTATTACTATTATTTATTTTTTTTTTTTTTAGCAGAGACCCTAGAAAATAAAATGGTGGTTGTTGCAATTTTTTTTGTCACACGGTATTTGCACAGTAGCTTTTTGGTAAAATATAAAAGATGAATATAAAAGATGAAAATTACTTAGACCCCTCAAAAAATTATAGATTTTTTTTTTTTTTTTTTTTTTAGCAGAGACCCTGGAGAATAAAATGGTGGTTGTTGCAATTTTCTTATGTCACACGGTATTTGCATAGTAGCTTTTTGGTAAGGTATAAAAGATGAAAATTACTTAGAACCCCAAACATTATAGATTTTTTTTTTTTTTTTTAGCAGAGACCCTAGAGATTAAAATGGTGGTTGTTGCGATTTTTTTATGTCACGTGGTATTTGAACAGTAGCTTTTTGATAAAATATAAAAGATGAATATAAAAGATGAAAATTACTTAGAACCCTCAAACATTATAGATTTTTTTTTTTGGCAGAGACCCTGGAGAATAAAATGGTGGTTGTTGCAATTTTTTTTATGTCACACGGTATTTGCACAGTAGCTTTTTGGTAAAGTATAAAAGATGAATATAAAAGATGAAAATGACTTAGAACCCCTAAACATTATATATATATATATATATATATATATATATATATATATATATATATATATATATATATATATATATATTAGCAGAGACCCTAGAGAATAAAATTGTGATTGGTGCAATTTTTTGTCACACGGTATTTGCACAGTAGCTTTTTTGGTAAAATATAATAGATGAAGTTACGCCGAGTCAATAGATACCTAACACGTCACGCTTTAAAATTGTGCACACTCATGGAATGACAACTTTTTGGGGAAAAAATAAACTCTAATGAATTTGAATGCAAAAAAACAAAAAAAAAACACAATATAACAACAGGAAGTTGCTGTGACCTTGTGACTTGCTACAAATTTACAATGTTACAGTTTGGTCAATAGGGGAGAGGTGACTGAGGAAATGCTTCTTGCTGCCTGCAGCAGACTGAGAATCGCTGGACAGGAAAACGGGGACTGCTGTTTAACTTGCTTAAGGACCGCCCCTCGTACATATAGTGCGGCCCTATAGCGCAAAATCACGTACCTGTACGTGATTTTTTTCTTCCAGGTCTGGGGCATGCACGTGCACTGGCAGCAACCCGCACCCGCTCTGATTGGACACTGCGGGAGCCTATCAGCGGGTCCGGCGGATCCGCTGTTTGTTCCCGAGGCAGACAGAACGGCGGTCTGCCTATGTAAACATTGTTATGTGACAGGAGAAGACAGAGATCTTGTGTTTCTGCTAAGCATGAACACGGACCTCTGTCTGCTTACAGTACAAGCACCTCCCCCGCAGTTAGAAAGCACTTCCTAGGACACATTTAATCCTTTGATCGCCCCTGATGTTAACCCCTTCCCTGCTAGTGTCATTAGTACAGTGACAGTGCATATTATTTAGCACTGATCACTGTATTAGTGTCACCGGTCCCCAAAAAAAGTGTCAAAAGTGTCAGTTAGTGTCCAATTTGTCAACTGCAATGTTGCAGTCCCAGTATAAGTCTTTTTTTGTTTATAGCGCAAAAAATAAAAACGGCAGAGGTGATCAAATACCACCAAAAGAAAGCTCTACTTGTGGTGGAAAAAAGTCTCAATTTTATTTGTGCACAGTGTTGCACGACCGCGCAATTGTCAGCTAAAGCAACGCAGTGCCATATCACAAAAAATGGCCTGGTCATGAAGGGGGTAAAACCTGCTGCCTCTTTCCACTGTCCCTTTCACCACAGTCCACACTTCTGGTTCTGCACCCATCTCAGACTGCATGCTCCCAGTCCTCTCTGGTGTGCCTCCCCAGTCCTCCTGACTGTGCCTCACTCACCAGCCCTCCTGGCTACGACCGGTTGTCCTCCCTGGAGTCTCTTAGCAGTGCTCCCTCCCGCTGTCCTCTCTTTGCTCTCTCTTGTGCCTCCGGTCCAAGATCTCTTCATGCGTTCTTGAAGGTGGTCCCAACTGCACCCAAGCCCAGGCCCAAGGTCACCCCCCCCCAGACTAGGGAGCCACCTCAAAGTCCCCAACAGCCTTCACACTCTCTCACTCCAGCTCTTCCACCTGACAACTCCCCCCCAGCTGGGCTGACTCTGGGTATTTAAGGAGGCTGCCCCTGCCAATCCAGGTTGGGGATTGGTCAGGGCTCCCTAAAACTCCCCAGGCAGCTCCACCTCTCCTCTCCTCCTCTCTTCCTCTCTTTCCAGAACTTTCTGGAGATAAGAGGGAGGTCTCAGTGACGCTGCCTGTGAGTCACCAGCTGCTACCCTGAGCCACTCCCAGCCCATATCAAATCAAAACAAACAGGCCTGGCTGGCAGCCTAAATTTTCTTATCCTACAAAATCCTGTCTCTAGCACCTACCTACCTAGAGGGTGCTACATCACTATGGACCAAAATCTCTGAGGAATGTTTCCAACCCGGTATTAGCAAGGTGTACTTAATAAAGTGGCCAGTGAGTGTATATAGTTAGGAATTTATTCATGTAGACTTGTAAGGGTACGATAAGGACCACTGTAATGCTTACTACAATCGGTATGGGTTATAATGACCTGTTATGTTTAACAAGTCCTGTTTAGCATAGAATTCAGGAAGTATTTGGGATTGTTTTGGGTGCACAATTACAAACAAAATCATTTATAGAAAAATAGAAATTTATTAGGAAAATATTAAAAACAAACATCCAAAGATGAGTAATGATATTAAAGTACTTTTACAAGTGCAAACTGATTTCATCTCTACATGTTTCGCCTTGATTAGTGGCTTCTTCAGGAGAAATTATTGATATCAGGCACAGTAAACACTAGAAATAGAAAGATGTTTTGAGAAAAAAAGTGTCACGAGAGCCACGTACCGAAGTAGTGGGGAAGCCTTCCTTGCACCTCAGGTCCTTGAAGCCTCTGGAGATGGAGACAGAGACTTGGTGGACACTGAGTGGCATGGGTGCCAGGGGTGCGGAGCACCATGCAAGCCTTAGTCCGAGATCAGAGCCAGTCCAGTTTGGCAACCAAGTATAAAAGGGTTAATCAGAAGAAGAATGCTCGAGATCCAAGCCGGGATTGGTTCCAATCTGGTAGCTGAGTACAAAAGGGGCAAAGAAGTAGAATGGTCAAGGTACAAATCCAAGGTCAATGGCAAGCAGCAAACAAGAGTAGTCGAATAGGTTTCCAGGTCACAAGTTCAGACAGATCACACACTAGCACAGAAACAAAGGGGGACTGAAGATAATCCAGCAATTTGGCAGTGTCTGGGCTGGGCTTATATAGGGAATTTTGAGGTCACTTCCTGTGCGCCTCCTGGGCATTTTTCCCGCCTTTTTCCATCAGGTGGAGGTCACTTCCTGTGCGCCTCCTGGGCATTTTCCCGCCTTTTTCGCTCAGGTTGAGGTCACTTCCTGTGCGCCTCCAGGGCATTTTTCTGACTTTTTCCATCAGGTCTTCTGCGCAAGTCCGGGTTGGCGCAGTGAGGTGTCTTTGGCGCATGCTCAGTTGGCACAGATTTCCTCTTGCTGCAATGAGCCATTGGTGCATGCGTAGTAAGCCCTGGACTCTTACATAAAGCAATAAACAATCACAAAAATTTCTTTATTGCTTTATTTCTTTCTATTTCTAGTGTTTACTGTGCCTGATATCAATAATTTCTCCTGAAGAAGCCACTAATCAAGGCGAAACATGTAGCGATTAAATTAGTTTGCACTTGTAAAAGTACCTGTAATATCATTACTCATCTTTGGATGTTTGTTTTTTAATATTTTCCTAAAAAATGTCTATTTTTCTATAAATGATTTTGTTTGTAATTGCGCACCCCAAAAAATCCCAAATACTTCCTGAATTCTCTACTTATTTATAAGGGATGTGGTGCAGTATTTATGCAAAAATCTTCTCTCCTGTTTAGCATAGACGCTCATCCCCTACCGCGTTCCCGGAGTCTGCAAGTCATTACTTGATTAAAGATACATTGGTGTGATATTTCCAACTTCAGTAAACTCGTGAGCATACTTTTATAAAGTATCAGCAAACTATGGATCCGTTCGTCTCGAGGCAGAACGCGTCTTTACTGCCGATCAATAAGTTTTATCCCTCCACATCGTACATCTCTGCAGCGAGCAAAACTTTACTAGGCAGAAGGCACACAGATTTCCATTTTAGGAGAGAAAGAAAAAAAAAAAAGGACTGACAAAATACAATTTGTTCCGCAAACCTGGAAATCTGCACTTTGCAATTTCACGAAAATTGTTTTCGCTTGTTGCTTCTATTTACAATAAAACGTTTAGAAAGATCATACAATTTTTCTCATGCACGCGCCACCAAATACAATTGCAGTTTTTTTTTTTTTTTACAGAACAATACTCGTAATTGAGTTATTTTTTATTTTATGAATGATGGATGTAAATTTGTATATACTAAAAAGGTTTTATACACAAAATATTTGTAAAAAAAAATAAAAATTTAATTGTAACTGTATGAAAATAAAAAAATGAGACATTAAAGCGGAGTTCCACCCATAAAAAAAAAAAAAAGTCATTACTGTACAACAAATAATATAATAAATGACATTTGGTAAAAAAAAAATGTAACTTACCTTTTCATGCCTGTTGCTATGTGGTCCCTTCAAATCTTCCTCTTCCTCACCGCGGCTCCTTACGTCACTTCCCTGACGTTGTGTGTCATAATTTCCCAGGAGTCAGTGGGCAGCGCAGAGGGCTTCGATGCCATCACAACAGGGCGGGCACTTCCAACGATGACGCCCGTTGTGATGGCAACCTGAGAAGTTGACGGCGCTGCGATACTGTAAAAATGCACGTGCGCGAGAACGGGCGGTGCATGTTGGTCACTCAGCCGCACCGTATACTGGAACATTATGCTTGTTCCAGGATAGCAATATGGGAATGGCCTAGAAGCAATTTTATAAGTTGATTTTTTATATTAAACTGGACATCGGGTGACAAATTTTTCTGTCTATGTTATGACCTTAAGAAATGTTTAAAAAAAAAAAAATACATGTCATTGGAACTTCACTTTAAGGGCTGGTTCACACCAGATGCAGTGGGACTGCATTGGGAGGCTTTTCCAGCGCAGTTCCACTGCATGGACAAGGCAAAACGCCTTGTCTTCTATCTGCCTGGTTCACACCACTGCAAGTACCGTATTTATCGGCGTATAACACGCACAGGTGTATAACACGCACATTAATTTTAAGAGGGAAGTTTCAGGAAAAAAATGTTTATTTTAAATAAGGAACTTTAAAGCAAAATAGGGGTCAGTGCCCATCTGCAGTCTCACTATTGCCATCAATACAGCCTCATCAATGCCCATCTGCAGCCTCACAAGTGCCATCAATGCAACCTCATCAGTCCACATCAATGCAGCAGACTCACCATTGCCATCAATGCAGCAGCCTCACCATTGCCATCAATGCAGCAGCCTCGCCATTGCCATCAGTGCAGCCTGATCGATGCCCAACTGCAGCCTAGAGGGGACAGGGAGGGGGGCGGCCCAGGACACGGGACTTCCTTTTACAGAGGCTGCCAAGTAAACAGGAGATTCTCACTGTATGTAATCTGACATCGCTCATCCCGCCCCCCTCCCTGTCCCCTCCGAGGCATCTAAAATTGAAGTATTGGCGTATAACACGCACATGCTATTTACACCCAATTTTTAGGGTGAAAAAGTGAGTGTTATACGCCAATAAATACAGTATTTTGCAGTGGTGTGTGCGGGCACAATTCAGCGCATTGTAAAGCCATCCACTGGCTCGCATCGAATGGCCGGCAATTGAACTTTATGAGATGTCTGTGTGACATCTCAATAAAGTTTGTTTGAAATTTAAAGAAAGGAAACCGCCGAGCTCAGCGCATGATCACTGCACTGATCTAGCAATATACAGTTGTGCTTATAAGTTTACATACCCTGGCAGAATTTATGATTTCTTGGCCATTTTTCAGAGAATATGAATGATAAAACAAACTTTTCTTTCACTCATGGTTAGTGTTTGGCTGAAACTATTTATTATCAATCAACTGTGTTTACATTTTTTAAATCATAATGACAGAAACTACCCAAATGACCCTGATCAAAAGTTTACACACCCTGGTTATTTTGGCCTGATAACATGCACACAAGTTGACACAAATGGGTTTGAATGGCTATTAAAGGTAACCATTCTCACTTGTGATCTGTTTGCTTGTAATTAGTGTGTGTGTATGAAAGGTCAATGAGTTTCTGTACTCCTGACAGACCCTTGCATCTTTCATCCAGTGCTGCACTGATGTTTCTGGATTCTGAGTCATGGGGAAAGCAAAAGAATTGTCAAAGGATCTGCGGGAAAAGGTAGTTGAACTGTATAAAACAGGAAAGGGATATAAGAAGATATCCAAGGAATTGAGAATGCCAATCAGCAGAGTTCAAACTCTAACCAAGAAGTGAAAAATGAGGGGTTCTGTTGAAAGCAAACCACGGTCAGGTAGACCAACTTAAATTTCATCCACAACTGCCATGAAAATTGTTCAGGATGCAAAGAAAAACCCACAAATAACTTCATGTGAAATACAGGACTCTCTGAAAACATGTGGTGTGGCTGTTGATGTGGTGTCAAGATGCACATTAAGGAGGCACTTGAAGAAAGATGGGCTGCATGGTCGAGTCGCCAGAAGAAAGCCATTACTAAGCAAATGCCACAAAGTATCCCGCTTACAATACGCCAAACAGCACAGAGACAAGCCTCAAACCTTCTGGCACAAAGTCATTTGGAGTGAAGAGACCAAAATTGAGCATTTTGGCCACAACCATAAATGCTGCATTTGGAGTCAACAAGGCCTATGATGAAAGGTACACCATTCCTACTGTGAAACACGGAGGTGGATCGCTGCTGTTTATAGGATGTGTGAGCTACAAAGGCACAGGAAATTTGGTCAAAATTTATGGCAAGATGAATGCAGTATGTGATCAAAAAATATTAAGGGAACATTTGCATTCATCAGCCAGGAAGCTGCGCATAGGATGTACTTGGACATTCCAACATGACGATGATCCAAAACACAAGGCCAAGTTGACCTGTCATTGGCTACAGCAGAATAAAGTGAAGGTTCTGGAGTGGCCATCTCAGTCTCCTGACCTCAATATCATTGAGCCACTCTGGGGAGATCTCAAATGTGAAGTTCATGCAAGACAACCCAAGAATTTACAGGAACTGGAGGCTTTTTGCCAAGAGGAATAGGCAGCTTTACCTCCTGAGAAGATAAAGAGCCTCATCCACAAATACCACAAAAGACTTCAAAATGTCTTTGATGTTAAAGGGGGCAATACACTGTATTAAGAACTGGGGTATGTAAACTTTTGATCAGGGTCATTTGGGTAGTTTCTGTTGTCATTATGATTTTAAAAGAGTAAACACAGTTGATTGATAATAAATGGCTTCAGCCAAACACTAACCATGAGTGAAAAAAAAAGTTTTTGTGTTATCATTCATATTCTCTGAAAAATGGACAAGAAATCATGAATTCTGCCAGGGTATGTAAACTTATGAGCACAACTGCATGTACACAATGTACTGCAGACGGGCGGCCTGCACAGACAAAGTGATGCGCTGGTCTCCATAATTGAAAATTCTTACAGAGAGCCCATATTAGACCCAGCAGATGTTCAGGGCTTGAAACTCAGATGCAGAGATCTCACCCATAGAGTTCCTGATATTGATAAGAAACCATAAGATTTGGCCAAGGGTCACTATTTTTAGCAAATAAACAAAAAATTAAAAAAAAAATAATAATCATACTTGTTATAAACTGATTTATAACATGCTTTTAAATCAGCCTTTCTCCAACTTTTCAACACAGAGGAACCCTTGAAATACTTTTCCGGTCTCAGGGAACCCTTACTAATAATTACTATATCTAAAACTCATGATACATTAGCATGATGGTCAGGGGGAAGAATGCTGCTTACATGTGTGGTCATTGGGAAGAATTACCCCCTTTGATATAGCTAAAAAGGTCAATGGGAACAGTGGGAACTTATTTGAGGCAGAAACTGCACATTGCTCAAGGGACCCCTAGCAACCTCTGAGGGAGTTCTAGTTGAAAAAGAATGCTCCTTACACTTATGGTCATTGGGAAGAATTACCCTCTTACAGATACCTAAAAAGATCATTGGTGTCAGTGGGAACTTAAATGAGAGGCAGAAATTGCTCAAGGAACTCTGCAACCTCTGGAGGAACCTTAGGAGAGTATGTTCCTTACATGTGAGGTCTTTGGCGAGAAGTGTCCCCTTTCAACATAGGTGTGCGCAGCCCATTGCATTAGGGTGTGCACCCCAAAACTCAAGCACACATGCTGTGTGTAAATGTACACAGTGTCATTAGGGTGATGGATGGTGTCAGTAGAGCAGTGGATGTGTCAGTAGGGCAGAGGTTGGTGTCAGTAGGACCTTGGATGGTGTTAGCCAGCAGAGCAGTGGACATATCAGTAGCACAGTGGATGTGTCAGTTGCACAGTGGAGGGAGTCAGTAGGGCAGTGAATGTTGTTAGTAGAGCAGAGATTGGTGTCAGTAGGGCAGTGGATGGTGTCAGTAGTTTTTTACTTTATTATTTTATTTTTTAAATATTTTTTACAATATTATTATTTTAATTTTTTTCCCCCAGGGGTTGGCAAGGAAAATTTTTATGGTCTATCCGTCACCTGCCCATCATTGAGAGGTAGATTGTGATTGACAGGTTTTCAAGCCCAGGATTAGGGTGTGCCCAGGCACACCTGGCACACCCTGTGCGCACGCCTATGCCTTTCAAATAGCTAAAATGATCAATGTTGTCAGTGGGAACTTATCTGGGAGGCAGAAATTGCTCATTGCTCAAAGAATCCCTAGCAACTTCTGGAGGAACCCTAGTTGAGCAAGAATGTTCCTTACACTTATGGGCTTAGGGATGAATTACCCCCTTAGAGATACCTTAAAAGATCAATGGTGTCAGTGGAAACTTATCTGAGAGGTAGAAATTGCTCATTGCTCAAGGAACTCCTAGCAACCTCTGGGGGAGTCCTAGTTGAAAAAGAATGCTCCTTACACTTATGGGCTTAGGGATGAATTACCCTAATACAGATACCTTAAAAGATCAATGGTGTCAGTGAAAACTTATCTGAGAGGCAGAAATTGCTCATTGCTAAAAGAATCCCTAGCAACCTCTGGAGGAACCCTGGTTAAGGAAGAATGCTCCTTACACTTATGGGCTTAGGGATGACTTACCCCCTCACAGATACCTTAAAAGATCAATGGTGTCAGTGGAAACGTATCCGAGAGGTAGAAATTGCTAATTGCTCAAGGAACCCCTAGCAACCTCTAGAGGACCCTTAGGGTTCCATGGAACCCTGTTGAGAAACCCTGCATTAAATGGTAAGAAATTATCATTAAATCACACCTACAACTTAAAATGTAGCTCCAAACAATTTAAGAGTAGGGAAGGTTTGGAAGCGCGGTCTAGCTGATGGGCCAGGATGTTAGAGGAAGTCTCCTCAACAGGAACACAGTCATAAAAGCTGTTTTAAAATGTTTGCTGTTTGAACCTCCACTGTAGAGATTTACCTTCATTGGCTGTCTTAGTGAGACCACAGGAAATGAGGAAAAATGAGGCACAGACAACAGTGAGAACCTCAACAAAATTCACAGGTGCCGCTCAAGGCTTCATCAGGTCCTCTTGCATGACAAACCGCAAGGAGTGCCGACAAGGATGGAGCTTGTTCCAGCGCAAAACATCTAATAGGGAAAGAAAGTTCTCATAGTCGCACATCACAGCAAAACCCTGTAAGGAAGTGCATCACTGCCTCAGCCTGGGCTCCAACCAGGCTACGCTTCCAACGCATTTCACTCTGCACTGGAGCTTAATCATGGGGAACCTGGGGCAGAGTGAAATGTGTTGGGTGTGGCCTGGTTAGAGCCTGGCCTGAGGCTGTCATACACCTCCTTACAGGGTTTTGTTGTGAAGTGCGACTTTTAAGACTTCCTTTCCCTACTAACAGTGAGAACCTGATAAGGGCTTTTCCACTCCACATTAGAAGGTTTTGGCTGGAGTTGTACTTGGAGCTTAAACAGGGCATTGTCTTTTTTGGTCCTTGCCACTGAACAGAGCAGCAATGGAGCAAAAGGAAGGTGAATAAGTAGGAACAGTTTAAAAATGGTAGTTAACCTCCTATCTGCAAATCTACGATTCTTGATCTGTCTGATAAAAAATAGACTTTTCAGTCACTAATGACATGGCGACATGGCTTAGAAGATCCCCCTGGGCTTTAAACTACATGAGAATGATAAGCAGCAGTTATTTTATCAATGGCAAGAAAGACTCAACTTCAACTGAGACTTGGCAATGCTGACAGCGCCCCCTATTGATTTATGTGTGAAAATTAATGACAGGTCCACTTCAATATGCACAAGTCTAAATTCCTCACGTTCTCCCTGCACATTTTTTGTCCAGACTTTCTAAGCCTAGAAGTGTGCAGTACACCCGGCATCAGATGGCAGCCTCCTAATATTAATTCTGGTCTTAAAAATGAAAAGAAAATAAGTCATAAACCCAGTGACTTCATTTTCCAAGAATCCAGTAAAGCCTTTGAGATGACTGGACATGGGGTTAGGAGAGCTGATGACTTTCATTTCTTCGACGTGCAAACAGGTCTGTGTGTATAGTAATTATTCTGCAAGCTAAAAAGATGGGGTCGGAACTACGGGAGGGTCAAAATGGAGTCATCATCATTTATACCAATCAGTCAGAAACTTGTTCTTATTAAGGAGACACTGTTATCTCAATGCTGAAGTATAATTATAATACTCACCATCAGCACCTCCATTAAATAGAATCTGGTCTCATTACTTGCAACATTAGAATCTTCTGCATTCAACCCTCGAGGTATGCTGAATTCCTTTGTTCCCCCGCTGCTCACTGTGGCCCCACTCCAGGTCATTGTGTCACTAGTGTGTCCCTCCAGTTCTGGAGCGCACATTTGCAATGTATTAGCCTGGGTTCCAAAGATGGGAGACACAACATACCAAGAAGTGTTGGATTTTTATGATATCTTAGGAGAAATATGGGGCTTCCCATTGCTGGCCCCCTTCTGGAACTGCTAGCTTTCTGGCTGTTATGTCTAGGTTCCTATTTATCGAGGTCATAGTATAGATGGTGGTAGTAGTTAGTCACATTCAATTCTACTTGATCTGTAATGTTGAAGGTGTTTTGTAGGCCATCCATATCAATTTGACCCAGTTTAGGCAAATTTAGGGCCCTTAGTAATCATTTACAGGCCTACAAGCTGTAACGTCTTCAATCTTGTAAAATCAGTATTGCTAATGGCTTAGTTTTTGGTTTTGTGAAAAATGAATCCCTTTAGAGTATGTTTCAGTATTGCAACTGGCACTTTTGTCATTAAGATTGTAATCCACTAAGTTCTACGTTTACACTCTTGTTCTTCTACACTCTCTTCACCTTCCCTATCTTGTTCTCCTTCTCTCTCTTCTACGCTCTCTTCTTCTCCTTCCCTATCTTGTTCTTCTTTATCTTCTTCACTCTTTTCTTCTCCTTCCCTATCTTGTTCCTCTTCTCTCTCTTCTACACTCTCTTCTTCTCCTTCCCTATCATGTTCTTCTTTGTCTTCTACACTCTCTTCTTCTCCTTCCCTATCTTGTTCTTCTTCTCTCTCTTCTACATTCTCTTCTTCTGCTTCCCTCCCTTGTTCTCCTTCTCTCTCTTCTACACTCTCTTGCTCTTCTATGCTATCTTCCACTCCTCCATTCTATTCTCCTACCCTCTCTTCCACCCCTTCCCTTTATTGTTTTCTTTTTATCTCTTGTTCTCCTACACTCTTCCATTATCTTCTTCTACTTTCTCTTCCTCTACCACTGATGTTTCCTCTCCCTCCTTGTTTTCATAGCAGTGCCTTCCCTATTAGAGATCGCTAGAGATTCCCTAGGATAGAGATCAAAAATGATAAGCAATAAACCCTTTTGGTGGTAATTAATATGCCCTTACTGGAAATATCCCTTTACTGGGATTGATATGCCCTTACAGGGAATATCCCTTTACTGGGATTGATATGCCCTTATTGGGAATATCCCTTTACTGGGAATATCCCTTCACTGGCATTGATATGCCCTTATTGGGAATAATCCTTTACTAGGAATATCCCTTCACTGGGATCGATATGCCCTTACTGGGAATTACCCTTTACTGGGTTTAATATGTTCTTACTGGGAATATCCCTTCACTGGGATTGATATGCCCTTACTGGGAATATATCTTTACTAGGGATTGATATGCCCTTACTGGGAATATCCCTTCACTGGGATTGATAGGCCCTTACTGGGAATATCCCTTTACGGGGATTAATATGCCTTTACTGGGAATATACCTTTACTGGAATTGATATGCCCTTACTGGGAATATCCCTTTACTGGGAATATCAATTCACTGGGATCGATATGCCCTTACTGGCAATTTCCCTTTACTGGGTTTAATATGTTCTTACTGGAAATATCCCTTTACTGGAATTAATATACTCTTACTGGGAATATCCCTTTACTGGAATTAATATGGTTTTACTGGGAATATTAATTTACTTGGATTAAAAAACTCTCCTGGAGTTATTATTTCTTTATTGGGAAAATTAATTCTACTGGAATTATTATGCTCTTACTGAGAATATCCCCTTACTGGGGTTATTATGCTGTACTGGGAATATCTATTTACCAGGATTAATATGCCTTTACTTGGAATATCCATTTTATGGGATTATTATTCCCCCTACTGGAAATACCTTTACTGGGATTGATATGTTCTTACCAGAAATATCCATTCACTGGGATTATTATGCCTCTACTAGGAAAGTTCCTTTTGCTGGAATTAATTTACTCTTACTGGGATTATGCCTTTATTGGGATTAAAGTGGTTCTAAAGGTTCAAGGTTTTTTTTTACCTTATCTTACTTTTCTTAAATAAAATAACAAATATGTCATACTTACCTGCTCTGTGCAATGGTTTTGCACAGAGCAGCCCCAATCCCCCTTCTCTGGGGTCCCCGGCTGGTGCTCCAGGCCCTTCCTCTTCGGCCAGTGCCCTCATTGACACAGACCACATAACTTGGCCCCGCCCCCCACTACCTTGTCACAGAATTTGATTGACAGCAGCGCAGCTATCAATCTGCCCAATGAGAAGGGAGACAGCAGTGAGGGCCGCTGCACTCATGCACATTGCTGAATCGGGCTCAGGTAAGAATAAAGGGAGGGGGCTAGGAGGCTCCTGCAACACAGAAGGTTTTTATCTTAATGCATAGAATAGGTTAAGGTAAAAAACCTTAAGGCTTTAGAACCACTTTGAGGTAACAAAAACTTTACCTGAGCGACATCTCAATCCAGCAATGTGCACGAGAGCAGCGGCTCTCCCAGGTCTCTCTCCCCTCATTGGCCTACACAGCAGTGGCAGCCACTGGATCCTGCTGCTGTCAATCACAGCCAATGAGGAGGAAGCTGGGGGGGGGACCTGAGGCATGCTTTTTCTGTGAATGGACAGGAGTGAGCCTGCTCAAGTGCCCCCATAGCAAGAGGCATTCTATGGGGGCACTCAGGAAGGGGGAGGAGCCAGGACCGCCGGCAGGGGAACCAGAAAGAGGAAGATTGGGGCTGCTCTGTGCAAAACCACTGCACAGAGCAGATATGTATAACGTGTTTGTTATATATATATATATATATATATATATATATATATATATATTTATATATCCTTTATATTATATATATATATATATATTATATATACATATATATATATATATATATATATATATATATATATATATATATATATATATATATCCTTTAGAATCACTTTAATATGCTCTTACTGGAAATTTCTCTTGACTGTGATTAATATACTCTAACTGGGAGAATCCCTTTAACCCCAGTAAAACGAGCGTCGCTTTAGCGCTGATGCGGCCGCAGCCCCAGTGTAAAAGGGGTCTAATTCTAAGTCTAATTTCTGGTAAATTGTAGAAATTTTTAAAGCGTCGCCTGTGGGGATTTTTATGTACCGTAGTTTAGCGCCATTCCACGAGCGTACTCGGCGTAACATCATCTTTCACATTATACAACAAATCGGGCTACCTTTAGTGGTTTTTTTTTATATTCATTTAAGTGTATTTTTTCCAAAAAAAAATTGCATTTGAAAACTGCTGCTCGTTGAAAAAAATGCCAACGACCTCCATTTTATTCTCTAGGGTCTCTGCTAAAAAAAATATATATATATATATATCTACTTGAGGGTAGGGACTGATGTGAATGTACAATGTATATGTAAAGCACTGTGTAAATTGACGGCTCTATACAAGTAACTGAAATGATAATAATAAATATATATATATATATATATATATATATATATATACAGTGGGGACGGAAAGTATTCAGACCAACTTAAATTTTTCACTCTTTGTTATATTGCAGCCATTTACTAAAATCATTTAAGTTCATTTTTTTTCCTCATTAATGTACACACAGCACCCCATATTGACAGAAAAACACAGAATTGTTGACATTTTTGCAGATTTATTAAAAAAGAAAAACTGAAATATCACATGGTCCTAAGTATTCAGACCCTTTGCTGTGACACTCATGTCAGGTGCTGTCCATTTCTTCTGATCATCCTTGAGATGGTTCTACACCTTCATTTGAGTCCAGCTGTGTTTGATAACTGAGTGGACTTGATTAGGAAAGCCACACACCTGTCTATATAAGACCTTACAGCTCACAGTGCATGTCAGAGCAAATGAGAATCATGAGGTCAAAGGAACTGCCTGAAGAGCTCAGAGACAGAATTGTGGCAAGGCACAGATCTGGCCAAGGTTACAAAAAAAATTCTGCTGCACTTAAGGTTCCTAAGAGCACAGTGGCCTCCATAATCCTTAAATGGAAGATGTTTGCGACGACCAAAACCCTTCCTAGAGCTGGCCGTCCGGCCAAACTGAGCTATCGGGGGAGAAGAGACTTGGTGAGAGAGGTAAAGAAGAACCCAAAGATCACTGTGGCTGAGCTCCAGAGATGCAGTTGGGAGATGAGAGAATGTTGTAAAAAGTCAACCGTCACTGCAGCCCTCCACTAGTCGGGGCTTTATGGCAGAGTGGCCCGACGGAAGCCTCTCCTCAGTGCAAGACACATGAAAGCTAAAAAACACCTGAAGGGCTCCAAGATGGTGAGAAATAAGATTCTCTGATCTGATGAGTCCAAGATAGAACTTTTTGGCCTTAATTCTAAGCGGTATGTGTGGAGAAAACCAGGCACTGCTCATCACCTGTCCAATACAGTCCCAACAGTGAAGCATGGTGGTGGCAGCATCATGCTGTGGGGGTGTTATTCAGCTGCAGAGACAGGGCGACTGGTCGCAATCGATGGAAAGATGAATGCGGCCAAGTACAGGGATATCCTGGACGAAAACCTTCTCCAGAGTGCTCAGGACCTCAGACTAGGCCGAAGATTTACCTTCCAACAAGACAATGACCCTAAGCACACAGCTAAAATAAGGAAGGAGTGGCTTCACAACAACTCCGTGACTGTTCTTGAATGGCCCAGCCAGAGCCCTGACCTAAACCCAATTGAGCATCTCTGGAGAGACCTAAAAATGGCCGTCCACCAACGTTTACCATCCAAACTGACAGAGCTGGAGAGGATCTGCAAGGAGGAATGGCAGAGGACCCCCAAATCCAGGCGTGAAAAACTTGTTGCATCTTTCCCAAAAAGACTCATGGCTGTATTGGATCAAAAGGGGCTTCTACTAAATACTGAGCAAAGGGTCTGAATACTTAGGACCATGTGATATTTCAGTTTTTCTTTTTTAATAAATCTGCAAAAATGTCAACAATTCTGTGGTTTTCTGTCAATATGGGGTGCTGTGTGTACATTAATGAGGAAAAAAAATGAACGTAAATGATTTTAGCAAATAATGCAATATACGGTACACCTAGGAATCTCTAATTTTTGATTCACATCTAGTAAACCTATATGAAGGTAGGGAATTATCCAACTAAAAGGAACAGCGCCAAACCCTTCTACCATTTTCAAATAATGCAATATGACAAAGAGTGAAAAATTTAAGTGGGTCTGAATACTTTCCATCCCCACTGTATATATATATATATATATATATATATATATATATATATATATATATATATATATATATATATATATATATATATATATATATATATATATATATATATATATATATATATACACATATATATATATATATATATATATATATATATATATATATATATATATATATATATATATATACATATATAGAATGTTTTATCGTTCTAAGTAATTGTCTAGCAAAAAATACTTTTAACTTGTAAGCAACAAATGTCAGAAATAGGCCCGGTCAGCAGGGGGTTAAGTATCTTTTTTTGTGGTCTAATCCTTTGGGTGTTTTTAGCTTTTAGTTATGTTTTTTGCTATTGAAGGTAGAGGAGCTCAGTAGCATTTTCATGCTAGGTCCACTTTAAAATCATTATTTCCAACCCAAATCCGGTAGACAAGGGATTTCTTTCTTTTACTGAAGGACAGTGGGAAAAGCCATGCATATCATATCCTTATGCTCGAGTGGCCAATTGTGCATCCAGATCTGCTGGTTTACGGCACAGATACAGTCTGAAATGACAGAGCCATTTATTCCAACCTGCCTACAGCTATGTCAGCCTCGTTGGCTGTCGTCAGTGCAAAGCAGGGGAAATGCGGCATCTGCGGCTAGGAAAAAAAAAGGTTTTTATTATCGTGTCATATTATCACAGACACTAGGGGCACTTTGAACCAGCATGTCAAGCAAAGGTGGTGTTCTGTGTCGTGTCGGCTATCGGGGGGGGACGGGGGAACGTCAGCATTATGAAAAAAATGTTGTCAGGAGTATAGAGTTGCTGTTCCTATTTGAGGAAAATGCTAAATTTGCAGATTCGCAGATTTGGTTTTTAAAAAAATATAATAAAAGGCGCGCAGGGTGAGTGATCATATGTGCATATGGAGGTCTTTAATAAAACGCGGGTCTATTATAAAACGGTACAGGGCGAGTAATTAAAAAAAATGGCATGGGGTTCCCCTTAAAGCGGTAATAAACCCAAAACCAAAAATGTCATATATTGCAGCTCACCAATCATTAGATGTTTGTTCCCTTTATTTTAGCCTTTTTTCCCCCTGGTGATCTGGCCAATAACACACCTCCTGTATTAAAGCGCCCCCCACTCTGGATAAAGGAGCACAGCAGGCAGCAGCATTGTCAGTCTTGGGGGTGGGGGGGAGAGTGTTAGATGTATTAGCAGGTTTAGATACACTAACAAATTGAAACCAAACTCTATTGATGCTTATCATTGTAAGCGCCCCTGTTAGTAGTAAATTGTTTGTCTCAACACTATAATTCAGGGGTCTCCAAACTTTCTAAACATAAGGGTCAGTTTACTGTCCTTCAGACTTTGAGGAGGGCCAGACCGTGGCCAGTGGGAGTAGAAAAATGTCCCATTTTTGGTGGGGAATTATAAATGCACCATCCTTGGTGTCAGTGGGAGGAATAGTGTCCCATTGTTGGTGTCAGTGGGAGGAATAGTGTCCCATTGTTGGTGTCAGTGGGAGGAATAGTGTCCAATTGTTGGTGTCAGTGGGAGGAATAGTGTCCAATTGTTGGTGTCAGTGGGAGGAATAGTGTCCCATTGTTGGTGTCAGTAGGGTGCAAAGTGTCCCATTGTTGGTGTCAGTAGGATGAATAATGTCCCATTGTTGGTGTCAGTGGGAGGAATAGTGTCCCATTGTTGGTGTCAGTGGGAGGAATAGTGTCCCATTGTTGGTGTCAGTGGGGGGACTAGTGTCCCATCGTTGGTGTCAGTGGGAGGAATAGCGTCCCATTGTTGGTGTCAGTGGGAGGAATAGCGTCCCATTGTTGGTGTCAGTGGGGTGAATAGTGTCCCATTGTTGGTGTCAGTGGGAGGAATAGTGTCCCATTGTTGGTGTCAGTAGGGTGAATAGTGTCCCATTGTTGGTGTCAGTGGGAGGAATAGTGTCCCATTATTGGTGTCAGTAGGATGAATAGTTTCTCATTGTTGTTGTCAGTGGGGGGGGGGATAGTGTCCCATTGTTGGTGTCAGTGGGAGGAATAGTGTCCCATTGTTGGTGTCAGTGGGGGGAATAGTGTCCCATCGTTGGTGTCAGTAGGATGAATAGTGTCCCATCCTTGGTGTCAGCAGGGTGAATTGTGTCCCATTGTTGGTGTCAGTAGGATGAATAGTGTCCCATTGTTGGTGTCAGTAGGATGAATAGTGTCCCATTGTTGGTGTCAGTAGGATGAATAGTGTCCCATTGTTGGTGTCAGTAGGATGAATAGTGTCCCATTGTTGGTGTCAGTAGGATGAATAGTGTCCCATTGTTGGTGTCATTGGGAACAATAGTGCCCTATCTTTGCTATTAGTGAGAGGATTACTACACCCATCATTGGTGTCAGTAGGATGAATAGTGCATCATTGTTGGTGTCACTGGGAGGAATAGTGCATCATCATTGGTGTAGGTGGGAGGAATAATGCCCCAAGGGCCAGGCAAAGGCAGGCAAAGGGCTGCATTCGCCCCCATACACCCCCCCCCCAGGTCACAGTTTGGAGGCTGCTGCTGCTAATTGCTACATCTGCTTGTTCTGTTGAAAAACAACAGACTTACTGGCCAGATTCCCAGATGAAAAGAAAAGAAAGTTTCAAAAAAAGTAAGTAATGCAGCCATCACATCTAAGAATTGGTAAGCTGCAATATCATAATATATATTAAATAGAATACACACATAAACAAATAAATAAGAAAGGTTTGCTTTTGCCTTTAATACCGCTGACCAAACCTTTACCCAGGCATGCAGCCTGGGTGGTTGGGAATGGGAGGGCAGTAAGCATGTAAGCATGTCCATCCCTTCCTGTACCATGCCAGGCCAAATGCCTTTTTTTTATATATATATATAATCTTTATTTAAGGTGTTATACAGAAAAAAAAGGGGGGTCAGAAATAAACAAAGAAGAAGAAATAAAACATAAAGAAATAACTAAATTAGTCATCCTCTCGCATTTTGAAAAAAACAATATTGTTAACCAGTGAGCAATATCGATCCTATTTTAGACTAGTAAACCAGTAAGGGTCCTCCTTAGTCCTGGATAATCGATCCCTGTGGACAAGGGAAAGGGAAGTGGCAGGAGGGCCCCGTTAGTATCAAACAGTATCCCAATCGAAACAGAACCCACTACATATTTGTTAAACTTGTAAAGCCGATGACCGGAAATAATAAGGATCCAGCTTATTGTTTACTCAATGTGAACACTTTGTTCACGATGTTCACACCTGGTTCGACGGCTGGTTAGATTCTGTCACCAAGGGGCCATCGCCCGAAGGGTTCCGACTTGCCAGGGCTAATTGTTTAAATTTGGGGTCAGCCAATGCTAGCAAGGCCATGTCTAAGCTGGGTGAGACTGGGAACATCCCAGAAATGTTTGGGGTCAGCCAATGCTAGCAAGGCCATGTCTAAGCTGGGTGAGACTGGGAACATCCCGGAAATGTGGTCCTTCCAAGGTGTCCAAGTGGAATCAAATCTTTTCTGGGTACCCCTGCAGATGGCCAGCCACCCCTCCGCTTCCATAATCTCCCCCACCTTCCCAACCAATTCCACCTCACTCGGTATGCGTAGACTTTTCCAATAAATTGGGATTAGGCATCTAGCCGCATTGAGAAGGTGGGGGAGAGCACATTTATATTGTGATGGAAGCATGGGGGGGGGTGGGAAGAAGGAAGTGCCTCGGTAAGTCAGGGATATCCACACCAATACCGTCAGAAATATGCTTACTAACCATAGCCCAAAAGGGTTTCAGTATGGGACAATCCCACCAGATGTGGAGAAGCGTTCCTCTCTGTCTGCAACCCCTCCAGCACAAATCTGAGGTCAATGGATAGTTCCTGGCCAGGGTCACCGGCACCCGATAACACAGTGAAAGTATTTTATAATTATTCTCTTGAGTCTTTGACTCCACTGAGCTTGCGCACAAAAGTGAACGCATACATAGGTCGCGCACGTATATGTAAACGGTATTCGCACCACACATGTGAGGTATTTTGCCGCAAACGTTACAGCTATTGCAATAATTCTAGTGCTAGACCTCCCCTGTGACTCTAAACAGGTAACCTGTAAAGGCGTTTAATATGTCGCCTAGGAAGATTCTTAAGTACCGTAGTTTGACGCCATTCCATGAGCGTGCGCAATTTTACAGCGTGACATGTTAGGTGTCTATTTACTGGGCGTAACATCATCTTTCACATCATACTAAAAAATTTGGGTAAATATTGTGTTTTTTTTTAATTCATCAAAGTTATTTTTTCCACAAAAAAAAGGTGTTTGCAAAACCGCTGCACAAAAACCTTGTGGCATAACGATCGCCATTTTATTCCCTAGGGCAGGGATATGCAATTAGCGGAACTCCAGCTGTTGCAAAACTACAACTCCCATCATGCTCTCCCTCCGGGTGTCATGCTTGTGGTTGTCATAGTCTTGCTATGCCTCATGGGACTTCTAGTTCTTCAACAGCTCAAGGTCCGCCAATTTGCATATCCCTGCCCTGGGGCAAGGGTCTCCAAACTTTCTAAACAAAGGGACAGTTTACTGTCCTTCAGGCTTCAGTGGGGCCAGACTGTGGCCAGTGGGAGTAGAAAATGCCCCATCTTGGTTTTAGTGGGTGGAATAATGTCCCATTGTTGATATTCAAGGGAGGAATAGTGCCCCATCATTGGTGTCTGTGAGAAAAGTGGTGCCCCATCATTGGTGTCTATTGGAGGAACGGTTCCCACATCATGGGTGTCTATCAGTAGCGGCTGGTGGGTTTTTTGTTTTTTTGGGGGGGAGGGGGGAAAACAATCCACCCACCTCTCCTACCATCCTCCTCCTGCCGGCCAATCTGATCGGATCTCCTTTCAGCCCAGCGGGTGACAGGTCTCAGGACCCGCTTCCTGATTGGCCTGGGAGGAGAATCAGTGTTGCAATATCGAATATTCATTTGCTAATGTCACACAACTGGGTGGACTTCGAGCGCAGAGCTCTGGGCCCCGAGACTACCCTTTTGTGAAGCCTATTAGAGCCTTAGGCTGGCCATACATGGGTCGAATCTCTAAAGAATTTTCTTTTGAAAAATCAGAAAATTTGTGCGTTTTGTGATCCGATGATGCCACCATTGATTTCAAAATTTGGCCAACCAAGCCTGCAGTTTTCACCTCATGTTGCTACAGAAAAGAATTTTCGTGGCTGGGCATCTTCTTTTCTTTCCGGAATTTTCTTTTCTTGCACATTCGCTTTTCTTTTTCGATTACATTTCTCGCACGATTCTCCCATCATTGATTAGAAAATCATTCGTTTTTAAAAAATCTCCAACATGTCCGATTTCTCAAGTTTGATGGCCGCACGAAAATCGGCTGTTGCTGCGGCCCGCTAATGGTGCGAAATACGAACGAAAATTCTTAGATATGATTTTCGAAAGAAAAAAATTATTTCGAAATTCGACCCGTGTATGGCCTGCCTCAGGCTCTAAACACGTGCTTCGAAAGAAAATTTAAAAATGATTGTAATCCGTGCGTCCAGCGCCCTGCATGTAGATCAGGGGGCCGGACGCATTTTTAGGGGGGGTAGGCGCCCGTGCGCCCCCATTGGATGAGCCGCCACTGGTGTCTATTGGAGGAATGGTGCCCCATCAATGGTGTTTGCGGGAGGAGCAGTGCCCCAAGAGCCAGATAAAGGCAAGCAAAGGGCCACATCCGGCTCGTGGGCCGCAGTTTGGGGATCACTGCCCTAGGGTCTCTGCTAAAAAAAAAATATGTAGAGTGTTTGGCGGGTTATAAGCAGGGGCGTTGCTAGGTCTACAAAAGATCTGGGGCTAGAGCCCATAGCAGCATAGTAAAGAAAGGCATACGCTTGGGCGAGCATACACATGTATATAATATGTGTGTGTGTGTGTGTGTGTGTGTGTATATCCCCAGAGAGTCTCCCCTTACATCAGGGTCCCCAGAGAGCCTCCCCTTAGATCAGGGTCCCCAGAGAGCCTCCCCTTACATCAGGGTTCCCAGAGAGCCCCCACTTACATTAGGGTCCCCAGAGAGCCTCCCCCTTAAATCGGGGTCCCCAGAGAGACTCCCCCTTAAATCAGGGTCCCCAGACAGCCTCCCCCTTAAATCAGGGTCCTCAGAGAGCCTCCTCTTACATTAGGGTCCCCAGAGAGCCTCCCCCTTAAATCAGGGCCCTCAGAGAGCCCCTCACTTACACCAGGGTCCCCAGAGAGCCTCCCCTCCCCTTGGGGACCCCTGCAGAGACTCGGGGCTATGGCCCCCAGATTCGGGGCTATAGCCCCAAAAGCCACCCCCTAGCGACGCCACTGGTTTTTAAGTAATTTTCTAGCAAAACAAAAATACTGATTTAAACTTGTACAGCAAGTGGATAATAAGGGGGTGACCAGATACTGTATCTGCCACCTCCCCAGAGGAACAAGCACAGGGTTACACAGCTCTTGCATACAGATGACCATAGTAATGAATTGCTTCTGCTATTACTTGTGTGGTGGCTTACAGCTCTGGACGCAGGTAGTGTGCATGTGCGGGTTAAAGCAAGCAGCAGCATAACCCTGAGAAGCCTACAGCAATTCATTACTATGGTTGGCAGCAGCTGTGTATCCGTGGCACAGAAATACACCAGAAATATGTGTTGTATGCAAAAAAAAAAAGCACCCATGTGCAGGAGCCCCAAGAGTTAAAGGTAAAAAAAAAAAAAAACCCACCAAGACCAACACCATCATTTAACGAAATAAAACACAACCACATACTTACCGGCTTTAAAAATTTAGTTTATTAATGTCCCCCCCACAGTAAATCCAGTGTCAGTCAAGGCGTCCAGCCAGGTAATCCACATCAGTGAGGAACTCTGCATCAATTACGCTGTCAGGCAGGGTAATCCACATCAATCACAGCATCCAGCAATGTAATCCACGTCAATCACGATTCCCCCATCGCCAAACCGATCTATAAATTACGGCAACCTGGAATCTGTCATTTAGAGGCAGGAGTGTGGCAAGTACAGCCCACCCGAATTCAGTCACCATCGACTTCATTCGTTTTCAGATTCGGGTTTGAAGTTTTTGCCTATTTACATCCTGCGTGACCAAAATGAGGACACATCGGCAGAGGCGTCAAATACAACCTTCAGTCAGGACTTCTATGGGGTCATTGGGGAAGTGGTTGCTGAAAATATGAGCAATGACTGTGTCAGGATCTTCTGGCCCGGAAGCAGTGCCGGATCTTGGGGGGTGCCCCCCCCCATAGATTTTAGTTGAGCCCCCTAATTTCTTTGAGCATGGACCCACTGATCCATGAGCCAGTCTTTTGTGGCAATTGATGTAAAGGGGCACTCTGATGCAGACAGTTGATGTAAAGGGGCACTCTGATGCAGACAGTTGATGTAAGAAGAACTCTGATTGGGGCAATCCATGTAAGGGATGCTGTAATGGGGACAGGTGATGTATGGGGCACTCTGATGCAGACAGTTGATGCAAGGGTCACTCTGATTGGAGCAAACCATGTAAGGGGCGCTGTGATAGGGATACCTGATGTAAAGGGGCACTCTGATGCAGATAAATTATGTAAGGAGGCACTATGATTGGGACAATCCATGTAAGGAGGCACTGTGATAGGGATAACTAATGTAAAGGGGCACTCTGATTTGAACACCTGATGTAAGGGAGCACTCTGATGGGAACAGTTGATGTTAAGGGGGACTTTTGATGTGGATACCTGATATAAGGGGGCACTCTACAGGGGACACCTGATCGTAGGGGAACACCTGATCCAAGGGGTCACTCTGATGGGGACACCTGATGTAAGGGGGGAGGTTGATGGGGACACCTGATCTAAGGGGGCCACCTGATCTAAGGGGTCACTCTGGTGGGGACACCTGATATAAAGATGGACTCTGATGGGGACATGTGATTTAAGGGGGGGACCTGATCTAAGGGGGCACTCTGATGGGGACACTTGATCTAAGGGGGGACTCTAGTGGGGACCCTGATGTAAGGGGACATCTAATGTAAGAGGGAGCTCTTATGGGGACACTTGATGTAACGGAGCACTCTGACCAGGACCCTGATGTAAAGGGGGACTCTGAGTACCCATGATTTAGAGAATGGACTCTGCAAGGGACACCTGATATAAGTGGGCTCATGTTCTGTTTAATATGCCTAATGTGCAGACAGTTGATGCAAGGGGCACTCTGATTGGAGCAATACATGTAAGGAGCGCTGTGATGGAGAGACCTAATGTAAGGGTGCACTCTTATGGGGTAACTTATCATATGTAAGGGGGGCATTTTGATGGGAACAGTTGATGTAAGAGGGGACTTTGATGGGGACACCTGATCTAAGGGGACACCTGATCTAAGGGGGCACTCTGGTGGGGAAACCTGATATAAAGGGGGACTCTGATGTAAGCAGGCACTCTGGTGGGGACACCTGATATAAAGGGGGACTCTGATGTAAGGGGGCACTCTGGTGGGGACACCTGATATAAAGGGGGACTCTGATGTAAGGGGGCACTCTGGTGGGGACACCTGATATAAAGGGGGACTCTGATGTAAGGGGGAACTCTGATGGGGGACACCTGATGTAAGCGGTGAGGCAGATGGGGACACCTGATCTAAGGGGGAACTCTGATGGGGACACCTGATGTAAGGGGGGAGGCTGATGGGGACACCTGATATAAAGGGGGACTCTGATGTAAGGGGGCACTCTGATGGGGGACACCTGATGTAAAAGGGGAGGCAGATGGGGACACCTGATCTAAGGGGGAACTCTGATGGGGACACCTGATGTAAGGGGGGAGGCTGATGGGGACACCTGATATAAAGGGGGACTCTGATGTAAGGGGGCACTCTGGTGGGGACACCTGATCTAAGGGGGGACTCCAGTGGGGACCCTGATGTAAAGGGGGACTTTTGCAAAACTCATAGCAGGGTAACTCAAAGAATTATCTTACAAGGCAATTCAATTTATTCTACTATTGAAATATCAACATCTGTCCACAAGGGGTGCTGTAAGATTGTCATCCTCTCTCTTGTAATTGTGATTTTTTCCCTTGGGTAAAAGAATAAGAGCACATTTAGCATACTTTAGACACATGCGATCTAGTGGCACTGAGTGAATTAACAAAGCTTATGGCAGCATTGTGGCACACCATAGGGTTTATATACTAAAGGCAAATAGACTGTGCATTTTGCAAGTGCAGTTGCACTCATTTTTCTCAGAGCATAGTAAATGTGGTAAAGCTCTGCTGACCTCCATCATCCAATCATGAGCAAGCAAGAACACTGTTTTTTAAATTTTCCTTACACCTGATTGGGTATTCTTTACAAAGTGAAGCTTTACCACATTACTTTTACTAAGGAAAATTAGTGCACTTGCATCCATCCTTAGGAGATTTAACTCTCACTTATTGCACTAGGTCAATGGAGGGGGAACATGTACCCTAGGACAGGAAGTGTGTTAGAACTACTCAACATATCTCCCTCTCCTCTTCTTTATGATATAGCAGAAGGAGTTCTGTAGTCCTCAGAGAACTGGGGACAAAACTACAGAAAACACAGCAGGTTGAAATGAGATCAATAGATTTCTGGCAGGATCAGCAGGCTATTCTTGCACTTATTGAACAGATATAACAGAATGCTTTTAATGGTACATTTAACAGACCAAAAGGGAGCAAATAAGAGACACTCATTGTTAGGGAATGCACACACTTTAAGGTAACTATAAACCAGCTAGAGTTCCTCCAGAGGATGGTGGGGTTCCTTGAGCAAGTTATACCTCTCAAATAAGTAACCTTGACACCAACGATCTTTTAGCTATCTGTAAGAGCAGCATTCTTCCCACTGATCAACAATGTAAGGAACATTCTTCCCACTGATCACCAATGTAAGGAACATTCTTCCCACTGATCAACAATGTAAGGAACATTCTTCCCACTGATCACCAATGTAAGGAACATTCTTCCCACTGATCACCAATGTAATGACCATTCTTCCCACTGATCACCAATGTAAGGAACATTCTTCCCACTGATCCCCAATGTAAGGTACATTCTTCCCACTGATCACCAATGTAAGGAACATTCTTCCCACTGATCACCAATGTAAGGAACATTCTTCCCACTGATCACCAATGTAAGGAGCATTCTTCTCATTGATCACCAATGTAAGGAACATTCTTCCCACTGATCCCCAATGTAAGGAACATTCTTCCCACTGATCCCCAATGTAAGGTACATTCTTCCCACTGATCACCAATGTAAGGGACATTCTTCCCACTGATCACCAATGTAAGGACCATTCTTCCCACTGATCACCAATGTAAGGACCATTCTTCCCACTGATCACCAATGTAAGGAGCATTCTTTTCACTGATCACCAATGAAAGGAGCATTCTTCCCACTGATCACCAATGTAAGGTACATTCTTCCCACTGATCACCAATGTAAGGAACATTCTTCCCACTGATCACCAATGTAAGGAACATTCTTCCCACTATACACCAATGTAAGGAGCATTCTTCCCACTGACCACCAATGTAAGGAGCATTCTTCCCACTGATCACCAATGTAAGGGGCATTCTTCCCACTGATCACCAATGTAAGGAGCATTCTTCCCACTGATCACCAATGAACCCTTGTGAATGGAGATCTGAGCCAAATGGCACTGCCTACCCCCTTCTCCAAGTCCTGCCAAACCTACAATCATCGGATTGTGTCATTGGCTACATTGTTGATGTCATCAGTTCCCAGCCAAGTGATGAATGTCTTTCTTATGTATATTGATTCAGGATGTAAAGCTGCCTACCCTCCCCCCTGCAGAAAAGGTATCACTCTTCAGGAGTCATTTATTAAAGGAGAGTAAATAGGCGGCACATAGTAGTAATCCATACAATCGATCAGTTATGAACTGCATTGTGAATTCATTAGATCACTTGTGGAAATTGTTAGATTTTTGGGGCTTTCTGTCTTACATCTCCTTCAAATGGCATTTATTTTTATAAATGTTGCTCAGATTTTTATCCATGAATTCATTTTTTTTAAACTATAATGAGACACCCAAACAATGCTCCCTATTCTAGTATCTCTCTGGTCAGGGATCACGCTGTTCAGGGATTTCATCGGTATAGATAATGTTTCCCTCTGACTATCAGATGCATTGTTCTTGCACACAGGGCACCTCTATGTAACTTTACATATCTGCATGAATACATTCCTGACCAGTGGCGGCCCGTCCATACAGGGCGCAGTGGCGCCCCCCCCAATCCATGCTCCCAGCTCCTAATCTCCATGCAGGGCACCGGACGCATGGATTTCATGGTTTTTTTTTGTTTTTTTTTAAGCACATGAGCCTAAGGCTCTAACTGGCTTCAAAAAAGGGTGGGCTTGGGGCACAGAGCATTGCGCCCTGACCCCACCCACTTGTGTGACAATAGCGAATTATTATTCGCTATTGTCTTCCTGATTCTCCTCCTGGCCAATCAGGAAGTGGGTCCTGAGTTCCGGATTGGCCAGGGACTCTTAGTACTCCAGGACCCACTTCCTGTTCGGCTGGGAGGAAAAGGAATGGCCCTGGAGCGTGGAGTAAGATGGAGCAAAGAGCAGCAACCCTACAATCCTTGTCATCTGCCTCCTAAGGTAAGGAGGCCTCTGATTGCTGCCTACCCGTCCGTCTCCCCCCAGGGGGGATCACCGTTTTCCACGGGGAGGGTTGGGCGGCGTTGGGTGGCGTTGGGCACCCAGCCGCCACTGTTCCTTACATGTCCCAATTTCATAACAGGTCACAGTCTTATCAAGACATGTCACAAAATAATCATGGCAAGTCATAGGATCGTCTTAGTAAGTCACAGTATCATCATGGTAAGTCATAGTATTGTCATGACAGGTCACATGATGGCAATAATAATATGTCATAATATCATAGCAAGTCATGGCAAGACTATGACTTGCCATGTTTTATCTGTGAAATGCCATGATAAAACTGTGCCTTGCTATGATGTTACTATGACTTGCCATGATAATACTGTGACCTGTCATGACAATGTTATGACTTGCCATCATGATACTATGACTTGCCATGATAAAACTATGACTTGCTATGATGATACCATTAGTATCATCATAATAATAATCATGGCAAGTCATAGTATCGTCTTAGCAAGTAACACTATCATCATGGCAATTCATAACATCGTCATGACAGGTCACAGTGTTATGGCAAGCCATAGTATTATCATGGCAAGTCATAGTATCATAATGGCAAATCATAGCCTCGTCATGACAGGTCACAGTATTATCACGACAGGTCACAGTATTATCATGACAAGTCACAGTATTATCATGACAGGTCACAGTATTATCACGACAGGTCACAGTATTATCATGACAAGCCACAGTATTATAAATAGCAAGTCACAGTAGCATAATATTTTACAAAAACTGTATCTATTATCATTAAAAAGCCGTTCTTCAGCTCCAATCCAGTGACTTTGCTTAGGCTAAGATGATGTCATCAGTCTGCTGCAGGCAGGAGGAAGCATTTCCTCAGTCTCCTCTCCCCCCAGTGATCAAACTGCACCATTGCAGCTTTGTAGCACATTGCCAGGTGAGAGGATGTAGTGTATTTGCACATTATGTCAGACTTAGACCCCTTTCACACTGAGCCACAGCCGTGTTGGCGGTAAAGCACCGCTCATTTTAGCTGCGTGTTTAAAAGAAGAGGTTAAAAAATCTCGCGTTGCGGCTCTTCCGAAGTGTTTTTTTAGGCGCTTTGGAAGCGCTGCCCTTTCATTTCAATGGACAGGGCATTTTGGGAATGCTGTATACAGTGCTCCCAAACTGCCCCGAAGGTGCTGCTTGCAGGACTTTTCGCAGGCGCACCGCGCCATTGTGAAAAGTCACACTGCAATGAATGGGAGTCGGTTTTCAGGCGCTATTCAGAGGAAATTTCTAGCGCTAAAATGCCTGAAAACCGTCTCAGTGTGAAAAGGGTCTTACTGTGACTGCCAAAGTGCCCTCCTGCAGCAATGAGGCAGCCACGTTCTTCTTCCCGGGGTCCTTGACCATCTTGATTGGCTGGCCCGGGAAGATGTACCTTGCAGATGTGAGCGGGGGAGTCACGCCGGCACACACGGCATGCTGAGAATGATCACTGAGCTGTACAGATGTGCATTCAGAAGAAAATTGCTAGCTGGTAAGGAAGAAAGAACACGTAGGGCCCATCTACACCTTTCTGGTGTGTGGCGTTGCGGAAACTTTTCATTTCTAAAATGTTTACTAACGCATGCATGGCTTTAATTGTCAGGAGCACAATGGAGCCACACACCTCTGATATACAGTGCCTGGAAAAAGTATTCACACCCCTTGAAATTTTCCACATTTGTCATGTTACAATCAAAAATGTAAATGTATTTTATTGGGATTTTATGTGATAGATCATCACAAAGTGACACATAATTGTGAAGTGGAAGGAAAATTATAAATGATTTTCAACATTTTTTACAAATAAATATGTGAAAAGTGTGGCGTGCATTTGTATTCAGCCCCCTTTATTCTGATACCCCTAACTAAAATCGAATGCAGCCAATTGCCTTCAGAAGTCACCTAATTAGTCAATAGAGTCCACCTGTGTGTAATTTAATCTCAGTATAAATACAGCTGTCCTGTGAAGCCCTCAGAGGATTGCTAGAGAACCTTAGTGAACAAACAGCCTCATGAAGGCCAAGGAACACACCAGACAGGTCAGGGATAAAGTTGTGGAGAAGTTTAAAGCAGGGTTATGTTATAAAAAAAATATCCCAAGCTTTGAACATCTCACAGAGCACTGTTCAATCCATCATCTGAAAATGGAAAGAGTATGGCACAACTGCAAACCTACCAAGACATGGCCGTCCACCTAAACTGACAGGCCGGGCAAGGAGAACATTCATCAGAGAAGCAGCCAAGAGGCCCATGGTAACTCTGGAGGAGCTGCAGAGATCCACAGCTCAGGTGGGAGAATCTGTCCACAGGACAACTATTAGTCGTGTTCTCCACAAATCTGACCTTTATGGAAGAGTGACAAGAAGAAAGACATTGGTGAAAGAAAGTCATAAGAAGTCCTGTTCGCAGTTTGTGAGAAGCCATGTGGGAGACACAGCAAACATGTGGAAGAAGGTGCTCTGGTCAGATGAGACCAAAATTGAACTGTTTGGCCTAAAAGCAAAACGCTATGTGTGGCGGAAAACTAACACTGCACATCACCCTGAACACACCATCCCCACCGTGAAACATGGTGGTGGCAGCATCATGTTGTGGGGATGCTTTTCTTCAGCAGGGACAGGGAAGCTGGTCGGAGTTGATGGGAAGATGGATGGAGCCAAATACAGGGCAATCTTAGAAGAAAACCTGTTAGAGTCTGCAAAAGACTTGAGACTGGGGTGGAGGTTCACCTTCCAGCAGGACAACGACCCCAAACATACAGCCAGAGCTACAATGGAATGGTTTACATCAAAGCATATTCATGTGTTAGAATGGCCCAGTCACAGTCCAGACCTAAATCCAATTGAGAATCTGTGGCAAGACTTGAAAATTGCTGTTCACAGACACTCTCCATCCAATCTGACAGAGCTTGAGATATTTTACAAAGAAGAATGGGCAAAAATGTCCCTCTCTAGATGTGCAAAGCTGGTAGAGACATCCCCAAAAAGACTTGCAGCTGTAATTGCAGTGAAAGGAGGTTCTACAAAGTATTGACTCCGGGGGGCGCCATACAAATGTACCCCACACTTTTCACATATTTATTTGTAAAACATTTTGAAAACCATTTATCATTTTCCTTCCACTTCACAATTTTGTGCCACTTTGTGTTGGTCTATCACATAAAATCCCAGTAAAATACATTTACGTTTTTGGTTGTAACATGACAAAATGAGGAAAATTTGAAAGGGGTATGAATACTTTTTAAAGGCACTGTACATACATTGCAACACACTACAATGCACGATGATACGTGTTATGATGCGCCGAGTTGGGCGAACAGCCAGGAATTGTAATGCTGGAGAGATGGGCTTTGTCTCTTTTGCATTAAAGTTACCTACTCGCCTGTCCTGCGGATGCTCACAGTACAAATTTGGCAAAGCCAAATCTGGCCGAACTCCCGCGCATGCACAGGAGTGACGTCATCCCCGCCCAGCCAATGAAAGCAGCCAGCGATCGAGACCCGGAAGTCAGCCGCCCTGAAGATGTCAGCGGCCAGGCTGCGAGCTCCGGGGACGCCGTGACGCTGGAGCCAAGGTCGGTATAGTTTCGCTTTAAGTGCAAAAAGTGTTTATACTACTCTAGGGGGCGTATTCAACCATAATTCACATAACAAATCAGCCACTGAAAAAGCATTTAGATTTTTTCTTTGTGAATGGGGCAAAAAATAAATAGTAAGAGGCTATTTCCCATGCTGGGTGAATTGATTTAAAACAGAAAATACCACATTTGGCCACTGGATGGTGCTAAGTATCAAAGAAATTTTCTGCGATAGTTAGCGCCCTCTAGTGGTCAAATGCAGTATTTTCTGTTTTAAATCAGTGAAAAACATTTGTCCAGCACAGGAAATAGACTAAAAACTTTTTTTTTTTTGCCCTATTCGCAAAGAATACATGCGCCTTCACTGGGCAAATATTATTATAATTTTTTTTTTAAATACAACCCTAAACTTTTCATGGTGACCTTTTTTTTAGGACATTATTTTTTTAAAGAGAAAAAAATAAATAGATATAATGATAAAAATAATAATAATAATAAAAATAAAATAAAATGATAAAATAACAAAAAAATAAATACGATGATGATGATGATAATATTAAAATAACTAGTAGGCTACACAGTGGCTAAGTGGTTAGCACTTCCGCATAGCAGCACTAGAATAGTCAGTTCGAATCTTAACCATGGCACTACCTGCATGAACGAATGTACCTGAAATAAATAAATTAACTGTATTAAAATAAATAAAATGATAATAGTAGTAATAATAATAAATAATATTGAAACTCATAATATTAATGTGACACACTGCTTCTCCTTATGGTTATTATATATTTACTGGTTATTAAATATATAGAGCTTTAAAGGTTTGAAGCTCTTGTTACCTTAACAGGTCTACAGTTCTTATTTCGATGCCTAAGGCAGTAATTAGTTACGCTTTTTTAAAAACTTTATATACGAATATTTTTGATACTCAATATTTTGTATACATATTTACATTCTAAATGCCACTGTTAACTGTGTAGTCTTTCGTGGCTCTATATTACTCTCTATAAATCTAATAACAATGTATGTGAAAAAATAATAATAATAAATGAAATGAAATAATAAAAATAAAATGATACTCCTATTCTTTCTGTATTGTAATTGTACTGTTCCCCCCTCTACATTGTAAAGCACTGCGCAAACTGTTGGCGCTATTTAAATCCTGTATTATAATGATGATGATAATAATCATAATAATATTGAAATAACTAAAAAAAAATTAAAAAATAACTTAAAAATAAATTAAATGTTAATAGTAGTAGTAATACTAATAATAATATAAAGAACAATAATAATATTACAATACATAAAAAATAATAATAATAATAAATTAAGCACAATGATCAAAAAGCATCTTTTAGCGTCAACAGTAAATACAAATTTATAATAATAATAATAATAATAATAATAATAATAGTAATAATAATAATAATAATCATAATAAATTAAGCACAATGATCAAAAAGGCACTTTTGAGTTTAGCCAATTTATTTTTTGCTTATTAAATCTTCATGGCCCACATAACTGTGGGCATGGCAGGGGGTGTGCCTACAGATTTTTTAAATAAAAGTATTCCATTGTTTCCAACTCAGTTGGGAGGTATGTGCTCATAAGAGCTTACAATCTAAAAGGGAGGGGCATATGATGCAAATGTGTTACACTAACCATCGTCCTCAATAAGATATCTGTACGTCTGTGGCAAGCCTAAGAGAACTCCGTGCAATCACTTGTTTTCTCCATGGGCTCCATTTATTTCCTGTGATGGCAGCAGAAGTGCCCCTTACTAGTGGGGGAGGGGCAGAGCTGTCAGTCACTTCTAGCCACCAGTCAGTGTAAAAGGTCTGGAATTCCAGCTGTGCATTATTCAGGCCTAAACAGAGAAAGAGAGAGAAGAGAGAGAGAGAGAGAGAGAGAGAGAGAGAGAGAGATTGGTCCTGAAAAAAATATAAAAAATATTCCGCCAACACACTGTGTAAACAATTAACTAAAACCTGAAAAATCTAAATAGGCAGAACAGAGCCGGGAGGAATAAAGAGGGTACAGTAACCAGCTTAATTGATACGTGAAGACGCGGAGCCCGGGCCATGCAAATCCTCCATTGTGGGAAAAAAGCAGCACATTGAGAAGACACAGTATGGTGTATGGCGGAGTTATTTGAGGTTTAAATCTGGAGACGTTTTAAAGGCCTCGATTTCAAAGCCGGATCCTTCTTCCTACTGGGAAGTGGCTGAACACGTCCTTTAGAGATGCCCGTCTTAATTACACACCGGTCTACTAATTCATTTTCCACCATCCCTTCCTTCTTTCATCAACAAGCAACTTTGTTGTGTTATGTTCTTGTCTATATTTTTGTAACCATTTTTTTTTTCTTTTTTTCAATGTGTACCTTAAAAAAAATGTTACAATTGTATTCCTGTGTTCAAAGTCTGTTATTTATTGTCTTTGTTTTGTGTGTTTATTATGTTCAAAGTCTAAAAAATAACATGAACTGTATGTTTTACTTGTTTGCTGATGAAGGGGTGCACAGCGCTTTTCACCACCATTACATCCAAAAACAAAAACAAACAAATAATACAAAAAAAAAAAAAAAAAACAAAATCAAAAAACGAATAAAATAAACAATAAATATCAAAAAATTAGTAATTTTCTCAAAAATGTACCAGCTTAAGTAAATTAGGTAAAAAAAAAAAAAAATGATGGGTAATTGTCCTTAAAATGTACCAGCTTTTTATAAAAAGATGTAAAAATATATACATATATATAAAGAAAATTAGTTTTAAAAAAATGGTAATTGTCTTCAAATTGTGCCAGCTTTTTATTAGAAATTGTCAAAAAAGTAAAAATATATATGTATATAAAAATAACAAAATTAGGTAAAAAAAATGTAAAAATGGTGGGTAATTGTCTCCAAAATGTACCAGCTTTTTATAGGAAGAAATATATATATATAAAGAAAATTAGGTAAAAAAATACAAAAATGGGTAATTGTCTCCAAAATGTACTAGCTTTTTATTAGAATATGTAAAAAATGTAAATATATATATATATATATATATATATATATATATATATATATACATATATATATATATATATATATATATATATATATATATAAAATTAAATAAAAATTTTAAAAGTTGTCTTCAAAATGTACCAGCTTTTTATAAGATGTCAAAAATGTAAAATTATTAAAAAGAAAATTAGGTAATTGTCTGGAAAATGCTTTTCCAAAATGTATTTATAAGATGTCAATAAAAAAAAATGAAAAACATTTAAAAAAAATAAATAAATAGGTAATTGTCTCCAAAATGTCCTGGCTTTTTATAAGACGATCAAATCAAAAATACTTTTTAGACATTGTAGAAATGCATAGTGCCTTAAATATATATATATATATAAACATTGATTAGTAAAAAAATCTCAACACAATATTTTATTACATCAAAACCTTTTTTATTCTGCACAGTATAAAAGTTAAATAAAAAAAAGAAAAGAAAGAAAATATCTAACACAGCTGAAAATGTCAAGATTCTTTTAAAAAAGGAAGAATGGAATCATGATATTTCAAAACAGTCACCTAGCGTGACAAACAACAACATCAAACGCCTCCCTAAAAATCATTGGCAGCAATAACATTCAGAACAAACATGTAATTAATTATTAATTAATAGTAAAAAAAAAAAAAAAGTTCTTTGACATTTCTACTTTCCCCATGGGTGCAAATAAATTGCCTGCAATCCTACAGCGAATGCCTGTCATAAGCAAAAATTTAAAAAATAGTTGCTGCTTTTTTTTTTTTATGTTGGTGCTAAGAAGGACACTGATGGCTTTATATAGTATGATTTTTATTCAATTTAGCTTTTTTTTAAATTTTTTTCTTTAATTTGTTAATCTTTGCAATAGCCCACACATTGCTTTTTTTTTAATTCAAATGAAAACAATGAAAAATGAAAACAAAATTATTATTATCTGAAAACCACCAATTTGACAATTTAATATTTTAAAAAATATATATTTGATAATTTAATATTTTGAAAATATATTCAAATATCTTAATATTTAAAAAAAAATCAAAATATTTAATAATGTATTTTTTTTCTTTAATATTTAATTTATTTTTAATATTAATTAGTCAATGTACATTGCAAATAAACCAATAACACGATAATATGAATATGCTAGATACAATTTGATTGGACAAAACATTTTCTCCTACTCAGTCCATACAGAAGGCATCGATCATATCTGAGTCACAACAACCCCACCCACCTTCCAATCCCTAACCAATCAAATTAGAACAAATGCCTTAAAAACAGATTGGAATGCTGGTCATATGTGCAATGAGGAAATCATTTGGATAGATCTGTTGTCTCTATGGGATTTTCGATCGAAAAAAAAAATGGAATGAATAATCCGTTATCACCGATCGCCCACTGCTCAATCAAGCCAAATTAACGCCAGATTGCACGCTGCGGAAAAAACGATTGTTTTCTGTCACGCTGGGAGGTTAAAGTTTTGATCAATTTCTAGTCAGTTCTAAATATTTTTTTCGATAGAGTACATCAATTTTGACCCATGCAATCCATAGACGTTTGCTGATCGAAGGGAATCATTAGGGGCAAGTTATCGATGAGATTGGAATAAACTCATAAATTTGTAACGGTGGCCACACCCCATATCGATCGATACGTCCGGTTTGGATCCTAGTCTCCTTCCAAAAAGAATTAAATGAATAATCCAATATTTCTGAATAACAACCGGGCTTAAATGGGGGGGGGGGGGGGGGCAACAGACCGCAAAATCCGATCGATTTCTATCTATTGGATAAATTTCTATTCGATTGCATATATATGCCTCATTTTGATGCATTCAAATCTATTGAAGTTTTGACATTTTTTTTTTTTTTTTGAGGGTAGGTTGCCTTCGTTTTTTTTTTTTCAATCGTATCAGAGACCGAAATCAGAAAGTGGCCAGCTTCAGATTGCCTTTAGGGCCCATGGACACCAGGGGGCGCCTGTTACGCTTCTCCCCCTGGTGTGCATTATGTAAGCTGTACTGCAATTTGTTACTATAATGTAGCATACTTTTTTTTTTTTTTAAATGTTACAAAATGACTTTTCCTTAAAGTGTAAGTTCACTTTTAGAGAGCAAAATCAAAAGAACTAACACTGTACACCTTCCCCTCTCCCCATTGGTCCCCGTTGTACTTACCTCCAGGGATGCTGAGCTGTCAGTGCCCAGGCAGCCGGTCCAACGGTCCGGGCATTTGAAATCCCCGCTCTTCTCCCTCTTCTCTGTGCAGGGCTTCCGGGATGGATCAGAATGATTCTGATTGGTCTGCCAGTCACAGTGAATTGCTCTGGTCCACTGCACAGAGAAGAGGGAGAAGAGCGGAGATTTCAACCCCCCCACTGCTCGATCGACTGCACAGGCACTGACTGCTCAGCATCCCTGGAGGTAAGTACAGCGGAAACAGAGGGGGGGGGGAGAGGGTGTCCCGTGTTGGTTCTCCTTTTCATTTTTTCTGTAACTAACCCTTTAAAGCTAAATTCCAGGAATTCAGCTCCTTTGTAAAAAGTGAAGGCCCACTATGGGGGTTATTTACGAAAGGCAAATCCACTTTGCACTGAAAGTGCACTTGGAAGTGCAGTCGCTCTAAATCTAAGGGGTGGATCTGAAATGAGGGGAGGCTCTGCTGATTTTATCATCCAATCATGTGCAAGCTAAAATGCTGTTTTTTTTATTTTCCTTGCATGTCCCCCTCAGATCTACAGCGACTGTACTTCCAAGAGCACTTTCAGTGCAAAGTGGATTTTCCTTTGGTAAATAACCCCCTATGAGTTCAGTCCAAGGAGGTGCATGACATCTCCAGGGCTTATATTTATTATTTACATTTATTTATTTGTCTATTTTTAACATGTATTATTTACATGTATTTTTTATCTACTATTTACATGTATTATTTAATATTTTTTACATGTATTTATTTATCTATTATTTACATTTATTACTTACATTTATTTATTTATCTATTATTTGCTGTTATTACTTACATGTATTTATTATTTACATTTATTACTTACATTTATTTATTTATCTATTATTAAAATTCATTACTTACATTTATTCATTTTTCTATTATTAACATGTATTACTTACATTTATTCATTTATCTATTATTTACATTTATTATTTACTATTATTTACATTTATTTATTTATTATTTACATTTATTATTTATTTATTTTTTATTTACATGTATTACTTACATTTATGTATTTATCTATTATTAACATTTATTACTTAAGTTTATTCATTTATCTATTATTTACATGTATTACTTACATTTATTTATTTATGTATCTATTATTTACATTTATTACTTACATTTATTTATTTATCTATTATTTACAGTTATTATTTACATGTATTTATCTATTATTTACATTTATTACTTACATTTATTTATTTATCTATTATTTACATTTATTACTTACATTTATTCATTTATCTATTATTTACATGTATTACTTACATGTATTTATATTTCTAATATTTGCATTTATTACTTACATTTATTTACTTATCTATTATTTACATGTATTATTTACTTTTATTTACATTTATTTATCTAATATTTGCAGTTATTATTTACTATTATTTACATCTCTTTATTTATATCTATTATTTACATCTCCCAGAAGAAGGCTATTTCTGTATGTTTGGGAGCCCGACGCTGATGCTTTAGGTCTGAGCATCTTTACCACTAGAGTCGGCGCAGCCCACACCTCCCGTCCTCTTGTCCAATCACAGGAGCCTTTGTATTATAAGAACTCATTCACAAAATACACAGGCTTCTCTGAATGGGCAGCAGAGGGGAGGGGCGGGTATAGCTGCTCTGTGTGCCTCTCTCTCCTCTCTCACAGCCCCGAATGTCAGTGTATACTCCGGCAGAGCCATAAACCTGTCAGACATAAATAATAGAGATAAGTTCAGGAGATGTCATGCACCTCCTTGGACTTACCTCATAGTGTGCCTGCACTTTTTACAGCGTGGCTGAATTCCTGGAAGAAAAGCTAAACTATAACTATTCTTTAAAAAGTTGCCCCTCCCCCCTCCTCCTGCCCAATCACAGAAGCCTTTGTATTATATGAACTCATTCACCAAATACACAGGCTTCTCTGAATGGGCAGCAGAGGGAAGGGGCGGGAATAGCTGCCTCTCTCTCCTCTCTCACAGCCCTGAGTATCAATGTATGCTCCGCTAGACCACGGATCTGTCCGATACAAATAATAGAGATAAGTTCAGGGGGTGTCATGCACCTCATTGGAAGTACCTCATAGGGGAAGGGTTACTAAAACGGGTACACTCAGACTATGGTGTGAGTGTGTATGGTAGCCAATCAGCTTCTAACTTCAGCTTGTTCAATCAAGCTTTAAATATGAAACCTGGAAGGTGATTGGTTTCTGGGCAGAGCTGCCCCATGTATATGGTGTGAAGGGACCCTCCCACGTGACAGAAGATGGAAATGTAAGCTGGCCATACACTATACAATCTGATTGTACAATCCCCTTTAGGCTTACCGTACACGTTACTCTCTGATTGTACAATCTCCTTTCATTCCACCAACAGGGGGGTCTGCCTGATTGGATGGATTAGGTAGGTCTTTGTATTACATGGTTTTGGTAAATTTTAAGTTGATTGTACAAAAATTGTCCAATCAGATTGCATAGTGAACGGTGACCCTTACATTTACCGAAACGATATAATATGGGGACAAATCTAAACAAATTTCAATTTATATCTAATCAGACAGATGCTACCTATAAAGGAGATTGTCCAATCAGATTGTACAGTGTGTGGCCATCCTTAGATTGCCCCTAACCTATGTATTATATAAGCACAAAACTCAACAATCCATCCAATTTGTATCCAAATCAGGCACCCCCTGCACTATATAGTCAATGATTGTACAATCAAATTGTAGCGTGTATGGTCACCTTTATGGCAGCCGATAAACGATCAATTTATTTTCTGATCAATCTCCCCTGATCGATAGATGACAAAACAATCGATGCCGCACACAGGGAAGTGGAATTTGGATGCTAGTTGGAGAATGCGGTCACAAGTTATCCACCATACAATTTCATAATCCAATCGATCAATTTATGACCGAATCATCTCAGTGAGGCAGATTGACTCGGCTTGATTGAAATTGATCTAAATCTGAGTCTAAAAGGGTTGGAAGGAAGTTATGGCTATTCCATCGTTTTCTGAGTCAATCGTTTTGATCAAATCACACATGGATTGGACAATAAAACCGTGCCTATGGCGGCCATACACGGAGCAATCTTACATACAATCATAATGTCAGTCGATTTAACGTCTGGGTAAAAATACGACCAGAAGAAGATTGAAAACATTGTTTGATGCCCCATACACCGACCAATCACATTCATCGACCTTCTTACCTACCTTTTGGATTTTCCACCCGGACCGACTGGAATCATTTTAAAGAAATCGATTGGCTTTACAAAATATATTGATTGATGACAATGTATGTGAGTTTTCACCAATCAGATTTACAATCAGATTGTAGGGTGTATGGCCACCTTTGGACTGTCTTTGTTCATCCAATCCCTTCCAATCCCAGTTAATATCAGATAAAGATTGTACAGTGTATGGTCAGATGCAATCAGCCCCTGTACATCCTATGATGGCATTGCAATGTATGGCCAATCATTCCTTCCCCATTAATAATATTATATATATATATATATATATATATATATATATATATATATATATATATATATATATATATAATAAAAAGATACAATGTCTTCCTCTCCCAGCCAATCACAGGCCGGCTCCAGGCTGCCTTCACTCTTCCCATCCTATTAATAATAAAGAGATACAATATCTCCCTCCTCCAGCCAATCACAGGAGAGCTCGCTCCTCGTACACTCAGGCAGGTGGAGGGGGGGGTGGTCTGTGCATCCCTTCGTAGCAGCGCCCCCAGTGGCCGTCCTGAGTGTTGTGTGTGTTGTGTGTTCACAGGTCTGCATTGTTCATCCGCTTCATCAACCCCAATAGAGCAATCCCCCTCCTCCCCTCCCCCCAGCCCGGGAGCCAATGGCTGCCAGAGGAGGATGATAGGCAGCGGCGGCGGGTGCCAGCAGCAGTCCTCAGCCCCGGAGTCCGGAGACTTCCCGCACGATCCCTTCCCAGCCAGCTTGGGGGGCTCCTCCGCTAATGGTGAGTAGTGTGTACTCCGCCACTGCCTAGGTGCCCGCCATCCCCCCCCCCCCCGCACTGCATGCACACTGGGCTGACATAGAGGATCTATGGAGGGGGACATGGATTGTACATGGACTGTGGATTGATGGGGGGCTCCTCCGATCTGTGTCTGTATGGAAAAGTTCCATTTATTCCCCATCCTCCAGGAGATGTCCTCATATATCCGATCAGATCGGGGGGTCCCCGGATTGTACAATGATCGGGGTCTCTAGGTGTGGGGGGTGGTCGGGGGTCGTTCAGTGTATCTGATGATTTATTTATTTCAAAGTTCTATTTATTTCCCATCAACTTCTCCCCCTTCTTCTTCTTCTTCTTCTTCTTCTTCTTCTTCTTCTTCTTCTTCTTCTTCTTCTTCTTCTTCTTCTTCTTCTTCTGTGTACCAGGAAACTTCCCAACATGATTGTTCGTATAATCCTGGGGGGCGATCGGTGTACAGATTGGGGGGGTGATCAGTGTACAGATTGGGGGGCGATCGGTGTACAGATTGTAGGGGGTTGATCAGTGTACAGATTAGGGGGATGATCGGTGTACAGATTGTAGGGGGGTAATCGGTGTACAGATTGGGGGGGTAATCGGTGTACAGATTGGGGGGGTGATCGGTGTACAGATTGGGGGGGTGATCGGTGTACAGATTGGGGGGGTGATCGGTGTACAGATTGTAGGGGGGTGATCGGTGTACAGATTGGGGGGGGTAATCGGTGTACAGATTGGGGGGGTGATCGGTGTACAGATTGGGGGGGTGATCGGTGTACAGATTGTAGGGGGGTGATCGGTGTACAGATTGGGGGGGGTAATCGGTGTACAGATTGGGGGGGGTGATCGGTGTACAGATTGGGGGGGGTAATCGGTGTACAGATTGGGGGGGGGTAATCGGTGTACAGATTGGGGGGTGATCGGTGTACAGATTGTAGGGGGGCGATCGGTGTACAGATTGGGGGGTGATCGGTGTACAGATTGGGGGGTGATCGGTGTACAGATTGTAGGGGGGTAATCGGTGTACAGATTGGGGGGTGATCAGTACAGATTGGGGGGCGATCGGTGTACAGATTGGGGGGGTGATCGGTGTACAGATTGGGGGATGATCAGTGTACAGATTGTAGGGGGGTAATCGGTGTACAGATTGGGGGGTGATCAGTACAGATTGGGGGGCGATCGGTGTACAGATTGGGGGGGTGATCGGTGTACAGATTGGGGGGCGATCGGTGTACAGATTGTAGGGGGGTAATCGGTGTACAGATTGGGGGAGATGATCAGTGTACAGATTGGGGGGTGATCGGTGTACAGATTGGGGGGTGATCGGTGTACAGATTGGGGGGTGATCGGTGTACAGATTGTAGGGGTGATCGGTGTACAGATTGTAGGGGTGATCGGTGTACAGATTGGGGGGTGATCGGTGTACAGATTGGGGGGTGATCAGTACAGATTGGGGGGTGATCAGTACAGATTGGGGGGTGATCGGTGTACAGATTGTAGGGGGATGATCGGTGTACAGATTGGGGGGGGATGATCGGTGTACAGATTTGGGGGGGTGATCGGTGTACAGATTGGGGGGGGTGATCGGTGTACAGATTGGGGGGGGTAATCGGTGTACAGATTGGGGGGATGATCAGTGTACAGATTGGGGGAGATGATCAGTGTACAGATTGGGGGGGCGATCGGTGTACAGATTGGGGGGGTGGTGATCAGTACAGATTGGGGGGCGATCGGTGTACAGATTGAGGGGGGCAATCGGTGTACAGATTTGGGGGGGTGATCAGTGCACAGATTGGGGGGGGTGATCAGTGTACAGATTTGGGGTTGATCAGTAAAGATTGAGGGGGGTGTTTGGTGTACAGATTTGGGGGGGGGGTCGGTGTACAGATTGGGGGGGTGATCAGTACAGATTGAGGGGGGGTGATTGGTGTACAGATTGGTGGGGGGGGGGTTATGTAAAAGTTGTGTCCCCAGATTGTACAATGTGGGGGATAATCCATCCTCCGGAGTCTCTGGGTTTATGTCACTTGGGGGGGGGGCAGTAAATTTGCTTTACAATGCTATAGGATGGCAGATCTAAGGATTCCGTAGCATGACGACCCTCTCATCTGATTTCCAGGTCTGGCTTAGAGACTGCTTGGTATTGGCATGTGTGTTACATTGATTATTATTGTTGTTGTTATTTTATTATTTAATGTTATTTTACATTCATTTTTAATGATATAAAATGTATTACAATAGAAATATTTTAAATCAATATTACTTATTATTATTATTTATTTTACATTCATTTTTAATTTAAGTTTAAATTGCAATTTAATTATTTTAAATGAATACTTTATTTTATATATATATATATTTCCTGTGAACTTCCCATATGATCTAGGAGTCTTTCTAAACGGATTAGTATTCCATCCCCCCAGGGGGGTTCTGTTTTTATGATCGGTGTAAAAAAGGGGGGGGGGGGGTCTGTAAATAAGAGTCGTGTCCCTAGAATAGAAAGGAACATTGATAGAGGATGGAGATCTATGAATGATTGGGGGGGGTCAGTAAATCTGATCATAGAATTTAGGAGACTTTGTACAACGACC